>OY740801.1:31239425-32439425 GCA_963514005.1 Raja brachyura
CAGTACTGTAGTCAGGATCGGACCTGGGTTTCTGGTGCTGTAAGGCAGCAACTCTACCCCTGCACCACTGTGCTGCCGCAGGATTAGACAGTTCAGTGTTGCCCCTTGATTCCCCACTACAAGTGCAGCTGATGCATAATCCTGCACCAATAGGGTTAGTAAATCATCTAATTTTAGATACAGGATTGAAATTACAATTTGGTTTAGGTTTAAATATATTAGGGCCAGGGCTGGGAACTGAATATACAAGGGTATACATCCTATCGAAAAACAGACAGGTGGGCAGAGGAGGTGGGGTAGCTTTGCTGGTGAGGAATGAAATTCAGTCCCTTGCGAGGGGTGACATAGAATCAGGAGATGTAGAGTCAATATGGATAGAACTGAGAAATTGTAAGGGTAAAATGACCCTAGTGGGAGTTATCTACAGGGCCCCAAACAGTAGGGTGGATATAAGGTGCAAGTTGAATCAAGTTAAAATTGGCATGTCATAAAGGTAATGCTATGGCTGTTATGGGAGATTTGAACATGCAGGTAGCCTGGGAAAATCAGGTTGGTACTGGACCCCAGGAAAGGGAGTTTGTGGAGTGTCTCCGTGATGGATTCTTAGAGCAGCTTGCACTGGAGCCTACCAGAGAGAAGGCAATTTTGGATTTAGTGTTGTGTAATGAACCGGATTTGCACTCGTAATCAGGATGTGAACACGACCATCTGATCGATATCACATTGCTGTTTATGGAAGTTTCCCATGTGTGCATTGGCTGATGTTTTTTTTTTGAAATACAAAATGGCAACAGGCCCTTCAATGCATGCTGCTCATCAATCGTCCGTTCACACTAGTTCGATGTTATCCACTTTCACAGAGGCAGTTTACAGAGACCAATTAACCGACATACCCGCACTTATTTTGGGATGTGGGGGGAAACCGGAGCACCTGGAGGAAACCCATCTGGCAAACTCCACTCAGACAGCACCTGAGGACAGGATTGAATCGGGGTTCCTGGTGCCATGAGGCAGCAGTCACACTGTGTCGCCACATTCCATCCATGAGCACACTTTAAAGGTATTGCAATATTCAATCAATAGTTCTTTATTGTCACGTACGCACAGTGAAAGTCATAGGCTGTAAAGCACTTTAGGGGATCTTAAGGTTGTTATTTGTGCTGTATAAATATTATACCAAAGCTCTTTCTTTGAAATGGTTCATCGAACTGATAAATTGTTCTTGGTTCTTCATGCACAATATAACGTAACTTAAGGTTTATGATTAGCTCCAATGAAAGGACTTCAACATCACATGGATTTTATGTGTCCCATTAATTCACGTTGCTTGATTTTCATTTGTGCCAAGTTAAACACACACAGACTGTGCCACCCATTACACTGAAATTAACCAGATTTGTTATGCTATATATAGGTGAAGGGAAACATGAAGCAAGAACCAAAAGTACTCCATTACCAAGACGTTTAACGTTGGAAAACAGTGAAACTTCTCAACTTAAAAGTCATTTTAAGCTTTTTAAATAAAATAAATTAAAAGCATGTAACTGCAGAATGCTTCAACACGACACGAGTGCCGATTAAACATCTCTGCTTCATTGCAAGCGTAACTTAAACCTATTTCTTAGATGGTACACCTTGGTCAACTTGGACGGGTTAGGCCGAAAGGCCTTTTTCCATGTTGTATGACTATGACTGAGTTGTATGAATCCAAGAGTCCAATGCCATAGATTGAGGGAGTCATAGATGTCAATGATACCACTTGGAGAAGGGCTGTTTCATTTATGGATATGATGCTATTATAATGGGTGACCAAAATAGAACGGTAGCCACGTGGAAGAACATCATTCACCTTCATTACCTTTTTTGCAATGAATGGACAAGAGCTTCCATTTAGACCAGATTCAGTCACAGGGACAATATATCCCCAATTGGTTCACAAATGTACTTCCCCATTGAACCCTACATTGACCCCATCCAATGTTGACATCTCATTTGGTAGTTTCCATGGTTCACAAATACAATTTAGCAGCACTGTGCATCCTCAATAAAAACTACAAAATGCCTAATTGTAATAACTTGTTATAAAGCTATACTCCATAACACTGTGGGGTTGAAATAGCTGTGTAATGGGTTATAACAGAACACTAAATCCATACAATGTTGGAAATTGTATATGGTGGGCTTGAGATATTGACGGTAGTCATACAAGGTCACTTCTGTTGATCGGTATGGACTGGAGTCTATCATAATAAGCCCTTGAGTAATTATGCACGAGTTTATCTTGTAACGAGACAAAACATTCCATTAATTAAGAAGAACAAACTGATGGATGTATTTCAATGGTTCAATAGTTCAATGGTTTATTATTAGGTGTACCCAGGTACACATACACACACACACACCCCTTCCACCTCACACACGTACACTCACACACATACGCTCACTCACACACACACACTCACACACACTCACTCACACACACTCACATACACTCGCACACACATACATACACACACTCACTCACACTCACACTCACACACAGACTCACACACACATTCACGTACTCACACATACACTCACACACACTCACACACACTCATACACACTCACACACACATACATTCGCACACACACACACACTCGCACAAACACACACACACATACACTCACACACAGACACACACATACACTAACACTCACACACACACACACACACACTCACGCACACACTCACACATACACTCATACACACACATACATTCACACACACACACATACACTCATATTCACACACACACTCACATACACACTCACACACACTGACTCACACACCATATATATGACAGTAAACTTTCTTGAATCTACTCACACGGCTGAGCGCGGCGTCTCCACTGTGGGGCTTCCGCAGTCTGCTGCACTTCTGCAATCAGCGTGACCTCTGCACTTACCGGAAATTACGCAATGAGCGGGACTTTTGGACTAAACCCAGTCGGACCTAATAAAGCATTTATTCCTTCCCAACAGTCGGACCTAATAAAGCATTGCAGTTTCAAGCACAGGCAGGGCAGCAGGCCAAACAACTCATGGCATTGTCATTTCATTTCATTTCATTTCAAATTAATCATTGCACTTTCAAGCACAGGCAGGGCAGCAGGCCAAACAACTCATGGCATTGCCATTAAGGGCTAACAAATCATTTGTTGCAAGTACATTGCAGACTCACAGTTCAGTTGATTCACAGCTTAGAATGAATATTCGTGGCCTTTTCTTCGTGATCTTGCAGACTCACGTCCAGGCATCCAGGGTTTTATAGTCCCCAAGTGATCTATCCATTTACAAATCCACAGTAAAGGCGATTCATCGCTTGTGCCAAATATTGGGTCCTCCTGGAAAAGTTACGATATTCAGAAACATACTTTCCCACCATCCGACCATCAAAAGAATCTACATTAAGAAGGTGGCATCGATCATTAAGAGTCCTCACCATCCAGGCCGTGTCCTCTTCCTGCGGTTGCCATCAAGCAGGGGGTACACAAGCCGGATGTCCCACACCACCAGGTTCAGGAGCAGCTTCTTTCCTAGTTATCTGGTTCTTGATCCGATCTGCACAGCAACACACTTTGCTCTGCCTCTCCCCTTTTCCGGCTTTCTTCTTCCACTCCCGACCACCAACGCCTTACAGTTAGTTTGAAGAGTGGTTCTGAGCTACTATCTGCTTAATTGAAGACCCTGTGAAACATCTTTAATTGGGCTTTACTGGGCTTTATCTTGGACTGAATGTTAATTGCTTTACCATGTAGCTGTATACTGTGGAAGGCTCGATTGTAATCATGTATAGTTTTTCCACTGACTGGTTAGCATGCAACAAAAAGCTGTTCACTGTTCCTCGGTACACGCAACAATTAACTAAACTAAATAAGGGTCTTGACCCAAAACGTCACCCATCCTTGTTCTCCAGAGATGCTGCCTGACCTGCTGAGTTACTCCAGCATTTAGTGCACAACCCTTATCCTTTCTTGGTAACGGGACACACTCCAGACTACCCCCAACTCTGCCAAGGACTTGTTTTTTGCATGAAAGTCTTGTTTTATTTTTGCACAGTCTTTCTTTTCACTGTCTTACATAATTTATGTATAATTCATGTTTTTGTGTGTTGTTTGAGTCTATGCACTGACGATGCTGTTGCTGCAGGCAAGATTTTCATTGCACCTACACCTCACCATACTTGTGCAAAGGACAAGCCACGAGCTCGCCTGGAATGAGCACCGCTCGTAACAACTGGAGCGTGGACTGGACTTTGAAAACGGCGCCAATGTATAGTGCCTCCTGCATGCGGGATCAGTAGACTATTTCTATACACTTACTAAGCGGGGTTCTGCTTGGGTATGGTAAAGGGCCTGTCCCACTGTACGAGGTAATTCAAGAGTTCTCCCGAGTTTTCCCCTGATTCGAACTCGGAGAATGCCCATAGCGGGTGTGTAGGAGTTCGTGGATGTCTCGTAGCGGCTCGTACGTGTAACGGTAGGTACTCGGGAAATCCGGTAAACTCGTCACTTTTTTTCAACACTGAAAAATGTCCACGAGTAAAAAAATACTCGTGATTAAAAAAATTGTTACTTTTTAATTGTACGAGCCGCTACGAGACATCCACGAACTCCTACGGACCCGCTACGGACATTCTCCGAGTTCGAATCAGGGGAAAACTAGGGAGAACTCTTGAATTACCTCGTACAGTGGGACAGGCCCTTGACACTGTACTGGACTGCATGTAAGAAAATAATCTTACTGTGCGTTTGCACTTGTGACAGTAAAAGGAACCATGGAACAATTGAACCATTGAGTACATTAAGTTGGCTTGACTTTACCGTTCCTTCCTGGTCATTGGATTTAAGTCATGCAAGTCGCTGCCCAACAGTGGGAGCACCTTTACCAGGTTAATAGGCTTTAGTAAACATTGTAAATTATCGCTAGTGTGTAGGACAGTGCTGGTCTACGGATGATCGCTGGTCGCCGCGGACTCGGTCAGGCGAAGGGTCTGTTACTGCGCTGTACCTTTAAAGTCAAAAGGAAGATGATAGATGGGGTGGAACAGCCGAGGCAAGCGCAGATGGAGCAAGATGTAGGAAGCGGAGGTGTGGAGCTGGATGACAGCAGCTGGGGGAGGGGGGGGGGGTGTGTTTGTATAGAAAGAAGGAAGAAAATGGGCAGATAGAGTCAGGTGGGTGAGGCAGGGCAGAGGTAGAGACAGATGGTGGAAAGTGATAAGTGGAACCAGATAATGGAGCGATGGTGGGCAGATGGAATCAGTTGGAGGAGTGGATAGGAGACCCTGTCGGGCAGCACAGTGGCACAGCAGTAGAGTCGCTGCCTTACAGCGACCCTGGTTCGATCCTGACCACAGGTGCTATATATACGGAGTTTGTACATTCTCTTTGTGACCACATGGGTTTTCTTCGGGTGTCTTCCTCCAAAGACAAAGGTTTGTAGGTTAATTGGCTTTGGTAACAGTTGTAAATTGTACCTAGTGTGTAGGACAGTGTTGGTGTACGGGGATCTCTGCTCTGTGCAGGTTTGATGGGCTGATGGGCCTGTTTCCACGCTGTATCTCTAAAGTCGGGACAAGGGGTAGGGACAATGTTACAATTTTATCGAACGTAATTTACTGAATTTTATCGAACCTAATTTAACCTTCAAATCTGTAAGCCTTTGGAGTGTGGGAGGAAACCAGAGCACCTGGAGAAAATCCACGTGGTCGCAGGGAGAACGTACAAACGTACAGACAGCACCCGTAGTCTGGATTGAACCCGGGTCTCTTTAAGGCTGCAACTCTATCGCTGCGCTACCGTGCCACCCTGTTGGCATTGGCTGATGTTATTGGAGCTGAATTAGGCCATTCGGCCCATCAAGTCTATCAACCTTCATTTAAAATGATAGGGATGGCCAACTTAGATGGGGCCCATGTCCTTCAAACCTGATAACCAACGAAAGGTCCATGTCCATAGGAAGGACATTGTTTCAGCTAGAAAGACGAATCACGAGAGAGAGAACCAACATCAGAAAAGAACAAACCACAAGTGACTCGCTAATCATGCTTGATTCGCTTTACTACATTAACGAGGTAATTCTCTCTCGTGGAAACATAGCATGAGGCGTGAGAAAGCTGTGCAAGGGTTAAATATTTTCTTTATCCAACTTGTATAGACAGATTTCTTCTGTGCGTTGAGAAGATAGGTTAACAGTTACCAGATGGCTGCTATAGGAATTAAAAAATGCAGCGTGGCGCAGATGTGAAAATTCACAACACATCTCAAATGAAAGCTAAAGGAAAGACAGGCCCAGAAAGACTGGCAGTTAATACTTCCCTGTGCCTGAAACCAACCTCGCGAGCAAGAAGGTTCCTGACTATCGCACTGGCTTAATGCACCCTCTCTCCCCAGCTGTTCACCATTACCCTATATGTTTTAATTGCAGTCTATTTCTTATTCTTTTGCCCCTGTACAGTTCATTGAAACTCTTCAGGGTTGGTTGCGGTTCCCTCTTCCAAGGCACCAGGCAGTTTATTGCTCAAAATAAAAGATTGGGGAGGCACAGTGGCGGTGGAGTTGCTGCCTTACAGCTCCAGAGACCCGGGTTCAAGCCTGACTATGTTCAGTGCTGTCTGTGCGGAGCTTGTACGTTCTCCCTGTGACCGCGTGAGTTTTCTCTGGGTGCTCTGGTTTCCTCCAACACACCTAGGAAGTACAGGTTTGTAGGTTACTTGGCTTTGGTAAAAATTGTGAATTGTCCCTAGTGTGCAGCATAGTGCTAGTGTACAGGGTGATCGCTGATCGGCACAGACTTGATGTGCTGAATGGACTATTTCCGCACATGGTCACATGGAGAACGGACAAACTCCGCACAGACAGCACCTGTAGTGAGGATGCAACTCAGGTCTCTGGCGCTGTAAGGCAGCAACTGTATTAATAAGGTTACACAAAATGCTGGAGAAACTCAGCGGGTGCAGCAGCATCTATGGAGCAAAGGAGATAGGCAACGTTTCGGGCCGAAACCCTTCTTCAGACTGATGGGGGGGTGGGGGGAGGCGGGGGGGAAGAAAGGAAAAAGGAGGAGGAGGAACACCTCCGCTCGGTCCGCAATAACCAACCCGACCTCCCGGTGGCTCAGTACTTCAACTCCCCCTCCCATTCCGTATCCGACCTCTCTGTCCTGGGCCTCCTCTACGGCCATAGTGAGCAACACCGCAAATTGGAGGAACAGCACCTCATATTCCGCTTGGGGAGTCTGCATCCTCTTGTCATGAACATCAAATTCTCTCAATTCTGTTAACCCTTGTTGTCTCCTCCCCTTCCTACCTCTCCCTCAGCCCTCGGGCTCTTCCTCCTCCTTTTTCCTTTCTTCCCTTCACCTCCCCCCACTCCCAATCAGTCTAAAGAAGGGTTTCGGCCCAAAACGTTGCCCATTTCCTTCGCTCCATAGATGCTGCTGCACCTGCTGAGTTTCTCCAGCATTTTGTGTACCTTCGATTTTCCAGCATCTGCAGTTCCTTCTTTAACAAACTGTACTAATAAAACAGCTTTCTGATCAATATTACATGCCCTTAACATTGTGACCTTGTTTCAAATTCTTGTTGGCCAATTTAGCAAATTGCTTTCTCCCTGACCGAATTAAATATTTTCTTTGTCACTGTTTTGCAGTGTCTCTCGTGGTTTATCCAGACTTCTAACCAGTTGCCTCTTTGTGACTCTGTACATTGTAAGAGCCACGAACGACAGGTTGGGCCGAGTGGGCTTCCTCTGGGTGCTCTGCTTTCCTCCCACATCCCAAAGGTTTTGTAGTTTAATTGGCCTCTGCAAAATTTGGGAGCGGGTGAGAGAGAGGGTAGGGAGTGGGTCAGAAAATGGGATAACATAGAACTAGTGTGAGCTGGTGATCGATTGTTGGTGGACCAAAAGGTCTGTTTCCATGCTAGATCTCTGAACTAAACTAAACTAAACTACACCATTAAGGCTCTGTCTTTGTGTAGGAAGGAACTGCAGATGCTGGTTTACACCAAAGAGTGACATAAAATGCAGGAGTAACTCAACGGGTCAGCAGCACCTCTGCAGAAAAGGAATAGGTGACTTTTCGGGTTGCGACCCTTCTTCAGACTTATTCAGTCTGAAGATGGGTCTCGACCCGTAAAGGCGCCTAAAGGGCCTGTCCCACTTTAGGAGTTTACCTAAGAGCTCTCCCGAGTTTTAAAAAAAAAATCAAACTCGTGGTAAGTACGTAGAATGTACGTAGCGGGTACGTCGGAGCTCGAGAAGTCTCTTAGCGGCTCGTAACGCTAACGGCAGGTACTCGGGAAACGCGGTAATCAGGGGAAACTCGGGAGAACTCTTGAATTACCTCGTACAGTGGGACATGCCCTTAAGGCTCCTCTTTACTACCTGGGATCTCTCTCAATTAATCATGTATATGGCTAATGATCTAAAACATGATTATGCTAATAAATACATTAAAACCTTCAAATAGGTTATATGACTAATGGACTATTTTGAATAAATGTATTGAAGGCTACATGTGATGATTGGGTTTGAAATCATAAGGTACAGCTGTGTAAACAAAGGCGACTCTCTTTGAACAGTGAACAGCGGGCTGCCACTTGACACAAGTGGTCTGGAAAATGAACACCATGCTTGTTCAGGGAATGATTAATTCTTCAATGTGCACATTTGTATCAATGTATTTATTCCCCAAAAATGTGGCCAACATCATGAGTATGTGGATTTACAGACAGCAAGACAGCAGATAACGAGAAATCGCCCATTCAATTAATGACAAGAAATTAAACTCCATGGTTACTGTCGTGGGATCTGGACCCGCCACATCGAAGCTGTGGCCAAGGAAGCACACCAACAATTTAGAAGCTTCGTAAGTTTGGCATGTTCCCAACAACCCTTTACCAACCTCTACGTACGCGACTTAGAGAGCATCTTACCGGGATGCATCACTACCTGGTTTGGGAACAGCTTCGTCCACGTCCTCAAGTAATTGCAGAGAGTTGTGAACGTAGCCCAGACAATTACACAAACCAACCTCCCTCCACAAACCAGATCCTAGTCAGGATCGAACCTGTGCCTCTGGTGTTGCACGCCCAACACTTCCTCTATCCATGTTCCCCAGAGATGCTGCCTGACCCACTGAGTTGCTCCAACTTTTATTGTAAACCAGCTTCTGCTATTGAGTTGAGTTGAGTTTAGTTTATCGTCACGTGTACTGTAATACAGTGAAAAGCTTTTGTTGCATGCTAACCAGTCAGTGGAAAGACAATACATGAGTATCGTGCCATCCACGCTATACAGATACATGATAAAGGGAATAACATGAATAACGTTTAATGCAAGATAACGTCCAGTAATGTCCAATCAAGTCTGAAGAAGGGTCTCGACCCGAAACATGCTTTGCTCCTTAGATGCTGCTGCACCCGCTGAGTTTCTCCAGCTTTTTGTGTACCCCCAAAGTCCAATCAAAGTCAGTCTGAGCATCTGCAATGAGGTAGATAGAAGCTCTGGACTGCTCTCCAGTAGTTGGTGAGATGGTTCAGTTGCCTGATAACATCTGGGAAGAAACTGTCCCTAAATGTGGAGGTGTGCGTTTTCACACTTCTGTACATTTTGCCCGATGGGAGAGGGGAAAAGAGGAAGTGGCTGGGGTGCAACCCGTCCTTGATTATGCTGGTGGCCTTGTGAGGTGTAAATTTAGTTCCTTGTTTCCCTATTCTTAGTTTAGTTTAGTTTAGTTTAGAGATACAGCGAGGAAACAGGCCCTTCGGCCCACCAAGTCCGCACCGACCATTGATCCCCGTACACTAACGCTGTCCTACACACGAGGTTTCAAGGTCAAGGTCAAGGTCAAGATCAGTTTGTTGACACATGTACCAACTAAGGTACAGTGAAATTTGAGTTACCAATACAGGCATACTAAGTGAAAAGCGACAAGACACACAGCCACATAAAATATAAGTTAACATAAACATCCGCCACAGCGGCTCTCCACATTCTTCACTGTGATGGAAGGTAACAAAGTCCAATCTTCTCCCTCTTCCTTCTCCCGCGGTCGGTAGGGACAATTTTCTTTAACACCAAGCCAATTAACCTGCAGGTCTTTGGAGTGTGGGAGGAAACCAAAGATCTCGGAAAAAAACCAACGCAGGTCACGGGGAGAACGTACAGACAAGCACCTGTCGTCAGGATCGACCAGGTCTCTGGCGCTGTAAGCCAGTAGCTCTCCCACTATGTCACCATGCCACACTGGGCTTGGGTTTTTTAATCCCTAAGGCCTCAGCTGTGAAAAGTAGCTCTGCAAATTTTTATCTTAAAGCCCAAAACATTGGCCTGCCGCAGAAATTGACTGGTCAACCCCTCTGGGCACGCTGAATTGACTGCGAGAAAAATGGAAATGTGACTTAATCCATTGGAGGCAATCTGAACTGAGGATTAGGTTGCATCATTTGGTGAAGGCATGAATTTTCTCTGTTGCCACGGGCGTTGCCATTTGGAATTACTTCTTGCACATGGAGAAGACGGGTGATGCCTTTCGACTTAAGACAGATATAGAGTCATAGTCACAGAGTGATGCAGCGCAGAAACAGGCCCTTCAGCCCAACTTGCTCACGCCGACCAACATGTCCCATCTACACTCGTCCAACTTGCCTGTCCTATCCATGTACCTGTCTAATTGCTTCTAATTACATGGAATTATTATAACATTATGTCTGATTTGTGTAAACATCCAACATCCTGGAGCATAATCTTTCAGGCTAACTAACAGTTTACAACTCTAATTATTTTCATGTATAATATGAAGCCAATCCAGTTTACCAGGTCTATTAGAGGCTTTCACACTCCACTGGCAGCAAACTTGTTGATCATCGCATTCGCTACAGTCTCACACCAATAACCAACAACTTGGCTCTTGCATCGATGCAATGGTTTAACATTCTTGATAAATGTCAGAAATAGACAAAATCATGGTGTACAAAATCATGTGGGGAATAGATAGGATGGGTGCACAGAGTCGTTTACCCAGAGTAGGTGAATCAAGAACCAGAGGACAAAAGTTTAAGGAGAAAGGAGAAAAATATTTTGATTTGTTTAGTTTAGTTTAGAGATACAACGCGGAAACAGGTCCTTCGGCCATATGAGTCCGCGCCGATCATTGATCACCCCGTACACTAGCACTATCCTACATATCACTGCGGTTCCCCGATTAAGCAAAATCCTGTTAAATGTATTTAATGCCCTGGTATTGAACTTTGACAGAAAACAAAAATCAACTTTCCATTGGGTTAATTAAGAGACAGCAATTAACTCATCCACCCGCCTAACGTTTGGTCCGTGAGAAGCAAATGAAGGAGTTTGCAGCAATTATTTAATTAATTAGCTTTGCATTGCCTGCGGCAATGGTGCCTTGCAATCTGGACCTTGCTTAAAGCATCTACAAATGGCTATCAAGCTTTTTAAACTATGCCACTCCCTGGCACTTAGTCACTTTGTTCAACTGAGAAGATCCTGGGTGCATTGGACTTTGAACAGATAATAATAAAACCCTGAAAAGTCTCTGGAGCAACTCTGCTGTGTATTTAAACACCCCACCCTCAAGAATCCTAAATTGCTTTTTGGAGTTAAAAGGGCAAAAAATAACCAGTAGGACATGTTACTACTCCCTACAGAAGTAGTCTCCAATTTTAAAACAATTTGAAAAGGTGTGCCCTGGTGTTTATTCATGATGTCCAAATTCACCGACGCACACTCACATATAAATACACACACACACACTGGCACACAATTATGTGCACTTATACACACACCCAAGTTAACAAAGGTACACACATACTCATACTCAAATAACTAGAATATTTTAATCAAATGGTAAGAGAATGTGGATATCGCTCAAATTAAAATACATTCAATAGGGCAGAACTAAACCACCTGTCTTTACAATTCTAATGTTTTCAAGAGTCAAGATACAGTACGATACAATACAAATATGATAGAACTTTATTCATCCCCGGAGGGAAATTGGTCTGTCAACAGTAATAACACACAAGGTACATGAGAAATTAAAATCGTTATATTGTAAAACAGTTTTTTATTGTTATATGTATCAATAATAGAACTTAAATTCCCACTCGTAGCAGCTTAACGGGACCACAGATACACACAGGTAAATCTAATTTAAAAATCATTGATTTCATTCAATAATTCAATGCTCGTTCAAACGAAACAAAGTCTGTTGAGCAACCAGCGATACTGTTTCAGTTTAGTTTATTGTCATGTGTACCGAGGTACAGTGCAAAGCTTTTGTTGCGTGCTATCCAGTCAGTGGGAAGACAATAAATGACTACAATCGAGCCACTACAGTATAGAGATACATGATAAGGGAATAACGTTTACTGCAGGGTGAAGCCGGCAAAGACCGAACAAGGATAGTCCAAGGGTCACCAGTGAGGTAGATAGTAGTTCAGGACTGCTCTCTAGTTGTGGTAGGTTGATTCAGTTGCCTGATAACAGGTGGGAAGAAACTGTCCCTGAATGTGGAGGTGTATGTTTTCACACTTCTGTAGCTCTTGCTTGGTGGGGTAGTGTGAAGTAATGGTAGTGTATGGGGATCGCTGGTCGGCGTGGACTCAGTGGGCCAAAGGGCCTGTTTCTGTGCTGCATCTCAAAACTAAATTATTTCATTGGATGTAAACAAGCTCTGTCAGAGTCAAAAACTGCTTGGAGCTTTAGTGACCTTGTCCTTCAGTGCCGCACCATTTTAGAACCAACATCATCACCACCTCGGCCACGCTCTAATTTAACTCCTATCATCAAGAAGAAGGTATAGGAGTGTGAAAACCGTGACCACCATGTTCAAGAATAGCTTTTTCCCATAACCATCAGGCTCGTGAATACTAGCCAACGCTAACCACATCTATGAGGGGAAGCTCGGAAGCCGCTGAGCTCGACCACGAAGACCGGGGAGTCGAGGAAGAGGGAGCCGCTGGTGATGATGGACGTGAGGAGTGGGCCGGTAGGAGAGGGAGCGGGGTATTGCTTCCAGCGCCTTCAAGGTTGTCTGCAGGAGGAGGTGCCGCCCGGGACACAGACGCTGTCGGGCGAGGAGAGGGATGTCAGTTGGCGGGCCGAGGCGGCCGAGGGTGACGGAGGAGGCCCTGCAGCAGCCTGGGGCCTACCTGGATCAGGAGCCGCTCCAGTACATCGAGCACGTGGACCAGATGTTGGACTTTTTATTTTGCAAATGGCGCCAAAATATGGTGACCTGTGTATGTATGAGCTGTGCAAAAAGAATTTCACTGTGCAGTGCACACGTGACAATAAAGAACCATTGAACAATTGAACAATAAAGAACTATTAAACTTCGATGGACGACCTGGATGCATAAAAGCTTTTGTTTATTTGTACACTAGCATTGTGGTTATTAATTTGTTTAATTTTTATTCATTATATATTATCTGTGTATATAACGTTTACATGCCAACTATGTTGCTGCAAGTAAGAATTTCATTCTTCCGTTGTCGCTACCTATGACAATTAAACACTCTTGACTCTGGACTGAAATATTGCCGCAGTTTACGGTACTCTTGCATCACACAGAGAGCATTTCCGGAGATTAACGTAAAACAACTCGTGCACAGTTCGCACATTTACAGATGGATCTACATATTTCTTCACCAAATAAAACTCAATGAACTTTCCCCTACATTTTTATTGGCAGTTACAGACGTGGTGATTGAAAGGCTGATGAATTATCGTATACCATGGAAAAGAGAATGGAAAGAACATAGAATTTCAAATTTCCACAGTCCCGTTTCTAACATTCCAGAGCCCACATTCATTCCTCTCTGTACCAACACTTGTGTGAGTTCAGGAGGAGAATGCCAAGAAGGCCTGGCTCCCAGTATCCATGTTGGAACAACTGCTCGAATAGTCATTCATTTATCAGGATCTGGATGTTACAAGTGAGACTAGTCATTTATTCCTCAATATAAGTCACTCTTGAGAACGTTGTAATGAGCCGCCTTCTCCAAATACTGTAGACTTGGACAAATATAGTCGTCTAAGGGCGGCACGGTGGCACAGCGGTAGAGTTGCTGCCTTGCAGCGCTGGAGATCTGAGTTCGATCCTGACTATGGGGGCTGTCCATACAGAGTTTGCACGTTCTCCCCATAGCCGTGTGGATTTTCTCCGGGTGCACCAGTTTCCTCTCAGACTCCATGGACTTACAAGTGTATAGGTTAATTGGTTTTGGTAAAATTATAAAATGGCCCTAGAGTGTAGGATAGTGCTAATGTACAGGGATCATCGGTTGGTGTGACCAGCCATCACCTGTACACTAGCACTACTCTCCCGACACACTAGACACAATTTGGAATCTTTACTGAAGCCAATTAACCTACAAACCTGCACATATTTGGAGTGTGGGAGGAAACCGGAGCATGCGGAGAAAACCCACGCAGTCACGAGGAAGACGTACAAACTCCGTACAGACAGCACCCGTAGTCAGGATCGAACCCGGTTCTCTGGCGCTGTAAGGCAGCAACTCTACTGCTGCGCCACCGTGCCGCCAATAAGGTCCCGACCCGAACGCTGTCTGTCCGTTTCCCTCCACAGGAGCTGCCTGACACACTGGGTTTCTCCAGCAGTTTGTTTTTCACTTTGAGAAACAATCTTTGGTTCCCAGTGGACAATATTCTGCTTATTAACTTCCACCATCCTGATGCCCCTCAGTGACCTCTGATCATCCAACTCTGACCTCCATTTTATACTTCAGTTCCTAGACCATCTATCTTTCACAGCTGTGCCTTGAGCTTCCTATGCCCCAAGGCCGCAACCTTCCCTCCCTTGCCCTCTAAGAGTCCCCAAACATCTCTCTATTTTCTGCTAATGCAGAAAACTTAAAACTTTCAGCATCCCTTCTTTGTTTTTGGATCTCTTGCCAAGTGTTACAACTTTAAATGTGCTTCAAGGAGGCACGTTAGCTTAGTGGTTGTGCTACTGCTTTACAGCGCCAGAGACCCGGGTTCGATCCTGACTAGGGGTGCTTGTCTGTACAGAGTTTTACATTCTCCCAGCGACCTGCGTGGGTTTTCTCCGAGATCTTCAGTTTCCTCCAACACTCATAAGACACACAAGTTTGTAGGTTAATTGGCTTGGTATAGTGTAAAATTGTCCCTAGTATGTGTAGGATAGTGTTAATGTGTGGGGAACGTTGGTCGGTACGGACTCGGTTGGCCAAAGGGCCTGTTCCCGCACTGAATCTCTAAACTAAACTGAACTTACCATCAATGCACATTATTTATTTCTTTACACCACACTCACTAGACTATTCTTTACTCTTCACCACTTCTTTCTTTCTCATTTCTTTCTAAACAAAAAAGGAAGTTGTACAAAGAATGTTTCAATAATTCTGGGAACCTGTAAAAAGGTACCATTAAAATGTAATGTACTTACTTCTAATAATAAAAAAAAAATCAAAAAAAAATCAATGCACATTCTGATTAGTTAACTCTTGGGGTTGTGTGGGTCGATCCATTGGTGATTCGTGTCAATAATTTGAACTGCTAAAAGGGCTACAAGACAGCGTGCGAGATGGAATATTATTCATCAAAGAGAAAGTTTGAAATTCAAACAGAAGTCCCTTCACAATTTCTTCTTTCCAAGTAGCCTATGTTGTACTATAGGGAAAGTGAAAGAAGGAAAGTAAAACTTAATTCACTGATGATTCCAGTGATGCAGAGGTTGATTCATGAGGAGAAACTGAGGACTCCATCGCTGACTGAACGGTGTAGGACTCTGAAGGGACTCGACAGGTTAGATGCCACAAAGATGTTTGAAGCATAGTCATTGTTTCAGAGCAAAAGCTCTTTCATTTAAAAATTGCATATCTTCTTTCAGAGCTTGGCAATCTTGTGAATTTGGTATTCCACAGAGCTGAGAAGTCGTTAACTCCATTCATTGCTGAGGTAGCGTTTCTGGACCTTAGCCAATTAGGGTAGAAAGCGGAGTGGTGTCAACAATTCGATCAGCCATGATCTTATTGAATGATGGAATAGTCTTGATGGCCTGTTTGATCCACTCATGATCGAGAAATTGAAAAAGAGATGGGGACACAAGCAACTGCAGAAGCCTGAGTGAAACACTAAGTGCTGGAGTAACTCAGCGGGTCAGATAGCATCTCTGTAGGACATGGATAGGCGACATTTCGGGTCGGAACTCTTCAGAGTCTGAAGGAGGATTCCGTCCCGAAACGTCACCTATCCATGTTCTCCTGAGATGCTGCTTGACCCGCTGAGTTACTCCAGCACTTTGTCTTTCCTGATCCAAGACATTGCCTATCCATGTCCTCTGGAGATGTTACCTGACCCTATGAGTTACTCCAGCACTTTTGGAAAGAGATATCAAGAAATGCTTTTGGATAGAACTTTTCCCAGCCTTGTTAATCCCTCATTAATGTGGGAGTTGAGGAAAGCATTTGGTTAAGTAGGGTTCACCTAAGATGCAAAAAGGAACACAAAGACTGTACATTTACTCTCAGGTCCTCTGCCCCTTTATTCCCTGTTGTCTCCTTTTCATCCTCTCGTCTTTGTCACATAAACCCCCCTCCCTCACCTATCTCCACCTATCACTCGCCAGGTTTTGTCGAGCCCACACCTCTCTTCCAGATTTGTCCCCCCAGACTACAATCTGTCTGAAGAAGGGCCACAATGTGCTGGAGTAACTCAGCGGGTGAGGCAGCAACTTGGGAGAACATGGATAGGTGGTGTTTCGGGTAGCGGCCCTTCTTTAGATTCCAAAATGTAGAGACTAGGAACTGCAGATGCTGGTTGTCGGAGGGAGGAGAACTTCTTCAAAGTAGGCATATCTTGAGGAGATTTCACAGTGGAACTGTGTCGAAGGGAGGAGGAGAACGATGAAAGAGGAGAGGAATCACCTATCCATATTTTCCAGGGATGCTCCCCGACCCATTGACACCTCCAGCAGTTTCCTTTTTTTGTCAACCTGCACCAGCAGTTCCTTGCTTTTTCAACCCAGGGTGATAACTTTCCACCGCCCCTGATCAGATAATGGCAGCTTATCAAGAAAGTCAGTGGTTACAACGCAAGGAATCCAAGTGAATTGTAATGCATGTATAATCATAAAGAAGTAGTCAATCAAGCAAACCAGGGCATTACAGCTTCAGGCAGACAGACACAACAAGCTGGAGACAGGCAGCATCTCTGGAGAACATGGACACAGAGTGCTGGAGTAACTCAGCGGGACAGGCAGCATCTCTGGAGAACATGGACACAGAGTGCTGGAGTAACTCAGCGGGACAGGCAGCATCTCAGGAGAGAAGGAATGGGTGATGTTTCAGATCGCCACCCTTCTAATCTCGACCTGAAATGTCACCCATTCCATCTCTCCAGAGATCCTGCTTGTCCCTCTGAGTTATTCCAGCATTTTGTGTCTAACTTCGGTTCAAACCAGCATCTGCAGTTGCTTCCTACACAGCTTCAGGCAGATTTGTTTGTCTCATTTTCTGAAAATCTGCCTCACAGCTCCAGAGACCCGGGTTTGGTCCTGACTCTGGGTACTGTCCGTTTGGAGTTTGTACGTCCTCCCTGTGACTGCATGGGTTTCCTCCGGGTGCTCCGGTTCACTCCCATACTCCAAAGCTGTGTGGGTTTATAGGCTAATCAGCTTTGGTAAATTGCAAAATTGTTCCTAGTGTACGGGGTGATTGGTGGTCAGCGCGGACTCGGTGGTCTGAAGGCCCTGCTTCCGCGCGATATCTCTAGAGTCTACAGTCTAAAGTCTAAACTAACCTGTACAAATCTAATCCTACCTCAGCAATGGCACACCATGGTCTACTCTTTGCACTAACATGGACTTATTTTGTAACTCTAAAGTCTAAAGTCTACCCGCTTAGAGCACAGAGATAGAACATCTGTTGGACATCGAGACCCTGGTTCGTCCTTCATTCTTAATTTGTGCTGTTAAACTCACTGCTGTTGTCACTTGATATTAAAGCTGCTCTATATTAGGAAGGCATTTTTCTTTGTAGCTAGGGCTTGGAAATAAATGTAGACATCTGCAGCATTTAACAAAATAATCTTTTTGAAATGAGAAAAATCTGTGCAGAAGGGATAATACCTAAATTTACAAAAGCCGATAATATCAGTCGTGTTTCAGGAGAAGATTCTTTTCTTAAATTAACTGGTAGTTGCAGGGTTAATAATCTGACCATCTTACTCAGTATTAGAAATCTGAATGGGTTCATAGATTTGGAATGAGATCACATACAGCTTGCAGTCTCAAGATACACAAATTCTACTTCACATTCAATCTGAATTTAACGGTGAGCCCAAATTTCCCCAGTGTAAATGGCTCCTTGGATGGAATCGATATCAATACTATTCCAGCAGTCAGAAATCAACGGTAATTCTTTCCACAGTCGATAAAACAGATCCGCTTGGAATAAATTGCAACATGCGCCATTCAACGAGGAGTTTTGCCAGGTTCAGTTTGTGTGAACTGCATCAGTATGTAGCCGCAGAACGAAAATGTTCGGTGATGAATTGGGACTGATCAGAACTGACTTGGGATCCCATCAACATGGAGAATGCTGGACCCCTGCGATATTGCCAGTGTACTGATCTGCACATCGAATCTGTGCGTTTTGCCTTGTCTGTTGATATTCATCTGTACATTTGATATTGCGGTAATTGCCAATATTTATAACGGAAATATATACTGCTGCATCTATTGACTGGGCTAATTTGTGGTAGAATACCACCTGCCTTACGGTAAATTTCTATCAAGTTATATATATCTAGACTTTAGCAACAAAAAGTGAGAAGCAGTACTGATCCCATTGTTTAACGTTGCCTCGCTTCTCTTTCGCAGATGTTGCCTGACTTGTTCAGTGTGTCAAGCATTTTTAGTTCTTTTGTTTCACATTTCCAGCATCTGTAAGAGGAAGGAACTGCAAATGCTGGTTTACACTGAAGATAGACACAAACTGAAGTCTGAAGAAGGGTCTTGAGGCAAAACGTCACCTATTCCATCTCTCCGGAGAATTTGTGTCTATCACCAGCATCTGTAAGTTTGATTAATCGATTGAAAGATACAGCATTGGAAACAGGCCCTTCGGCCCACCGAAGGCACACTGACCATCAATCACCCGTTCACACTAGTTCTATGTTATCCCACTTACTATGCACGAGGGGCAATTTACAGAGGGCCAATTAGCCGACAAACCCGCACGTCTTTGGGATGTGGGAGGAAACTGGAGGAAATCCACGCGGTTACAGGGAGAATGTGCAAATTCCACAGCTAGCACCCGAGGTCTCTGGCGCTGTTCAACAGGAAGCAGTCACTGATTTTCAACAAGGATATTTAAACATGGAGAGGATCAAGGGCGTGGTGGTGTTGGTTGAGTTATAGGGTGACATCCTCATTACATGCCCTGGATGTTCCATCTCTGCTTCTGAATGAACCTTAACCTACTTACTCAGCTACAGTCTTCAAACACAATTATTATTTCATCAGTGGACAAAAGTAAGTAATGGTTTTCCCGCCGAGCTAATGGTGGTGCTCTGAACTGCTGATGTTAATTGCATCAGATGCTGCAAGAGGATGATGGTGGATGTAATCTAAAAGTATAGTGGTGGTCCCACTTGTGAGGTGTCGTTCAAAGCGTGCGCATAGTGGGCGGCACGGTGGTGCAGGGGCAGAGAGGCACAGCAGTAGAGCTGCTGCCTTACAACGCCAGAGACCCGAGTTCGATCCTTATAGCCCTGTCCCACGGTACGAGTTCATTCCAAGAGTTCTCCCAAGTTTGCCCTGATTCGAACTCGGAGATTTACGGTAATGGCCACTCGTCGGTACTCGGGGCTCTCGTGGACATTTTTCATCGTGTTGAAAAATCTTCACGAGTCTTCCCGTGCTTACCTGCCGTTAGCAAGTCTTCCCGAGTACCTGCCGTTAGCCTTACGAGCTGCTAAGTGACGTCCCCGAGCTCCGACGTACCCGCTACGTTCATTCTCTGTGCTTACCACGAGTTTGATTTTTTCTAAACTTGGGAGAGCTCTTGGAATGAACTCGTACCGTGGGACAGGGCTTTAACTACAGTGCTGTCTGTATGGCGTTTGTGTGTTCTTCCTCTGACTGTGTGGGTTTCCTCTGGGTGCTCTGGTTTCACCCCGCACTCCAAAGACATACAGGTTTTTAGGTTAATTGGGATCGGTAACTATTGTCCCAAGTGTGTGGGATAGTGCTAGTGTACGTGGCGATCGCTGGTTGGCGCAGATTCGGTGGGCTGAAGGACCTGGGTCCGCGCTGTATCTCTAAAGTCTAAAGTCTAAAGTAAACATTTTCTAAAGTGAAGCGAGAGGATTTTAATTGCAAGTAAACTCAGCCTCAGGCAACACAGTTGGCCAGAGGATCTTGGTTCAGATGTTTTGCCCAGACGTTAGGGCTGTGATAAATGAAGAGCAAATCACTGAGGTCATCGTAACAATGGGCACACAGCAATAAGCACCAATTTATCAGCCAAGGTGATGCCAACCTTGTTAGTGAAGATTCAAGTGTGCTTCCATTGCTTTAAATAGAACCGGCAGAGATCTGTAGAAACAGCAGATGGACACATAAAGCTGGAGTAACTCAGCGGGACAGGCAGCATCTCTGGAGAGAAGGAATGGGTCGAGATCCTTCTTCAAACAAAGGGTCTCGACCTGAAATGTCACCCATTCCTTCTCTCCAGAGATGCTGCCTGTGCAGCTGAGTTGCTCCAGCACTTTTGTGCCTATCTTTGGTATAAACCAGCACCTGCAGTTCTTTGCTTCTATTTGTTTACTAGACGGAGCCTGATTAGAGATTATCAGCATGGTCAATTTTACATCGGAGGTCGTGGATTACACCTGGGCTCACTACAGACACACAGGAATACAGCAAGCTTCAGAACAAAGAGCGGAGGGAAGAGCAAAGCACATAAACGGAAGCTAGGAATTAGGTACTGCAGAAACTGTTTAATACACAAAAGGACACAAGCCAGGTCAATCCCTGCAATCTGGAAACAATGGGTCGACTGGGCTTATATTCACGGGAATTTAGAAGGATGAGAGGGGATCATATAGAATTATAAGAACATATAACATTCTTATAGAAACATATAAAATTCTTAAGGAGGAGGTTCCACCATGGCTATCTAGACTGCACTTCTTCCCACCCTGCTTCCTGTAAGGACTCCATCCCCTGCTCCCAATTCCTCCATCTACGCCACATCTGCTCCCAGGATAAGGTGTTCCACACCAGGGAATCGGAAATATCCCCATACTTCAGGGAACGGGGGTTCCCCTCCCCCACTATAGATGAGGCTCTCACCAGGGTCTCTTCCATACCCCGTAACACTGCTCTCTCTCCCCATCCCCCCACTCGTAACAGGGCAGAGTCTCCCTGGTCCTCACCTTTCACCCCACTAGTCGTCACATACAACAAATAGTCCTCTGTCAGTGTCGCCACCTCCAACGTGACCCCACCACTCGCCACATCTTCCCATCTCCCCCCTGTCTGCTTTCCGCAAAGACCGCTCCCTCCGTAACTCTCTGGTCAATTCTTCCCTTCCCTCCCGCACCACCCCCTCCCTGGGCACTTTCCCATGCACCCACAAGAGATGCTACACTTGTCCCTTTACCTCCCCCCTCGACTCCATTCAAGGGTCCAAGCAGTCGTTCCAGGTGCGACAGAGGTTCACCTGCACCTCCCCCAACCTCATCTACTGCATCCGCTGCTCTAGATGTCAGCTGATCTGCATCGGTGAGACCAAGTGTAGACTTGGCAATCGTTTCGCTGAACACCTCCGCTCGGTCCGCATTAACCAACCTGATCTCCCGGTGGCTCAGCACTTCAACTCCCCCTCCAATTCCGAATCCGACCTTTCTGTCCTGGGCCTCCTCCATGGCCAGAGTGAGCACCACCGGAAATTGGAGGAGCAGCACCTCATATTCGGCTTGGGCAGTCTGCACCCTCGCAGCATAAACATTGACTTCTCCAATTTCCGGTAGCCCTTGCTGTCTCCTCCCCTTCTCAGCTCTCCCTCAGCCCTCGGGCTCCTCCTCTTCCTTTCTCCTTTCTTCTCCCCCCCCCCCACCCCACATCAGTTTGCAGAAGGGTTTCGGCCCGAAACGTTACTTATTTCCTTCGCTCCATAGATGCTGCTGCACCCGCTGAGTTTCTCCAGCACTTTTGTCTACCTAAAATTCTTAAGGGATTAGACTAGATGCTGGAAAAAATTTCCCGATGTTGGGGGAGTCCAGAACCAGAGGTAACAATTTAAGAATAAAGGGTGGGACATTTTGGACTGAGATGAGGAAAAACACATCACGGTCGAGATAAGAGATTAGAAAAAGTTCCCCCCACCCCCCACATAAAACAAGCTAAAGAACACTAAAAACATACATTTAACACGTACTATTAAAACACAAAGAAGAAAAAGACAGACAGCCTGTTGGCGATGCCGCCATTGCTGGACTCACCCCCTTGAAATCCCCCCCCCCCCACGGAAGTCCCCCTAAAAATGTGGTGCCTGAAACAGCAGAGTTACTCCAGCACTTTGAGCGATTAATGGATGTTAAGAGAAGCTTCAGCAGGAAAGCAGGAAGACCTACTCACTCTACCATTGCACAATATCCCACTGACAACCCACACCACCCCTCTCTGTTTCATGTGCAGCTAAAGACTGTATAAAATCATGAGAGGAATAGATCGGGTAGATGCACAGAGTCTCATGCCCAAAGTAAGTGAATCGAGGACCAGAGGACATAGGTTCAAGGTGAAGGGGAAAAGATTTAATAGGAATCTGAGGGGTAACATTTTCACATAAAGGGTGGTGGGTGTATGGAACAAGCTGACAGAGGTAGTTGGGGTTGGGACTATCCCAACATTTAAGAAACAATATGACAGATACATGGATAGGACAGGTTGGAGAGATATGGACCAAATGTGGGCAGGTAGGACTAGTGTAGCTGGGACATGTGGGCCAATGTGGACAAGTTGTGCCGAAGGGCCTGTTTCCGCACTGTATCACTTAATGATTCTACAGTCTGTCTACCACTCCATCCCCTATCGACATATGATAACGTCTTGCTCCCTCTCCCTTCCTCCAAGCAGAAACGGCAAGGTGAGGACCGTACAGCAAGTCATACAACGCTGGGCTGAGGACACGCATGAGCTCCTATGTGACAGCTTTAAGTCGGTGGGCTGGTCGATATTCGAGTAGTCAGTGGTAATCTAAACAAATGCATAATGCTGTCACAGACGTCATCAGTTAGTGTGTCGAGGACTGCATGCCAAAGTAGTCAACCCCAGTATTCCCCAACAAGGACTCAATGGAAACCATCTAAAGCACTCCTTATTGATTTAATAGTGCTGCTTTGTCATGTATGCATTGCACAGTGAAATTCTTTTTTTACAGATCACGCATGCATGAATCGCCACAATTTGGCGCCAGTTACAAGAAGTCCGAAGTCTGGTCCATGCAAGCCGCAGCCCGCCATGTTTTTCTTTACAGTGGTGAGCTAAGCCACAGCAGACCAGCACCGCACGTGGCCACGGGGTCTCCGCGGCTTCCCCCTACAGGCCGCGGCCCGCTGGGCATTCGTCCTCCAGCTGCGCGGCACTAAATAAAGTTTCTCTCTGTATCTCAGTACATGTGACAATGCACCAACTCATGAAGGGAGAGCAGAGATACGGCACACAGCACACCTGGAGATCCATTCGCACATGCCAGCGCTCTGCAGCTGACTTATATTAAAGTTGTGTTTCATAAATATTATTTGAGTTGACTTTCCATAAAAAAGAAATTTAACAGCCACATGTGCTTCCTATATCTATGGAATTTTACTCTCCACACAATGTTGTCCCATTCTTCATGAGGCATGATGATGCCTGTCCTTCCTGACATGGATGCCTGTCTCCCTATGGGGGTAAGTTTTTTGACACAAAAGGTTTTATGCAATGTGGTACTGGAGGAGGTAGTTGAGGCAGGTACTATCATGATGTCTATGAGACATTTGGACAGGTACATGGATAGGATAGGATTAGAGGGTTATGGGCCAACCGCGGGCATGTGAGACTAGTGTAGATGGGGCATGTTGGGCTGCGTGGGTAAGTTGGGCCGAAGGGCCTGTTTCCACGCTGTATGACTTCAATGCTCTAGGTGTTCAAGTTATTGACTTGGTGGGCGGTGTGGCCAGGCATGTTTAGCCCAGCACTGGTGGGAAATTACACTGAGAATTCAGTTCCCACTGTATGAAGTGCTGCCTCTGATCACGATAAGATGGAAGAACAGCTCAAAACTTAAGGGCCTGTCCCACTTACGCGACCTTTACAGGTGGCTGCCGGCACCCGTCATAGGTCGCTGAAATTTTCAACATGTTCAAAATTCAGCGGCGACCAGAAAGACACTACGACTCTTTGGAGACCCCTCACGACCATACAGGCTGTATGTAGCAATGTTCAAAATTTTGAGATTTTAACAATCAAGTCTGCAATTTATCCCATCAGAAAAAGCATAAAAAGAAGTTTAATTTGACACCTAATTCACTTTCATATCTTCAGTATTAAAAAAGTTATGGCCATTTTCATACTCGGCAATTAGCATCTTGTTTTTCCATTGACTTAACACAAAGGTTGTGACCAGGGACAGCCAAAAGCCCATAACTTTCTTAAAAATTAAGAGAACTGAAAGAAATTTTCAGTTATTATAGATAGAAGCATTCTGAAACAAACATGAAACAATCTTACTTGGATGACCTGAAATTAAAGCATATAATTAGTTAGTTACCCAATTGTAGCTAATTACAAAATTCAATTACTAGATCTAAACATCTATCAATTTCTTAAGAAAAGATAAACATTTTTAAATAGCCTAAGTGTCCAAATAATATTCACACAAGAATTCACAATACAACATGATTTTTAAATCTCATTGTCATGAATTTATAGGCCAAATGGAAGGAATTTAGTGTTTAATTCCCGTACATTAATGGCCATTTAAATCATCTTGCGAGTAGGTTTTTATGGAACGCGATTGTTTGGAACGTTGCGGTTGCAGTGAATTTAAACCCCATATCGGCAGGAAAATACTGCCAGTTCGTATGGGGCCTAAATCACCTTTTCGCAACGTAATACGTGGATTAAGGTAATCTAAACAAGCAAGTTTATATGTAAAATAAACGGCTTTCCTTTACCTGTCCCGTACGTGAAATCCGTCCCCGTTGTCGGCGTTCACGGCATTAGAAGCTAATTTTTATTTTACTCCAGTGCTGAAATTGTCGGGCAATTAAAAATTTTTTTTCACAGACCGGCAGTTGGAACAAATCTTCAGCAAAAGCTCGCACCCGAGAAAATATAACTCCGGCAGGCAGGGGAAAACCGCATTTTAACCCTGCCCCCCCCCCCCCCCCCCCAAAGGCGCCAACGACGCGCACACGGCCAGTGACAGAACTGCAGCACCGCTGAAGGTAAGTTTTGTAACACATCTACTGTATGGTCGTGAGAGGTCACTCGCAACATGTCGCCAGGGGTCGCCTGTATGGTCGTGAGAGGTCTCCTATGGTCGTGAGAGGTCTCCAAAGTGTCGTAGTGTCTTTCTGGTCGCCGCTGAATTTTCAACATGTTGAAAATTTTGGCGACCTATGACAGGTTCCAGTAGTCACCCGTAAAGGTCGTGTAAGTGGGACAGGCCCTTTACTAAAAGCAAATCAGTGCTGGCGCCAAACTACCCTTATTGAAGAAGCAATTTCTTCTTGCTCCAAGTGGTTTCCTCTTGCATTGATTATTTCTGCGAACACTACCCATAATCAATATCTCATTTCACAATGAAGTGGATTTTCTCATGATTTTTGCCTCTCTACTTCTTCCTTCCCACCCTGCCTTGGCCATTGTTACTGTAAAATTATAGCACATAATTATTTATCATACAAACTAGCCGAGGACATCCCAATGTCACAGTTAATTAAAAACCAAAAGCCCTGGAAACACAAAGATAGAACATAGACAAGTACAGCAAAGGAACAGAACTCTGTGCCCACAATGACTGTGATGAACATGATGCCAGGATAAAATGTTGAACATTTCTGCCTGCGTGTGATCCATATTCCTCAGAAGAGCTAGACACATAGTTCTGGAGAAACTTCGTGGGTCAGGCAGAATCTCTGGAGAAAGGCAGCAGGTGATGTTCCAGGTGACATTTTGGGTCAGTATCCTTCTTCTGACTTTCAGACCTACATTCATGGTATAAACCACTATCTGCAGTTCCTTCCTTCACATCCATATCACGCCATACCCTTCAAATCCAACTGACTCACCCTTTGTGTAAAAAGATTTGGAGCACGCATCTCCTTTAAACTTTGCCACTCTCGTGTTAAAGTTATGCCGCCTGGTCTAGTTTAGTTTCGAGATACAACGTGAAAACAGGCCTTCGGCCCACCGAGTCCGCACCCACCAGCAATCCCCGCACATTAACACTATCCTACACACACTAGGGACACTTTACACTTATATCAAGCCAATTTACCTGCATACCTGTACTGCTTTAGAGTGTGGCAGGAAACCGAAGATCTCAGAGAACATCCATGTGGTCACAGGGTGAACATACAGACTCCGTTCAGACAGCACCCGTAGTCGGGATCAAACCCGGTACTCCGCCTCTGCAAGCGCTGTGAGGCAGCATCTCTATTGCTGTGCCGCACTGCTGCCCATTGGCATTCCGACCCTGAGAGTTCTGACAGTCCATCCTATCTATGCCTCTCATAATTTTTTAGACCTCTATCAGGCCTCTCCTCAGTGCCTGTCATTCCAGAGAAAACTATTTGTTTGTCTGTAGAAGCACAACCTGAAACGTTACCTATCCATGTGAGACTGAAGAATGGTCCCAACCCAAAATGTCACCTAGCCTTACTCTCCAGAGATTGTAGCCTGATCCGCTGAGATACTCCAACACTTTGTGACCTTCCAATTTTGTCCAACCTCCCCTTGGAACTAATAGCCATCACTGCAGTGAGTGTTAACATTTCATTTTGGAATCCTGTCATTTGAAACAAACTTAACAGAACCACCTTTTCACCCCATCAGCCGTTGCATGACACAAAATCCTCCGACATTTTCACCACCTCCAACAGGATCTCACCACAAGTCACATCTTCCCATCTCCACCCCTGTCTACTTTCATAGTTCCCTCCCCTCTACTCTCAGTCTGATGAAGGGTTCCGACCCGAAATGTTACCCATCCTTCTTCTGCCTGACCTGCTGAGTTACTCTGTGCCTGTCTTAAATGAAGCTGATCAGATGAGGACTTCCCCAACTCTGCTTCCCCTTCCACAGATGCGGCCGGACCTGCTGTGGGTTTCCAGCATTTCCTGTTTTTATTTCAAATTTCCAACATCTGCCGTCTATTTTATTTGCATTCACCGTTGACTTTGAAGTGGAGGCACTGATGTAATGTAGGAAATGCAGCAGGCAATGTGTACACAGCCAACTCAAGTCAAGAGAATTTTATTGCCATGTGTCCCAGATAGGACAATGAAATTCTTACTCCCACAAGCAATGTGATAATGACCAAATAATGTCTTTTTTGCGATGTTGGTTGAGGATTAAGCGTTGGCCGGGAAACCAGAGGAAATTTCCCTGCACCAGACGGTTATTCACATCAATGGAATGGATTTCAGACACAGAGTTCAAAGCACTGACGCTACTAAAATGACACATGTAGCTGATCAGAGAGTTTTCCATTTGGGGGAAAAGCAGGTAATTACCCCTCCTGTTTGTTAATCTCATCAGTGTGGATTTACTGTCATGTCCACCATAATCTTAATCTCTTTAATCCACTCCCACTTGCCTTTATCCACACCAGACCCGGGTTACACTGGAGATATCCAGTGAGTTATAGGCAACACAGCGGTAGAGCTGCTGCCTTACAGCGCCAGAGACCCAGGTTCGATACTGACTATGAGTGCTGCCTGTACGGAGTTTGCACGTTCTTCCTGTGATCGCGTGGATTTGCTATGGGTGCTCTGGTTTCCTCCCACACTCCAAAGACGTTGGTTAATTGGCTTTGGTAAAAATTGTTAATTGTCCCTAGTGTGTTGGATAGTGCTAGGGATCGCTGGTCAGCGCAGACTCGGTGGACCGGAGGGCCTGTTTCTGCGTAGTATCTCTAAACCAAACTAAACATAAATTAAAACCATCAAGATAATTATCCCATTTCTTAAAAGGTTATTGGTGTTGATGGGGCAGTCATGTCCTAGTGGAGAAACAAGGAACTGCAGGTAGGACACATTGAGCTGGTATAACACGGTGGGTCAGGCAACATCGCTTCAAAATAGGAACCAGAGGCCATAGGTTGAAGGTGAGAGGGGAAAGAGCTAATAGAAACTTGAGGGGTAACCTTTCCCACACAGAGGGTGCTGGGTATATGGAACGAGCTGCCGGGAGGTAGTTGAGGCAGATACAACAACATTTAAAAGATCTTTGGACAGGTACATGGATAGGAAAGGTTTAGAGGGATATGGGACAAATATGGGCATGTTTCCTTGATTACCATTGCTTTTTGCATATCTTCCATTCTTTTGGCCAAAGTACCATCTAAATCTCTCGTTCCCCTTTCTCCTGACTCTCAGTCTGAAGAAGGGTCTCGACCCGAAACATCACCTATTCCTTTTCTGTGTGCTGTCTGACCCACTGAGTTACTCCAGCTTTTTGTGTCTGTCTTCGGCCTGTTTCTGTAACTCTTTGACTCTAAGGAAGATCTCGTTTGGCAAATCTGGAATCATTATTGGAATAGTTACGATTCTAAAGTGTTTATGAATTATATTTGTAAGGTGGGCAGAGTGCATGTCTATAGAGATATTTTCCTTTCTTTTAGGGCTAGAGAGATTACTTAAATTGTTAAGCTACTTGTGCACGAGCCTCACTATAAAACACCTTGAAAATTTACACAGTGTTAGACGGGGTCTAAGTGAGATTTTAATGGCACACTAAATAATTATTATAGTTTAGTACACCATTAAACTCACGTAGGCCTCATGTAACACTGTGTATGCTTCTCAGATATTTTACAATGGAATTAGCTCATAAATAGATTACATTCTAACCAGTGTAAGTGATTTCAGCTTGGGCTCCATCCAAGACCGCACAAAATTGCAGAGAATTGTGGACGCAGCCCAGATCATCACGCAAACCAACCTCCCTTCCATTGACTCCATCTACACTTCACGCTGCCTCGGCAAGGCCACCAGCATAATCAAGGACGAGTCGCAACCCGGACACTCCTTCTTCTCCCCGCTCCCATCGTGCAAGAGGTACAGAAGCGTGAAAACGCACCCCTCCAGATTCAGGGACAGTTTCTTCCCAGCTGTAATCAGGCAACTGAACCATTCTATCTCCTGTCGGTCCTGACCTACCATCTACCTCATTGGAGACCCTCGGACTATCTTTAATTAAACTTTACTGGACTTTATCTTGCACTAAATGTTATTCCCTTTACCCTGTATCTGTACACTGTGGATGGCTAGTTTGTTATCGTGGACTGGATGGCAGCAAGAAGCTTTTCACTGTACCTCGGTACACGTGACAATAATAAACGAAACAGTCCCCTGAAATAAAATCTCTCTCACATGTCCGTCAACTCTCCTCTGATTCTTTGAGTGTAACCTACAGGCAGTGGGACTAGTGTAGATGGGGCATGATGGTTGGCATGGGCAAGTTGGGCTGAAGGGCCTGTTTCCAGGCTGTGTGACTCTATGACGATATTAAATAAAAACAATATAGTGCCAAAAGAAAACAAAGCCCCAAGACTCTAGTAAAGTAAAATTTTAAAGTAAAAAGTAAAAAGCCATCTAAGTAAAAATGGCTTACAGAAATCAATAAAAGTTTGGCATTGCCGAACCTTAGATTCTACTATGGGCCAGTCAATGTTCGTTATCTAACCTTTTGGACAAAAGATTGAGAAGATACCCAATGCCCAGGATGGATAAACCTTGAACGTGATTCCTTACAAGGGCTATCATTGGCTTCTATTCTAGGGGCCTTGTTACCTTTTACAATTACGAGATTGAATAAATATACGACTAACCCAATAATAAGACATACGTTTCGAATATGGCTTCAATTTCGTACGTTTTTTGAACTAAATAATTTTGTCTTATCGAGTCTTTTCTTATCCAATTTTCTCTTGCACCTTCTAGTACTGATCAAGTCTTTTTGTTATGGAAGAGGAAGGGGTTAGTAGCTTTTCGTGATTTGTTTTTGGATGGTCATTCTATGTCTTTCGAACAACTCTCCAATAAATATAATTTACCTAATTCACATTTTTTTTAGACATTTACAAATAAGAGATTTTTTTAAGGCTACCACCACATCTATCCCTTTTTCCGCTACCACATCAAACCGAAATTTTGGAAAACATTTTACATTTAAACCCTTATCAAAAGGATTAATAACGACTATTTATGAGTGGATTTTGAAATTACAAAGAGATATATTTGATAAAATTAAGAATGACTGGGAAAGAGAACTCCAAATTTCTCTATCTATGGAGAATGGGAGAGGATTCTTCAAGTAGTAAATACCTCTTCAATGTGTGCAAGACATGCTTTGATACAATTCAAGGTGGTTCACAGAGCTCATATGTCAAAAGATAAGTTGGCTCGTTTCTATGGTCATATAAATCCTACCTGTGACAGATGTAACTCTGAAGTGGCCTCTCTGACCCATATGTTTTGGTCCTGCCCACTTTTGGAAAATTATTGGAAAGACATTTTTGATACTATTTCTGTAGTCTTAGGTATTGATTTACAACCTCATCCTATTACGGCAATTTTTGGGCTACCAATGTTAGATTCTGTTCATTTGTCCCGCTCCGCCCATCGGTTGATTGCTTTTACCACACTAATCGCCAGAAGATCTATTTTATTTAAATGGAAAGACTCCAACCCTCCGACCACACTCCAGTGGTACTCTAAAACGATATCATGTTTAAATTTAGAAAAAATCAGGAGTGACATTGTTGAACCCTTCGTTAAATTTGATAAGACTTGGGGAAAATATATTCAACACTTTCACACAACATAAATTGCTCCCTCTCTAAACGTTATAAAAAACTATTTCACCTCTATATGGTGGAACGGACTTGATGACAAACAGATTTAAATTTGATGAAATTCTCAGTTCAGATTCTGTTTTGCTTTGCTTTGTTTTTGGTTATTTTGTTCATTTTTTTGTGTCTTCCTTTCTTGTTTTCCTTAGTTTAGGGGGGGTTTGTTTCTTCCTTTTTCCCTCTTTTTTTTGTCTTTTTATCTTTGTGTTTAATTTTCACATATATAAGTTTTCTTTTAAATATTTAACTATATTTACATAGAGACCGGGAGGTCTATATTCAATGCGTATTTTGACACTGGACTCATATTAGGTTATACCTGTTATTAATGTATTCCTGATCCCTATGTATCAATATCATTGCTATGTTTATCATTATTCTTTTTCCTCTGATTTTTATGTTTTGTTTTTTGTTTTTCGGAAAAAAACGAATAAAAAGATTTTAAAAGAAAGAAAGACTTGTCACAAAGCCACTCCTGCATTGGCTGTGTGCTTAGGGTCATTGTCCTGTTGGAAGGTGAACCCCCGCTTCAGTTTGAGGTCCAGAACGCTCTGGAGCAGGCTTTCATCAAGGATCTCTCTGTACTTTGCTCTGTTCATCTTTCCCTCGATCCTGACTAATCTCCCAGTTCCTGCCGCTGAAAAATATCCCCACGGCATGATGCTGCCAACACCATGCTTCACCGTAGGTATGGTATTGGCCAGGTGATGAGCGGGTGCCTGGTTTCCTCCAGACGTGACGTTTGGCATTCAGGCCAAAGAGTTCAATCTTGGTTACACCAGACCAGAGAATCTTGTTTAGGTGCCTTTTAGCAAACTCCAAGTTTGGGCTGTCATGTGCCTTTTACTGAGGAGTGGCTTCCGTCTGCCCACTCCACCATAAAGGCCTGATTGGTGGAGTGCGGCAGATATAGTTGTCCTTCTGGAAGGTTCTCCCATCTCCACAGAGGACATCTGGAGCTCTGTCAGAGTGACCATCGGGTTCTTGGTCACCTCCCTGACCAAGACCCTTCTCCCCCGATTGTTCAGTTTGGCCAGGCGGCCAGCTCTATGAAGAACCCTGGTGGTTCCAAAGTTCTTCCAATTAAGAATGAGGGAGGCTACTGTGCTCTTTGGGACCTGCAATGCGGCAGAAATTATTGTACACCCTACCCCAGATCTGTGTCTCGACACAATCCTGCCTCGGTCTACGGACAATTCCTTCGTCATCATGGCTTGGTTTTTGCTCTGACATGCACTGTCAACTGTGGGACCATATATAGACAGGTGTGTGCCTTTCCAAATCATGTCCAATCAATCTAACTTACCACTGGTGGACTCCAATCAAATTATAGAAACATCTCAAGGATAGCCAATGGAAACAGGATGAATCTAAGCTCAATTTTGAGTGTCATAGCAAAAGGTCTGAATACTTATGTAAACATGATATTTCAGTTATTTATTTTTAATTACTTTGCAAAAGTTTTTGCTTCTTCATTCTGGGGTATTGTGTGTAGGTTGATGATTAAAAAAATTAATTTAATCCATTTTAGAATAAGACTGCAACGTAACAAAACGTGGAAAAAATTAAGGGGTCTGAATACTTTCTGAATGCACTGTATACACTAACTACACTTCCTCACCATGGCTCACCCCCCCCCCCCCCCCCCACAGCCCTTCTTAACCTCAGCTAACAAATAACTAGGAACGAATTGTCAATGGTTTTAAATTATATAAGTTAAAAAATAAGCATTAATATGCTTGTTTTCACTGTTATTCATTTCCCCTCCCTCACTCGACACGGAGAGAAAGACAATAGAGGGAGCTCAGAATTCTTGTTGACTGATGAGCAAAAACACTAATGACTCAAAGAACTCAGTAGATCCTTGTCGACCTGCAGTGTTAACCCTGTTTCTTTTTCCATGAATGCTGCCTGACCTACTGAGTATTGTCTGTTTGTATTTCATATTTGCTACATTTGTAGTATTTTGAAATGCATGAGGAAGACTTTGGCTTGATTTCACTTCCTCCCCAGAAAAATATTTGGACTAATGCTTGGGAATTCTAAAGTATTGTCAGATGTACCAAGATACAGTGAAAATCATTGTTTGTACATTGCCAGTTAAATCATACTATAGTTTTAGTTTAGTTTAGACATTCAGCATGGAACCAGGCCCTTTGGCCCACTGAATCCACATTGATCACCTGATCACATTAGTTCTATGTCATGCCACTTTCGTATTCACTCCCTACACACTAGTGGCAATATTACAGAGGCCAATTAACCTACAAACCTTCACGTCTTTTTGGTTGTGGGAGGAAACTGGGTCACCCGGAGGAAACCCGCGCAGTGACTGGGAGAGCGAGCAAACTCCACACAGACAGCATCTAAGGTCAGGATCGATCTCGGGTCTTTGTCGCTGTGAGGCAGCAGCTCTACCAACTGCGCCACTGTGCCAAGTACACGAGTAGGATTAAGCCTTGCACAAGTATAACAAGCAGTCCAAAGAGAAAAATACCAGAGGGCAGAATATAGCATTACAGCATTATAGTGTTACAGTTATGTAGAAAAATACCATGGTTTGCTGTAAGATAGGTTGGAAGATTAAGTCTACACTTTAGTTTATTGGATGGTCATTCAGTAGTTGTGCTGTCAGTGGTACGTGCTTTGTAGCTTTTGAATCTTTTGCATGATGGGAGAAGAGGGAATGACCAGGGTGGAAAAGGTTCTTGAGTATGTTGGCTACTTTCCTGAGGTAGCATGAAGTGTAGATCTATCTAGTTACTGGTGGGGAGTCTGGTCGATGAGAAGGCTACATCAACAACTCTGCATGTCGGTGGAAACCGGAGCACCCGGAGAAAACCCACGCCGCAGTCACAGGGTGAACGTACAAACTCCGTACAGCCAGCAGCCGTGGTCAGAATCAAACCCGGGTCTCTGGCGCTGTTAAGGGCCTGTCCTACAAGCATGCAACTCTATGCGATGCACGCGATCAAACTAGAAGCGGGGGCCGCGCGGAGGTCGGGTGATCCCCTGTACAGGGCCGTTCCCACCAGCATGCGCCTGCATGCGGCAAGCGCGACCAAACCGGCAGCAGGGGCCGCGCGGAGGTCGGGTGAGTGGCCAACGCGGCGCAAAGTGAGGCGAACTTGGAGCGAAGTCTAAGGTAAGTTCGCCAGGACAGAGAGGGGCACACAGAGAGGGGCACAGAGGCACACACACACAGAGGGCCACGGAGCCACACACATAGAGGGTCACGGAGGCACCTACAGATAGGTTCACGGAGGCACGATGTCGGGGCGGTGTGTAATGCGTCGAGGCGACTGCGAGCCGACAAGCCGTTGCCGCGCGGAATTTTTGAACATAGTCAGTTTTTCGGAGCCCTGCACGATGTCGGGACGAACTTCGCACAATTCCGCACGGCTCCGGCGATTGAAGTGGGACCAGCCCCGCGACGCCGGACGGCTCAAGCGACCACGTTAGGTCGCGCTAATCGCACAGAGTTGCATGCTGGTGGGACAGGCCCTTTAGGCAGCAACTCTACCGCTGTGCCACTGTGCCACCCTGGCGGAGTCTAGCTTGTTTCCCCTCCTTATGTTTGGACAAGATAACCTTTGAGCAAGTCCCATTGCAGGCACAGCTCCATCAGTTTTTTTTTTGTACTGAATGGAACCAGCTCTTTGGGGGCATACTTACATTCCCTGCAGTCTGCATTAAAGGTTAAACCACATTTACTTGGAAGAGAATGTGCTTATTGTTGAAAGATAACGGAGACCAAGGGAGTCAGTGGGCAGGCAGATAGAGAATGTGGACGGTGCTATGGGTTTGATATCAGCTCGGCCTGCGGCCTGCACAATCTCTTCCTTGTGCATGGCGGACCTGCACAGGGTTTCTCTGTGACTCTGCTGACATCAGTTAGGCTGCGGGGAGGCTGATAAGCAGAGAATTACCTCAGACGGCACGTGCCAGTTTCGTGGGCGTGTGGAGCGTCAGTCTACCTCATGAACCATGCTCTGCAGAGCGTTTAGTTTAGCTTAGTTTGGTTTAGACATAGGGCGCAGAAACAGGCCTGTCGGCCCACCGGGTTCACACCGACCAGCGATCCCCATGCACTATCACTACCACTATCCTAACACTATCCTACACACAAGGGACAATTTACAACTTTTTACCGAAGCCAATTAACCTACAAATCTGCACGTCTTCGGAATGTGGAAGGAAACTGGAGCACCCGGAGAAAACCCACCCAGTCACACAGAGAACGTACTAAAAGATAGCACCCATAGTCAGAATCGAACTTGGGTCTCTGGTGCTGTAAGGCAGCAACTCTACTGCTGCGCCACTATGCCGCCCCTAATATTCTCAAACTAGAGGTTTTGAGAATATTGGGAATGCACAAGGTGTTAGTGAGCATGAAAAAGTTTTTCTATTGACAGAGACGTGATAGAAGTGGACCAGAGAACATGTCAACTCACAGTCACCTGGAATTGCAGTTCTCAGTTCCATGCGAGGAATCAAAGAGCAGGGGAAATTGTAAGTGAATATAATTTTGCATTGAAAGCTCTGTGCACACATTGCGATGTTGTGTTTTAAACGGTGCCCTGTGGCTTAGATAGTTCTATGACTTCAACGATGACAGGATTCAGTTCAAACTGTTTGGCACAAGTAGCCTGACATTTGATCAGGCCTGCAAGACTGCATTTGGAAATGGCAGCAAAAAAGTGGCAAGTGTTAAGGGCCTGTCCCACTGTACGAGCTAATTCAAGAGTTCTAAGTTTTCCCCTGATTCGAACTCGGAGAATGTCCGCAGCGTGTTCGTAGGAGTTTGTGGCTCGTAATGCTAACGGTAGGTACTCGGGAAATCTGGTAAACTCATGACATTTTTTCAACATTGTGAAAAATGTCCAGGAGTAAAAAGACACTCCTGATGAAAAAAATGGTTACTTTTTACTTGTACGAGCCGCTACGAGACATCCACAAACTCCTACGGACCCGCTACAGACATTCTCCGAGTTCGAATCAGGGGAAAACTCGGGAGAACTCTTGAATTACCTCGTACAGTGGGACAGGCCCTTTAGAATGCAGCAGTAAAAGTCCATGCCTCTGACAATGGAAATATCTTTTCATGCACTCTAAAAGATGTATTCACCCCCCCCTGTGCAGTTCCGAAGCAGTACAATTAATGCAAGGGGAGATAATCAACCTAATGTTGAACGATGTTTCAATAAACAGCACCCTTACCACCGGTGGAAGAGGCAGGAAGCAGCAAGATTGCAAGATAAAAGTACAAATAGGCTAAGGTTTAGGATTATCATTGTTACATGCACAGAGGTACCGTAAAAAGCTTTGTTTTGAATGCTATTCAATCAAATCTTTTCATTGCAAACAGGACCGTAGACATCATAAGGTCATAAGTGATTCGAGCAGAATTAGGCCATTCAGCCCATCAAGACTATTCCGCCATTCTTCTGCAATTATTTGAGGATGTGACAAGTAAAATGGATGAAGGGGTGCCAGTGAATGTAGTGTATCTAGACTTTCAGAAAGCCTTTGATAAGGTCCCGCACGGGAGACTGGTGACTAAAATTAGAGCGCATGGTATTGGGGGTAGGGTGTTGACATGGATAGAAAATTGTTTGGCTGACTGGAAGCAAAGAGTCAGAGTGAACGGGTCCTTTTCAGAATGGCAGACAGTGGCGAGTGGAGTGCACCAAAGCCCGGTGTTGGGGCCGCAACTGTTTACCAATATATATTAATGATTTGGAAGAGGGAATTAGGAGCAACACTAGCAAGTTTGCAGATGATACAAAGCTGGGTGGCAGTGTGAACTGTGAAGAGGATGTTAGGAAGTTACAGGGTGACCTGGACAGGTTTAGTGAGTGGGCAGATGCGTGGCAGATGCAGTATAATATAGATAAATGTGAGGTTATCCGCTTTGGCGGCAAAAACAAGGGGGCATATTATTATCTCAATGAGGTTAGTTTAGGTAAGGGGGAGGTGCAGTGAGACCTGGGCGTCCTTGTACACTGGTCACTGAAAGTTGGCTTACAGGTACAGCAGGCAGTGAAGAAAGCTAATGGAATGTTGGCCTTCATAACAAGAGGATTTCAGTATAGGAGTAGAGGTTCTTCTGCAGTTGTATAGGGCTCTGGTGAGACCATGTCTGGAGTATTGTGTACAGTTTTGGTCTCCTAATTTGAGGAAGGACATCCTTGTGATTGAGGCAATGCAGCGTAGGTTCACAAGATTGATCCCTGTATGGCGGGACTGTCATATGAGGAAAGATTGAAAAGACTAGGCTTGTATTCACTGGAGTTTAGAAGGATGAGATGGGACCTGATAGAAACATATAAAATTATAAAAGGACTGGACAAGCTAGATGCAGGAAAAATGTTCCCAATGTTGGGCGAGTCCAGAACCAGGGGCCACAGTCTTAGAATAAAGTCAAGTCACATTTATTTATATAGTACATTTAAAAAACAACTCTCGTTGACCAAAGTGCTTTACATTTGTTATAAGAGTAGTATACACAAGCAGGCTACATACATATATACAAATAGCCCTCGCTCAGAGGACGTCAGGAAAGGCTTGGGAGAACAGATACTTTTTTAGACTTGACTTAAAGGAGTCGATGGAGGGGGCAGGTCTAATGGGGAGGGGGATGCTGTTCCACAGTCTTGGAGCTGCGAGCGCAAAGGCGTGGTCGTCCCTGAGCTTATGCCTGGACCGCGGGACATTCAGCAACACCAAGTTGGCCGATCTGAGGGACCTGGAGGTCATTTAAAAAGGGAGGTCATTTAAGCCTGAGGTGAGAAAAAACCTTTTCACCCAGAGAGTTGTGAATTTATGGAATTCCCTGCCATAGAGGGCAGTGGAGGCCAAGTCACTGGTTGGATTTAAGAGAGAGTTAGATAGAGCTCTAGGGGCTAGTGGAGTCGAGGGATACGGGGAGAAGGCAGGCACGGGTTATTGATAGGGGACGATCAGCCGTGATCACAATGAATGGCGGTGCTGGCTTTCTATTCAATCACGGCTGATCTATCTTCCCCTCCTAACCCCATTCTCCTGCCTTCTCGCCATAACCCCTGACACCCATACTAATCATTCGTGTCATTCATTCCAGTGTAAGTTTTGCAACATTAATTCTTCACTCTGCGATAGATGACTGGACACGCTTGCAGAGGGCATTGTCATCATGATCCAGCGAGCATGTGCTACCAAAGTTTTACTTCAAAGTGAAATGATTAATGGCGGGTCACAGTAAATGCATAATTTTATTAATTACATTCAAGATTTAGGTTTCGATTTATTATTGTCACGTGTACCGATGTACGGTGAAAAGCATTGTTTTGCCAGCTATCACATCAGATCAGATGCTACTGGGCATAAATGCAATCAAGTCAAACGCAAGTAGAATAGGCAGAGCAAAGGGGAAGATACAGAATGTAGAATATAATTCTCAGCATTGTAAGGCAACAGATCCAGAGGGAAGTGTCTGTAATGGGGAAGAGGAGGGGTATGGCATGAGGAAGAAGCTGTTCCTAAGATGGTGGTGTATGCTTTCAAACCTCTGTACCTTTTATCCGATGGGAGCTGGGGAGAAGAAAGAATGACCGGTGGGTGGGGTGTGTGGGAGAGAAGTGGGGTCTGTATCAAATAAATTACCTGGCTTAACAAAGGAATAGTGATTTAATAGCAGATCATTCTATCATGGGCAGATATATAATTACAGTGGGAAAGTGTACTCGGGTGAAGTACAAAAGATAATGGGTCTGAAACAATGAAACATGTGTTATAATTGCTAAGGATTGAATTATAAATTGCCCCTAACATGGATTGACATGGAACCAGTGTACGGGTGATCGTTGGTTGGCATTGACATGATGGGCAGAAGGGCCTGTTTCCACACTGTAGCTCTAAAACTATATGGAGCATCATGTGCAGTTTCTAATTGCAACACAAAATCAGGTGTTTTTAAATGTGTGAGGGGCTCAGGCATTGGAGTTACTTATTAAAATGATGACCATGGTTGCTTGACTTACGTTTCTGTTTCAGAGGTTGGTCCTTAATCCACCTCCCACAAAGGAATGATGTTGGAAGCTTTGCAGAAGGTGCAGAAGGGATTCACTGGGGTCTCTGTTAAATCTTTCACCGCCCATCATACGCCTCTTCCCTCTAGCATCAGAACCTTTAACGCCGGGGAAAAGACTGTGGCTATTTACCACATCCATGAATTTAGATACTTCGAAAGGTTACCCTTTAGCCCCCTATGCCCTAGGGATATTTATGTAGCAACTATAATAGGAACTGGAGAAACTTCTTCACTCAAAATATTATTTATCATTTCCTTCTCTATTCAACACCCCGTTGGATTGCAACCTCGTCGTGGTCGGGGAGCTTGTGTGTCTCAGTGACCCCCTAGAGCTATGCCAGCGGGAGATTCATCTCCTGTCAGGGTCTCCCATGCTGGACAGGTCGAAGGGTAGAGGCGAGTCGAAGAGCGATCCACTGGTCCTCCAGGTTGGAGGTTGAGGACAGGGTTAACAACCCTGTCTCGTAAAACACATATGTTACGGAAACAGCAACTGAAGGAATCAACACTACTGGGCGTGATGGACTTCCAGGGCTAAAACAATGGACCTGACCTGGGGTAGAGTCCAGAAGCTAGCGCAGAACAGACAGGAGTGGAGGACCTTCATTGCTGCCCTACATGCCAGGAGGCATAATAGGCAAAAAAGAAAAGAAAAGTCCCTGTTCAAGCATAATGCTATTGACCTTTATTTTTTAATTTCAGGCAGTCCCTCGGGGTCTAGGATAACGTGATTCTGTTCTACTTTTATTTAAAGTGTGAAACACAAGTGGTTCTCCTCCAACCCTTTGTGATATGATTGATAATAGCGGACACTGCATAGTGTGAGGTATCACGAGAAACCAGTGCCCTTGTCATGACCACACTGCAGCAAAAAGGATTCTCTGCTAACAGACCTCTGCCTGCATTTATTATTGCTCCATGTTGATCCTTACACCATCTCCATTTTCATCTTTATAAGCAGCTGGTATGGTGATACAAGGACCATAGATGAATCTGCGATAAATTTAGGTTTAGGTTTATTATTGTCACGTGTACCGAGGTACAGTGAAAAGCTTTTGTTGTGCGCTAACCAGCCAGCGGAAAGACAATACACCATTATAATTAAGCCATCCACAATGTACAAATACATGGTAAAGGGAATAACATGAATAACGTTTGGTATAAGAATAAAGTCCAGTAAGGTCCGAATAAAGATACTCCGAGAGTCTCCAATGAGGTAGATGGTAACTCAGGACTACTTTCTAGTTGTTGGTAGGATGGTTCAGTTGCCTGGTAACAGCTGGGAAGAAACTGCCTCTGAATCTGGAGGTGTGCATTTTCTCACTTCTCTGCAATAGGTAGAGCAAAAGGAAAGATACAAAGTGCAGAATGTTGTTCTCAGTATTGTAGCACATTAGTTCCAGAGACAAAGTCAAATGTCCAAAGTCAAGTAGGTTGGAAGATCCGGATGTCCTCACTTATCGGATCATTCTGAAGTTATGTTCAATCATATCCCCAAAAGGGATTGGATTCTGCCACATTTCTGATCTTCCTGCCTCAAGAATGGTTTCAAATTTGCCCTTGATAGGCTATCCAATTTCAATCCCAGATTATGTTTGAATCAGATTATGTTATGTTTGAAATAACACCTCCAACACCATCTCTCTGAGCACCGGCTCCCCTCAGGGCTGTGTCCTGAGTCCACTGCTGTTCACCCTGATGACTCACGACTGTTGTGCCAGGTTTAGTACAAACCACATCATGAAGTACGTGTGGTTATGTACCAGTACACAACAGTGGTGGGCCTCATCAGGGACGACAATGAGCTGGCTTACAGGGAGGAGGTGAAACAACTGGCGGACTGGTGCAATACGAACAACCTGATCCTGAATGTCGAGAAAACAAAGGAGGTTATCGTCGACTTCAGGAAAACCCGGCACAGTCCCACACCACTTCACATCAACGACAGCGATGTGGAGGTGGTCAGTAGTACAAAGTTCCTGGGGGTGCAGATCACTAACAGTCTGACCTGGTCGAATAACATCTCATCAACTGTTAAGAGAGCGCAGCAGCGGTTGCACTTTCTGCGCCGGATGAGAAGAGCTCATCTCCCCCATCCCATCCTCACTACTTTCTACAGGGGCACCATAGAGAGTATTCTGACCAGCTGTATCTCTGTCTGGTTTGGGGACTGTAGAGCCTCCGACTGGAAGTCTGTGCAGAGAGTGGTGAGGACAGCGAAAAAAATCATCGGGACCTCTCTCCCCTCAATCGGGATATTGCGACCAAACGCTGCGTGTCTAAGGCCAGCAGTATTATAAAAGACCCCACACATCTCCATCACGGACTGTTCACTCTGCTGCCCTCGGGCAAAAGATATCGCAGCATAAGGAGCAGAACATCAAGGTTCTGCAACAGCTTCTTCCCACGAGCCATCAGACTCCTGAATGCCATGTAATGGGCTGCCACTAGTGTCTATTTATCCTTCTCACCCATGCCTATCCTTCGGTTAATTTATTGTGTTGCACAGGGAGCCAAAATGCAACGTAATTTCGTTTGGAACTGCATATATCAATGTATTTCTAAATGACAATAAAGTTTGTTTGACTTTGACTTTTGAACAAGGAGCATTTATTTTATTTAGCCATTATATGGTGGTAATGAGAATTTCTTCTGAAGTACAAAGACTGAGAAAAGAGGTGAAGTATTAGAGGATAATCCCGGGCCAATGATCCAAACCTTGCAAGCTCTTGTCTATTATCTTTCAGATGAAGTGAGTCAGAATAACAGTTTTGTATAAGAGTATATCTTATATCTACATCTATATCTATATATCTATATCTTATACTATAGTTCTTCATTAGGATGGAGAGTGACAAAATTAAGTCAGAAACAAGGGTTCTGAACATGAACAAAGGTAACTTTGAAGGTATGAGATGTGAATTGGCCAAGGTAGACTGGCAGGTGATTCTTAAAGGGTTGACAGTGGATGTGCAATGGAAGGTATTTAAAGACTGCATGGATGAAGTACAACAATTGTTCATACCAGTTTGGCAAAAGAATAAAGCAGGGAAAGTGGTGCATCCATCGATAACAAGGGAAATCAGGGATAGTATAAAAACAAAAGATGAGGCATACAAATTGGCCAGAAAAAGCAGCCTACCGGAGGACTGGGAGAAATTCAGAATCCAACAGAGGAGGACAAAGGGCTTAATTAGGAAAGGGAAAATAGATTATGAAATGAAACTGGCAGGGAACATAAAAACTGACTGCAAAAGTTTTTATAGATATGTGAAGAGAAAGAGACTAGTTAAAACAAATGTTGGTCCCTTGCAGTCAGAAAGTGAATTGATCATGGGGAACAAGGACATGGCAGACCAATTGAATAACTACTTTGGTTCTGTCTTCACTAAGGAAGACATAAATAATCTGCCGGAAATAGCAGTGGAACGGGGGTCAAATAAGATGGAGGAACTGAGTTAAATCCAGGTTAGCCGGGAGGTGGTGTTGGGTAAATTGAACGGATTGAAGGCCGATAAATCCCCAGGGCCAGATAGTCTGCATCCCAGAGTACTCAAGGACGTAGCCACAGAAATAGTGGATGCATTAGTGATAATTTTTCAAAATTCCTTAGATTCTGGAGTAGTTCCTGAGGATTGGAGGGTAGCTAATGTAATCCCACTTTTTAAAAAAGGAGGGAGAGAGAAAGCGGGACCAGTTAGTCTAACATTGGTTACAGACCAGTTAGTCTAACATCGGTAGTGGGGAAACTGCTAGAGTCAGTTATTAAAGATGGGATAGCTGCGCATTTGGAAAGTGGTGAAATCACTGGACAAAGTCAGCATGGATTTACGAAAGGTAAATCATGTCTGACAAATCTGATAGAATTTTTCGAGGATGTAACTAGTAGAGTGGATAAGGGAGAACCAGTGGATGTGTTATATCTAGACTTTCAGAAGGCTTTCGACAAGGTCCCGCATAAGAGATTAGCATACAAACTTAAAGCACACGGTATTGGGGGTTCAGTATTGATGTGGATAGAGAACTGGCTAGCAGACAGGAAGCAGAGGGTAGGAGTAAACGGGTCCTTTTCAGAATGGCAGGCAGTGACTAGTGGGGTACCGCAAGGCTCAGTGCTGGGACCCCAGCTATTTACAATATATATTAATGATTTGGATGAGGGAATTCAATGCAACATCTCCAAATTTGCAGATGACACCAAGCTGGGGGGTATAGTTAGGTGTGAGGAGGATGCTTGGAGGCTGCAGGGTGATTTGGATAGGCTGAGTGAATGGGCAGATGCATGGCAGATGCAGTATAATGTGGATAAATGTGAGGTTATCCACTTTGGTGGCAAAAACATGAGGGTAGACTATTATCTGAATGGTAGCAGATTAGGAAAAGGGGAGATGCAACGAGACCTGGGTGTCATGGTACACCAGTCATTGAAAGTAGGCATGCAGGTGCAGCAGGCAGTGAAGAAAGCAAATGGTATGTTAGCATTCATAGCGAAAGGATTTGAGTATAGGAGCAGGGAGGTTCTACTGCAGTTGTACAGGGTTTTGGTGAGGCCACACCTGGAGTATTGCGTACCGTTTTGGTCTCCAAATCTGAGGAAAGACATTCTTGCCATAGAGGGGGTACAGAGAAGATTCACCAGACTGATTCCTGGGATGTCAGAACTTTCATATGAGGAAAGACTGGATAGACTCGGCTTGTACTCGCTGGAATTTAGAAGATTGAGGGGGGATCTTATAGAAACTTACACAATTCTTAAGGGGTTGGACAAGCTAGATACTGGAAGATTGTTCCCGATGTTGGGGGAGTCCAGAACAAGGGGTCACAGTCTAAGGATAAGGGGTAATTCCTTTAGGACCGAGATGAGGAAAACATTCTTTACACAGAGAGCGGTGAGTCTCTAGAATTCTCTGCCACAGAAGGTAGTTGAGGCCAGTTCATTGGCTATATTTAAGAGTAGTATCCTGCACTTGTGTCTAAAGGGATCAGGGGGTATGGAGAGAAGGCAGGTACAGGATACTGAGTTGGATGATCAGCCATGATCACATTGAATGGCGGTGCAGGCTCGAAGGGCCGAATGGCCTACTCCTGCACCTATTTTTCTATGTTTCTATGTTTCTATACAGTAGACTCTCAGTTTAGTCTGTTGGAAGGAACTGTAGATACTGGTTTAAAGCTGCCCGAAGAAGGGTCTCGACACAAAACGTTACCCATTCCATCTCTCCACAGCACAGCAGCAGTGTCCTGGGCTCGTTCCTGACATAGGCTGCTGTTTATGCGGAGTTTGCACATTCTCTCTGTGACCACGTAGGATTCCTCCAGGTGCGCCGGTTTCCTCCCGCATGAAATGCAGGTTTCCTCCAAAGAAATGCAGGTTTGTAGGTGAATTTGCCTCTGTAAATGGCCATTAGTGTGTAGGGAGTGGTTGCGAAAGTGCGATAACAAGGAACTATAATATAGAATAATTTAGCTTATTTAAAACAGTAATCTAACTTTGACAATCCATTATCATGACAAATTGTGTTTAAAGATTGGATTAATTTTTGTGATTACTTTTGCGAATGGAGTGCAGCCTTAAGGAGAACATGCTAGAGTTTGAGCCTCGATATTATCCATGTTAAAACATTCTCCTTCTGTCAAAATCAAGCTTTGGACAAAATCATTTTGTGCTGTTTTACGTTCCTTGCTCATGAACACCATAGTTTTGTTCTGACGTGGGTGAAATGAAGCTTGATGTTGGATTTACCAAAAAATCCAAAAAATAGGTGATTGATGGCTGGCGTGCTCAGTCCATAGAATGACCTGTTTCCATGTGGAAAATCATTTAAATCAATCAATGATTGGAGTTGCTCCTTGGTTTTGTGTTGTTTTCACTGGGATCGGTTTCTCGAGCACTTCTTCCATATGACGACAGACAATTGTATGCTGGTCAAGGTTCACAATGTATGCCATGGCATTAGCCTTGATGTACTGTATATGTGCCTTGTAGCCAGTTTGCTCGCTCGTGTGTCAGACGACGCATAGCTCGCTGTTGGCTTCTGTCGTCATCCAACATGTTGGCAGAATTGGTCGCCCAAAGTGTCGCAGAGTGCATCATGTCGCCGTTTCCTGGGATCGCCACGAGGTGGCTTCAGTCATGATCCCCTTGTAGCCAGTAATGCAAGTACACATATCCTTAAAGGCTTTTTCATGTTTGTTCACTGGGAATTTAAAGCATGATCTCACACTATCTTCATGGGCATTAAACAAGTCTCCCCTATTAATTCTTAGTCTTTTTAGCCAATAATTGCCGACTAATGTAAGTTTTTTAGTTACAGCCCACCGACCCCATGCTGACTAGCGATCACCGGTGCACTAGTTCTTATCCTACTCACTAGGGACAATTTGCAGAAGCCAATTAACCTACATACCTGCACAACTTTTGAATGTGAGATGAAACCGGAGCACCCGGAGAAAACCCAAGCAGTCACAGGGAGAACGAGTAAACCCCGTGGTCAGGATCGAACACGGGTCTCTGGCACTTTAAGGCAGCAACTCTACCACTGCGCACTGTGCTGCTCTACATGTGGCCCAATAAAAGTTTTGTACAGCTTTTATATTCCCGACTTTTATATTCAATGCTCTGACAAAATGAGGCAATACTGCTATGTACCCTCTTTACCACCCCATCCGCTGCATTACCATTTTCAGATGGACTTGCACCCCAAGATCCCTCTTTACATCAACGATCCTGCCATTTATCGGATACTTTGCTCTTGCATTCAGCTTCCTCAAATACAGAACCTCGCACTTGCTCAGTCGAAAGTCAATCTGCCATTTCTTCACCCAAATCACCACAAGATCTATATCCCGCCATATTCTTTGGCAACCTTTGGTGTCATCTCCAAGTGTACTAACTAGACCACCTGTATTTTCATCCCGATCATTAATATATATATCACAAACAAAAGAGGTCCAGTGATGATCTCTGCGGAACACCACTGGATAGTCCCCCAGTCGGAAAAACACCTTCTCTGTCTTTTATGACCAAGGCAAATTTAGATCAAATTTACTCATTCTTAGTACATCACATATGACTTAATATTCTGGACCAGCCCATCACAACGATGCTAATCATTGTTATTATTTTAATCATTAAAATATGTTAATCCACAAAGTATAATCAATGTGTCTGCAATAGTTGTCTGCAAATGTGTCTCATGGACACTTTACAAAAAGTACTTAACAGCACCTCAAGCAAATCAACTCCAAACACAGTGGCACAGTGGTAAAGTTGCTGCCTTACCTGCGCGAGAGACCCGGGTTCGAACCTGATCATGGGTGCCATCTGTATGGAGTTTGTACGTTCTCCTTGTGACCGCGTGGAGAACCGGTTTTCTCCCACATTCCAAAGATGTGCAGGTGTCTCGAGAGTGTGGGATAGTGCTGGTGTACGGGGTGATCGCTAGTTGGCTAGGACTCGATGGGCCGAACGGTCTGTTTCCACACTGTACCTCTAAAACTAAAACAGTGATAAATAGCCAACGACTTTTCTTTGAGACCATGCACCAAGTGCTACATTGTCCAATTGCTATTGCCTCATAGAAGAAGAGCAAGCCTCGTATATTAACTTGCTATGAAATTTGCATTTGGGGAGCAGCAACCATGGAGATCTAATCAATGGATGTTGAGCACCATTGTTCAACACTCTTACCTGTGGAAAGATGATGTAACAATTTTAATAAGATTGTGGCCCAATGGTCATAAAAAAAAGATATTGAGTGTCAAAGTTGTGATGGTTTATGATCTGAAGGGAAACGTTGATATCCTCTCATGTGTTAGAAGTTGTGGGTTTGAGAGGTTCTGTGAAGAACCTACTTTACTGGTGCTCTGACAAAGTTAACCATGGGTGTCAGGTTTGGCATCCATTTTGAATGCTTGTCCAAGGAAGCTCATTGAAAGGTATTGAGTTTCCCTATCTCTGATACATTGTTTGCTGGACAAGAGATGGTACTGAAGCTTAAATCAGTGCAATGCAAGTAACAATATCTTCCCAAATAAGAATTACCTGTGTGTGGGCCACTTTCAGCTTTCAGTATTTGTTCTTCGAGCCCAGTAATCTATCATTACCAAAGTATGAATTGCGTGTGGCCATTTAATTCAAATAAAACTCCGCAGAGTCACGTGAGCCAGCTGCTTGTAACAAAATAGTTTGACTCACAGGATTTAAGGCGGGGGAAATCAAAGACTCCGAGCCAGTTTTTTTCTCCTATTGAAGCTTTTCTTGGCTCAATAAATCCGAGGAGAAGAAAAAAAAAGTGTTTACTGAATTGGCCTTCAGCCAACAAAATGAACTCACAGCCAAGTTGCCCTTGGTTGCGGGCCTGAAGTAATTGAGCTGGTTTGCGAAAAACCTCCTTCGCACTTGTCTTTGTGAGTTTAACCAACAGTGACTTGACCTTTAAGGCTGAACTTAACAAATGGGCAATTGTGCAAACTAGTCAAAATATCCATCTGAATTCCCAGCTCCAACCACTTCAGTGACGCTCGGGTTGGCGAAAAGGGAAAGGCTTCAGAAGAGAAGTCCAAGAGTCAATGGTTCTTCTGTGACTCAGTGAATGACTCTGGAGCCAAGACTGGTACCTGTTTGATTCCACCATGAGGCATTGGCCTCTGCAGAAAGAACAAGTTATCATAGAACAGACTAATGCATCACTTTACCAACCAACCTTTTTTTTTCCTATCTGCACGCCAACAAAATCAAACAGTATTTATTCAGTCAGACGGAAAAGTATTATAGTTCAGAAAATTAAATATTATTTCTTTCAGCACAGACCTCTTCCTTTCAGCTGCTGTTAGCCTAACCTGGATTCAGTTGTCAGATCTGTTCTTTCTGCTGTGGAATTTCACAGAGTGATGCCAACTTCAAATTAACTTATCTTGAAAATGAATTTCACTTAACAAACGCAGTGAAAAAGGGGGCTGGATATTCGGCTTTGCTTGATCAAGCAATGCCTTGTCAGTTTCTTGGATGCTTTCCAGAAAGCACTGAAAGGGTTTCGTAGCTTGAGACATTAAGCAAACTCCCTTTTGATTATATTCCACTCTGGTAATAAACTCATAACCACCTTTAATTCTTGTATAGTTGAGTGAGGAAAAGCACTGCTGTAGTTCAGACTGAACCTGGGTTTAGAACACACACACCCGAGCACAACAACTCCATACCATGTACAAGAATGTTGAGCAGGAATGCGCTGCGCAGCTTATTAAACCAGTGGGCCCACTGATAAAAGGCAGTGCTCAAAAGGTACAACTCAAATGTTATGTCTGTTTACCATATCCTATGAATCCTTAGCTGTGCAAATATAAACCCATCTCCATCACTTCTGAATATACACACAATAGAGTATTCGGGATACTGATTTAGGATGATAGCCTTGATCGCATTGAATGGCGGTCCTGGCTCGAAGGGCCGAATGGCCTACTCCTGCATCTATTGTCTATTGTCTATTGTCACTGAAGTTAGATACAAAATGCTGGAGTAACACAGCAGGTCAGGTACCATCTCTGGAGAAAAGCAACGGGTGACGTTTCGGGTCGTGACCCTACATCAGACCCTTTGTTTAAAGAGGAGGGAAGTGTCGGAGATTTTTTTTAAAGGGGAGAGAGGGTCCTTGCTGACCAGTAACTAGCTCGTACACTAGCACTATCCTACACATTTGGAAAAATGTACAATTTGCAAAGCCAAATTAACCTAGTCATGATCGAGCCTGGGTCTCTGGTGCTATTATAAGGCAGCAACTCAACCACAGTGCCACTGTTTATCTTACATTAAATGTTATACACTGTACACTGTGGATGGCTTGATTGTAATCATGCATATATATTATTTTCATTGACAATAGCATCCAACAAAGGGCTCTTCACTGTACCTTGGTACTCGTGACAATAAACGAATCTAGAGTTCCACAAAAAAACTCTTCCGTATGTCCATCCTCTCCTCCCATTCTTTTGATATTTACCTACACCAGGGGTCACCTACAGTGGTCAATTAACCTAACAACCAGCACCAGGGATGTTGACAGGTACCACATAGGGAACATGCAAACTCCATACAGTCAGCACTTATGGTTAAGATCAGAACGGCACAGAGGCAGAGTGGTAGAGTTGCTGCCTTACAGCAACACAGGTTCAATCCGGACTATGGGTGCTGTCTGTACGGAGTTTGTCTGTTCTACTTGTGACTGTGTGGGTTTTCTCTGGGTGCTCCGGTTTCCTCCCACATTCCAAAGACATTCAGGTTTGTAGGTTAATTGGCTTCAGTAAAATTGTAAATTGTCCCTAATGTGTGGGATAGGGCCAATGTACAGGGTCATCATTGGTTGCTGCGGACTCGGTAGGCCGAAGGGCTTGCATCTCTAAATTCGAGTCTATAGTCTGAATCATACTGGAGTTGTGAGGTAGTTTAGCTAACTACTCACCTGCCACGCTACCTTAACCGTTGGCTATAAAATTGAAACACCCCAAGCCTGCGAAAGGTACGATATAAATGAAGATAGACACAAAATATTGGAGCAACTCAGCGGGTCGAGACCCTCCTTCTCAGGATCCTGACCTGAAATGTCACCCGTTCCTTCTCTCCAGAGATGCTGCCTGTCCCATTGAGTTACTCCTGTATTTTGTGTCTGTCTTGGGTTTAAACCAGCATCTGCAATTTCATTTCGGAGTCACGTGAGTGACTTCGTGAAGAGCCCGCCGGCGCGCATGCTCGACATATCGTCGTACCGCGTTGCTGCGACGGCTGGCGGTGGAGCGCGCTCCTCGCCAGCCCTTTATAAGGGGCCACGGAGGTAAGTATTCTACCTTTAGTTGGTGGTCCTTGTTGTCTGATTATGTCTTGCAGCAAGGACATGGATGGGAGTTCGAAGGGCCGGAGGACGTCAGGACGAGTTCGCCGGTCAACAGTTCCGGGGCCGTTACCATCGGCAGTACCTGCAGCGCAGGCCGGGACTCAGGCGGAGATGTGGGTAAGCCCTGTGTTCACAGGTCCAGATCCGCCAGCACACCACAGCTCGGAGGAGTTCGACGAGGAGGAGTGTGGTGTGCCGCCAGAGCAGGGGGACCCTGCCATGGCAGTCAGGTCGTCAGCGGGCTCGCTGGCGGCCTCGAGCAGGGCACGTGCCGTTGCACGGCCTGTTCCACTCAGCCCTCCGAGAAGGGGGAGGGCAGGAGCCCAGAAGCCTAACCCTGTCAGGGCTAAGGCATTGCCTGCCGCGGAGGAGCAGTCAGGTTCCAGGGCGAGACCCGGGGCGGCTGTGAGGTCCAGCCGGCACACCCCGACTCTCGACGCCGGGACGGGTCGGTCGAGTCGGGTCTCGTCACGGTCGCCGAGCCCCCCATGGATGGGTGGGCGAGACCATGCGTCGGCTACGTCCACGATGTGGGCGGCCAGCAAGACTGCGCGGGCCCCAGGCAGCCATGCTTCGGCTGGTGCCGACACCTCGCCGCAAGTGCCCTTAGTGGCAGCGGCTTCAGCTCCCGCTAAACGGAGGCGGTTGAACACGCCCGCGCAGGAATCGCGCAGTTTCGCCTCGGCGGCTGTTAGCGACAACTACCGGCACCGGCAGGGCCTCGACGAGGTGCGGGCCAATGACAGGAGCCCGGTTTTCTTTTCAGAGCCGGAGGACTCCGACCACCTGAGTGTTCAGGGTGAAGGGCGTATTGACCGTATGGAGCGGCTGCTGGAGCTCCTGCTTCAACGTCAACATCAGCAGGGCAGCAACAGGCACAGGGCGTCTTCACCAACATCTACTACCAGCCTGGAGCAGCAGGAGGAGGAGGTTCTGGTGGAGCCTGTACCACCTCCGTTGGAGGTGCCAGCGGAGGAACTCTTGGATGTGGCGACCAAATTCGCGGCCCCACATACGGCTGGTCTTCCTCTAAATACAAAGCTGGCAGCCACAGTGGACTTTCTTAATAATCAGGTGCTGCAGGAAGAAGTCCTCATCCAGGCTATGAGCCGTCACAAGGCTCCATCAAACTGCAACTCCCTCAACGTGCCTGTGGTCAATACGCCAATATGGGGCAACATCAGTGCGGCTATCCGTCAACAGGAGCTAAAATTGCAGCGGATCCTGAAACTCCTCACGGCCGGTATTACCGCCTTTGCGCGGTCGGTGGACGGGGACGAACTGAATTTGGACCAGGAAGATGCTCTGGCCTTATTGTGCGCGACCCAGCACGAAATCAACGGGTTTCGCAAAAACAGCATCCGCCCAGCACTCAACCCGAAGTTTGCAGGATTGTGCAAACCACCGCCGCCGCCGCCGCCCCGTCAGCTCTTTGGTGAGGACCTCTCGAAGAGAGTCAAAGAGCTTGACGAACAAGCCAAAACGGTGGGGATCATGCGCTCTCAGAGTGCCCCCACACCGTCAGGCTCAAAAGCTCCATACATTCGCTCACAAGGGTCGGCCAGTGCCTCGACGAGGACTCGCCCTCTAGCTCCACAACGACAACAGCACCAGAACCAGCACCAAGGGTCATTTTTAGGACAGGGTCGGCAGAGACCTTTGTGGAAATCGAAGACGCCGCGCCCTCAAGCCAACTCAGCACCTCCACGGCCACCCACACGTGTCAAGGACCGCCGGTAACCACGGAGGTGAGGGGGTCTGGTTCTCTTTTTTCTCTCTGTTTAACTTCCCATGTTGGTGGTCGTTTACGGTCGTTTTTGGGTGCATGGGGTAATTTTACTGGTGATGAGTATGTGTTGCGGAATATTCAGGGGCATAAAATTGAGTTTATTAATGGCGACATTCCTCCATCCCAGCACATGCCTGGTCGTACGTTCAAATTGTCTGCTGCAGAACAGGCAGCAGGTTATAAGGAAATTTTAAGTCTGGAACAGAAGGGGGTGATTGAGAAAACGGTGCATGAGCCAATTGAGTTTGTTTCGAACATATTTACTAGACCTAAGAAGGATGGAGGCTGTCGTGTCATTATTGATCTAACCCGTTTGAATACGTTTGTAACATATACTCATTTTAAAATGGATACGTTTGAAACAGCCAAATCATTGATTTCTCATGGCTGCTTTATGGCATGCATTGATTTGAGGGATGCATATTATTCAGTATCCATCCAGAAATATGATAGAATGTTTTTGAAATTTATCTGGATGGGGCAACTTTGGCAGTATAAGGCTTTGCCTAATGGGCTCACTACAGCCCCTAGATTGTTCACTAAATTGGTGAAGCCAATCATGGCTTATTTGAGACAACGACATCATATAGTTATGGCCTATTTAGATGATGTCTTTATTGTGGGCCACACCCTGCAATTGGCTGAACAGGGTGTTGCAGCTGCTGTCAATATATTTCAACAATTAGGATTCATTGTCCATCCAGAGAAATCGAAGTTCTGCCCTGCCCAGGTAATTAATTACCTAGGGTTCACGGTGAACTCAATGAGCATGAGGATAACTATACCAATTAACAAAATTGAGGAAGTCACTCAGGTGTGCAGAGATTTAATTGGCACCAATATACCATCGATTCGGCATACAGCCACAGTAATTGGCAAGCTAGTGGCTTTGTTTCCGGCAGCACGATATGGACCTTTGCATTATCAGAATTTGCAAAGAGCTAAAATTACTGCGTTAAAACGGAACGCTGGTCATTACGATCGATCAATGCAGCTGCCGTCCGAAGCGATAACTGAGTTGCAATGGTGGGTGTGTCACATTAGCAACTCATTCAAGCCTGTTAGGGAGGCTAATCCGGTGGTATATTTACAGACTGATGCAAGCTCCAATGGCTGGGGAGCTACTGATAATTGCTCTAGTTGTGGGGGGCAGATGGGACACCCTTGAGTCATCGATGTTGTTGACTCAAGGGATTAACTATTTGGAGTTGCTGGCAGCATTCCACGGACTTCGTGCATATTGTTCCAAGCTTGTTGGAGCACACGTCCGTCTCCAAATAGACAACACCACAGCTGTGGCATATTTAAACCATATGGGTGGTACCAGGTCAGTTTCGTGTGACAAATTGGCTAACTCAATTTGGCTCTGGTGTGTTCAAAGAGACATTTGGATTTCAGCTACCTATTTGCCAGGTGAGCTTAATACTGTGGCGGACACCAGGTCACGCAAATTTAATGACAATATTGAGTGGATGTTGCATCCTGAGATTTTTTCTAAAGTCACAGCCAAATTTGGTAAACCGGACATTGACCTTTTTGCGTCACGGTTAAACCATCAGGTACCAGCCTACGTTTCATGGGAACCAGATCCTGGGGCAATAGCGCTAGATGCATTCTCGCTGGACTGGGGGAATTGGTTTTTCTATGCCTTCCCTCCGTTTTGCCTCATCAGTCGGGTATTGCGAAAGATTCAGGCAGATGCTGCCAAGGGCATCCTTATTATACCCGACTGGCCCACACAGCCTTGGTATCCGGTGGTCTTTGACATGCTCAACGAACCCTGGGTCCTTTTGAAGGGTTGCCCACAATTGGTTACTCACCCTGTCTCAGGGGAGCCACATCCCTGCCATGGCTATTTAAATTTGTTGGCTTGCAGGTTCTGAACAGGCCGTTAGTCCAATACGGCCTCTCGGCTCGGACCATGGATACCATTGGGGCGTCGTGTCGAGAGTCCACAAGGCAAAGATACCGCTCGCATATTAAGAAGTGGGAAGCCTACTGCAGCCGCTCTCGCATCACGTACGATGACGTGACAGTAACCGACGTCCTGGAATTCCTCGCGGGGTTGCACCATGATGAACACTTAAGTTACAGTGCCATCAACAGCGCCAGAAGTGCGCTATCATTCTACCTCAATATTGGGGTAGGATCCAACAGGCTAGTGTCCAGACTCATGCGGGGTATATTCAATATGAATCCACCTACACCACGCTATAATATCACCTGGGATGTCAGGGACGTATTAACCCTGCTCAGGACGTGGTCTCCCATGGAAGGGCTCCAACTGGACCAACTCACCATGAAGCTGGTGATGTTACTAGCGCTGACTTCAGCTCAGAGGGTACAGACACTACACAAACTTTGTGTCGACAGAATGACATCTACCCCTACAGAAGTAGCATTTTTCATTGACGAGCTACTAAAGCAGCATAGACCTGGGTGCACAGGGCTGCAGCTGAAGTTCCCGGCATACCCCGCAGATGCTAGGCTATGTTTAGCCTCACATATCCGCCACTATGTCAACGTGACGGCACGCATCAGAGGAATGGAGAGATACCTGCTTGTCACTCATAAGAGACCTCATCATCGAGTGACAGTCCAGACGATATCCAGGTGGCTTCGAGTCGTCTTGGGTAAGTCAGGTATCGACACTAATGTGTTCAAGTCTCATTCCACCAGGGCTGCATCGACGTCAGCGGCGAGGGTCATGGAGGTGCCCATGGACCAAATTCTCGCCACAGCAGGATGGGCTAATGAAGCTGTGTTCCAGCGTTTTTATAACAAACCTGTTGCTGCTCCTCTACAGTTCGCAGAAGCCGTGCTGAATGCAGGTCAAGAACGTGGAGATGTCCCCGCATGAGGGGTTTAGATTTGTTATTAATAAATATGCTCTTGTTTTGCAGTATGAACTATTGAGCAAGTTTGTTCCTCCCATCCATCCCTGGTAGTGGTGTGTCAGCATGGACGTGGTCCAGGGCGTGTAATCACAGAAGCTTTGAAGTCTTCACGAAGTCACTCACGTGACTCCGAAATGAAATAGTAAGATTGAACGAGAACTTACCAGTTCGAAGGTTGATCTTTATTTTATGAGGAGTCGAAGTGAGGGATTTCGTGCCCTCCTCGCCCAACCCTCAGTCACCTTCATCTGGTAATCTTAGTCAATTCAATCATACTATGCGAAGTCATTTCTATTGTTGGTTCTGTGATTCCACGCCGCTACTTTGAAGTATGTCGAGCATGCGCGCCGGCGGGCTCTTCACGAAATCCCTCACTTCGACTCCTCATAAAATAAAGATCAACCTTCGAACTGGTAAGTTCTCGTTCAATCTTACTATTCCTTCCTGCAATATAAATGAAGATCTGATTTGACTGATTTTGCAACTATCTGTGTCAGTAGACACAAGGAACTGCAGATGGAGGAAACACAAAGCGCTTGAGTGAATCAAAGGGTTAAGCAGCATCCCTGGAAAACATGGACAGGCGAAGGCCATGTTTTCGGGTCGAGACCCTTCTGCAGATATTTGTATCACTCAATTACCCTGAGCGAGACCCTCAGAATAGATCCATTCACCTTATTAATTTTCCCAACTCTATAACACATAGACATTAAGAGACATAAACGGTGTCAGATTTGGCACAATTAATTCATAAATATGAACAACAAAATCTTAGCTAAACCAGTTAAGACGTAGAAAAATAGATAACTCCAGACAGTATTTATATAGGCTTTCCCCCCGGCAGCCAAGAAACAACGAGCTCACTTTCAAAGATACAACTATTCTGAAACCAATCTTTAACTCGTATTATTTTGGCTGGTTAAAATAATATTTTAAGATGTAAAAATGTTCCTGTGTGAAGTATGAATGAGCTTTGCCACTACATCATAAACAGTTTCTGATGAGACAACTATAAGTTATTCCTAAAATAGACACAAAATGCTGGAGTAACTCGGCAGGTCAGGCAGCATCTTTGGAGAAAAGGAATAGGTGACTTTTGGGTCAGACTGCTGTCTGAAGAAGGTTTCCGACCCGAAACGTCACCTACCCATTTTCTCCAGAGATGCTGCCTGACCTGTTGAGTTACTCCAGCATTTTGTGTCTATCTTCGGGATAAACCAGCATCTGCAGTTCCTTCCCACACACTATTTAGTTATTCCTAATGAGATGTCATCAATGTGAAATGGTAAAGGGCCTGTCCCACTGACGCTACTTTACAGTGACTGTCTTCGACCTTCAAGCTCGAGGGCACTCGCCTGGAAAACCTCGAGCTGGATCGACCGTCAGCGAAGAAACTGCGAGCCGGATCGACCGACCGCATACACACACACACAAACACATCGCAAAGGTGGGGGCCAGGGAAAGCAAGGGAGCGCTGTCTGAAATTCACCCCCTTGATGAAGAGGAAGGTAAAAGATGGCTGCACAGTGTACTACACAGTCCTTTAGAGAGTGCGGAGGGGGTGGGGGAGAGAAGGGGAGAGAGGGGGAGAGAAGGAGTGAGAAGGGGAGAGAGGGGGAGAGAAGGGGGGGGAGAAGGAGAGAGAAGGAGAGAGAAGGGGAGAGAAAGGGGGGGGGGGTGAAGGGAGGGAGAAGGAGTGGAGACACTTTTAAGAAGCTAGACAACTTATAATAAAGTTTAGCGGGCATTTAACTTACCGGTCCGTTTTCCTTGGTCCTGACAACTCCAATGAGCCAATCAGTGAAGGAGATTGCCTACGGCTACCTCGACTGCCTGTAACTACATAGAGACCCCACTCCACTGGACTGTGAGTTCAAAAGAATCATGTCGACCAATGTTTACTCGCGGAAAATTTTTCAACATGCTGAAATGTTGTCCTCGACCAAACTGAGGCCACGAGTATGCGGGAACTTCCCTCGAGCATGAAGGAGAGTTCCAGTGACCTCACAGAACCTCCTAGGACCACGTGTCAACCATGCTGCAAGTTTGAGTCGAGGGCAAACTCTTCTAAACTCACAGATTAGGTCATCGCAGTGGGACAGCCCCTTAACTCTACATTTATCTTCCCTTTTACACTTGTATTTCCAAATGTCCTAATTTCATTTTCGATTTCCAATGTTTTGCTTCAGTTAAATTCTCTCATAAACCATCATTAACTTGATACCATGCCATATCTCACAGATTTTAACTTACCATACACCTGATTGATTAGTACAGGTGTCAAGGTTATGGGGAGAAGGCAGGAGATTGGGGTTAGGAGGGACAGATGGATCAGCCATGATTGAATGGTGGAGTAGACTTGATGGGCCAAATGGCCTAATTCTATTCCTATCACTTATGACTTACTTATGACCTTATGAACTGAGAGATGGGAGGTGGGATGGAGGGAGAAAAAAAAAGACTGTTGATTGAGAAGGTAAGTTGTATTGGGGAAGTCAAGCCAGGCCAGGGTCTTCACAGTGAATGGTAGAGCCCCAGGGAGTGTGGTAGAGCTGTGGTATCTAGGAGTGCAGGCAAAGTGGCATCACAGGTAGACAGGGTGGTAAAGAAGGCTATTGGTAGAGTGGACTTCATCAGTCTGGGTACTGAGTATAGAAGCTGGGACGTGTAGGAAAGAACTGCAGATGCTGGTTTAAATTGAAGGTAGACACAAAATGCTGGAGTGACTCAGCGGGACAGGCAGCATCTCTGGAGAGAAGGAATGGGAGACGTTTCGGGTCGAGATCCTTCTTCAGACTTTTCAGATTCTTCAGATTCTTCAACAGAGATGTTGGGATTTTACGTTACAGTTGTAGAAGACTTTGATGAGGCTGCATTTGGAGCATTGTGTTCAGTTTTGGTCTCTCTATTGTAGGAAGAGTGTCATAAAGCTGGAAAGAATGCAGCAAAGATTTATAAGGAAGTTACCAGGGCTTGAGAGTCTAAGCTTTCGGGAAAGTTTGCATGGTCTGGGACGTTATTCCAGCACAGGAGCGCAGGAGGCCGAGGGGTTATCATGGTGTACAAAATCATGAGGAATAGATAGGGTGAATGCCCAGGGTAGGGGAATCAAGAATCGAAACACATATGTTTCAGGTGAGAATGGAAAGATTTAATAGGAAGCTGAGGGGCAACTTTTGCACTCAGAGGCTGGTGGGCATATGTAGCAATGTTACAAAATTTTGAGATTTTAAAAATCAAGTCCCATCAGATAAAGCATAAAAATAAGTTTAATTTGACACCTAATTCACTTTCATATCTTCAGTATTAAAAAAGTTAGGGCCATTTTCATACTTGGAAATTAGCAACTTGCTTCCTATTGCTTTTCTATTGACTTGTCACAAAAGTTGTGACCGAGGACAGCCAAAAGCCCATAACTTCCTTAAAAATTAAGAGAACTGAAAGACATTTTCAGTTATTATAGATTGAAGTATTCTGAAACAAATATGAAACAATCTTACTTGGATGACCTGAAATTAAAGCATATAATTAGTTAGTTACCCAATTGTAGCCAATTACAAAATTCAATTACTAGATCTAAACATCTATCCATTTTTTAAGAAAAAATTTAAAAAGAATTTAAAGCCTAAGTGTCCAATTAACAGTCACACAATAATTCACAATATTAACATGATCTAATTGTCATTAATTTATAGGCCAAATTGAAGGAATTCAGTGTTTAATGCCAGTAAATTAATGGGCATTTTAAACAGCTTGCGAGTGGGATTTTCTGGAACGCGATGTATTGGAACGTTGCAGTTGCGGTGAATTTAAACCCAATATCGGCAGGAAAAATCTGCCGGTTCATATGGGGACTAAATCACCATTTCGCAACATGAAATATTGATTAATGTCCCCTAAAGAAGCAGGTTTATATGTAAAAATAAACAGCTTTCACTTACCTGTTCCCTACGTAAAATCGGCCCCCGTTGTCGGCGTTCACGGCATTAGGAGCTAATTTTTATTTTACTGCAGTGATGAAGTCGTCGGGCTATTTATTTTAAAAAACGGACTTACCGGCAGTCGGAACGCATCTCCAGAAATAGAACGCACTCCGACAACAGAAAGCTCCGGATGGCAAGCAGAAAACCGCATTTTAACCCCGCCCTCCCCCTTAAAGGCGCCAAAGTCACGCACACAGCCAGCGGCAGAACTGCAGCACCGCTAAAGGTAAGTTTTGTAACATACCTAGTATATGGAATGAGCTGCCAATGGAGTTAGTTGTGGCATGTGCTATAACAGCATTTAAAAGACACTTGGACAGGTACAAAGGTTGGAAAAGATAGAGAGATATGGGCCAAAAATGCGCAAATGGGATTAGCTTAGATGGGGCATCTTGGTCGACACGGACGAGTTGGGCCAAAGGGCCTGTTTCCGTTCTGTATAACTCTATGACTAATAACTTTACAGTACTTCAACTGCAGGTGGCAAAGAGTGATTGTGAGTTAGTAGCATTGAGAAACTTAATGGCATTTTCAATGGCGTTCTGGGATTTAACATTGCTGTAATTACTGTAACTGTTTCTGCGTGAAGAATACTAATGAAGTCAATTATTAAATGGTGAGTACCATTAGAATAATGTATTTTATTTTTAAAGATATTAATTCTACACCACATCCAATTCCAGTTGGATGTTAATTCCAAGTGAATCTTAATGAATTTCAGCTCATTAAGGTGAAGCTTTCGACAGATAAGTATTTAATGCTTTGTATTTGATATGAATATGAGATGAGTTTCAGACTAATTGGGTTATTAATCACCAGAAACAATCATAACAGACCTTGGAAATGAAAAAAAAAGATTATTGTTCAATATACATCGAGCTGGATTTTTTCTTTTTCATTCTTAGTCCAATTTGAGGATTTTTCAGCTCAGAGGCATGGCAACTGCTCTGACCAAGGCTGCAGGTAATTGCAGAGAGTCATGGATGCAATCCAGTCCATCAGCCTTGAATCAGCCTCCTCTTCATCGACTCCATCTACACTTCATGTTGCCTCAGGAAAGCAGCCAACTTAATCAATGACCACTCACACAATTGTCAGAAGATACAAAACCTTGAAAATATCTACCACCAGATTCAAGAACAACTTCTTCCCCATTTACCTGACACTTGACAGCCAGTTTTCTACTGCCATAATAGAGTCTGTCCTCACCTTCTCCATCATGGTCTGGTTTGGCTCAGCCACCAAGCATGACATCCACAGGCTGCAGTGCACCGTTCGATCAGCCAAGAAGGTTGTTGGCTGCAACCATCCCCCCATCAACGAACTGTACACAGCAAGGGCCATGAGGTGAGCAGGTAAGATTATCTCTGACCCCTCTCACCCTGGCCACAAACTCTTTGAATCACTTCCCTCTGGAAGGCGACTCCGGACTGTCAAAGCCGCCACAGCCAGACATAAAAACACCTTTTTTCCATGATCAGTAGCTCTACTCAACAGCCAAAAGTCTGTAGCCTCCTTTTGCTCTGGTATTTTATTTAATTCCTTACATGTGTAAATTATAATGTTTTATTTTTAATTGTATATTGTGCTGTTACTTGTGAGCAAAGCACCATGGCAACTTCCTTGTATGTATACATACTTGGCTAATAAAATATATTCAATTCAATTGAATGGGCCTCTCATATGCTGAGGATGTATTCGCAATCTTCCAATCAACCTCATTGCATCCCATGCACTTAAAAAAAAATCTACACTTTCTCTGAAGTAGTAATCTTATGTTATGTACTCATTTTCCTTTCTTCATTGCACTACCTGTTGTACTCATGCACGGTATGATCTGCTTGGACAGGACACAAAATAAAGTTTCTCACTGTGTCCCGGTACATGTAACAACAATAAACCAATATTAATTAGAGTAGGAAGGAACAGACAATGCTGGTTTACACCAGAGATGGACACAAAATGCTGGAGTAACTCAGCGGGTCAGGCAGCATCTCTGGAGAAAAGGAATGGGTGCCGTTTTGCGTCGAAACCCTTCTTCAGACTGAGACCTATTCTTCTTTCCTTTTCTCCAATACCAATGAGCACTGTTTGGTAAATTGAGCATTTTGCTTACTAGAAATAAATTCAGGCATCAACTTTTAAGTTTCTATTATAAATTGAAACTGAATGTTAATGGCAATGGCAATAAATGAATGCTAATGGCAATAAATATTGCCTTCAGATTTAATGCTGGGCTTTGCCGCTTGGTTTTGCTAATCAGGGTAATGGTGGAGCCATGATAAGTGACATTAAGAGCAGCATCAGCCATCGACTATGCTACATAATGCACAATAAGTCATGTCCTCCAGATAATTAATCAAGAAATCAGGGCCCAGAATATAAAAATGCACCAAATATTTCACATTCACGTAGTCAGAATAAAAGGATGTATCTTTAGAAAGGAGATGAGGAGGAAATAATGTTTCCATTTGTGGGAGAGTCCAGAGACCAGAGGCCTTAGCCATAGCCTCAGAATGAAATGATGTGCCTTTAGAAAGGAGAGGGGGAGGAATTTCTTTAGTCAGAGTGTGGTGAATCTGTGGAATTCATTGCCACAGAAGGCCGTGGAGGCCAAGTCATTTGGTATTTTTAAGGCGGAGATTGATTAGGATCCTGATTAGTATGGGTGCCAGGTGTTATGGGCAAAAGGCAGGAGAATGGGGTTGACAGGGAAAGATAGATCAGCCATGATTGAATGATGGAGTAGACTTGATGGGCTGAATGGCCTAATTCTGCTCCTATAACTTATGAACTATGATCTTATTTGTTCAAGAAGGAACTGCAGATGCTGGAAAATCGAAGGTAGACAAAATTGCTGGGGAAACTCAGCGGGTGCGGCAGCATCTATGGAGCAAAGGAAATAGGCAATGTTTCAGGTCGAAAACCTTCTTCGGAGAAGGGTTTCTGCCCAATACGTTGCCTATTTCCTTCGCTCTGTAGATGCTGCCGCACCCACTGAGTTTCTACAGCACTTTTGTCTACCTATGATTGTATTTTACAGTCCGTGATCTTCCACCAGAATTTTCAGCAGTGTGTGACTTAAAACTATAACCATGTTCCTCTATCCACAGATGCTGTTTGACCTGCTGAGTATTTCCAGCAATTCTTTCTTGGTTTAATATGAACATGGATATGAAGGGAATGGAGGGATATGGGTTATGTGCAGGCAGATAAGTGATGTTCTTGCCGTCATGTTCGGCACAAACATTGTGGGCCGAAGGGCCTGTTCTAGTGCTCTACTGATCTATGTTATTGTCATAGTTATACAGCGTGGAAACAGGTCCTTTGGTCCAACTTGCCCACACCAACCAACATGTCCCACTTACCTGCATTTGGCCCATATCCCTCTAAATCTGTCCTATCCATGTACCTGTCTAAATGTTTCTTAAACGCTGTGATAGTTCCTGCCTCAAATACCTCTTCCAGCAGCTCGTTCAATACACCCAACACCCTTTGTGGGAAAAGATTAATCCTCTGGTTCCTATTATATCTTTCCCCCCTCACCTTAACCCTATGTCCTCTGGTTCTCGATTCCCCAACTCAGCACAAGAGACTCTGTGTGTCTACCCAATCTATTCCTCTAGTGATTTTGCGCACCTCTATAAGATCACCCCTCATCCTCCTACACTCCAAGGACTAGAGACCAAGACTGCTCAAGCTCTCCCTGCCGCTCAGGCCCTCGACTCCTGGCAACATCCTCGTAAACCTTCCCTGCACCCTTTCTCTTAGCATGGCCTCACTTCTGTTTGTTGGAGATTGCTTGTGCATTTCATTATAACAGTGGTTTGTACTTAGAAAAAATGACTCCATTGGCTGTCAGCCTCCTTGGGGTACTCCCTGGCTGCAGAGGTTGGTATAAAAATGCCTTTACCCTTCGCTGTTGCCGTGTTGTGTGCAGCATGCTGCAGCAGGTTGTGCAATGATCATTAGGTAATATGCTGAAAACATTGGCGGGGGAAGCAAAGTTTGTTTTTATCAACGTCAGGCTGGCTAGAATTAACCTCCTTCCCAATCAACAAACGGAACAGTTTGCCTGAGGTTTTGCAGAGGACATGAAGAAACGTTTGCAGAGGGTGTCTACATTCATTTCAAGGAAGCTTTTAATTTATTAGAAGTGGTCTTCCTACATCTCACCAACATGGTTGAAATGTTGGTAGTAGCTCTGTAGTTTGACATCCAGTTTTAAAAAAAATACTTGGCGTCTTCTAAATGTTGTAGTCCAGGGCAACTTCCTTCCTTCTCGTGTTTATTTTAACATGCGTACGTTTGAATTCACCTCAAAAATGTACCCTGGGTTCCCGCTGCCATTTTCCAGCTTTACATCAGGCTCGCTGGCACCAGGTCAAATGGCTCGTTTTCAGTCTGAAGTTCTAGGTTTACAAAACATCAATAGACTCCTCAACCCTCCTGCCAGCTGTAAGCTCAGACGTTTGATCACAGAATCTTTCAGTCAGCCGATGACTGGACACTTTGGTGTGTCTCAGACTCGGGGATGTTGAAGGTGTGCCACTCGAGAATCATCAGTGGCAAAAGCAACGTTGTCTGCCCTCTCCACCCGCTGCTGCTGGCTTGGATAAGGGGCAGCTCTCATTTAATAAGTTAATCGCTGGAATTTTCCTCTGGAGCCGGCTTAAAGACTTACTTACGTAGCTATGTACAATGCCCAGCCGATAATATTAATTAAAATAGGAAGTGACTTCACAACACTCACAATAGGCGTTTAAGAGGCTTTTAGATAGGTACAGGGAAATGCAGGGGATAGAGGAATATGGATCACGTATAGGCAGATGAGAAGAGTTTAACTGGGCATCATGTTCGGCACAAATGTTGTGGGCCGAAGGGCCCGTTCCTGTGCTGTACTGTTCTATATTCTACCTCCTATGTTCTATGTTCTATGTTCTATGTTTCTATTCCCAGAAAAGTGAATTTGTAACTATGAATCTATCCCGAGTGTTGAGGTATATTAATGTGGTGGGGCGGCACAGTGGCGCAGCGGTAGAGTTGCTGCCTCACAGCGCCAGACACCCGGGTTCGATCCTGACAATGGGTGCTGTCTGTACGGAGTTTGCACTCTCTCCCTGTAACGTGTGTGTGTGTTTCACCAGCTGCTCCGGTTTCCCCCCGCACTCTAAAAGATGTACAGGTTTGTAGATTAATTGGCTTAGGTAAAATTGTAAAATTGGCCCGAGTGAGGCAGTAGGATTGTGGGAGTATATGGGGTGATCGCTGGCCGACGTGGACCCAGTGGGCTGAAGGGCCTGTTTCCCTGCTTTATGTCTAATGTCTAAAGAGACCTTCACCTCTCCTTTCATTAGCTTATGATGTGTTCCTAATGCTTTATCCATTAGGAGCACTGTTACGTCTTGGTGCTGTATCATGTATTATAAGGACATACTTCAAGAATGGCCGACAAACAGTATTTAATATTATAGACTGTAATTTTCCTTGTACATGACTCCTTATTTATAGCTTTGGCTGATGACCAGTTAAAACACATCACCAAACACCTCTTGAGCAGCCAAATAACAGCCAAACGATTTGCCATTGCTTCCTTTGAGAAACTGGGTTGTCCATTCAGAAACTATTTGAATCTCAGCCATTTGAAGTATTTTCTTTTCTTTTCTTTTTCAACGTTTCCTCTCTTTAAACTTTCAAATCCAGCCTGCAGCTGCGAGCAGCAGATACAATTCCGGGATGCAGCGACGCAGGATCGCTAATCCACTTATTTAACTGAGAGCCAGCAGAACCCACCATAGACCCACAGCTTAAACAGGCCATTGGGCCAATCAAGTCTGTGCTAGCGGCGAACTCCACGAAACCTTCCCATTCTTTAGCTTTCATAGGAACATCAGAAAATGGGTACAGGAATTAGACCATTCGGCCCCACAAGCATGCTATACCATTCAATAGGGTAATGGCTGATCTAACAGCTCTCCAATCTTTCAAAGATATAATATCTACTTTTCCTCTTTAAATATCCACAAATATCCACATTCAAAAACCCTGTAGGATAGAGAATCCCACAGATTCATCACCTTCATGAGAAAAAATTCTCCAATTCTTTAACTTTAAATCATTGACCTTTAGACTTAGACTTTAGACTTAGACACAGCGTGGAAACAGGGCCTTCGCCCCATCGAAACCACGCCGACCAGCGGTCACCCTGTACACTAGCACTATCCTACACACTAGGGCCAAATTACAATTTTACCAAAGCCAATTAACCTACAAACCTGAGGTAGACACAAAATGCTGGAGTAACTCAGCGAGCCAGGCAGCATCTCTGGAGAGAAGGGTTGAGACCCTGCTAAATCTGTATGTCTTTGGAGTGTGGGAGGAAACCGGAGCACCCAGAGAAAGCCCATGCAGTCACAGGCAGAACAGAGAAACTCCATACAGACAGCGCCCATGGTCAGGATCGAGTCCGGGTCTCTGGCGCTGTAAGGCAGCAACTCTACCGCTGCGCCACTGTGCCACCCCAAACAAAAAGCTTGAAGTGCCAAGTGCAACCAAGTCAAGTCGAGGGACTTGAACCGTTAATCTATGACATGGTCATGACAGTGCTCTCCAGTGGGCATCGCCTCTCCCGACCTCGTCCCCTATTTTGTCTTCCCCACCAGTGGAAATGTCCTGACATCCACCCTGTCGGGCCGCTAAGAATCTCAAATTTTGTGATGTTTGTTTATACCGAGGATCGACACAAAATGCTGAAGTAACTCAGCGGGACAGGCAGCAGCATCTCTGATGAAGTTACAGATTTGAATCCTCCTTCATACTGAAAAATAGAGGTCCAGAACAAAACAGATAACCTCAGGAAGGGTGGGATCCGTAAGAGCTACCTGAGGTCATCTGTTGCCGAGCCTGTTTTGGTCTGGCCTCCTCTATCCTTCAGTCTGAAGTAGGGTTCTGACCTGGAACGTCACCTATTCCTTTTCTCTAGAGCTGCTGCCTGACCTGCTGAGCTACTCCAGCATTCTGTGTCTAATACCTGTGTGCATTGCGTTTACTGGCCTGCTATACTGATGCAAGTACTATAAGAATTTGATTGTTCTGATGACTCTTGACATTATTTCTTTAATAAGTAGACCAAAACTGCACACGTTATTCCTGTTATATTCTCACCAATATCCTGTGCAACACTTCCCTATTTCTGAGCTGCATTATTGCAATTTGCAATAAAAACCTGCGCGCAATTTTCCTTCCTAATCACATGCTGCACCTGCCTGTAAACTGTTTGCATGGCACCTGGAATATTCTGCAAAACAGCAAACAGTATTGAAAGGGTGTAGAGAAGATTCATGTGGAAGTTGCCAGGACTCCATGGCCTGATCTATAGGGAGAGAATGAGCAGACTAGGACTTTACTCCTTGAAGCACAGGAGGATGAGGGATGATCTTATAGAGGTGTACAAAATCATGAGAAGAATGGATCGGTTAACGTATAGTGTCTTTAGCTCAGAGTAGGGGTATTGAGAATAGGTTTATAGTTGATAGGTTTAAGGTGAGGGGGAAAGATTTAATAGGAACCTGAGGGGTAACATTATTACATAAAGGGTGGTGGGTGAATGGAACAAGCTGCCGGAGGAGGTAGTTGAGGCAGGTACTATCCCAATGTTTAAGAAGCATTTAGACAGGTGCATGGATAGGACAGGTTTAGAGGGATGTGCACCAAATGTAGGCAGGTGAGACTAGTATAGGTGGGGCATGTTGGTCGGTGTGAGCAAGTTGGGCCGAAGGGCCTGATTCCACGCTGTATGACTCTCGGACTTTGAGCTGGAGGGTCTCAGCAGGTCAGGCAGCATCTGCGGAGACAAAAGAATGGGCGTTTTGGGTCAGGGCCCTTCTTCAGAGACCTGGGTTCCTCTGTTCTTTACCCGTCTGTAATCTTTCTCTGTTTAAGTAACAGTCAGTCTTTAAATTCCTCCTCCTTAAGTACATGACCTCTCACTTGCCCACACTGGGCTCCAGTAGCCAAGCTTTAGTCGACTCTCTCAACCGCTCTCTATCCTGTTATAAAGTCCACATATACTCATGCCATATGCACACCTGCCTATGTTTGTGTCATCCTCAACATATTCACCCTGATTTAGGATAAATTGCAGAGAATTGTGGACGCAGCCCAGACCATCACGCAAACCAACCTCCCTTCCATTGACTCCATTTAGACTTCACGCTGCCTTGGCAAGGCCACCAGCATAATCAAGGATGAATTCTCCACGGTCACTCCCTCTTCTCTCCTCTCCCATCAGGCAAGAGGTACAGAAGTGTGAAAACGCATAACACCAGATTCAGGGACAGTTTCTTCCCAACTGTTATCAGGCATTTGATTAACTGTATCACCGACTAAGAGAGTGGTCCTGACCTACCGTCTATCTACTTGGACACCCTCTGACTAGCTTTATTCAGACCTCACTGGACTTTATCTTGCACTCAATATTAAATCCTTCATCCATTATCTGCGCGCTGTGGACGGTTTGATTGTAATTATAGTCTTTCCACTGACTGGACCATCAACTAAACTAAACCAAACTAAACTAAACTTGAATTATGTTTCTCTGGAGTGCAGAGGCTGAGGGGAGACCTTATAGAAGTTTATAAAATCAAGAGAGACATAGATAGGTTAGACAGTCAGAATCCTTTTCCTAGGATGGAAATATCAAACACTAGAGGGCACAACTTTAAGGTGAGAGGGGAAAGTTTAAAGGAGAAGTGCGGAGCAAGTGTTTTACACAGAAAGCGCTAGGTACCTGGAAGGTATGGGGTTGTGGAAGCAGACATGATCATGATGTTTCCGAGACATACACTAACACTACCGTACATATTAGGGACAATTTACATTTTTTTCCCCGAAGTCAATTAACCGACAAACCTTTACGTCTTTCGAGAGTGGGAAGAAACTGGAGCACCCGGTGGAAACCAGCGCGGTCACAGGGAGAGCCTACAAACTCTATACAGATATCAGGATGGAACCTGGGTCCCTTGCGCTGTAAGGCAGCGACTCTAGCCCTGCACCACCGCGCTGCTAATTTACCTATGTCCCTTTGTAGGCTCTTTGAACCCTCCTCTTATCCTGCTCCCCCAGTTTAAAATCAAGGAAGCACACGAGGCTTAAAGCAGAGAAACACATTAGATCTCAGTGGGTTTAGCAGCTGGAGGTAGTAACAGGGAGAGCGAGAGAGGAAAGCCCACTTGCTGTGATAAGTGTGAATTATCACACTCCCTGTTTTACATCACTACATTTGGTGCATTTTTCTATTTGCTGCTTTCTATCCTGGCTGCAACACCGTTGTCTCAAATAATTGCCTGAAGATTGGGCCGTGAAGTGCCACTTTTGTTTTGCACTATGTAATGCAATTCTGATTTAAAATCTTAGTCCAAGTTAGCTGATGTCTGCGATTTCTTTTAAGGTCCGAATCTCAAACAGGGCCAAGGAAACTGGATGTGGGGAGGGTGAGGAGATGCCTGGAACAAGGGGTGTCACAGTCTTGGTTTGATCTATTGCATCAGATGTAATTTAGATCAGAGATACAGCGTGGAAACGGGTCCTTCGGCCCACCCAGTCCACGCCGACCAGTAATCACCCAGACACTAGTTCTATGTTAAGGGCCTGTCCCACCAGCATGCAACTCGATGCGATTAGCGTGACCTAACGTGGTCGCTTGAGCCGTCCGGCGTCGCGGGACCAGTCCCACTTCGATCGCTGGAGCCGTGCGGAATTGTGCGGAGTTCGTCCCGAGTTCGTCCCGACGCCGCGCGGGGCTCCGAAAAACCGACAATGTCCAAAAATCCCGCGCGGCAACGGTTTGTCGGCTCGCAGTCGCCGCGACATTTACACACCGCCCGGACATCGTGCCTCCGTGAAACTATTTGTAAGTGCCTCCGTGACCCTCTATGTGTGTGGCTCCGTGGCCCTGTATGTGTGTGTGTCTCGGTGCCCCTCTCTGTGTGCCCCTCTAAGTCCTGGCGAACTTACCTTGGACTTGCTTCAAGTTCGCCTCGCTTTGCGCCGCGTTGCGCCACTCACCCAACCTCCGCGCGGCCCCTACTGCCGGTTTAGTTGCGCTTGCCGCATGCAGGCGCATGCTGGTGGGACCAGCCCTGTACAGGGGATCACCCGACCTCCGCGCGGCCCCCGCTGCCGGTTTGATCGCGTTCATCGCATATAGTTGCGTGCTGGTGGGACAGGCCCTTTAGACCACGTTTGCATCCTACACACTAAGGGCAATTTACAGAAGCCAATTTACCTGCAAACCTGCATGTCTTTGGAATATGGGAGGAAACCAGCATCTGGAATCAGGGGACATCGATGCAGAAACATATTCGCCATTCGAGAAACAGAGGAGGAATGTCTTCTCAGAGCTGGCCACAAATCCTTGGAATGTACTATATATATGGAACAAGTTGCCCAAACAAGTAGTTGAGGCAGTTACTAATACAATCACTGAAAGGTGTTTGGAGAGATATGGGTTAAACAGGCACAAGGGAGCAGCTTGGATGGACAGTTGTTCAGCATGGGTCAGTTTCCATTGCGAGGAGACTCTATCACTCCAGTAAACTAATGGCCCTGTCCCACTTAGGTGATTTTTCAGGCGACTGCCGGCGCCTGTCAGAGTAGAACACACACACACAAACACATTGCTTCCTTCACCAGCCCATTATGCAGGCCAGGCAGGGGTCAGGGCAAGCGGGGGACCACTGTCTGAGTGAAATTCCCACGGTGCAAAGCCAAGGTGATACAGACACACACCGCGATGAACAGGAAGGTTGGCACTGTAATTAAGACGGATAAAGCACAGTGTACGGTAAGTTCTTTAAAGGGGAGGGGGGGTTGAGGAGGGGAGGGGGGGAGAGGGGGGAGAAAGAGTGGAGACAACTTTTAAGAAGCCAGAGATACACGGCTGTGAAGCTCGGCAGACATTTAACGTTGCCGGTCGGTTATCCTTGGTTCTAAAAACCGCTGCACATGTTTTTTTTCCCAATGAGCCAATGAGATTCACTGGTCAGCACGGGCTACAACCTACGAGAATCTTCGAGAACCTCCTGGCCACCCACCTACGGCACGAGAATTCTCGCTACTCTCCATGGCGGCTTCATTCCAGTCGCCGCTAATTTTTCAACATGTTGAAAAATTTGCGGCGACCATAATGAGGCCGCGACTAGTTCCCAGAATGCGGGAACTCCTCACGACCATGAAGGCGACTCCCCGGCAACCACGCACGAACATGTGGTGACTGCATAGTCTCCTGCAGTTGCCTAAAGAGTCGCCTAAGTGGGACAGGGCCATTATGATGCTGAATCATTGTATTGAAGGCTGAGAAGGTACAGCTTTAAGGGCCTGTCCTACAAGCATGCAACTCTATGCGATGAGCGCGAGCTAACGTGGTCGCTTGAGCCGTCCGGCGTCGCAGGGCCGGTCCCACTTCGATCGCCGGAGCCGTGCGGAATTGTGCGGAGTTCGTCCCGACATCGCGCGGGGCTCTGAAAAACTGACCATGTTCAAAAATTCCGTGCGGCAACGGCTTGGCGGCTCGCAGTCGCCTCGACACATTACACACCGCCTCGACATCGTGCCTCCGTGACCCTCTCTGTAGGTGCCTCCATGACCCTCTATGTGTGTGGCTCCGTGGCCCTCTCTGTGTGTGCCTCTGTGCCCCTCTCTGTGTGCCCCTCTCTGTCCTGGCGAACTTACCTTTAAGACTTCGTTCCAAGTTTGCCTCACTTTGCGCCGCGCAGCGCCACTCAACCGACCTCCGCGCGGCCCTCGCTGCCGGTTTGGTCGCGCTTGCCGCATGCAGGCGCATGCTGTTGGGAACGGCCCTGTACAGGGGATCACCCGACCTCCGCGCTTCTAATTTGATCGCACTCATCGCATGGAGTCGGATGCTGGCAGGACAGGCCCTTTAGACCAGAAGAGAGACAAGGGTAATGAGGATCAGGTAAGTGGGGCTGAAATCAAGATCAGATCAGTCATGTTTTGCAATGGAGGCCTGAGATATGACCTATTCTTGGACCTGTATCTTATGTTCTGTGTATTATTGTTGGTGATGCCTTCAGCTATCAACTCTTACCTTCTGAATTCCTTCTCTGAAATTCTCTCTCAATGTGTCTTCCTCCTCCTCAAGGTGATTTAAGCTTTAGTTTAGACTCTAGAGATACAGCACAGAAACAGGCCATTCAGGCCACCAAGTCCGTGCCACACAGCGATCATCCCATGCACTAGCACTATCCTGCGCACTAGGGACGATGTACAATTTTACCGAAGCCAATTAACCCATAAACCTGTACATCTTTGGAGTGTGGGAGGACTCACGCGGCCACAAAGAGAACGTACAAACTGCGTACAGACATTACCCGCAGTCAGGATCGAACCCGGGTCTCTGGCACTGTAAGGCAGTACCTATACCACTGCGCCACTGTGCCGCCCTAGTGATTCTTAAAACCTGGCCCTTTGCAATGTCACCTGCCCTGTCTGCGATTTCTTTTTAGGTCCGAATCTCAAACAGGGCCATTTGGGGTGCTTTATTTCAGTCAAGGAATCATATACTGGAAGGTGTAAAGAAGGGCTGTGACTCAACAAGTCTCCAGAGATGCTGCCCGACCGGCTGAGTTACTCCAGCTTTTTGTGTCTATCTTCCGATTAAACCAGCACCTGCTGATCCTTCCTACATATAATGGAAGTTGTTTGTTTTGCTGTTATGACTTAAGGGCCTGTCCCACTTGGGCGTCATTTATGCAACATCATTTATGCGTCATGATGCACAATACGCGTGTCGTAACGCGCGCATGCCGTGCATTACGTGCGCATGGCGTTTGGTGATATAGGCGGTGACGCACGGTAGCGCGGCGTCCCAGGATTTTGGGATTCTCACAATCCTCGCACACCACCTGCATGACTCGCAAATGACGCCCATTGCAAGGAAACAAATTGATCTCTAGTTGAGTTTCCTATTAGACGAGGATGTGTTTGGCTGTTTATTTTTGTGACAGAGAATTTGCAATGAAAGGCCAGCGGTGAAACTTAGTAGAACTATAGCAGCCAATATAAACCTTATAGATAAATATTGCTTGTTTTTAAATACCACCCATTGGTCATGCCCTGTTCTATTTTTCCCAGTGAGTGGCATTCTCTATCCAAATATATCATTTACAAGTGCAGGGTAAAGAAAAAAACAGCACTTTTATATGTGTGGCACAATGGCCCTGCTAGTAGGCCTGAGGCCTCACAACACCAAAGACCCGGGCTCAATCCTGATCTCCCGTGCTGTCTGTGTGGAGTTTGCTTGTTCTCTGTGTCACCGTGTAGAATTCCCCAGGTGCACCTTCCCAAGGATGTGTGAGTTACTAGCTTGGTTGTCCACTGTAGATTGCCCACAGTGTCGGTGAGCTGCAAAATATGGTGACGTTCATGAGAATGTGGGGAGAATAAAAAACAGGATTCATGTTAGATTAGTTAATGTGTCACTGATGGTCAACATAGGCTTGGTGGGCTGAAGGAGTTGCATCCCTCTGCACCAGCACCCACTAGATAATGCATGTTTAGTTTAGTTTAATTTAGATATACAATGTGGAAACAGCCCTTTTGGCCCACTGAGTCCACACCGACCATCGGTCACCTGTAAGCTAGTTCTATGTTATCCCACTTTAGCATCCGCCATACTAGTGACAATGTGCAGAAGCCAATTAACATGAAAATCTGCACGTCTTTGGAATGTGGGAAGAAACGGGAGTACCCGGAGAAAACCCACGCGGTCACAGGGGAATGTGCAAACTCCACACAGACAGCACCTGTAGTCAGGATTGAACCTGGGTCTCTGGTGCTGTGAGGAAGCAGCCCTACCTCATTGCATCACAAGTGGTTTGCACTTTTAGAAAAAATGCAACGACAGCATTCATATTGTGAGTGGGAGGCTCGGACATAAAGTGATATGAAAAGGAGAAATAATCTGTTTAAACGGTGTTGGTTGAGATATTAGCCAGAGGGCTATAAAAAATTCCCTTCGCTATTCTTCAATCCCATGTCGTGGGACCTTTCCAGACAATTGGATATTACTGCTGTGAATACCCTTCCTCTAATGGGAAGCTTTATGAATTAGCAACCCAAGAACTCACTTACATCCATTTTCACGAAATGCTAAAATAGACAAAAGAACCAATTTTAATATTTGAACAGATGTCATAATTTCAGTGGGGTGGATGGTTCAGTTAGACATCAAGGGAGTTGGCACACTCATGGCATGCAAGGCCAACATTTAACATTGCGAATATGTTCTATGCCTGAACTTTGTGCAAACTGTGGTCTAATTTCTCTAAGAAGATGTTTGGCTCTGGATCCTCATTTAGGAAGGACATCAACAGATCGGTTTTGGTCACCCTGCTGTAGGAAGGGTGTCATTAAACTGGAAAGCGTGTTGAGAGATTGATGAGGATGTTGCCAGGACTTGAGGGACTGAGCTATAGGGAGAGGTTGGGCAGGCTAGGACTTTATTCCTTGGAATGCAGGAGGATGAGTGGTGATCCTATAGAGGTGTATAGAATCACAAGGGGAATAGATAGGGTGAATGCACCATGATAGGGGAATCAAAGACAAGAGGACGCATGTTTAAGGTGAGAGGGACAAGATTTAATACAAACCTGAGAGCCAACCTTTTCACGTAGAGGGTGTGGGTATATGGAACGAGCTGCAAGAAGAGGTAGTTGAGGCAGGGACCAAAACAGCATTTAAAAGATACTTGGACATGTACATGGACAGGAAAGGTTCAGAGGGATATGGGCCGAATATGGACAAAGGATGACACAGTCTTGCATCTGGTAGAGTTGCTGCCTCACAGCGCCAGAGATACGGGCCTAATCTTGACCTCGGGAGCTGTCCATGTAGAGTTTGCACGGGTGATCGATGGTCAGCGTAGACTCGGTTGGTCGAGGGGCCTGTTTCTGTGCCATCTGTAAATGGGACTAGCTTAGATGGGGCATCATGGTCGGCATGGACTAGGTGGTGCAAAGAGCCTGTTTCCGTGCTGCATGGTGCCGAACAACTACCTGGCAATCATCTCAGAGTGACCGCTGGAAGTGGAATTTCAGTGCTACCTCATTGCTTTGTCACGAGGTCTTTGGCTGGGAATTTGACCAAACACACAGCAAGGAAAGAACTCAACCCTACTCCTGATACTTACCAGTTGTCACCTTGAAGTATGGATTGCAAATATGTCAAACCTTACCAGTATGTACGTGCACCGCTTGGAAAAGCTGGATGTAGTAATTAATAATAATAACTGCTTTTAACTATTTTCACCCCAGGCAGACTGTTGGAACACAGAACAGAAAATCATGCCATTACCTTCTAACACTAGACTTTAGACTTTAGAGATACTACATGGAAACATGCCCTTCGGCACACCGAGTCCGCGCAGACCAGCAATACCAATTTAAAATTTTCAGAAGTCAATTAACCCACAACCTGTATGTCTTTGGAGTGTGGGAGGAAACCGGAGCACCCGGAGAAAACCCAAGCGGTCACATGGAGAACATACAAAGTCTGTACAGATGGTACCTGTAGTCAGGATCGAACCCAGGTCTCTGGCGCTGCAAGGCAATAACTCCACCGCTACACCACAGTTCCGTCCTTGTGTATAAGATGTTTGGCCCACTAATGATCAATGCTATCTCAGTGGTGAAAGTAGACTTGTTGACTGGAAAACATTAATCTCCTAATTTTCTTTTAGTTCATTTATCAGGAGATCTACCTCAGGAGATCAAACATCATGTTTGCTGATGACACCAATGGCCTGACCACAAACAATGACAAGACAAGGAGATAGAGAGCTGAGTAAAATGGTGTCAGAACACCAACCTCTCCCTCAATGGCAGCATGATGAAGGAGCTAGTTATTAAATTCAGGAAGCCCTGGTGGAGTACTTGCCTCAATCAATGTCAATGGTCCCAGAATGGAAATAATGGAAAGTGTCAAGTTCCTTGGTGGTAATATTAACAATGATCTGTCGTGGACCAACCACATTGATGCGATGTACTGAAAGCAAAGGAATGCCTCTACTGCCTTTGGAATCTGGGAATTCAGCATGTCTCCAATGGCTCTTACAGACCTCTGGAGATGCACCATAGAAGCATACTGTTGATGTTCAACACAGCTTTGTTTGGGAACAGCTCTGTCCAAGACCGCATGAAATTTGCATAGAGTTGTGGTTGTAGCCCAGTCCATCGCACACAACAGACTTCCCACCATTGACTCCATCTGCACTTCATGCTGTCTCGGAAAAGTAGCCACATAATCAAAGATTTGTCCCACCCTGGTTATTCTATCTCCCATTGGACAGAAGATGCAGAATCTTGAAAGCGTGCATGCCAGACTCAGGAACAGTTTCTTCCCCTCTGTTATCAGGCTTCTGAACGGTCCATCCATAAGCTAGGGTACCATACAATTCATTGCTACCCCATTGACAATATTGCACTTTGTCTATGGAACTGATGTGCTACAATGCCGAGGACTAAATAACCTGCATTCTATATCTTCCCCTTTGGTCTATCTATTGTACCTGAGTTTGACTTGATGGTGTTGACTTATCTGATCTGATTGCCTATCATGCAAAGCAAAGCTTTTCACTTTACCTCGGTAAACGTGACAATAATAAACCTAAACCTAAGCCTAAAGGAGATATAGTAATAATCAAATAATAACATGCATTTTTCAGGGCAAATTTGATCACATGACAAATTGAACGAAAGATAGACACAAAGTGCCAGAGTACGTCAACAGGTCAGGCAGCATCTCTGAAGAAAAATAATATTTTTCTCTAGAAAAAATGAAATTCTCCAGAGATGCTGCCTGACCCGTTGAGTTACTCCAGCATTTGTGTCTATCTTCAGTATAAACCAGCATCTGCAGTTCCTTCCTACATAAATTGAAAGAAAGTTTTCCTAAACAATAATGGTCACTAAAACTTTTGTAAACTTTTGGATAAACAACTCATCTTTTCAGAGATGCACCACAGTGTTGAGAACTCAATGTGAACTACAGCACATTCACACATTTAGTTTAGTTTAGTTTAGTCTGGAGATACAGCGCGGAAACAGGCCCTTTGGCCCATGGAGTCCGCACCGACCAAGCAATTCCCGCATATTAACACTATCCCACACACACCAAGGACAATTTACATTTCCACCATTCACCGAGCCAATCAACCTACAAATATGTACGTCTTTGGAGTGTGGGAGGAAACCGAAGATCTCGGAAAAACCCACGCAGGTCATGGGGAGAACGTACAAACTCCGTATAGACAGCATTGAACCCGGGTCTCTGGCGCAGTAAGCGCTGTGAAGCAGCATCTCTACCGCTGCGCCATCGCACCGCGCTGCACAACAGTGTGTGCACCAAGCTTGATTGAAGGGTAATTACCCAAGCATCTTCACTCTGCTTGCTTAAATGTGGCTTTCTCAGATAATTCCCATTTGCACACCCACCAAACATATTGCTTGTTTCATTCTTGTGCCACTGCCTTCTGTCTTGTCCCATCCTTCATCTTAACAAAGGATCTCTCGTGGCAACAACCTTACTGCAGACCTTCCATTTTGTCTGCCCCTGACAGCGTCACTTACTCCTCATCTTCGAGACGTTTCACCGTCTGGTGATTGCAAAGGCCGAGAGCATTTATTGCATTTACTAGAGGCAATTTGCTATGAGTGCAGTGACAGTTATGTAGGAATTTCAGTTCTGATGAAGGGTCTTCGACCTGAAAACATTAACTCTATTTCCCTTCATGCTGATGCGGCCCATCCAACTATATATTTCCACATTTTTCGTTTCGCTTTAGATTGCCAGCAACTGCAAACTTTATCTTTAATTTACATTAAGTAAGTACAGGTACAGTACATATTGCACTTGTAATGTTGTACTTGTGGATGTTTCTTCTACTTTGCAAAACTGGACCTTCATGTCATCTAAGGTCACATCAACATCTCCACCAACATCGCTTGATAAGGCAAATTCCTTGTGTGTGAATACTTGGCCAATAAACTTACTTACTTATTTATTTACTTACTTGATATCAGAAGAAGGTCCTGAAGGTTCTGAAGAATGCCCCAACCCAAAATGTCACTTGTCCATTTTCTCCAGAGGTGAATGAATGAATAAATGAATGAATGATTGAATAGGTTTATTGGCCAAGTATGTTCACATACAAGGAATTTGCCTGCCTGACCCGCCGAGATGCTCCAGCTTTTTGTCTTTGGTAGAAAGTAGTATCTACAGTTCCATTTCACTACATGAATTAAATTGGATTGTTTGCCACACAGCAAGGAAGGAAGCCCTGCACTCCTGTCCATTTGTTATACCAGCCTTGCCTTGATGCCAACCTTTGTTGGTTGGCACAGTTCACCTCTTGTTAATCAAATGGAAAATGAATGTGGAGAGAGGCGGTATTGTTGGCCATGGCAGACTTGTCCCAGAATCCCTGTAAGAAGATTATGTGTGCTTCACAGGACTTCTTGGAAATGGAGTACAGCAGTCACAATGTATGTGAAGTAGAATGAGATCAGGCTGGTGCCCAAAAGGCGAAAGTAATCCAAATTGATTTCCAATGTAGTTGTGTATAGAGACGGGTGTTTGTTATATTCTACTGCTATGGCCGGCATGAATATTGATTTCTCTACCTTCATGTAACTCTTGCATCACCTCTTCCTGTCCGTCCCCCTCCCTATTTCAGAACTAGTTTCAATGTCCTGTTGAGTTTCACTGTCTGTATAACTCATTGTGAACTGGCCCACAGCCAACAATGGACCACAGTGGGCTCCACCTTTTCCTTGATCATCGAAATGTCTTGCACATCTTTCACTCATTTGCTCTAAATCTCTCTATACCACCGTCTATATCTCTCGTTTCCCTTCCCCTGGCTCTCAGTCTGAAGAAAGGTCTCGACCCGAAACGGCACCTTTTCCTTTTCTCCAGAGATGTTGCCTGACCCGCTGAGTTACTCCAGCTGTTTTGCCTATCCTTGGTTTAAACCAGCATCTGCAATTCATCCTGCACACCCCTTCACTGCTCACTCAGCTGTGTAACCAGCTAACTAGTCAAACTAGAGAAACAAGTTCGCCCAAACCTGTATGGACGCGTGGCAACTACATTCCAAATAAAGTAAACTTTCCTCAAAATTCCGTGTTCTTTTCTGCTGTTTATGCACAAATACTCTGCAAATGTTTAGAAATAGGTTACAATAAATCCCAGGAAGGTGAGGGAGGTAAGATTTGTTGGGAACCTGAGGGATAACTTTTCTTTGCACAAAGAATGGTGGGTGTATGGAACGAGCTGCTGGAAGAGGTAGTTGAGGCAGGTACTTTTGCAATGTTTATGAAACATTTAGACAGGTGCATGGATAGGACAGGTTTAGAGGGATTTGGGCCAGTAAATGTAGGCAGCTGGGACTAGTGCAGATGGGGAATGTTGGTCGGATTGAGCAAGTTGGGCCGAAGGGCCTGTCTCCACCCTGTATGGCTCTATGACTCTATAACTCTATGAGGAAGGGAAGAAGTATTCTTGGAGCCCATCCTTTAAAGTCGGGGACTGAGGTTTTTATTACAAAACTTCAGTGAACTATTTGCATGAGCATGCAAGTGTAGACATTATATTTCTTTTGGATGCTTTTTAACCGACACCTGGTCAATGTCATGATGTAAAGCTTCAAAATGATAATACAAATAGAAAAAAAGGACAGATATAAACCTTTGAAGTTGGAGATCCCTTCCTGCTTGTGAGGACAAAGCAGTTCTCGTGATTGTGATTATATTCAAAGTGAGAGCCAGCTGGTGTTTTTCATGTAAGACCTCTTGCTTCACCTGACGAATTAACCCCTTTGATTATGTAGTTAGCATAAATTACATTTTATTTTTGGGGTGGTGGTGGGGGGGAGGGGGGGGGGGCACGGGGAGGTGGGGCTGGCGGGAGGGTGTGGTGTTACTGGTGTCTTTGGAAGGCGCCCGTTCACAGCTGTCCGAGACGGATCTTTTCAGTGTTTTTGCCTTTGAAATGGAGCGTGTGGTCCCGGCCAAGTCTGGGATGGCGGGTGGGGTAGGAATGGCAGAGGGGAGCGAGTATTGATCGGGGCCCAACAGCAGGACGGAGAGAGAGCGGGACGACGGAGGGGCGGGGGGTGAAGGTAGGTGGGGAGGGAAACCAGCTCTGATGCTGAGGGGGTTTCTGCCAGTGTTGAAGCTGCCACTCTCTGTGGGAAGGTTTGCCTGCGTTTGACCCTTTGCAGTAAACGACAGGCAAGTGTGAAATTCATATGATAGGTAAGCAGCTGATAACAGTCGGTTTACAAAGGGAATACTTTGCCCCACACTCTCTCTCTCGCTCCCTCTCGCTCTCTTTCTCTTTCAAGTTTTTTTAAATTCAAATCCATCGCTGTATTTTTGCTTTTTCTCTTTTTTTCTTTCTTTCTTAGTCCGGGATCCTCTCCTCCGTTCTACTCACCACCCCCCCCCCCCCCCCCCCCCCCCGGAAGGCTGAAGGTGGGGATGAGAGTTTGGGGGGAGCGAGCGTTTGTGGACTGGGACTGGTTGTGGTGCGAGGTGTGAGGGAAGCGAAGGGGAGAGGGAGGGAGAAGGGGGGGGGGGGGGGGGGGAATCGGAAAGAGAAAGAAAAGTTGTGGATTATTTTGGTGTGTTTATCAACAGAAGTTCGAGGGGGGAAAGAAGCAGGCATGTGAATCAAGCAGGTTTGCAAAATCCAGTGATCACCTCTCCCTCCAATCGCACATATACAAAGTGTGCACAACTGTTGGTTTAAGACTAGGGACCATCTTATGGAAATGTCTTCTTTTTGCCTATCAATGTCACCCCTCCCCCCTCAATGAAAAAAAAAATGACTGGACAAAAGAGGTCCTGCATATTTTGTTTACACTGCAATTATTACTAAAAAAATCTATGACGCCTAAGGGGTTTGTTACCATAGTTACGATGGGGTTCTAAGGACCATCATCTGCTCTCTACATCGTCCAATCAGGTGGTGGGTCTGAAGCTGCACCACGAAAGTACAGGAGACGCATATCTAGCAACACGGCACTTAGAAAGAGAGACTTCTTCAGGAGTACCGGAGGATGTGGTTAGGACAGTAGAGAAAGAGAGAGAGAGAGACACAGACAGAGACAGACAGACAGACAGACAAGAGAGACAGAGAGACAAACAAGAGGGAAAAGGAGAGAGGGGGAAAAAAGAGCGAAGCACCGTCCGCAGTCACGTCGTAACACGGAAGGCAGAAGCAAGGACGAAGACAGCAGGACAGGCAGGTGAGAAGCTCAGACCGCTCTGGTCCGTCCCTTCACCCTTTATTGTTCCAGTGTTGCTCTCTGAAACAACAACAACAACACCAACAACAACAACAACAAAGAGAGTGCAGAGCAGATTGATCTTTTAAGACAACCACCCCTCTATCCCACCCGCCCGCCCCCACCCCCCCCCCTCCCGCCACCTCTCCGCTTTGAAAATCGTACCTTTTCTATTTTCTTTTGAAACGATCATCGCAAGCATTTCAAATCACATTGCGTTAAAAAAAATCGTGCCATCAAAGCACTCCAGCTGGGCTCTTATATACTTCCGATAATTTTGTAGTTCTCAGATGTGGAGTGCATTGAGCAGCAAAGTCAGCTCAGCTCAAAGGGTGGGTGAAAAAAAAAGCAGAGGGCCTACATTGATCATAGTATTCCAAATCTCATTACTTGGAACATCTGATGAAAGATATTTCAAAAGCCCCCATTTAGAAGCTGTAAATGGAAGCCTCTACAGATCAAAGACACGGAGCTGGGACGAATTTTTGTTTGTAGTTGTGTTAGGGTTTTTTTTTAAATAGAGGGAAGGGTTGCTTGTGCTAAATCTGCAGAATGGCGCACAGCAGCATGGGTTCCATATTCTAGGGATCAAACCCCCGCCCCCACACCCCCCCCCCTCACACCCCTCCCTACCCCCCTCACCACCACCACCACCACCACCCCTCCCAGCAGACCCTCCTGCTGTGCAATCCATGTAGCCGTCGATACTGCATGGTGCTGTCAGTCGGCTGATGGAAGGAGTAAGCAGGGGGTGAGAGAAAGAAAGAGAGAGAGAGAGAGAGAGAGAGAGAGTGAGTGAGAGGGGAGAGAGAGAGAGAAAGAGATTTTGCCTTGACAAACAGCACGGATAATAAAACAAAAATGGATTCGCTTCTCGCCTCTCACAAGAAGAAAAAATGGCAGCGCTTGTTAACGCGCTGACCACAGTCCATCAGCTGCTTCCTGGGGCGTGATTCCGCCATCGTCCGTTGAAAATATGGATTTCTAAAAACTTTTTTAAAAAATCTACTTTTATCCTTTTCGGGGAAAAAAAAGTGTAGCGTAGTAAAAAAGAAATATATATGGCGTTGGGCGAAGATGACATGATATTGGCATTCTAGGCTCTTTCTTGTCGTCCATCCTCCACTTCCAACCTCACATAATCCGCCTTTGTGAATCGTTTTTTTTATCTTAATATATATATACCATTGGTTGAAAAGCGCAATGGAGAATTATGTGCTTGTTTTGTCAGCGATCAATCTGTATCCCACTGTGATGGAGGAACACCACTCTCAACGCTGCTCATTTTTTTTTTTTTTAAATATCTAATTTTTCACACGCTCTCAATCTCAAGTCTTCTGGTGTGATAATTAACCTCCAGCGACAGTCTCAGAACTACTATTCCACAAATTCAACTTTCATCGTTTTGACGGTGTTACATTTTCCTTTTAACCAACACACAAAGTGAAGGCTACTTTATATTTGCATTGTCTTCTGGTTTTGAGGCCATTCACAGCTTACTTTTGGAAAGAAGCACTAGCTGCTAAATCTCTTAAGCCACTGTGGCTAATCCACTCTTGATTTTGTTCATCAAAAAATGTGGCAAAACTGCATGACATCAACATGACAGCAACATGTATTTCAATAAAGCTGTTAAGATCCCTTTCTTTCAACGGAGGTTGATATTTTAGGTAAGGAGGTAGCACTAACTTTTCATTTTTCTGTGCCCGGTCCGATATTTCCCCCTTTCAACTTGTTAAGTTCATGTGCTGGGTCCATGTCAACAAAGTTTCAATTAAAAATAGAACCACATTGGGAATCCTCAGACCCCTTAGTCTCTGTGCAACAAGTCTGCAACTATTTTGATGTCTGCAGTGACCCATATTGACTTAGTCTTAAGAGGCTTGCAGTCACTAGTAAGCAGAATTAGACGTTCTTTTAGAACTGTGGATTAATGCTACATTTCCACTCTTTGGAACAGAACATAAGGTTGTATCTTAAAAGTAACAAAAGAACGTTACAATTTGAGGAATGGGGCACCTACTGATAATTGCGATCCCAATGCTATATTTTAGGACGAGATTGTGTGCTACAATTTTGTTTTTCTGCAATCGCACTGAATTCGCCAAAAGAATTAGTCATGTGCTGAGATCCAAGTAGGGCCTACCTCATTATTAAAACAACCCAGTGGAAACCTGCTTTTCATGAATCAACTCAATTTTAGGGAAGGCTTTCAAAATGAAGAGCCAGCCTAATTGCGAGTGCGTGAAGGAAGTGTAAAAGATATATATAAAACTAACATGCTGCCTTGTTGCTTTTGCTTGGATTATGTTTTGGCAAGTGCATTTGTATCGCACTGTATCCCATTAAACTTGTCGCTGACATTACTTCAAGCCAATCTGTTTAGCACATCTAAATGTGCCGTGTAGAACAGGCTGATCTGGCAAATTGGCTGCTGATATTAAACCTATCTATGCGGACCCCGCTTGCTCCTGTCTGCATACTCCCCATATACTCGATAATGGCTGAGGATAAAGAAAGGTTCTCATTGGTGGAGAACCATTGCAAATATTTCTCTCCCTCTCCCTCTCCCCCTCTCTCCCCCCCTCTCTCTCTCTCTCTCCCCCTCTCACCCCGCCCAAGTAATATTGCAGTTTTCATGCAGTCCCATTGTTCTGCACCAGACCTGCTGCTGTGATCAATAACCCGCACTGTGAGGACCAGCGCCCTACATGGCGCCGCAGCGACTTCCTCTCTTCAGCGTGACGGGATCCATTTTAGATCTCAGCTGGGCATCATTTCAAATAGTCCCTTGGATGCGAAGAGCCATGCTAAATGGACCCCCCTCTTGCCAGGCAGATCAGGAAAAAAAAGAGCCTCGCACAATAGGAGCACTCTGATGATATTGTGGACCAGAAGCACAAAGCAAGAGGAAGTTTTTCCGCCCTGGTATCCGAAGCCGGCGGAAATCGTTCTGGTCCTACCTGCATCCGACCCATCCTTAATTTTGTCATTATTTGTAAATATGTGCCGAAATCCTACGTTCCCTAGTTTAGCGTTGCACAGCAAGTGAAGGTTAGATGCTAGTCTTTCGAACCGTGTAACATAACTGTATTGGTCACACAGCATGATGCGGTAGGTAAAATGGTTCCAAAAGGAGTGCTCCCTGGCGGCTAGAGAACAAATCGTTCAATGGTCTCAGCAGTCCCTCTCCCTTTAAAAAAAAGAAATGTACACTACACACCCAGGAAACTCTTCGCTTCTTACAAATGGAGATTTTGTGAAATATCCGTGCAGAGGAACGGTCTTGCTGTACGGCGGAGTAGCCAGGGTGTGGTTCACGTCGAACAACATGAAGCACCGTTGGAATCAGAACCCGTGTTCTTTATTGTGGCTTGCTACACTTCAGTCAGTGGGAATCTTTATTGTTACATTCCCTGTGTGTTTGTCCAGCTACATCAAAGTGAGGAACATCACAGGATTCAGAGAACTGTACCAAGCACTGATATCAAAGCCCTCAGAGTACTTTTGATTCATTGAATTCCTCCTTGTTGATGCAATTCAAACTTTGGAATCATTCTGCCTGTGACTAACCACATTACAGCCAGAAATTCTTGATGTGTTTTTTAACAATAGCTGGCTCCTCAAGCAGCTTTACATAATGAAATGAATGGCTGAGAAAATCTCCAGAAATTGGTGGATGACATGAATCTTTTCCACTGGCATAAAGAAGGCCAGGAAGGGAGCTGACAGGAGTTATGATCGACTCCAAGAAGGGATATTCGGTAAATATTTCACCTTGAGAATGTAAAGTGAAGAACATAGCCAGAGGATGCAAGGGAGACTTTTACTTATTTTCGCAATAAGTTGTGCGAATGTGGAATATATTACCTGGAAACAGTGATATAAATTATCCTTGCTTGCTCGTGCTAAGTGCAGGTAGGAGTTGAGCCGTACGTTAGATTCAATCGCTGCACATATTAAACGTAGAGTTCAACTGGCAGACATTAGTTATACTGGGGCTAAGTTTTCCTCTACAGATACTAATTTTTCCAAGGGGCGTTATCCTTCATTGAAAGATCAGTAAAAACCCTTTGAGGGGGGGCATAGGGAAGGACCTTATCAAACCACTTCAACCATCTCTGCTGTGTTCTCCATGGAAATTCAAAGTCTCAATTTCCTTATGCCCTGAAAAAACCTTCAAAAGATATTTGCATTTGCCACCCTAGTAGGGCAGCTTACAATCATGTGATGCAATTCAAACTTTGGAATCATTCTGCATGGGACTTGGGCAGCTTACAATCGAGTGGTATTAATACAGATTTCTCTAACTTCAAGAAACCCTTGCTTTCCCTCCCTCTCCATTCATCCACCACCCTAGTTCTCCAACTAGTTTCACTGTCCTGATTAATTTTACTGATTGTATGCCTTGTTGACACGATGAACCATTCGACATTTCCTTATTGTTGTCTGCTTTAATCTGTTGTTTTCACACCTTACCCTTCCATATCTCTGGCCTCCCTCTCGCCTGACTCTCAGTCTGAAGAAGGGTCTCGACCCGAAACGTCACCTATTCCTTCTCTCCAGAGATGCTGCCTGCCCTGCTGAGTTACGCATGGTTATGTCTCACTGCAAACTTCCACAGATTTCTCTTTTTTGAGCTATAAATTCCGATCAAAGTTGACTGTGAGTTCTAGTGTTAAGTCTGACACTGAGATCTTTGGATTTACGGATGTGATGCCTCTATGGGGCGGCACGGTGGTGCAGTGGTAAGTTGCTGACTCGCAGCGCCAGAGACCCGGGTTCGATCTTGACTGCGGGTGCTATCTGTCATCAGTTTGTACGTTCTCCCTGTGACCGCGTGGGTTTTCTCCGGGTGCTCCAGTTTTCTCCCACACTCCAAAGATGTACAGGTTTGAAGGTAGAATTGTAAATCATCCCTAGGTTGTAGGATAGCACTAGTGTTTGGGGTGATCGCTGGTTATTGCGGTCTCGGTGAGCCCAAGAGCCGACTTCCGTGCTGTACCTCTAAAGTCTAAATGTTGAAAAGCTAATTCTGAACAAATTTAACCTTAAATATAACAAATAATTATCCATAACCTGGCCACACTGAATCCACTAAAAATAAACATGATTAAATACTCTGGAGGGATGTTATAATCTATTCTAAAAGTTGCTTCATTAGCTTAATGTTGACCTACAAGACATTGCAGCTTTTGCAATATGATTCGTAAAATAAATTTTGATTCGTAAAGCAAGCCCAGTTGCAATGTGAAATGGAACCAAACACTTTGAAGATAGAGTGCTCTATCTTCTCCCATTCTTCCCATTCCTTCTCTCCAGAGATGCTGCCTGTCCCGCTGAGTTATTCCAGCTTTGCGTGTCTATCATTGGTTTGAACCAGCATCTGCAGATCCTTCCCACCCTGAAACACTCTGACCATTTACTTATGCAGGAAGGAACTGCAGATGCTGGTTTAAACCAAAGATAGACACATACATCTGGAGCAACTCAGCGGGTCAGACAGCATCTCTGGAGAAAAGGAATAGCTGACATTTCAGGTCGAGACCCTTCTTTAAATCTGAAGATCAGATTCAGATTAAGTCTGCAGGAGCATCTCGACCCGAAACATCACCTGTTCCTTTTCTCCAGAGATGCTGTCTGACCCGTTGAACATTTACTTTTTTTGCCACAATGGGCTGTATTTCGCATAACCATGTCCTTCAGTCACACCCAGGAAAAACTAATGGAAACCTTCAGAAAGGGAAATACTCAGCAAAACCCTGGTAGCATTATGTACGATGTACAGTAATAAACTGTTTCTAAAACTAGGCATTACAGGTATGTTATTATAGAGTTGATATCTTGCTGCATGCAACAGGAAATGCATAGAGTTTATCTATATTAGCAATTTTAATGTTCATGTTGTCAGAGCAGATTTAGGCCATTCGGCCCATTAAGTCTACTCTGCCATTCAATCATGGCTGATGTATCTTTCCCTCTCAACCCCATTCTCCTGCCTCCTCCCCATAACCCCTGACACCCGTGCTAATCAAGAATCTGTCAATCTCCGCCTTAAAAATACCATCGACTTGGCCTCCACAGCCGTCTGTGGCAATGAATTCCACAGATTCACCACCCTTTGACTAAAGAAAGTCTTCCTTATCTCCTTTCTGAAGGTACATCTTTTATTCTGAGGCTGTGGCCTCTGGTCCTAGACTCCCCCACTAGTGGAAACAACCTCCCCACATCCACTCCATCCAGGCCTTTCACTATATATTTACCAGTTATTTTCTTGAAATTTGTGTGCCAGAAAACATAAAACTCATATTCTTGACCAAATATTAGAGATAGACACAAAAAGTTGAAGTAACTCAGTGGGTCAAGCAGCATTTATGGAGTAAAGGGATATATGACGTTTCCGGTCGAGACCCTTCTTCAGAAACATTAGCCAGCTTTGCAAAAGCATCTTATTAAAACTATTCTGAGACAATTACCATTATGTTGAGATGTTGTGCCCTTTAAAAATAAATGTTTGAGAATTAATTATTGACAATATACGACTATTTTAATAAGAGTCAATAAATACGGAGTGAGCTTTTCCACAATTGTAATGGCCAGTTGAAATCATTGGTTATAATTACTCTGTTTGGAAACAACCGTGAATCGATGTGGATGAGCTAGTGTTGCAAATCAACTGCATTGTCGATGTGTTTAAAGTTTTTAGTTTAGAGGTATAGAGCGGAAACAGGCCCTTCAGCTCACCATGTCTGCACCAAGCAGCCATCCCCATACACTAGTAGTATCACACACACACTGGGGACAATTTCCAATTCTTACCAATGCCAATTAACCTACAAACCTGTACGTCTCTGGAGTGTGGGAGGAAATCAGAGCACCCGAGAAAACCCACGCGGTTACGGGAGAACGTATAAAATCTGTTCCAGACAGCACCCATAAGTCAGGATTGAACCCGGAACTCTGGTGCTGTAAGGCAGCAACTCTACCGCTGCACCACCGTGCCGACCCTTTGAACCACAGTCCGGTGTAAGCGGTAGAGCCTTCACAGAAATTCTTTAACTACAGTGCAAGAGTTGGTTCTGATCCCTATATTCAAAAGCTTGAAGCCTGCACTCTGTGTTTAGCAGTGTGAAATGCCAGACATTGCAGAAGAATGTGAAACTCTAAAGCATGGGAATGCGAGGTTGGAATTAGGAAGTTGTAAAATTGGAATTTTAAGCAAGGGGGCTGTAAGATAAGAGCCGAAAGGCTGGCGGGACCGAGGGAATTGCAGAAGCCATTCTGGAAGCTGGAAATGTAGGGAATGTGGGTCTGGAGACTTTGACGTCAGCCGGGGCACATTGTGTGTGAGGCAAGGTTGGAGGCTTTGTCTAGTAGGCTGGTGGACGAGGGTGGAAGTGGAGTGCTGAGTCCAAAAGCAAGGCAGGGGAATTGAAAAAATGTGAGTCTGTGACCTTAAGGAGCAAACAAGCATCACACTGGAGACCCAGAGACACAGCGTTCAACATGGACAGTCTGGAGACTGATAAGTACAAAGATCAGTAGGAGAGAAACTCCAGAAATTAAATGAAATACACGACCTTACTTTTGTATAAGGAGTGTCAAATTGGAACAACAGTATGAGTTGTGTCTTTCACCATTCATCTATTTTGTTATTTGGTCGTGAACATGAAACACATCACATTTAGCTGTAGAAACAAGGAACCGCAGATCCTGGTTTATAAAAAGAGACACAAAGTGCTGGAGTAACTCAGCGGGTCAGGCAGCATCGCAGGAGAACATGCCTCGGTGATTTTTCAGGTCAGGACACTTCTTCAGACTGATCACATTTAGCTGTTTTGTTATCCATGCCTTTTGCATTACCCGGTATTATCGTTTCCCACCATTCTAATTCACCTGCCGACAAAACCATTATTCGTGACAATGATGCGTTTGGATGCATCAGACAATCTGCTGCAGGATAGACACAACTCAGCTGGTCAGGCAGCATCCCTGGACAAAAGGAATGGATGGCACAAAATGCTGTGGAGTAACTCAGCGGGTCAGGCAGCATCCCTGGAGAAAAGGAATTGAGATGCTGCCTGACCCACTGAGTTACTCCAGCATTTTGTGTCTATCCTTGGCATCTGTGGTTCCTTCCTACACATTGAATCCACTGGAGGAAGTCAGTGGTTCAGGGGAAATGAGCAGTTGACCATTCGGGTCGAGACCCTTCAACTGGACTGATAGAGGGGAGATAGAGGGGAGATAGCCAGTGTAAAGGGTTGAAGAGGTGTGAGTTTGATACCAAACGCTAAAGTCCGAAAATCCCGGTCTAAACGTCTCCATCTTTCTACCTTTCCTCCTGTAAAATATTCCATCAAACTAAAGACTTTGGCCCTAATGCCTTAAGTGTACAGGGAGGCACAGTGGCGCAGAGGTAGAGTTGCTGCTTTACATCGCCAGAAACTGGGTTTAATCCTGACTACAGGTGCTGTCTGTAGGGAGTGGGTTTTCTCCGGGTGCTCCAGTTTCCTTCCTCACTCCAAAGATGTTCTGGTGTGTAAGTTAATTGGCTTCTGTAAATTGTAAATTGTCCAAAGTGTGCAAGATAGTGCTAGTGTGCACGGTGATCGCTGGTCGGCATGGACTCGTTGTGCTGAAGGGCCTGTTTCCGGGCTGTATCACTGAAGTAAACTAAAGTATGTAACTTGGCATTAAGTTCAAGTGCTTAACGTGGCTGTGAATTACTGTAGGATGTTTCGCTATTGTAATGAAGTTACGTAAATGTAACTTGCTGCTGCTATTGTTGAGTATTGTTGAGGAGTTTCTGCATTGTAGACTGCTATGGAAGATTAGATAGCATGGGATCGAGGGAGAGCTAGCTAACTGGATACAGAATTGGCTTCATGGTAGGAAACAGAGGGTGGTTGTGGAAGCACGTTTTTTTTTTGAATGGAGGTGTGACTCATGGTGTGCCTCAGCAATTGGTTCTAGGCCCGTTTATGTTTGTCATCTTTATCAATGGATCTTTGGATGAGGATGTACATGGTATGATTAGTAAGTATGCAGATGACACTACAACAGGTGGTAACATACACAGCGAAGATGGTTATCAAGAATTAGGGAAAGTCAGTTTGGTTATCTTTAGCAGCTGGGCAAGTGGGCTGAGGAATGGCCAAATTACGTTAATTCCGATCAGTGGGAGATGTTGTATTTTGGAAAGCCAAACCAAGGCAGGTCCGCCATGGTGAATGATAGGGCCCTGGGAAGTGCTGTAGAGCAGTGGGATCTAAGAGTATAAGTACATTGTTTCAAAAAAGCGGTGTTGCAGGTAGGTATGGTGGTGAAGAAGTATTTTGGCATGTTGGCCTTCATCAGCCATTGAAATGAGTAGAGAAGTTGGGTCATTATGTTACAGTTGTACAAGACATTGGTGAGACCACATTCGGAGTATTGTATTCAATTTTGGACACCCTGCTAAAGGAAAGATGCCATTAAGCTGGAAAGAGTACAGTGCAGATTTATGAAGATTTTGCCGGGACTTGAGGGGTTGAGCTACAGGGAGTGGTTGGGCAGGCTATATCTTTATTCCCCTTGGAGCACAAATGTTTGAAGGATAATCATATTGAGATGTATAGATCCGTTTTTTTTCCCCAAAGGAGGGGAATCTAAATCTGGATGTCCTAGGTTTAAGGTGAGAGGGGCAAGATTGAAAAGGAACACGAGGGGCATCATTTTTGCTCAGAGGATGATCGTTATACGGAATTAGCTGCCAAAGGAAATAACTGCGGCAGGTATAATAACAGCATGTCAAAGACATTTGGACAGGTATATGGATCGGAAAGATTTAGTAAGATCTGGACCAAACGGGTACTTAGGTGGGCCAACTTGGTCGGCATGGACTAGTTGGGCCTAAGAGGTCTGTTTCCATGCTGTATCACTCCATGCTATATTTATGAGAAGTTTCTGCAAAGCATAGACCGTTTCCCATGACTCAGCAGAAAATCCCAGGGATGCCGTCAACCTTCAATATGCCAACATTCAGCCAATTAAACATTAGGATTATTCAAAGGTCCTCAAATGTATCTTTGACCTTGCATCCTGACATCGGATGCTGTCATTGTGGAGTTTGCATGTTCTCCCTGTTTCATCCGGGTGATCCAGTTTCCTACCACGTCCCATACAGGCAGGTTAATTGAGCTCCGTAAATTGGCCCGAGCATGTAGGGAGTGGATGAGAAAGTGGGATAATTAGAACTAGTCTGAATGGGTGAGCGATGAGTTACATGTACTTGGTGGGCCGACTGGCCTGTGTCCATGCTGTGCTTCTAAACTAAACTGAACCCAACTCCCGCCCCTTGTGCGATCCCATTTTCTCCGTCATCCTGCTCCTTTCCCCTCCTTTCAACGCTTAGTGGTCCGAGGGTCCTGTTTCCATGCTGTATCTTTGAATCAATCAATCAATCAGGGACATTTTCAGTTTCTCCTTGGTCAATGGGCCCTTGCATGGTAAAAGAGCATCCATAATGGTACAGATTAGCTGTCTGGGGAAGAATCTATGTATTGGGCGGCACGGTTGCTCTGTGGCAGAGTTGTTGTTTTCCAGCGCCACAGTCAATAATAAAGTATCAATGAATATGGTTTGTGTTCCTGGTTACCCACTCGTGTTGTTTTGTTTTTGGTTATGTTGTGGTGGGTTTGAAGGATGCTGTGTAAGTGCAATCTTCTCTTGATCTATTTAATGCACAGAAAAATGTTATTTTATTTACATTGATTATTGATGAGATCACATCTGGAATACCGTGTGTAGTATTGGTCTACTTTTTTAAGGAAGGATGTTAATGCTTAGGACGCTGTTCAGAGAAGGCTTATTAAACTGGTAATTGGAATAGATGAGTTGCTTAGTTTAGTTTATTGGCCCGTGTACCGAGGTGCAGTGAAAGCTTTTGTTGTGTGCTAACCAGTCAGCGGAAAGACTATATATGATTACAGTCACACCATCTGCAGTGAACAGATCCACGATAAAACAAATTACATTTAGATAAAGTCCAGTAAAGTCTGATTAATGATAGTCCGAGGGTCTCCAGTGAGGTAGATTGTAGTTCAGGACCGGTCTCCAGTTTGTTGATAGGATGGTTCAGTTGCCTGAAAACAGCTGGGAAGAAACTGTCCCTGAATCTGGAGGTGTGTGTTTTCACACTTATGGGCCTGTCCCACTTAGGCAACTCTTTAGGCGACTACCGGGGACTAGTTTTAATGGAATTCACCTACGACTCCTAGCGCCTACCTACGACAACGTACGACAGTAAAAACTGTCGCCACTGTTGCCGAAAAATGTTCAACACATTGAAAATTTTGAGTCAGTCGCCTGTAGTCGCCCACAAAATCACCCAATGGGCCTGTCCCTATTAGGCGACTTTTTAGGAACTATGCAGTCGCCACATGTTCGCGGGTGGTTGCCGGGGAGTCGCCTTCATGGTCGTGAGGAGTTCCCGTATTCTGGGAACTAGTCGTGGCCTCATTATGGTCGCCGCAAAGTTTTCAACATATTGAAAAATTAGCGGCGACTGGAATGAAACCGCCATAGAGAGTAGCGAGAATTCTCGTGCAGTTAGTAGGTCGCCAGGAGGTCCTAGTGGGTTGCCAGAAGGTCGAAGGTTCTTGTAGGATGTAGCCGGTGCTGACCAGTGAATTTCATTGGCTCATTGGGGAAAAAAAACGTAAGCACTAGTTTTCAGAACCAAGGATAACCGACCGGTAATGTTAAATGTCCGCCAAGCTTCACAGCCGTGTATCTCTGGCTTCTTAAAAGTTGTCTCCACTCCTTCTCCCTCCTTCTCCCGCCCCCTCACCCCCCTCCTTTAAACGACATATCGTAATTACAGCACCAATCTTCCTGTGCATTGCAGTGTGTGTCTGTATCACCTTGGCTTTGCGCCGTGTAAATTTCAGACAGCGCTCCCCCTGCTTGTCCTGTCCCACGCCTTTGCGATGTGTTTGTGTGTGTGTGTTCCACTCTGAGAGTCGGTGTTCCAGTTGCCGGTTTTATAGGCTACGCCCGGCAACTAGAGAGTCGCCTGCAGATGCCTGAAAAATCGTCTAAGTGGGAGAAGCCCATAAATGGGACAGGTTCATTAGAATCATAGTCATCGAGTCATACAGCATGGAAACAGGCCCTTCGGCCCAACTTGCCCACATCGACCAACATGTCCCCTCTACACTAGTCCCACTTACCCGGTTTGGTCCATATCCCTCTAAAAATGTCCTATCCATGTACCTATCCAATAGTTTCTTAAACGCCCACCGAGTCCGCACTGACCAGCGATCTCCGCACACTTGCACCATCATCCAGCCATTGGGGACAATTTCTAATTTTACCAAGCCAATTAGCCTACAAACCTGTATGCCTTTGGAGTGTGGGAGGAAACCGGAGCACCCAGGGAAAAGCCACATGATCATGGGGAGAATATGCAAACTCCGTACGGACGGCACCAGTGGTCAGGATTGAACCCGAGTCTCTGGCGCTGTAAGGTAGCAACTCTACCACTGCGTCACCATACCGCCCTGACTTTGTTAATAATCTAAAAGACAAAAAGTGATCTTTGACAAAACACACACTCAGCTGGTCAGGCAGCATCTGCGGAGGGAATGGACAGACGATGTTTTGGTCGGGACTCTTCTTTAGGTTGGTCTTCAGATTGAACGGACCCTTCCTCAGTCCATACCCTCACCAGCTGCTGCCTAACCCACTGAGATCCTCCAGCTCAAGATTCGATCATTTGCCGTCTTGTGTCTTGTAGAGTCATAGAGTCATTCGGCATGGGAACAGAGCTACAGTATTTCTCCCCTTAGCCTTGTTCCTACCATTCAAAAAGAACAGGGTAGACAGACCTATGACCTGACTTTATACACCTTCCTTTCCCCCATGACACCCCTTGTTAACCTATTATCTGCTCTGTCTTTTTTTAAGTAACTGTTTCATCGCAGTTGCAATTCATTTATGTGTTTGCATCAGTACCTGTGGTCTAGATATTGGTGCTGTGTTTTCTTTATGCAAACATGATAGAGTGTGGACATCACTGCCAATGCCATGATATCACCCATCTTGAGTAGATAAGATGGTGGTGGTCTGTAGCTTGCATTGCTGCAGTCTGTGAGGTAAAGGCATTCTCTCAGTGTGGGTAAATGCAGTATTGCAGAGTTTACTTTAGTTATAAAGTAAAGGCTCTGTCCCACGATGCGAGTTTACCCAAGAGCTCTCCCGAGTTTAAAAAAAAATCAAACTCTTGGTAAGTACGTAGAAAGTATGTAGCGGGTACGTCAGAGCTCGTGGATGTCTCATAGCGGCTCGTAATGCTAACGGCAGGTACTCGGGAAACGCGGAAACTCATGAAGTTTTTTCAACAGTGTGAAAAAATTCCAAGTGTTAAAAAATACTTGTGATAAAGTAACACGAGTTTGATTTTGTTTATTAACTCGGGAGAGCTCTTGGGTGAACTCGCATCATGGGACAGACCCTTAAGTTGTCTAGGGAACTGATGTCCTGCAAAACACTACTGTGCTGAGAAATGTATTCTGCGCTCAAACTGTAATAACAAGGAACTGCAGATTCTGGTTTAACAAAGAAAGATCAGATATACTTCACATAAATACAATCCAGTCAATCACAAGTCCAATACGTAGAGGAAAGGGGAAGATACAGAGTCCAGAATCACACCTGTTTTTCATCTTTGGCCTCTGTCCAACAATCTGCCTTTCAAAAACCCCATGTGGAAAGGAATACAGATGCTCGTTTATACCGAACATAGACACAAAATGCTGGAGTAACTCAGCCGGACAGACAGCATCTCTGGGGAACATGGAGAGGTGACGTTTCAGGTCGGGACCCTTCTTTGGACTGATTGTGGGGGGGAGAATGGAAAGAAAGCTGGAAGAGAGGAGAGGCAGGATAGGCTATGGCAAGTAACAGGTGAACACAGGTGAGGGGGGGTCTGAAGAAGGGTTCCCACCCGAAACGTCACTCTTCATTTCTCTCCAGAGATGCTGCCTGACCTGCTGAGCTGGACCTAAACTTAGACACTGCCCAACAGCATCTGCTGCCTTGGTCCGGTGTAAACAATGCACTTTGGGATGCACTTTAGAAGAAGCCTTAAAGGGCATTATTCCCATATATCTTAATTCCTGGGATGAAATCATCTCTGGCTAATTGCCCCAAAACAGAGTTGTCTGCCATGCCATTCAGAGGGCAATTATGAGTCAACAAGTTTTCTGTGGGTTTGGAGTCAAACCTAGACGTGACCAGATAAAAACTGTAAATTTAATTCTCTGAAATTCACAAGTAAACCAGATGGAGTTTCCCAACAATCCACTAATTTTGTGGTCACCTTTGCAATACAGTTGCATTAGTTTAGTTAAGATTCATGAATTAATTTGAATTTAAATTCACCTGCTGTTATGAAGGGATTAAAACCCTGTGATCCAGGTCAGAGCCTCCGAATATTCATTGTATAATTAGACGTCATGTTGTCATGTTGTTCCCTGAAGATTATTCATACTGCAGTCATTGTTCACTGGCAATGGTGGAGATCATAGAGAATCATACAGGACAGAAATAGGCCCTTCAGCCCTACTTGTCCGTGCAGACCAAGATAACAACCTAAGTAGATTTGTGTCTCACAAATCTGATTGAGTTTTTTCAAGACGTGAACAAAAAGGTCGATGAGGGCAGAACTGTAGATGTTGTATACATTGGTTTCAGTAAGGCAGTCAACAAGATTCTGCATGGTAGGCTGCTCTGGAAGGTTAGATCGCATGGGATCCAAGGAGAGATAGCCGAATGGATAGAAAATTGTCTTCGTGGATGGAAGCAGAAGGTGATGGTGGAAGGTTGCTTCTCGGACTGGATGCCTGTGACTAGTGGTGTGCCTCAGGGATCAGTGCTGGGCCCGTTACTGTTTGTCATCTACATCAATGATTTGGATGAGAACATAAAGGGCAAGAATAGCAACTTTGCTGATGATACAAAAGTGGGTGGTTTTGCAGATAGTCAAGATGGTTGTGAAAAATTGCGGCAAGATCTTGATCGATTGACCAGGTGGGCTGAGGAATAGTTGATGGAATTTAATACAGAGAAATGTGAGGTGTTGCATTTGGGAAGTCTAACATGGGCAGGACCTACACAGTGAATGGTAGGTCTCTGGGTAGTGTTGTAGAACAGAGGGATCTAAGAGTGCAGGTACATGGTTCCTCGAAGGTCGAAATGCAGGTAAATAAGGTGGTCAAAAATACTTTTTGCACATTGGCGTTCATCAGTCAGAGCATAGAGTAAAGATGTTGGGAGGTCATGTTGTAGTTGTATACGGTATTGGTAAGGCCACATTCAGAGTATTGTGTTCAGTTCTGGCCACCATGTTATAGGAAAGATGTTGTCAAGCTGGAAAGGGTACAGAGAACATTTACGAGGATGTTGCCGGGACTAGAGGGTTTGAGCGAAAAGGAGAGGTTGAGTAGGCTGGAACTCTATTCCAAGGGGTGCAGGAGGATGAGGGCTAATCTTATAGAGGTGTATAAAATTATGAGAGGAATAGATTGGGTTGATGCACAAAGTCTTTTGCCCAGAGTAGGTGAATTGTGGACCAGAGGACATAGGTTTAAGTGAAGGGGAAAAGATTTAATAGGAATCTGAGGGGTAACTGTTGCACACAATGCCAGAGGAGGGCGTTGGCAGGTACTATTAAGGCGATTAAGAAACATTTAGACAGGTATATGGATAGGACAGGTTTAGAATGATATGGGCCAAATGCAGGTAGGTGGAACTTGTGTAGATGGGACATGTTGGCCAGCGTGGGCAAGTTGGGCTAACGGGCCTGTTTCCACTCTGTAAGGCTGTATGACTATGACTCCATGACCTTATCCATGGTCCTCCGTACCTCGATGAGGTCACCCCTCAGCCTTCCAGCTCCTTATTCTATGCTGGAATAAAGCCTAGGCCTATTCAGTCTCTCTTTATAACTCAACCCTCTCCAGACCCAGTAATATACTTGCAAATCTTCTCTACACCCTTTCCAGCTTAATGATATCCCCCCTACTGCTGGGTAACCAGAAGTGCACAGAAGATTGCACAGTTGTAATCATTTGCACAGTTGTAACATGATTGCCCAACACTTGAACTCAGTGATCTGATCAATGAACCGTAGTGGGCCAATTGCCTTCTTCACCGCCTTGTCTACCTGCATCACCACTTTCAGGAAATCATGTACTTGTAATGGTAATGCTTTAAACTGAGTTTGTGTAGGTTGGTTCAAGAGCCTACTGTATTGGTTGAAGTGAAGGTAGTTGTTGCTGAAGCTGCTGGTGTGGAAATTCAGGCTTCTTTATCTGCTGCTCAATGGTTGCAGTGAGAAGAGTTTCCAAGATTCACCAATATCACACCCCTTGATGTTATGTGTTTCGAGCGTCATGTGGTGATACATCACTCTGCATCAACCTATAATTGGATCATTCAACAGTGCCTCAGGAAGAACTGATCTTTCTGTGTGGCAAAACAAAGTTACCAGACAACTTTCCCTCCTCCTTCCCTTGGAGGATATTAATGAACTCGATTTGTGATATTAATTAACTTTATTTATGTTCATATTTCTTTATCACATGGAAGGAAGCCATTTCGGGCCTACTAGTTTATGCTAGGTCATAGACTAATCGCTTGGGCGGCAATGATGAACTTGATTTGGATTCAAAATTTATCTCTAACTAGACTGAATGGGACCCGTTGGGTCCCATTCTCACACAGGCGGCCTGGTCCCCCAATGCAATATTCCACCACTCACCCACAGCCCCCAACTGCGCAGGCGCCTGTTGCACTAGATGCCAAGAAAGCAAATCAGAATATTGACCTAGGATAAATGCTCTGCACTGTGGAACTTTATTTATGTTCATATTTCTTTATGACATGGAAGGAAGCCATTTCGGGCCGACTAGTCTATGCTAGTTCATAGAGTAATCGCTTGGGCGGCACGGTGGCGCAGTGGTAGACATGGCTTACAGACATGGGTTTGATACTGACTACGGGGCTGTCTTTACAGTGTTTGTACATTCTCCCAGTGACCACATGGGTTTTCTCTCTGTGTTTCCGCCCACACTCAAAAGATGTGTAGCTTTGAAGGTTCATTGACATCAGTAAAAATATTATAAATTTGTCCCTAGTGTGTAGGATAATGTTAGTTTACGGGATGATGGTTGGCCGGTGTGGACTAGATGGGTGGAAGGGCCTGTTTCCACACTGAATTCCCGTTCACGCCCGTTTCCACATCTCTAAATCTAAATAAAAAACATTCCCACTTCACAACAAATTCCCCCGGTAACCTATTCGCTTCACCTATACATCAGGGCCAGTTTACTGTCACAAATTACCTCTACAGGTCATGGAACAAAGAACACAGAACTGTACAGCACAGGAACAGGTCCTTCGGCCCACAATATCTGTGCTGACCATGATGCCCAATTTAAACCGTGTATCTCCCTGCATGTGGTGCACATCATTCAAATCCCAGCTTGTTTGTGTGTTTGTCTAAATGCCTTTTAAACATTGTTTTTGTATCTACTTCCACCATCACTCTCGGCAGGATGTTCCAGGCCCTGGCACTCTTTGAGTAAAATAATACTTGGCTCAAAAATATAATTTAAACTTCCCTTCTCACCTTAAAGCTTTGCCCTCTTGTATGTGGCATTTCTAGTCTGGGCAAATGACTCAATCTAGCCTGTCTATTCTCCTGATAATTTTACATAGATCTACCAGATCACTGCTCAGCCTCCAATGCTTCTGTGATAACAATCCAATTTTGTGCAACCTCTCCTTATTGCAAATACTCTCTAATCCAGACAACATCCAGATGAATCTATTCTGTGCCCTCTGAAAGCTTTTATACACTTTGTCTAATGCAGCAACCAGAACTGCACACAATACTCCATATGTGGCCGAAACAACATTTTATGTAGCTACAAAGGTGGCGCGGCGGTAGAGTTGCTGCCTTTTAGCGCTTGCAGCGCCAGAGACCCAGGTTCGTTCCTGACTCCGAGTGTTGTCTGTGCGGAGCTTGTACATTTGTACGTTCTCCCCGTGACTGCATGGGTTTTCTCCGAGATTTTCGGTTTCCTCCCACATTCCAAAGACATGGAGGTTTGTAAGTTAATTGGTGGATGTATAAGATTGTCTCTAGTGTTAATGTGCGGGGATCACTGGTGAGTGTGGACTCGGTTGTCCGGATGGCCTGTTTCTCTGAACTACAACATGACTTGCCAGTATTTATACTCAATAACACAACTGATGAAGGCAAGCATGCTGTGTGCCTTCTTTACCAACCTATCTGCATGTGTAACCACTTTCAGGTGGTTCTGGACTTGCTGGACTTTGCAACTCCTTTATAAATCCTCTCTACACCCTTTCCAGCTTAATGACATCTTTCACACAGAAGGGTGAACACAACTGTACACAATACTCCAAGTGTACCGCACCAACGTCCTGTACAACTGTAACATAAGTATGTAAAATTATAGGAGGCATAGATAGGGTAAACAGCCAGAACCTTTTTCCCGCGGCGTAACCATCAAAGACAGTTAGTTAGCAGTCTTGTTGTGCATGGCCCCTTGGGCAAGAGTGACCATAATATGGTTGAGTTCTTCATTAGGATGGAGAGTGACATTGTTAATTCAGAAACAAGAGTTCTGAACTTAAAGAAAGGTAACTTTGAGGGTATGAGCGTAAATTGGCCAAGATAGACTGGCAATTGATTCTTAAAGGGTTGACGGTGGATATGCAATGGGAGGCATTTAAAGACTGCATGGATGAACTACAACAATTGTTCATCCCAGTTTGGCAAAAGAATAAATCAGGGAAGGTAGCACATCCGTGGATAACAAGGGAAATCAGGGATAGTATCAAAACAAAAGATGAAGCATACAAATTAGCCAGAAAAAGCAACCTACCAGAGGACTGGGAGAAATTCAGAGTCCAACAGAGGAGGGCAAAGGGATTAATTAGGAAAGGGAAAATAGATTATGAAAGAAATCTGGCAGGGAACATAAAAACGGACTGCAAAAGTTTTTATAGATATGTGAAGAGAAAAAGATTAGTTAAAACAAATTAGGTCCCTTGCAGTCAGAAACAGGTGAATTGATCATGGGGAACAAGGACATGGCAGAGCAATTGAATAACTACTTTGGTTCTGTCTTCACTAAGGAAGACGTAAATAATCTGCCGGAAATAGCAGGGGACCGGAGGTCAAATGAGATGGAGGAACTGAGTGAAATCCAGGTTAGCCGGGAAGTGGTGTTAGGTAAATTGAATGGATTAAAGGCCGATAAATCCCCAGAGCCAGATAGGCTGCATCCCAGAGTACTTAAGGAAGTAGCTCCAGAAATAGTGGATGCATTAGTGATAATTTTTCAAAACTCTTTAGATTCTGGAGTAGTTCCTGCGGATTGGAGGGTAGCTAATGTAACCCCACTTTTTAAAAAGGGAGGGAGAGAGAAAACGGGGAATTACAGACCAGTTAGTCTAACATCGGTAGTGGGGGAAATGCTAGAGTCAGTTATTAAAGATGGGATAGCAGCACATTTGAAAAGTGGTGAAATCATTGGACAAAGTCAGCATGGATTTATGAAAGGTAAATCATGTCTGACAAATCTGATAGAATTTTTCGAGGATATAACTAGTAGAGTGGATAAAGGAGAACAGTGGATGTGTTATATCTGGATTTTCAGAAGGCTTTCAACAAGGTCCCACATAAGAGATTAGTATGCAAGTTTAAAGCACATGGGGTGAGGGGTTCAGTATTGATGTGGATAGAGAACTGGCTGGTATACAGGAAGCAAAGAGTAGGAGTAAAGGGATCCTTTTCAGATTGGCAGGCAGTGATTAGTGGGGTACCGCAAGGCTTAGTGCTGGGACCCCAGCTATTTACAATATATATTAATGATCTGGATGAGGGAATTGAATGCAACATGTCCAAGTTTGTGGATGACACGAAGCAGGGGGCAGTGTTAGCTGTGAGGAGGATGCTAGGAGGCTGCAAGGTGACTTGGATAGGCTGGGTGAGTGGGCAAATGCATGGCAGATGCAATATAATGTGGATAAATGTGAGGTTATCCACTTTGGTGGCAAAAACACAAAAGTAGACTATTATCTGAATGGTGGCCGATTAGGAAAAGGGGAAATGCAACGAGACCTGGGTGTCATGGTACACCAGTCATTGAAAGCAGGCATGCAGGTGCAGCAGGCAGTGAAGAAAGCAAATGGCATGTTAGCATTCATAGCAAAAGGATTTGAGTATAAGAGCAGGGAGGTTCTACTGTAGTTGTACAGGGTCTTGGTGAGACCACACCTGGAGTATTACGTACAGTTTTGGTCTCCTAATCTGAGGAAAGACATTCTTGCCATAGAGGGAGTACAGAGAAGATTCACCAGACTGATTCCTGGGATGGCAGGACTTTCATATGAAGAAAGACTGGATAGACTCGGCTTGTACTCACTAGAATTTAGAAGATTGCGGGGGGATCTTATAGAAACGTACAAAATTCTTAAGGGGTTGGACAGGTTAGATGTAGGAAGATTGTTCCCGATGTTGGGGAAGTCCAGAACAAGGGGTCGCAGTTTAAGGATAAGGGGGAAATATTTTAGGACCGAGATAAGAAACCATTTTTCACACAGAGTGGTGAGTCTCTGGAATTCTCTGCCACAGAAGGTAGTTGAGGCCAGTTCATTGGCTATATTTAAGAGGGAGTTAGATTTGGCCCTTGTGGCTAAAGGGATCAGGGGGTATGGAGAGAAGGCAGGTACGGGATACTGAGTTGGATGATCAGCCATGATCATATTGAATGGCGGTGCAGGCTCTAAGGGCCGAATGGCCTACTCCTGCACCTATTTTCTATGTTTCTATGTTTCTAGAAGGGCATACGATAATAAAGTCAACTTGATCCCACTTGATTTGATCTGTGGGGCACGTTTCTTACACAGGAGTGGTGGTGCCTGGAACTCATTGTCAGGGGTGGTTTTGGAAGCAGATATGACAGCAGTATTGAAGAGATTTTTAGATAGGCATTTGGATATATAGGGAAAGGAGGTATATGTATCACATGTGGACATAGGAGATCAATGTACCTTGGCATCAGGCTTGGTACAGTAATGATGGGCCGAAGGGCTAGTTCCTGCTCTGTATTGTTCTATGTTCTATGAAACAAAATAGTGTATCCATTGGCTTTTCATTAACACTGCCATGGTAAAACCTATTAGATTGATATGGTCTTAGACTCTACATTAAGAATTACTTCACAATGTCTCCTGCATGACTTCAGCACCAACCCAAAATGTTTGACAGCAATTTTGAAGCATTGTCAATTTTATATCAAAGAACAGCAACCAGTTTGCACAGAACAAGGCCCCCAAAACAAGGAATAAATGTCCAGTCAACTGCTTTGAACAGCTTCTTGCAGGATAGATTCTATTCATACACCCTAGTAATGCAAAAGAATGACAGTGTAGTGTCACTAATAGAGCTGCTGCCTCACAGAGGCAGTGACTTGGGTTCAACCATGACCGCCTGTGTTGTCCGTGTACCTTCTCCCAGTGTGACTACATGGGTTTCCTCTGGGTACTCATCAAGTAGAGTCAAGTTGAGATTACTGTCATCTGCACAGGTATGGTGAGATACAGGTACGATTAAAATCGTCCTTGCAGCAGCTCACAGGTACATAGACTCAGGCACCACACAAAGCATAACTTATGCATGAATTGCACAAGACAGCGAAAACAAAATGACTGTGCAAAAATACAAAGGCAATGGTGCAAAACGCAATTAGAAGACACGTCTATGGTAGTGCCAGAGATAGACTGCAATGTTGGGATTAGAGTTGGGCAGGTGGTTCAAGAACGATTAAAACTTGACTTGACTTGAATTGACTTGGCTTGATAGATGTAGAAAAGAAGCTGTTCCTGAACTGTTTCTGCCCAACAGTAACAGTGAGAAGAGAGTGTGGGCTGGTGGCTGGGGTCCTTGATGATGGAGATGAGTAGTTGATTATTGTTATTGTTGTTGTTATTGTCATTATAGTTGTTATTATTATTGTTGTTATTGTTATTATTATTATTATTGTCAAGTGTACTGAGGTACAATGAAAAGCTTTTTTTGTTGTGTGCTATCCAGCCAGCGAAAAGACTACGCATGATTACAATTGAGCCGTCAGGAAATAGCATTTAGTGCAAGGTAAAGTTAAATAAAGGCCAACTGAGGATAGTCCGAGGGTCTCCAATGAGGTGGATAGTAGATCAGGACCGTTCCCTAGTTGGAGATAGGATGGGTTTAGTTGCCTGATAACAGGTGGGAAGAAACTGTTATCAGGCTTGATGGAAGAGGGGAGGAGGGAGTGACTGGGGTGAGACTCGTGCTTGATTATGCTGGTGGCCTTGCAGAGGCTGCGTGAAATGTAGACGGCACCTTGTAGACGCAGCATCTCATGTAAAAGTTTTCAATGGCGGGGACAACTGTGCCTGTGACGGCTAAGCCAACCACTTTCTGTATCTTTTGTCGGCACTGGGTCTGTAGTCGCTGGAGTTTAGAAGAATGGGGGGACCTCATTGAAACATACAGAATAGTGAAAGGCTTGGATAGATTGGATGTGAAGAGGATGTTTCACTAGTGGGTGAGTTTAGGTCTAAGGGTCATAGCCTCAGAAATAAAGGATGTTAATTTAGGAAGGGGATGAGAAGACATTTCTTTAGTCAGAGGGTGGTGAATCTGTGGAATTCTTTGCCACAGGAGGCCAAGTCAGTGGATATTTTTAAGGCAGAGCTAGGTAGATTCTTGATTGGTACAGGTGTCAGAGATTATGGGGAGAAGGCAGGAGAATGGGGTTAGGAGGGAGAGATAGATCAGATATGATTGAATGGTGATGTAGACTTGATGGGCCAAATGGCCCAATTCTACTCCTATTCCTTATGACCTTATGATCATCTTGCATTCCTATCCGTTGGAGTTGCCCTACCAAGCCACAATCCAACCTTGTCTGGATACTTACTACAGTGCATCCCAGGAAGCTTGTTGGAGTATTCTGTGACAGGCCTAATCATGTTAAATTCTGATAAAGTAGTTTCCTCCCACACCCCAGAGTGGTGCAGGCTGGGAAGTTAATTGCCACAGTAAATTGCCCCGAGTGTGCATGTCAGTGTTGGAACAATGGGGGATTTGATGGGAATGTGAGGAGAGTAAAATATGATTAGGTAGGTACATGGGTGGTAAGGGTTTAGAGAGATATGGCCCAAGCGAGGCCAAATGAGAATAGTGCATATGGGACATCTTGGTTGGTTTAGTTTGGTTTAGTTCATTGTCAGATGTACCGAGGTACAAGAAAAAGCTTTTGTTGCATGCTAACCAGATTATGCATGATTACGATCAAGGCATTCATTGTGTACAGATACATGATAAATGGAATAACCTTTAGTGGAAGATAAAGTCCATTAAAGTCCGATTAAAGATAGTCAGAGGGTCTTCAATGATGGGCAAGTTGGGCCAGAGGGCCTGGTTCGTATTCTATGATTCTATAGCGAGTCATAGACACAGTCATTTAGCGTGGAAGCAGGCCTTTCGGCTCAGCTTACCCACGTCGACAAACATGTCCCATCTATACTAATACCACCTGCCTGCCTTTGGCCCATATCCCTCTAATGATGTCCTATCCATACACCTGTCTTAATGTTTCTTAAACGTTGGGATAGTCCCTGCGTCAACTTCCTCCTCCGGCAGCTCGTTCCATACACCCACCGCCCTTTGTGTAAAAAAGTTACCCCTCGGGTTTCTATTGAACCTTTCCCCCCCCTCACCTTAAACCTCTGTCCTCTGGTTTTCCGATTCCCCTACTCTGTGCAAGAGACTGTGTGTTTACCCGATCTGTTCCTCTCATGATTGTGAACATTAATGGCCATGATGATGACTCTAGTGTTAATAGTGATTTATAGGTGGAGCACTTAGGTGAGTCAACGGTCAGTTTCTATGGTGAATGGCTTTAAAAATCCGAATGAGCGAAACTGAAAACATCTTGATGGTGAACATCACCATTTTGAACATTACTTACTGCCATTTTCAATTCAATTAAGTGGATATTATCTTTACCACCATAGTAACAGCCAAGGTTATTATTCCAGTAAATGTCTGGCTGCTTCTTCCTACCAGTTGGCAGAGGGCTGCACCTCAAAGAAATCTCTGATGGCATACGCAGATACAGGATTAGAGAAGAGGTGGCTTGAACAGATTTTGCACAGTGCCGACGCATCCTGCCATGCTGCTATCTGTTAGCTGTGTGCCACAAAGCCCCGTGCAAATGAAGCCTCAGCTGCTAAGGCTCCAGATCCTCCCAGTCAATTGCAGACCAGCTTGAAAGAGCCGAGAGTGGCATGCTGATTACAATCCAGCCTGGGGATACGTTCACGGAATTAACGGCTCGTAATCTGTGAAATGGTAAAAACCCCACAGTGATGGGAGAATGAGTCCATTCAGTAACTATCTGCAAAATAGGTTTGCGACAGGATTTATCAAATGTCTGAATCAGTGAGATAGATAATCAGCTGTAAATGTATAGCGTGCAGAATAACAGAATAACAGGGCATTATTTTGTGCCTTGAATCGTAGTCTTTAAAATAATACAATGTTTTTTTGTTGCACCGAGGTGATTTGATGTACGGTCTACATTTTCTTTTCAAATACAATACTGTAATCACATGTTTGACTTTAGGGCTAAGCCAGCAATCTGACCTTGAGACAGCTAGGTTACATTTATTTACCGTAAGGCCATTCAGCCCGTTAGGTCTATACTGGTTCAATGCTGATCAAGGGCGGCACAGAGACACAGCTCATGGAGCTGCTGCCTCACAGTGCCAGAAGCCCTGGTTCGATCCAGACCTCGGCTGCTGTCTGCGTAGAGTTTGCACGTTCTCCCTGTGACCGCACGTGTTTCCTCCGGGTGCTCCGGTTTCCTCCCACATCCCAAAGACATGTAGGTTAGTGGGTTAGATGGGCCCTGTAAAAGATTGCCCCTTGTGTGTAGGGAGTGGATGAGAAAGTGGGACAACATGGAATTAGTATGAACTGGTGATCGATGATCAGTGTGGACTCGGTGGGCCAAAGGACCTGTTTCTATGCTGTGTTTGTACTAATATTAATGCTGTCAGTATGGAGTGTGCTCCTCCCCTATCACCTCCCACATTCCAAAGAAGAGCGGGTTTGTAGATTACTTGGTCTCTGCAAATTACCTCTAGTGTGCAGGGAGTGGACGAGAGAGTGGGAAAGTAGAACTAGTGTGAACTGGTGATGGACTCGTGGGCTGAAGGGCCTGTTTGCATGCTGTATCGCTAAAGTAAACTAACACCATCGGACCCATTCTCCCTCCTAATTTTTACTTTCAGCTCTGCGACTCACTATCTCTCACAAGCCCATCAACTCCCCATTCATTCTTGTGCCTTTTGCCTATACTGACGATTAATAAGCAGTAGTCAATCTTTGAGATCTGGAAGGAAACCAGGACAGGTACGGGAAAAACAAAAATAAATTTGTGAGCGGCACGGTGACGCAGCGGTAGAGTTGCTGCTTTACAGCGCTGGTGCTCGGGTTCAATCCTGACTAAGGGTGCTGTCTGTACGGAGTTTGCACGTTCTCCCTGTGACCATGTCAGTTTTCTCCAGGTGCCCCGGTTTCCTCCCACATTCCAAAGACCCGCAGGTTTGTAGGACAATGGCTGTCCGTAAATGGTCCCTTGTGTATAGGATAGTGCTAGGCTATAGGTGATTGCTGGTCGGCACAGACACGGTGGGCCGAAGGGCCTGCTTCTATGCTGTATCTCTAAACTAAACTAAATTCCACACAAGTAGCACCCAAAGTCAGGATCGGACCAGGCCCATGGGATGATGAGGTAGCAGCACCAACCTCTGTACCACAGTGCCACCAGTGAAGAATGTAAGGGAGAATTGTAATGCTTTCTGCATCATTGCCATCTTTTCGTTAGGAAATGAAGAATGCCAGGAAGAAAACAATTCAAAATACCAATCTCGGAGACCTTGTAATTACAATCATAGTGTCGAGCATCTCAATACATTGCAATGGTAAATTGCTGCAATGTTTGTCGGTCTTGAGTTCTGCTTGTCCATTGCTAATACTGATCACCTCCATGCCACATCAGTTCAATTAATGGCAATTTGCCCTTACAGAATTCACAAGTCAGAATTAAAGGAGGTTCTTTTAGGATGGAGATGGGGAGAAATATCTTTAGTTAGAGGGTGTTAAATCTGTGGAATTCTTTGCAACAGAGGCTGTGGAGGCCATCAGTTGATATTTTTAAGGCAGAGATAGATAGATTCTTGATTAGTACAGATGTCAAAGGTTAAGGGGAGAAGGCAGGAGAATGGGGTTAGGAGGGAGAGATAGATCAGCCATGATTGAATGGCGGAGTAGACTTGATGGGCCGAGCGGCCAAATTCTACTCCTATTCCTTATGATCTTATGAAAGTCACAATCCAAAAATATGAGTGCAGAATAAAATGTTGTCCTTACAGAATTTATTAGAGAAAATAAAGCAAAATTTGTTTATTTTCCCATACACATTTCTTGACAAATGATGTGGCTTTGAGTTGCAGAAAATTGCAATGCATGCAGTTTTCTTGAAACACAACCTTCAATGTTCTTTCAATAAGAACATGCAGCATCAGCCAGGCTTCTGGCTGTTTATCATCTGAAGCAGAGGTTTGTTGTTTCACATATCTCACTCTCTCTCTGGCACTGTGGTGCATTACTAAGGTTATGCCACAATCTAATAAGAGCCATCTTTCAAATTAAAGCCCATTCCCCAATCCAGTGGAATGTAAAAGGTCTCCAAAAATTATTTGGAAGAAAGGCAATGCAGTGGTTACTATTTATCTCTAAATCATAACAATCACGTTAAGAAGGAGAAGGAATTTCTCCAGCCAGAGTGTGGTGGATCTGTGGAACTCATTCCCACAGACGACTGTGGAGGCTAAGTCATTGGGCATTTTTAATGCAAAGATTGATAAGACCTTGTGTAGGGAGGACTTGCAGATGCTGGCTCATAACAAAGATAAGCACAGCAACTCAGTGGGTTAGGGCAGCATCTCTGGATAAAAGGAAGGTCGGAAATCCTTCCTCAGACCCTTGATAGGTTCTTGATTAGTAAATGTGTCAAATGTTACGGGAAGAAGGCAGGAGAATGGAGTTGAGAGGGAAAGATAGATTAGCCATGATTGAATGACAGTACAGACTCAATGGGCCTAATGGCCTAATTCTGCACCTATGTCTTATTAACATGAACATGAAAAAGGCACAAAGTGCCGCGTGTGGGTGCTTTCTGTCCAAATATCAGCCGTCTGGTTTTTGTAGACTTCAAGAAGGACTTCAGTGGCAGCAACATGCTTTGGCACACCCTGAGCTATTGAAAGGTGTTACGTAGGTACAAGTCTTCCTCTGGGAACCAATTCATGTCTCCCGTTAATGGAAGAGTAAATAAACGGTACTTTATCCATGCTTGAATAACAAAACTCAGCAACATCTAGATTTCCCATTTGCTACCCATTTTAACTCTCCCATTCCCACGTTGACCATCTCCTCTGGACCTCCACCATGGCTAGAATGAGAGCACATGCAAACTGGAGGAACAGCACCTGATATTCTGTTTGGGATGCTCGCAACCCAACGGAACGAACATTGAATTCTCCAATTTTAGGTAACCTTTAACAGCATCCCCCTTCCTCCTCCCTTTTCTTTCCCTCCCCCTCCTTTCTCTCTCCCCCCTCCCTTGTGACCTAGCTGGACTCACACCTATTCCCCCCCCCCCCCCCCCCCCTTCATTCCATCATGCCTACATTCCATCCTCTGGCTTCACAATTTACAACTACTCAATTATTTAGTCCCACACCTTTTTTCTCATCTCTGGCCTTTGTCTATCAAAATGCACCCCCCCCCCCCCCCCCACCCTCTCTTCCAGCTTTCGTATCTCCCTCTCCATCCCCACAATCAGTCTGCAGAAGGACCCAGACAACACCTACCCAAGTTCTCCAGGAATGCTGCCTCACCCACCAAGTTACTCCAGCACTTTGTGCCTTCTTTTATAAACCAGCATTTGCGGTTCCTTGTTCCTACATACTCTGAAACGTAGTCGGCTATTTACAAAGTCGAAAAGAATAGATGTAATTGGATAGTTCTTTAGAAGAGCCAGCACAGGTATGATGGGCTGAACAACCTCTTTTTGTGCACAAAAGGGTCTCCGGTGCCGTATTATGTTAGAACATTGAACATGGAACAGCACAGCCCAGGAACAGGCCTTTTGCCCCACAATGTCTACGAGTATATGATGCCATGATAGTATCTCCTCTGCCTGCTGATCACTATCGCCCCTTTCTATGCATATCCATGTGCCATCCAAAATCCTCTTACAGCCTTCTTCCCGTAACATTTGACGCCTTTACTAATCAATAACCTATCAATGGTCTAAGGAAGGGTATCCGACCTTAAACATCACCTAATCCTTTTCTCCAGAGATGCTGCGCTGATCCACTGAGTTGCTCCAGCTTTTTGTGTCTATCTTTGTAAGACTTTTTAAGTCATCGTGTACAAAATCTCAAAACCTCAACCAGACTGCACATCTCCCTGATGTCAATAACCTTCTTGGACTACAGCAGAGTCAGGATAGCAGGATAGCAGATACTTTTATGGGGGATATTGACAGATTCTTGATTAGTAATGGTGTCAGGGGTTATGGGGAGAAGGCAGGAGAATGGGGTTGAGAGGGACAGATAGATCAGCCAAGATTGAATGGCAGAGTAGACTTGGCCTAATTCTGCTCCTGTGTCTTATGAACTTTCACCCACTCTCCTGTATCCTGGGCAGCAGGAGGTTTACGTGGAGTCCAGCTGTTATCAAAGAGAAAACACAACTGATGAAATCAAAGCCAAGGAAATGATCAATGCAGCTCATTTGACCAGCAGCATCCACCTTCCAGAGCCTGCTGCCTAATGATAATTCTGAAAGAACCTCAGGCAAATATAATACTCCATTCCCTGAGAGAAACCCCCAAAGGCATCAATCAGTAAGACAGGACTGTCCCCAGGAGCAGATTGCATTGTCAGATCTGTTCCTTCCAATTACTGCAGCATTTGCAGGGAAGAGGTCTGTGCTGCCTTATTATGTGAGAACATCGACCATTGCACAGTACAATACAGGAACAGGCCCTTCAGCCCACAATGTCCGTGCTGAATATGATGCTAAGTGATGCTAATCTCTTCTGCCTGCACGTGACCCATATCCCTCCATTCCTCCATGTGCCTATCCAAAAGCCACTATTGTATGTGCCTCCACCACCCTTAGCAACAGGCTCAAGGCACCCACCATCCTCTGTGTAAAAAAAACATGCCATGCTCATCTCTTGGTTCTTGGTTCTTGATTTCCTGGTCCTGGAATTTAAACTGGAGGTGGTGGAGGGAGGACTTAAGCCAGAAAGTCCTCCCTCCACCAAGTTGGGAAGAAAGAGCTACCTTAAATTTAGTTGCATCTGGTTGGGTAACTATAGTAGGGTGAAGACTATTCCATGCTTTAATTGTGCGGAGGAAGAATGAATTGCTGTACACATCTGTCTTGGTAGCTGGTATCTCAAATTGGATCGAATTCCCTCGTCTGCTCCTAATTGGTTTGAGTTTGTTGTAGGTTTTGTAATCTATGTCGAGCTGGCCATTTAACATTTTGTAAAAACAGGTCAAACGGTGAGCTTCACGTGCTCCGGTTTCCTGCCACATTCCAAAGACATGCAGGTTAGTTGATCCCAGTGTGTAGGATGGGACTGGTGTATGGGTGATTGTTGGTCGGCATGGACTAGGTGGGCCGAAGGGCCTGTTTCCTCGCTGTTACTCTATATTAAATGCCATGATCACATTGAATGGCGGTGCAGGCTCGAAGGGCCGAATGGCCTACTCCTGCACCTATTTTCTATGTTTCTAAATTAAACTAAACTATGCGCTTTAGTCCTTGATATTTCCATGCTAGGATAAAGGTTCTATCTACCCTATCCATAGCCCTCATAATCTTATTTACCATCAGGTCTCCATGACGACGGTGGCACAATGGTAGAGTTGCCGCCTTACAGCGCCAGTGACACTGCTTCGATCCTGACCACGGCTGCTGTCTGTATGGCGTTTGTACATTCTCCCCGTGACCTATGTGGGTTTTCTCAGGGAGCTCCGGTTTCCTCCCACACTCCAAAGATGTACAGGTTTGCAGGCTATTTGGCTTGGGAAAATTGTAAATTGTCCCTAGTGTGCTCCTCGGATAGTGTACGGAGATCGCTGGTCAGCGTGGACTCGGTGGGGCGAAGAGCCTGTTTCTGCGCTGTATCCCGAAATCTAAAAAACACAAAAACTAACAAAAAGAAAACTAAAATCTCCCTTCAACCTCTGTCCATCCAAATAATTTTAATTTTATTTATTGTCAAAAATGTGGCAGCCAATGAATTGGAGAGTATCGTTCACAGCGTGCAGCAGTCTATTGCACAGCGAGAACATTCTATTTCTTGAGTAAACATCTATTTTAAAGAGAAGGACAAGGAAATCGGCAATTTAATCCAGTGAAACCATGGCAGTTATCCAGACAATACAGTAAATGGCAGATGGTTACATTATCAAGCTTCTGAACAATCCTTCTGTAAGCTACAGTACAGTCCGATTCTCCTCCACCATATAGCTGACATTGGATTCAGAAACTGTTATGCTACAATGCTGAGAACTATATTCTGCACTCTGTATCTTCCCCTTCACTCAAACTATTGTACTTGAGCTTGGCGTGATTGTATTGTATTATCTGACTTGATATGATAGCATGCAGAACAAAGATTTGCACTGTACCTCGGTACACACGGGACAATAATAGAGCTAAACTAACCCTTTCATTTAAGGAGCTGTCCCACTTGGGCGACCTAATCCGCGTGTTCTGCCAACTTTGCCCTCGACTCATACTCGCAGAATGGTCGACACAAGATCGTAGGAGGTCTTTGTAATTCTCTTTCATGATCGAGAGTAGTCCCCGCGTAATCGAGCCCTCAGCTAGGTCGCGGTGTATTTTTCAACATGTTGAAAAATTTCAACATTTTTCAACATGTTGAAAAATGCCTGTGGGTAAAAAAAGGTCGCCGTGGAAAAAATCGATTTGTTTTTTACTCGTAGGTTTAGTCGTAGCAGGTCATAGTAGGTTGTAGCAGGTCGTCATGTTAGTCGCAGGTAATCGAGGGTAGTCGAAGGTAGTCCAAGGTAGTCGTAGATAGTCTTCATCATAGTCGAAGGGAGGTTGAAGGAGATCGAAGGAGGTCGTCTTTACTCGCCACTATTCGGTGTCCAATTTTCCCGAAGTTAGTCGTAGCTGGTCGGAGCTAGTCTTCAACATAGTCGAAGGAGGTCGAACGAGGTCTTCTACATAGTTGAAGGACGTCTTCAACATGACATTTTTTCAAACTCTCCTAAACTCTTCTAAACTTGCCAATTAGGTTGCCCAAGTGTGATAGCCCCTTTATATGCAGATTATCAATCTGTGTCAATTGTAGAAGTGTGGGTGCCATGGTTAATTTTCAGGAGGATTATTCAAGCATTTCCATCTTGTCTCATGTCTTTGCTGCCCGGTTTGCTGATTTCTCAGGATAGATCTAAAGTAACTGGAAATACCTTACACTCATTTCACACTGCTGCACCATTGAGGATTACCTTATTGTTTAGTTTAGTTTAGTTTAGTTTAGAAATACAGGTCATTCGACCCACCGAGTCCGCACCCACCAACAATCTCCTGTACACTAGTTCTATCCAACACACTAGGGACAAGTTATTGAAGCCAATTAATCTACAAACCTGCGTGTCTTTGGAGTGTGGGAGGAAACTGGAGCATCTTGGAGAAAACCCACGCAATCACAGGAAGAAAGTACAAACTCTGTACAGACAGCGCCCATTGCCAGGATCGAACCCGGGTCTCCGGCGCTGTGAGGCAGCAACTCTGGCATTGCACCAGGTGATCTAATGAATGGGAGAAAATACACTTTTAAAACTTCAACTTTTCTCATTCATATTGTCCAAGCAATGGCCAGGGCTGGTTGCTTGAGTTCTGGAACTTTGGTCGGAAGGACCTATTTCCCTTGGAAAAACTGACCTCAGAATTACTGACATTGGTGGAAGAATCAGAAAGGAGTCAAGACGAGCTTTTAATCTCAGAAAATGTGGAGGTTTCAGAACTAATTGCCTGAGAGACTGATGGAAGCAGAAACCTTCTTTGCATTTAACAAGCCCCTGGGTGAGTTTCCTGATGTGGCACAGTGCTGGATAATATACCAACAACTCAGTTGTGAGGTCAGTCTCAACAATTCTTCCTCAGCATGAATGGATACAATGGGACAAATTGAGAGTGTTTGAAGGCTCTGGGCCTGTACTCATTGGAGTTTAGAAGGAATGAGGGGAAATCGCATTGAAACCTATCAAATTATGAAAGCTATCAAATTAGATAGAGAGGATATGGAAGATGTTTCCAAAATGGAAGAGTTTAGGACTAGAGGGCAGGGCCTCAGAAAAAAAGGATGAACTTCAGGATGGAGATGTGGAGGAATTTCTTTAGCCAGAGTGTGGCGAATCCATGGAATTCATTGCCACTGATGGCGATAGGGGCTGGGATTGACAGGTTCTTAAATAGGATGTCAAAGGTCAAAAGTGAGAAGGCAGGAGAATGGGGTTGAGAGGGAAAAATAGCTCACCCATGATCGAATGGTGGAGCAGATTCGATGGGCCGATTGGACTCATTCTGCTGCTATGGCCTATGATCTTATGATCTTATAAATTGTTTCTTACTCTGTCACAGGTTGTGATGATTCTACAATTTTATCATCTACCATTAACGCGCACATTCGTTACATAAAGTTTAATTAAATATCATATCGCAAAACTTTCTGAAACGTTCAGTCTGAGCATGCTTTGTGAATGTAGTAACATTGAATTGAAGCTTGAATTATGTCTACCTGAAATCTACTCAAAAATTAGACAAAAGCCCTTCAACTTCATTAGGTAGAGACTCCACACATGTAAAACCGAGATATAATCATAGCTCTCCTCTGCTCAGTCCACCTAAACCTACCTGATCTCCCCGTTGCTAAACACTTTAACTCCCCCTCCCATTCCCACACTGACCTTTCTGTCCTGGGCCTCCTCCATTGTCAGAGTGGGGTCCAGCGCAAACTGGAGAACGGCACCTCATATTGCGCTTGAGCAGCTTACACCACAGTGGTATGAATATTGACTTCTTGCTTTCCCTCCCTATCCATCCTTCGCCCCTTCCCAGTTCTCCAACCAGTTCCCAGTTGCATTTTCTCTGTTTGCTTTGTTGTTGCCTTCTCCTAGCTAACAATGATCTATTCTCATTTTCCTTGAACTCCACCCCTTTCATGTCTCGTTCTCACGCCTTACACTTCCTTATCTCTGTCTGTTCCCTCTCCGCTGACTCTGTCTGAAGAAGGGTCTCGGCCCGAAACGTCACCCATTCTATCCAGAGATGCTGCCTGTCCCGCTGAGTTACTCCAGCAATTTGTGTCTAGCAATTCATAGCAATGTTGAAATGGTGGGTTTGTTGAACTGGCAATGGTTTAGATAATGATAAACTGGACTTTGTTGCCGTTCGGTGTTAAACATCTACTGTTTGAGTGCTTCAGACAGGGCAGTGAAGGAGGAAATATCGCAGACAGCTACAAAGAAGAGCCAAACATTCTTACTGAAGTCAGAAGACAATACCATGGGTTTTCACAGCATTAGTGAAAATGAAGAAACATTTTACTTTTGTGCCTGCTATCCCAACGCTGGTGCCTTATAGTGTGATTCCTCACTTTTCTGGGCTGGAACAAAAACTGCAGACATGGAAAGAATAAATTGACTGCTGAGTCACTGGGGAGCAAATTAAAAGGAATTAGTTACTTTAGATTTAATTCCACCTTGCTATGTAAATTAAGCTTGAGGTCCAGGCGTGGTATAAAGACAATCCCCCACGAGACCCTTGCAGAGAATTGTCTGTCCCCGATGTAATGAAGGAACAGATTCAGCTGAATTATAATTCAGTCAACTAAAACGGAGAGCTTTCTCTTGGTCTTTTATTATTACCTGAAAGAACCAGATTCCCAGTTTTATTAAAAAAGCTCCATGGTTTGCACCAGATTTCACCACCTGCTCACCTTCATCATTTTGAAACAATATTTACCCCGCAGCTTCAAATATCAGCAGAATCTTTCACCTGACAGCATTCAAGGGAGGCTTACCCTCTATAGTAACAGGCAGGAAGATTTGTCGGATAAAGGGATTTGATTCTATTGTATACAGAGGAACTACAGTGTAGGAAGGAGCTGCAGATGTTGGTTTATACCGAAGACAGACACAAAATGTCGGAGTAACTCAGCGGGTCAGGCAGCATCTCTGGAGAAAAGAAATAGGTGACGTTTCGGGTCGGAGCCCTTAAGGGCCTGTCCCACTTAGGTGACTTTTTAGGCAAGTGCAGGAGACTCTGCGCTTGCCTCATGATCGCCACATGGTCGCCACATGTTCGCTGGTGGTCTCTGGTGAGCCTCCTTCATGGTCGCGAGGAGTTCCTGCATTCTGGGAACTAGTCGCGGCCTCGGTTTGGTCGCAGCAAATTTTTCAACGTTTACATTTTTTTTGCGACCAAATATTTGTTGCCATGGAGAAAATCGATGCTTTTGTAGTCATAGGTGCAGTTGTAGTGGGGTCACCTTGTCGTTGTAGGAAGTCAAGGTAGCAGTAGGTAGTTTTAGTTAATCTCCTTTGCTGACCGAGCATTTTCATTGGGTCGTAGAGGAAATAAAATCGGAAGCACGAGCTTTCAGAACCAAGGGAAACTGACCGGTAATGTTAAATGCCTGCTGAACCTCACAGCTGTGTATCTCCGGCTTATTCAAAGTTGTCTGGCTTCTTAAAAGCGTCTCCACTCCTTCTCCCCCCCCCCTTCTCCCCCCTTCTCACCCCTTCTCCCCTCCCACCCCCCCCGGACTTTTAAAGGACTGACCGTACACTGCACTAGCCGTCTTAACCTTCCTGTTCATCGCGGTGTGTGTCTGTATCACCTTGGCTTTGCACCGTGTGAATTTCAGACAATGCTCCCCCGCTTTCCCTGGCCCCCGCCTTTGCAATGTGTTTTTGTGTGTGTGCGTGTCTGTGTGCGTGTGCGTGTGCGTGCGTGTGTGTGTGCGTGCGTGTGTGTGTGTGTGTGTGCGCATGTGTGCGTGTGTGTGTGTGCGCTTGAGTGTGTGTGTGTGTGTGTGTGTGTGTGTGCGAGTGTGTGTGCGTGTGTGTGTGTGCGTGCGTGCGCGTGCGTGTGTGCGTGCGTGCGTGCGTGTGTGTGTGTGCGTGCGTGTGTGTGTGTGTGCGCGCGCGTGTGTGTGTGTGTGTGTGTGTGCGTGTGTGCGTGTGTGTGTGTGTGTGTGTGTGTGTGCGTGTGTGTGTGTGTGTGTGTGTGTTCCACTTTTGATGTTCGCCGTTCCACTTCCCGGTTTTTCAGCGAGTGCTGCGAGCTTGATGCTCACCGGCAGTCCGATGAAAAACCGCCTAAGTGGAACAAGCCCTTTACTCCAGCATTTTGTGTCTGACTAACCACCAGGTTAGATTTGGTTTAGGTTTATCATTGTCACCTCTACTGAGGCACAGTCTAAGGTGTTTGTTTGCGTGCTACCCAACAAAATCAGACAATACTATGCATGAATACAATCAAGCCAAACCCGTACAAAATGTGAAGCGAAGTGAAAGATACCAGAGTGCAGAATATAGTTCTCAGCATTGAATCAGAATCAGAATCAGAATGCCTTTTATTGTCACTATACACATGTACAATGAAATTAAAAGCTGCTCCTACTCAGTGCAAAACAAAACAAAAAGGTGGGGGGGGGGATAAGGTGCACAGTTTCTGCAGCGCTATATATATATCTATAAAAAGACAATGGATAAATAGAATGGATAATAGGATTCCTATATCCAGTATGGGTTATTGCACATATTGGAAATAGTAGAATATTAGTTCCAGAGAGAAACTTCAATTATATGTGCAAAACAGTGTGTTGACAATTGTCTGACTGATTCATTTTATATTTATTTTAAATGGAATATTGAAGAGGTTAAATTTGTATAGGAAAATTAATTAGTATTGGATATAAATGGCACATTATCGATTTGGACGATGCAGAGCTAAAATCTGATAGAAACAATAATGTTTTTTTTAAACTTTGTCTGGATGTGAACCCTAGTTCTGCAATAACCTTTAAAAATAATTGAAGGGCAAGCTGATATGATTGCATTGGAGGAGGGCGAGATAAACACAAATTATGCGCAGATAATATAGTCAGTGCATTGGTTCTGTGCTGCCTTTTTCATTAAGGAATCCAGTAAGTCCCCCATGAGCTTTATGCAGAGGTAACATAAGATAACATGGAACAAAGAAAGATAGTGATCTATCAAGCCCATTCCCAATGATGTTTCCAAATGAACACTGCTAGAATTAAAACTACTCCACTTCATATCTGGTACTTCAAGACAACCTGAAATACTTTCTTCAGTCACACAATCAGGATATGAGTGTTTTTGGAATGGCTTCTAAAGAAGGGTCTGAAGAAGGGTCTCGACCCGAAACGCCACCCATTCCTTCTATCCAGAGATGCTGTCTGTCCTGCTGAGTTACTCCAGCATTTTGTGTCTATCTTCGGTTTAAACCAGCACCTGCAGTTCCTTCCTACACACTCTTCTCTTTATTTTTGTACTGCGGTGACGTTGTTAAGCTGGAAAAGGTGCAAAGAAGATTTATGAGGATGTTGCCAAGACTCGAGCACCTGAGCTATAGGGAGAGGATGAGAAGGCCGGGACTTTATTCCTCGGAGCGTAGGAGGATGAGCGGTGATCTTATAGAAGTGTATAAGACCATGAGAGGAATAGATAGGGTAAATGCACAGAGTCTTTCACTCCGAGTAGGGGAATCAAAAACCTTTTGGAAATGGCGCTAAAACATGGTGATGGGTGCAAGAATTTCACTGCGTGGTGCATAGGTGACAATAGGGAACTAATGAACCATTGAGATCTCATAGGTTTAAGATGAGGGGGAAAAGATTTAATAGGAACCAAAGGAGCAACTTTTTTACACAAGGGGTGTTGATATATGGAACAAGCTGCCAATGTAGGTGGTTGAGGCCGGTACTATCACAATGCATTAGAGCATTTGAACAGGTCTTCTTCTTCTTGCGTATGGCGTGCACAGCCTAAAATTGTAGGACAACTTTTTCTCTTGGATTGTTGATTGCATTCGTCGAAACAGGGCGGGCCACGTGAAGGTTGCAATCTCCCACCCCATATGAACAGGTACATGATTAGGATAGGTTTAGAGGGATGTGGGCCAAGGCAGATGGTTCTAGTGCAGATGGGGCACGTTGGTAGCCATGGGCTGGTTGGGCTGAAAGGCCTGTTTCCGCACTGTCTGACTCAATGACTCTATGTCCAGTATCTCAAGGCTCTATTCATGGTTTAAACTTCTGGTTCAGATCGTATTGCATCTACCTCATCTTCTTTCTGCACCAGATGTGCACAGAGTTCTTCTTCCTAGGTCCCAAACTATCCCCATTATAACTGCATAAACAGATCACCCCTCAGCCTCCTCTGCTCCAGAGAAAACACACACAGTCTATCCAGATTCTGGAATAAAAAGCTATTATCAGTAATGAACACCATGAAACTATCATGTTATCATAAAAATCAGTTCAGGGAAAAAACCTATTGTCCTCAGTGTGATACATCGTGTAAACAGGCCCTTCCGCCCAACAAGTCCGCGCCGACTAGCGATCTCCATACACTAGCCTCATCCCACACACTGCGGACTAATTACAATTTAACCAAAGCCAAATTGGCGGCACGGTGGCGCAGCGGTAGAGTTGTTGCCATACAGCGCTTGCAACACCAGAGGCCCGGGTTCGATCCCGACTACGCGTGCAGTCTGTACGGAGTTTGTACATTCGCCCCGTGATCGTGTGGGTTTCCTCCGAGTTCTTCGGTTTCCTCCCACATTCCAAAGACGTGCAGGTTGTAGGTTAATTGCCAAGTAAAAATTGTAAATTGGTCCCAGAATAGTGTTAATGTGCGGGGATCGTTGGTCAGCATGGACTCGGTGGGCCGAAGAGCCTCTAAACTAAACTAATCAACCTGCAACCCTGAACATCTTTGGAGTGTGGGAGGAAACCAGAGCACCCGGAGAAAACCCATGTGGTCACAGGGAGAACGTACAAACTCAGTACAGACAGCACCCGTAGTCAAGATCAAACCCGGGTCTCTGACGCTGTAAGGCGGCAACTGTACCATTGCACCGCCATGCAGTCCTATTGCCCTTAGCCAGTTTATGTGTGATTTCAGGCCTGTTTCCATACCTTTGCCTCTTAAATGGCCTTTGAAATGCTTGAGGAAGCAATTCATTTCAAGGTCTATTGGTAGATGTTTAATAAATGCTTGTCTTATCAGCATTGTCTCCTCCTGACAAATAAAAAATAATTCTCTAGTGATCGCAGCGTTGCAGGGAGCCTTGACTATTTTTTACCAGGAAGAATATTTCATTTTTACTGCTGCACACTGGTTATGATTTGGGTGCTCTCCAAATCTGACTTCTCGCACACGATTCAAAGAGTCGTAATATGCAAAGGAAAGTTCATACGTTGTTTGAACGGAAATATGATCCCATGCATGAGGAAAGTTGAGAAATATACTTCTTGGGATCAATCCTAAACCCATTAAGTTTTTGATAATCTTGCTGTAAATTGTAGCCCAGGACATTTCCAATAGATAGGAAAATGAAACCCTGATATGGTGTATACTAGATAGCAGTTTATTAAGAAACGTTAGCAGAAACCAGAACGGCAGAATAATAAATCAGAGACATTTACTTAACTTGCAGGATTGCTTGCAAAATAAAACCATTTCAGCAGATTTAAGTATTAATTTGTGACATTTGAATTCTTGGGGAAAAACAAGGTTTGTGACCTCAGATATCTGGAGAGTTTTCCATTACATTCCGTCGCTATTGGTCCTGATTGGCATCAAATCCGGGAAACAGGAGAAAGCTGTTTGCTTTCAACATGGCTGCACTATTGTCAACTAGCCTCAAGTCAAGTCAAGTCAAGAGTATTTTATTGTCGGAAGATAGATACAAAAAGCTGGAGTAACTCAGCAGGACAGGCAGCCTTGGAGAGAAGGAATGAGTGACGTTTCAGGTCGAGACCCTTCTTCAGACTGTCTTCGGTTTAAACCAGCATCTGCAGTTCCTTCCTACCCACGTTTTATTGCCATATGTCCCGAAATGGAACAATAGAATTATTTCAGTACTTGTAGCAGCGTCTCCAGTTTCAGGGACAGTTGCTATGAGGCAACTGAACTATTCTATCAACAACTAGAGATTTGGTCCTGAGCTATTATCTATCTGGATCATCAGACTATCTTTAATCAGACTTTACTGGACTTTATCTTGCACTAAATCTTATTCCCTTCATCATTTATCTGTACACTGTAGATTGCTCAATTGTAATCATGTATTATCTTTCCGCTGACATGTTAGCACGCAACAAAAGCTTTTCACTGCACCTCGGCACACGTGACAATAAACTAGAATGGACTGAAAACAACAGATATGTAAACATAACATGCTGTAGTAACTCAGCGGGACAGGCAGCATCTCTAGAGAGAAGGAACTGATCAGTCTGAAGAAGGGTCTCGATTCGAAACGTCACCCATTCCTTCCCTCCAGAGATGCTACCTGTCCCGCTGAGTTACTCCAGCTTTTTGTGTCTACCTTTGATTTTAAACCAGCATCTGCAGTTCTTTCTTGCACAGATATGTAAATATAGTACTCTGTAAACACCATAATAAATGACACAAAAAAGAGGTTCAGTTTATCAAAAAGCAAACAAAGAATAATAGTCTCAGTAACAGTAATGAGAAAGACAATTAAATCTTTGCAGCATAAATAATGCACCATCAATAACAGTGGCCCTTCACAAGATTCCAATCCATGCGAAATTCAGCACACTGTCATTTGTTTGTGTTTCTCGTCAAAGTTAGGCCTACCTTTCTTTGTTTTCAAAGATCCATATAGGATAGACACAGTGGGAATGAAGCAATCTTTAATGGGGTGGGGGGAGGTCAGACTCTGCACTGGGTTACGACAGATAGCCTCCCCCTGCTCAGGAATGAAAGGACTGCGAATAGACACAAGCTGCTGCAGATTATTGACATTGAATCTTGCCGGCATAAGATGAATAATGTTTTGGCTCAAGGATCATTGGACAGGATTGCACAGGATTGCCAGAAAGTTTAAAATGTTTTTAATTGCAAACCATAAAAAAAAACGTCATGAACCCTGTAAATCATAAATAATATATTTTATAGAGGGGTTTAAATATAGATATATGAAGCTGAGAGTGTTTTTCATTACTAACAGGATGATAGACGTGTCATTCATTCTGGTATAAGTTTTGCAACATTAATTCTTCATTCTGCGATAGATGACTGGACACGCTTGCAGAGGAGGTTGTCATCATGATCTAGTGTGCTACCAAAGTTTTACTTCAAAAATACTTTCAAAGTGAAATGATTAGATGGGGGTTCACAGTAAATGCATAATTTTAATAATTACATTCAAGATTCTAGTTTAGGTTTATTATTATTGTGTGTACCCATGCACAGTGAAAAGCATTGTTTTGCCAGCTATCCATACAAATCAGACAATACTGTACATAAATACAATCACATCAAACTCAAGTACAATAGGTAGAGCAAAGGGAAAGATACAGAGTGCAGAATATAGTTCTCAACATTGCAGCGCAATAGTTCCAGAGTCCAATGTTTGCAACTGGGTAGAGGATGAATCGGACAGTACCCTACCTTATGGAAGGAATTATGGAAGAAAGTAGGAGGAATTTCTTTAGCCAGTGGGTATGGAACATTGAAAATGTTCCAATGTTCTATAGGCTCAGGATCAGTTCCTGTGGTTTGGAGGGTAGCTAATGTTATCCCACTTTTTAAGAAATGCAGGAGAGAGAAAACAGGGAATTATAGACCAGTTAGCCTGACATCGGTGGTGGGGAAGATACTGGAGTCAATTATTAAAAAAATAAATAGTGGCACATTTGGATAGCAGTAACAGGATCGGTCCGAGTCAGCATGGATTTATGAAGGGGAAATCATGCTTGACTAATCTTCCGGACTTTTTTGAGGATGTAACTAGGAAAATGGACAAGGGAGAGCCAGTGGATGTAGTGTGTACCTGGACTTTCAAAAAATGTTTGATAAGGTCCCACATAACAGATTAGTGGGCAGAATTAGGGCACATGGTATTGGGGGTAGAGTGCTAACATGGATAGAAAATTGGTGAGCAGACAGGAAACAAAGAGTAGGGATCAACGGGTCCCTTTCAAAATGGCAGGCAGTGACTAGTGGGGTACCGCAAGGCTCGGTGCTGGGACCGCAGCTATTTACAATATACATCAATGATTTAGATGAAGGGATTCAAAGTGACATTAGCAAATTTGCAGATGACACAAAGTTGGGTAGCAGTGTGAACTATGAGAAGGATGCTATGAGAATGCAGGGTGAGTAGGACAGGTTGGGTGAGTGGGCAGATGCATGGCAGATACAATTTAAGTTGGATAAATGTGAGGTTATCCACTTTGGTAGCAAAAACAGGAAGGCAGATTACTATCTAAATGGTGTCAAGTTGGGAAAAGGGGAAGTACAACGGGATTTTGGGTCCTTGTTCATCAGTCAATGAAAGTAAGCATGCAGGTGCAGCAGGCAGTGAAGAATGCGAATGGCATGTTGGCCTTTATAACAAGAGGAGTTGAGTGTAGGAGCAAAGAAGTCCTTTTGCGGTTGTATAGGGCCCTAGTGAGACCACACCTGGAGTATTGTGTGCAGTTTTGATCCGCATATTTGAAGAAGGACATTCTTGCTATTGAGGGAGTGCAGAGTAGGTTTACAAGGTTAATTCCCGGGATGGCGGAACTGTCATAAACTGAGGGAATGGAGCGGCTGGGCTTGTATACTCTGGAGTTTAGAAGGATGAGAGGGGATCTCATTGAAACATATAAGATTATTAAGGGTTTGGACATGCTAGAGGCAAGAAACTTGTTCCTGATGTTGGGGGAGTCCAGAACCAGCGGTCACAGTTTGAGAATAAGGGGTAAGCCACTTAGAACGGAGACGAGGAAACACTTTTTCTCACAGAAAGTTGTGTGTCTTTGGAATTCTCTGCTTTAGAGAGCAGTGGAGGCCGGTTCTCTGGATACTTTCGAGAGCTAGGTAGGGCTCTTAAAGATAGTGGAGTCAGGGGATATAGGGAGAAGGCAGGAACGGGGCACTGATTGGGGATGATCAGCCATGATCACATTGAATGGCGGTGCTGGCTCAAAGGGCCGAATGGCCTACTCCTGCACCTATTGTCTATTGTTTATTGTGGTGAATGTGTGGAGTTCATTGCCACAGTAGGCTGTGGAGACCAAGTACATAGATATTTTTAAGGCGGAGATTGAAAGATTTTTGATTGGTAACGGAGGTCCAGGGGTTAAGGGGACAAGGCAAGAGAATGGGGTTGACAGGGAAAGATAGATCAGCCGTGATTGAATGGCAGGGTAAATATTTGGCTGAATGGCCTCACTCTACTCCTAAAAACTTATGAAGCCTGATGACAAACGTCAGTAATTCAGAAGCCCTGATGATAAAATGAAAGAAGATTCTTCTGGGTCTGGTGGTGCACGCTTTCAAGCTTCTGTATCGTCTGCCCAGTGGAAATGATCGTTTAGTTGTATGTACGAGCAAGGTAACTTCACGGGGGAAATATCCAGCTTTGTAAACAGAAGTCTACATTTAAACTTGACAAAACAATGAAGAGGTTCATTGATTAAAGGATCATGGACTAAATTTGGAAACTCTCACACCAATACTTTGGAAATAAAGAACACTGAAAATCAATTTCACGCAATATGCAATTAGATAATGTCAATGCTGCAGATGTTTCATATCCAATGTAAAAGTGCCATCAACACTTATGCTTTCCTCTGTCTCATTCATTATTGCATTTGGTATTTTACTTTTGCACCACTTTAGGTTGTCCCACAATCTTTGCATCATTATGTTGTTTAGCATTCATGATTGCATTTGCTGTTGTATCTATCAACATTATTTATACTGTGTACCCTACATTCTTCATGCAAGCAAGGAATTTCATTGCATTCTGGTGCATATGACATAAACTAATCTAAATGTAGATGTCCATGTCCATCTAATTCCATCTTCCAACATCAGATCTGCTACATTAGTTTTGTTTGGTTTAATTTATTGTCACACGTGCCGAGGTACAGTGCAAAGCATTTTTGTTGCGTGCTATCCAGTCAGTGGAAAGGGCATACATGATTACAATCAAGCTGCCAGCAATGTAAAGATGCAGGATAAAGGGAATAATATTTAGTGCAAGATAAGGTCCAGACAAGACCAATTAATGATAGTCCGAGGGTCCTCAATGAAGTAGATGATAGTTCAGGACCGCTCTCTAGTTGGTGATAGTGTGGTTTAGTTGCCTCATAACAGCTGGGAAGAATCTGTCCCTGAATCTGGAGGTGTGCGTTTTCACACTTCTGTACCTTTTGCCTGATGGGAGAGGGGAGAAGAGACATGAAGGGATGAATAGCCTCCTCCGGTTTCTCTGAGAGCCGCTCTCGTCTCGAAGGAAAACCATGTGAAGCCACGTGTGTGGACCCAATGAGCCCCATCTTGATCAGGTCCTCTTGCACCCAGTGGACTAAAGGGCTCTGCCTTAATCCATCAGTAATACCCTCCTTCTTTTGGATTGGTCCCGTGCAGAGTGGCTGGACCCATTAGTGTTCTAACCACATGGCCAAGGACTCCATCAGCCCCAGGGAAAAAAATAAACCCCGTTTCCTTTGAAAGAAAAAAAAGGGAGCTGTGCCAATGTCCCCTTGTAAATAATTGTGTTTGTTAAAGATCATCCAGCAAAATATAAACTAACATTTTCTTTCTTTCCTTTTGTTGACTCGTGGCGCCATTTGAACCTCCGCAGCGTTTATAAGGCTGGCCGGGCAGTGTTGTTCTCCGAGTTGTTTCATTTTTAATGAGAGAGCCGGGACAAAAATGGAAATTGCCCCAATGCACAATGGCTCCCAGTGTGAGGAGCCCCAGCATGTTCCTGTGACTAATACAACTGCACATAGACTGCCTGCTGATCTAGATCATTACATACAATGGGGTGGTGGGAGGTTAGGAAAAGCAGCAATGCTGCCCATATAATGCCATTTTCAGGGCAAAATCCGACTAAGCGACAAGGAGGCAGGGATTATTTTTTGAGAGGGAGGATTGTTTTTATCTTTCTCTCCGCAATATGACAGCTTCATTGTCTTCTTTTGTGTACTGCAACATCTGCAAATCATCCCTGCAAACGTATTTACAATGGCGTGAAGCTCACCTTAATTAGAACCAGCCTGAAGAAGGTTATTAGCTGCGGTTTGACTTTAAGTGGATATCTTTCCAGGAAGCTGTAATTTTCACTTTGCCCTGGGGCAACTTGCAAATTCTCCTTTCCCCGGCTACTGGCAGGAGTGAAACATTGCGAGCACTTGTGGGGCCTTGTCCATCCATTCTAGATAAATATTCTTTGCGGCTTTCCAGAGTTCACCTTCTTTTATATCTCAACTCGCAAGTTGATAACGAAATGGAACCCACACAGCACTACAATTTATGAAACAAAGTATTGTGGAGCCTCGGGGCAAACAAGGCTTCAATACTACATGGCTCGGCAATGCAATAAATAGCAGGACATTCTTTATTCTCAAGCTAATTTGAGGCTATAAAAGGCGATGGCGTGTTTGTGTAAAGCTGTGTATAATCTGCAGGGTTTGGTCAAAGGGAGTGAGCTCTGTCCACTTCTGTCCACTTACGGACAGATGCAATTTTATTAGTTTATCAATGTGCTGGCAGATCCTCTATCACTTTTCATTACAGCATGGAAACAGGCCCTTCAGCCCGCCGAGTTCACGCTGACCATCGATCACCCGTTCACACTAGTTCCATGTTATCCTACTTATGCGTCCACTCCTTACACACTAGGGCCAATTCACAATTTACCGAAGCCAATTAACCTACAAACCAACTCGTCATTGTGATGAAGGACGGAATGCCCTGGAGGAAACCCACGCGGTCACGGGGAGAACATACAAATTGCACGCAGGCAGCTCCCGTGGTCAGGATCGAACCTGGGACTCTGGCGCTGTGAGGCAGTGGCTCTACCACTGTGCCGCCCGTCACTTGCGTCCCACATATAAAGGAAGATACCTATTAGAGTTTATTAGTGAATTGGGGCAATTATAACATGGGGGAGGAGGGTTTGTCATCAGATGAATGACTGATGTTAATTCAGTTGTCCATTACCCTTGCCAGGAATATTTTCCTTCCCTTTCGAGTCAGTGGGATGGAGATTCTGGCCGGGGATAAATGGATGATTGTTCAGCTCCTTGATCATGACCTCAGCTGTTGGAATCATAATTGCTGCCCATCATAATAAATACAATTAGTGTCATAGAGTAATACAGTGTGGAAACAGGCCCTTCAGCCCAACTTGCCCACACCAGCCAACTTGGCCCAGCTACACTAGTCCCACTTGCCTGTGCTTGGTCCATATCCAACTGTTTCTTAAACAATGGGATAGTCCCAGCCTCAACTACCTCCTCTGGCAGCTTGTTCCATACACCCACCACCCTTTGTGTGAAAAAGCTACCCCTCGGATTCCTATTAAATCTTTTCCCCTTCACCTTGAACCTATGTCCTCTGGTCCTCGATTCCCCTACTCTGGGCAAGAAACTGTGCATCTACCCGATCTATTCCTCTCATGATTTTGTACACCTCTATAAGATCACCCCTCATCCTCCTGCACTCCATGGAATAGAGACCCACCCTACTCAACCTCTCCCCTTTAGTCACACCCTTTAGTCCTGGCAACATCCTCATAAATTTTTTCTGTACCCTTTCAAGCTTGACAATATCTTTCCTAGAACATGGTGCCCAGAACGGAGCACGATATTCACTTTAGCACTTCCACTTCAGCATTAACAACATGTACAGCAGTGTAGCCAGTCTAAACAACGGGAAGGAAAATAGCTGGGGCTGGCTTAGTGGCACAGTCCCTTGAGCTACTGGCTCACAGCTTCAGTGACATGGGTTCAATCCCGATCTCCGCTACTGCCTGTGTTGAGATTGCATCTTCTCCCTGTAGGTGCGGAGGCAGTCACCGGGTGCTCCAATTCCCTTGCATGTCCCAAAGACACGTGGCTTGCTGACCACTTTAAATTGCTCCTAGAGTGTCAGTAAGTGGGGGAGAATAAAATAGTTTAGTTTAGTTTATTATTGTCACGTGTACTGACGTACAGTGAAAAGCTTTTGTCTGCACGCTATCCAGTCAAAGAATAGACAATACATGATTACATTCAAGCCATCCACAGTGCACAGATAAAGGACATGGGTTTATTGTCTGTAGAAGGTTCCCGACCCGAAACATCACCTATCCCCATTCTTTCGGGATGCTGCCTAACCTGCTGAGTTATTCCTTACTTAACTTTAGTCTCTTGAGATATAGTGCAGAAGTAAGGCCCTTCGGCCCACCGAGTCCATGCCAACCAGCAATCACCCCGTACACCAGCACTATTCTACACACCAGGGACAATTTACAATTTACTGAAGCCAATTAGCCTATAAAACTGTACGTTTTTTGGAGTGTTGGAGGAAACTGGAGCTCCCGGAGAAAATCCACGTGGTCACAGGGAGAACGTACAAACTTTGTACAGACAACACCTGTAGTCAGGATTGAACCTGGGACCCTGGCGCTGCAAGGCAGCAACTCTACCGCTGCACCATTGTGCCGCCCCAAATCTCCAGCACTTTGTGTCTTCTTTTTCGCAAACTAGCATTTGCACTTCCTTGTTTTTTCCATTTTAAACATTATGTTGGTTCTTCAAGCAGAAAGAGTTATAATAGAAATGCAATACAGTTCAGTGCCCAATAGCACATCCACTTTCCCTGTTCCTACAGTGCATTTGCTGATGCTGCACTCTCATTTCTATGTCTCAGCACCACACATCACTTTGATTTTATTGCTGGAAACAGGCCCTGAAATTACTTAACATGGGTCAGTCACTGCACCTAAAACTGGTGGATGCTGAAATTGGATTTGAGGCAGAATTAGGTCGGCTTTCAAATCTAAATGAAGCAGCATCACTTTTAGCATTAAATCACAAACTACATTTATCCATTCTATATGAAGTGTTCTACCTGCAGAGTGTATGTGGTTGCAGAATGTGTGATCACCATTTTAGTTTAGTTTAGTTTTGTTTATTGTCACGTACAGGGAAAGCATTTTTTTGTTGCGTGCTATCAAGTCAGCGGAAAGACTATACATGATTACAATCAAGCTGCCCACTGTGCAGATAAAGGATAATGGGAATAAGGTTTAGTGCAAGATAAAGTCCAGTAAAGTCTGATTTAAGATAGTCCGAGGGTCTCCAATGAGGTAGATGGTAACTTAGGACTGCTCTCTAGTTGGTGATAGGATGGTTCAGTTGCCTGATAACAGCTGGGAAGAAACTGTCCCTGAATCTGGAGGTGTGCGTTTTCACTGTAACTCTTGCCTGATGGGAGAGGGGAGAAGAGGGAGTGAGAATCATCCTTGATTATGCTGGTGGCCTTGCTGAGGCAGAGTGAGGCATCGATGGAGTCAATGAAAAGCAGGTTGGTTTGTGTGATGGCCTGAGCTGCACATACAATTCTCTGCAACTTCTTATGGTCTTTGATGGAGCTGTTCACAAACTATGCTGTGATGCATCCACATATAATGCTTTCTATGGCACATCTATATATGATCAGCAGCAAAGCTGGAAATAGCACCTGTTCACAAGTATGTAGAAACAAGAAACTGCAGGTGCTGGTTTAGAACAAACAACACAGAGTGCTGGAGTAACTCAACGGGTCAGCCACCATCTCTGGAGAACATGGACAGGTGATGTTTCGGGTCAGGACCCTTCTTCAGACTGATTGTGCCAGGGGGTGGGATGAAAGCTGGAAGAGAGAAGGGGCAGGACAAAGCCTGGCAGGTAATAGGTTGATACAGGTGAGGGGGGGGGGGGTGATAGGCAAATGGTTGCACAAAGTCCTTTAAGATATTGAATTCTCCAATCTTAGATAACTACAAAACCCTCCCCCTCTCCCTTCTTCCCCCACATTCCCACCTCCTTCTTTTTACTCCTATAACCCCCGACCCCCTCCCCGGTGCCCCACCTGGACTAAAATCTATTACTCCCCTCGGCCTTCCACCTACATTGCTTCCTCTAGCTTCACAATTGGCAACTTTTCAATCCTTTTGTCTCACACCTTCTGTCTATTCGTCTCTGGCCTAGCGATGTTTTAACTTGCAGACCATCCCTGGCTTGGGAACAGGTTCTGTTCGTACAGACATTTTTCACACAAAAAATCCCTCAACATGGTAACTGTACCTTCAGAATACTGCAGTGAACTGCATCAAAAGATGCAATCCAGAATAGTGCGGTGAACTGCATCAAAAGATGCAGTCCTGAATAGTGAAGTGCGTTGCATCAAAAGCGCATAAAACTGAAAAGAAACAATTGCTGAATGGGGGAGAAAGTGCAGAGAAACTAGTTCTGTTGTTCACAGCAATTGTTGTTTTTTACATGCATCAGGCATTTGAATTGAATAATAGTATCGAAGCTTGTTCATATGTAGGGGTGTCTGTCAGTGATGGTTGCCTGTATTAAAAGATCTAAGTTGTCATATTTCTTTCTATGCTTGCAATAAACCTCAGGGAAACTGAATACCTCCAGGCAGTCTGCCTACGCCTGCATGATCTCCCAGGTGCCAACCACTTTAACTCCCCCTCCTATTCCCGTGCTCACCTTCCCGTCCTGGGCCTCCTCCACTGTCAGAGTGAGGGCCAACGCAAATTGGAGGAACAGCACCTCATATTTTGGTTGGGCAGCTTACAACCCCAGCGGTATGAATATTGGTTTCTCCAACTTCAGGTAACCCTTGCTTTCCCTCTCCCTCCACCACTCCCCCATCCTAGTTCTCCAACTAGTTTTACTGTCCTCCCGATTAAATGCTACTGATTGTATGCCTCGCCGTTTCCTTCCTCTCAGCTAACAATGAACCATTCTACATTTCCTTGATCATCGTCTGGTGTAATCTGTCCTCACACCTCACCCATCCACATCTAGTCTCTCTCTCCCCTGACTCAGACTGAAGAAGGGTCTCGATCCGAAACGTCACCCATTCCTTCTCTCCAGATGTGCTGCCTGTCCCGCTGAGTTACTCCAACATTTTGTGTCTATCTTCAGGGAACTTGACGTCTGTTAGTTTAGATTAGTTTAGTTTAGTTTAATTTAAATAATCCTACAAAGTCCAATTAAGTAAGTAAGTAAGTAAGTTTATTGGCCAAGTATTCACATACAAGGAATTTGCCTTGGTGCTCCGCCCACAAGTAACAACATGACATACAGTGACAGTTACGAATGACTCAGAAAACACTAAACATTAATAATAATAAAATATTAATGATAAAACACCATTGATTAACCTACAAAGCCGCACGTCTTTGGGATGCGGGAGGAACCGGAGCATCTGGAGGAAACACACGCAGTTACAAAGATAACGTGCAAACTCCACACAGAACCTGAGGTCGGCATTGAACCGAATGGTGCTGTGAAGCAGCAGCTCTTCCAGCTGTGCCAACGTTCAGTCAGCAGCTCTTCCAGCTGTGCCAACGTGCAGTCATTTACAATTGATAAATCTGCATGTAGTTCAAATTAAATTTGAGTTAAATTAACTTTTCATGTCAAGGGTTCAACAAATGGCTGTAGACTAATGAACAAAAGATGTTACCATCATTAACTCTGGAGCAGTGGAGGGCAGTGATTTTTCCCTTGACTACTTCAGAAGTCAAACCTGAAAATCAAACCGTGTTGATGCTTCCGACCCTGCTTCCACATCGACCCGAAACATCACCCGTTCCTTCTCTCCATAGATGCTGCCTGTCCTGCTGAGTTACTCCAGCTTTCTGTGTTTATCCACACTGTAAAATATGATTAAATTCAATGATATTTTATTGTCATATGTACCGAGGTACAGTGAAATGCTTTGTTTTGCAAACCGCACCATGCGTTCTCTCTGTGACCACGTGGGGTTCCCCAGGTGCTCCAGTATCCTCCCACACTCTGAAGATATGTCGGTTTGTAGGTTAATTGGCTTCTGTAAATCGCCCCTAGTGTGTAGGATGCAAAACTAGGATTATATAGAACTAGTGTGCGGGTGATTGTTGGTCGGTGCGGACTTCAAGTACTTCATAAGTTCATGTCCTAGGAGCAGAATTTGGCCATTTGGCCCATCAAGTCTATTCCGCCATTCAATCATGGCTGACCTATCTTTCCCTCTTAACCCCATTCTCCCACCTTCTCCCCATGGCCCCTGACACCCGTATTATTCAAGAATCTGTCAATCTCCACCTTAAATTCTCTTGGCCTCCACAGCTGTCTGTGGCAATTAATTCCAAAAATCCACTTCCCTCTGACTAAATTCTTCCTCATCTCCTTTCTAAAGGTACATCCTTTGATACTGAGGCTATGACCTCTGGTCCTAGACTTTCCCACTAGTGAAAACATTCTCTCCACATCCACTCTATCCAGGCCTTTCACTATTCGGTAAGTTTCAATGAGGTCCCCCCATCATCCTTCAGTAAGTGCAGGCTCAATGCCGTCAAATGCTCATCATATGTTAACCTAATGATTCCTGGGATCACTCTCGTAAACCTCCTCTAGACCATCTCCACCGGCAGCTCATCCTTGCTCATCCATTCGGGGCCCAAAACTGCTCATAATACTCCCAATATGGTCTGACCAGTGCCTCACAAAGCCTCAGCATTACATCCCTATTTTTATATTCGTGGATTGCTGAGGTATAGGAGGCCACAAAGCAACTGCAAATAAAGGGAGATACAGGGACAGTAGATGCTGGAATCTTGAGTTTAGAGAATCTTGCATGTTCTTGGTGGAAAATCTGCCCCTTCTGTCAATATCCACTAAAGATCCCCCCCTCCCCCACAGCCCCTCCCCCAAAGCCCCTCCCCCCCCCCCCCCCCCAATCCTCTCGACCACCGACACCTCTTTTCCCAACATCCCAGTTCCCGTTGACAGCCTATTTCCTCTTCTGGGAATGCCGGCCCTTCATTCCCAGCGTGACATCCCGGGTTGTGCTCGGGGTTGCGAGGAGATGTAGACGGGAGATGGAGCTTTGTGTCACCAGTAGCAGCGTGAGAGCAGCGCAGTAGCGAGCGATTGGATTTGACGCCATGGAGAGATTACTCGCAAATCAACCTTTCCCGCTGAAGAGCACCCCCTGCTGTGAGAACATTTTAATTCCTATTTCTGTCGCCTCTCAGCTGCACGGCCTTGCTGAATAAGACTGTATAATTAATGTGGGGCCATTGTCAGTTTTATGCTGTCGAGTCATGTCTCTCAAGAATTTGAAGGCACAGGCTCATTTGCTGTTAGGGTCCTCGGCAACTTTTTTTACCCATTATCTTTGACCTGGTTTCAACCCTAGATCGCTTGGGACCTATGGGCCAGTTCCTTCCCTCGATCCCCTGAGTATTTTAATAATTGTTCAGGACGTGGCATCTCTCAAAACACAGGGCCTGCTTCAGAGAATCTGCACGCTTTATTTCACTTTGAAGACTGAATAACAGAGAGCAGAATTAGAGGGAGGCCCAAAAGTTTATGGATTGACAAGGAGCAGGTGAGCAGTTCACTCCTTGCCTCTGCTTGATGCTCCAGCAACCCTGCATGAAATCATCAGGGGAATAGACAGGGTGAACGCACAGAGTGTTTTACGCAGAGTAGGGCAATCGAGAACCAGGTGACATAGGTTTAAGGTGAGAGAGGCAAGATTTAATAGGAGCCTGAGGGGCAACTTTTTCACTCAGAGGGTGGTGGGTGTATGAAGTGCAGGAGACTTTCAGATGTGCATAAAATCATGAGGGTAAATAGGGTGAATACACAGAGTGTTTTACCCAGAGTAGGGTATTCATACATAGACACATAGATACATAGACAATAGGTGCAGGAATAGGTCATTCGGCCCTTCGAGCCATTACCACCATTCAATGAGATCATGGCTGATCATCCACAATCATTACTCCTGCCTTCTCCCCATATCCCTTAACTCCACTATCTTTAAGAGGTTTATCTAACTCTCTCTTGAAAGCATCCAGATAATCAGCCTTCACTGCCTTCTGAGGTAGAGAATTTCACAGATTAACAACTCTCTGGGTGAAAAAGTTTTTCCTCAATTCCATTCTAAATGGCTTACCCCTTATTCTTAAACTGTGGCCCCTGGTTCTGGACTCCCCCAACATCAGGAACATGTTTCCTGCCTTTAGAGTATCCAATCCCTTAATAATCTTATATGTTTCAATAAGATCCCCTCTCATCCTAAATTCCAGTGTATACAAGCCCAGCCGCTCCATTCTTTTGCTGCTGGACTTTCAGAAAGCATTTGATAAGGTCCCACATAGGCGATTAGTGCGTAACAGTAGGGCACATGGAACTGGGAGTAAAGAGCTGACAAAGATAGAAAATTGGTTGGCAGACAGGAAGCAAAGAGTAGGGAATAACGGGACCCTTTCAGAATGGCAGGCAGTGACTAGTGGGGTACCGCAAGGCTTGGTGCTGGGACCGCAGCTATTTACAATATACATCAATGATTTAGATGAAGGGATTTTAAAGTGACATTAGCAAATTTGCAGGTGACACAAAGCTGGGGGGCAGTGTGAACTATGAGGAGGATGCTATGAGAATGCAGGGTGACTAGGACAGGTTGGGTGAGTGGGCAGATGCATGGCAGATGCAGTTTAACATGGATAAATGTGAGGTTATCCACTTTGGTAGCAAAAACAGGAAGGCAGATTACTATCTAAATGGTGTCAGGTTGGGAAAAGGGGAAGTACAACGGGATCTGGGAATCCTTGTTCATCAGTCAATGAAAGTAAGCATGCAGGTACAGCAGGCAGTTAAGAAAGTGAATGGCATGTTGGCCTTTATAACAAGAGGAGTTGAGTATAGGAGCAAAGAGGTCCATCTGCAGTTGTATAGGGCCCTAGTGAGACCACACCTGGAGTATTGTGTGCAGTTTTGATCCCCTAATTTGAGGAAGGACATTCTTGCGATTGAGGGAGTGCAGTGTAGGTTTACAAGGTTAATTCCCGGGATGGCAGCACTGTCATATGCTGAGTGAATGGAGCGGCTGGGCCTGTATAGACATAGAAACATAGAAAATAGGTGCAGGAGTAGGCCATTCGGCCCTTCGAGCCTGCACCGCCATTCAATATGATCAAGGCTGATCATCCAATTCAATATCCCGTACCTGCCTTCTCTCCGTACCCCCTAAGGGCCACATCTAACTCCCTCTTAGATATAGCCAATGAACTGGCCTCAACTACCTTCTGTGGCAGAGAATTCCACAGATTCACCACTCTGTGTGAAAAATGATTTTCTCATCTTGGTCCTAAAAGACTTCCCCCTTATCCTTAAACTGTGACCCCTTGTTCTGGACTTCCCCAACATCAGAAACAATCTTCCTGCATCTAGCCTGTCCAACCCCTTAAGAATTTTGTAAGTCTCTATAAGATCCCCCCTCAATCTTCTAAATTGGAGCGAGTACAAACCGAGTCTATCCAGTGTTTCTTCATATGGAAGTCCTGCCATCCCAGGAATCAGTCTGGTGAACCTTCTCTGTACTCCCTCCATGGCAAGAATGTATTTCCTTAGATTAGGAGACCAAAACTGTACGCAACACTCCAGGTGTGGTCTCACCAAGACCCTGTACAACTGCAGTAGAACCTCCCTGCTCCTATACTCAAATACTTTTGCTATGAATGCCAACATACCATTCGCTTTCTTCACTGCCTGCTGCACCTGCATTCCTGCTTTCATTGACTGGTAAACCATGACACCCAGGTCTCGTTGCATCTCCCCTTTTCCTAATCGGCCACCATTCAGATAATAGTCTACTTTCCTGTTTTTGCCACCAAAGTGGATAACCTCACATTTATCCACATTATACTGCATCTGCCATGCATTTGCCCACTCACCCAACCTATCCAAGTCACCTTGCAGCCTCCTTGCATCCTCCTCACAGCTAACACTGCCCCCCAGCTTCGTGTCATCTGCAAACTTGGAGATATTGCCTTCAATTCCCTCATCCAGATCATTAATATATATTGTAAATAGCTGGGGTCCCAGCACTGAGACTTGCGGTACCACATTAGTCACTGCCTGCCATTCTGAAAATGACCCGTTTACTCCTACTCTTTGCTTCCTGTTTGCCAGCCAGTTCTCTATCCACATCAATACTGAACCCCCAATACCGTGTGCTTTAAGTTTGTATACTAATCTCTTATGTGGGACCTTGTCAAAAGCCTTTTGAAAGTCCAGATATAACACATCCACTGGTTCTCCCTTATCTACTCTACTAGTTACATCCTCGAAAAATTCTATAAGATTCGTCAGACATGATTTCCTTTCATAAACCTTTCATGATTTACCTTTCATGCTGACTTTGTCCAATGATTTCACCACTTTCCAAATGTGCTGTTATCCCATCTTTAATAACTGACTCTAGCATTTTCCCCACTACCGATGTTAGACTAACTGGTCTGTAATTCCCCGTTTTCTCTCTCCCTCCCTTTTAAAAAGTTAGGTTACATTAGCTACCCTCCAATCCTCAGGAACTAATCCAGAATCTAAAGAGTTTTGAAAAATTAGCACTAATGCATCCACTATTTCTGGGGCTACTTCCTTAAGTACTCTGGGATGCAGCCATCTGGCCCTGGGGATTTATTGGCCTTTAATCCATTCAATTTACCTAACACCACTTCCCGGCTAACCTGGATTTCACTCAGTTCTCCCATCTCATTTGACCCCCGGTCCCCTGCTATTTCCGACGGATTATTTATGTCTTCCTTAGTGAAGACAGAACCAAAGTAGTTATTCAATTGCTCTGCCATTTCCTTGTTCCCCATGATCAATTCACCAGTTTCTGACTGCAAGGGACCTACATTTGTTTTAACTAACCTTTTTCTCTTCACATATCTATAAAAACTTTTGCAGTCCGTGTTTATGTTCCCTGCCAGTTTTCTTTCATAATCTATTTTCCCTTTCCTAATTAAGCCCGTTGTTCTCCTCTGCTGGACTCTGAATTTCTCCGAGTCCTCTGGTAAGCTGTTTTTTCTGGCTAATTTGTATGCTTCATCTTTTGTTTTGATACTATCCCTGATTTCCCTTGTTATCCACAGATGCACTACCTTCCCTAATTTATTATTTTGCCAAACTGGGATGAACAATTGTTGTAGTTCATCCATGCAGTGTTTAAATGCCTTCCATTGCATATCCACCGTCAACCCTTTAAGAATCACTTGCCAGTCTATCTTGGCCAATTCACGTCTCATACCCTCAAAGTTACCTTTCTTTAAGTTCAGAACCCTTGTTTCTGAATTAACAATGTCATTCTCCATCCTAATGAAGAACTCAACCATATTATGGTCACTCTTGCCCAAGGGGTCACTAACCCTTCCTCATTACTCAGCACCCAGTCTAGAATAGCCTGCTCTTTCGTTGGTTCCTCTACATGTTGGTTTAGAAAACTATCCCGCATACATTCCAAGAAATCCTCTTCCTCAGCACCCCTGCCAATTTGATTCACCCAATCTATATGCAGATTGAAGTCACCCATTATAACTGTTTTACCTTTGTTGCACGCATTTCTAATTTCCTGTTTGATGCCATTCCCAACTCCACTACTACTGTTAGGTGGCCTGCACACAACTCCCACTAGCATTTTCTGCCCCTCAGTGCTTCGCAGCTCTACCCATATTGATTCCACATCCTCCAAGCTAATGTCCTTCCTTTCTATTGCGTTAACTCTAGAGTTTAGTAAGATGAGAGGGGATCTTATTGAAACATATACGATTATTAAGGGCTTGGACATGCTAGAGGTAGGAAACATGTTCCCAATGTTGGGGGAGTCCAGAACCAGGGGCAATAGTTTAAGAATAAGGGGTAAGCCATTTCGAACAGAGACGAGGAACACTTTTTCTCACAGAGAGTTGTGAGTGTGGAATTCTCTGCCTCAGAGGGCAGTGAAGGACCGGTTCTCTGGATACTTTCAAGAGAGAGCTAGATAGGGCTCTTTAAGATAGAGGAGTCAGGGGATATGGGGAGAAGACAGGAATGGGATACTGATTGGGGATGATCAGCCATGTTCACATTGAATGGCAGTGCTGGCTCGAATGGCCGAATTGCCTACTGCTGCACCTATTGTCTATTGTCCATTAACATATGGCTATCCTGGGAATTAACCTTGTGAACCTACGCTGTACTCCCTCAATAGCAAGAATGTCCTTCCTCAAATTTGGAGACCAAAACTACACACAACACTCCAGGTGTGGTCTCACTGGGGCCCTGTACAACTGCAGAAGGACCTCTTTGCTCCTACACTCAACTCCTCTTATTATGAAGGCCACCATGTCATTAGCTTTCTTCACTGCCTGCTGTACCTGCATGCTTACTTTCAAGAACCGGAGGACATAGGTTGAAGGTGAGAGGAGCAAGATTCAATAGGAGCCCGAGGGGCAATTTTTTTTACGCAGAGAGTGGTGGGTATATGGAATGTGCTGCCAGAGGAGGTAATTGAGGCAGGTAAGGTAATAGGTATATAAAATCATGAGGGGAGCTGATAGGGAGATTGCGCAGAGTCTTTTACCTAGGGCCGGGGAATCAAGAACTCGAGAACATAGGCTTATGGTGAGTGGAGCAAGATTTAATGGGAACCTGATGAGCAATTTTTACACTCAGACGGTGGTGGGTATATGGAATGAGCTACTGGAGGAGGTAGTTGAGGCAGGTACTGTAACAACACTGGAAAGTCATTTGGACAAGTACATGGATAGGAAAGGTTTAAAGGGATATGGACCAAATATGGGTGGGTGGGACTAGTGTTGAAGGGGCATCTTGGTCGGTATGGGCAAATTGGCCAAAGGGCCTGTTTCTGTGTGATATGTCTATGACTCTCAGATGGTTAAGCTGTTTACTTTCTCAAACTGGGTTCTGAAAATATATCTTGCAATACTTCAAAGCACCAGGAAAATTATTCTGAGCCCTGGAGTTTGCAATCTACAGTTCAGACAAACATCTTAGCTTAGAAATTCTTCCATGTAGTGCAACATTCTTCTCTTTGCTATTCAACTCCCTGCCCAGACTGTGATTCAAGTAACTGCTTCCCCTTGACCTTCTCAAGGACGTTTAAGGAGGGGCGATAACTGCTGACCTTGTCAGCAAATTCCTTGAGGGCCTGTCCCACTTGGGCGTCATTTGCTCGTAATATACGCATTGTGCCGCGCACGTGATGCGCGCATGGTGCACATTACACGCGCATGGTGTGTGGAGACGTAGGCAGTGAGGCGCGGTTGCGCGCGGCGCCCCAGGAATTTGGGATGTACAAAATCTTTGCGCGCCATCTGCAAGACGTGCAAATGATCCAAAGGAGGGACAGGCTTTTTATTCTGTAATTGGGGTGGCACATTGGCACAGCTGGTTCCTCACGGAGCCTGAGACCCAGGTTCAATCCTTACCTCAGGTGCCATCTGTATGCAGATGACACAATCTGTGACTGTATGGGTGCTCCAGCTTCCTCAGACACCCCAAAGACTTGCAGGTTTGTATGTAAATTAGCTTCTGTAAAATGCTTTTAGTGTGTAGGGAGTGGATGCAAAAAGTGGGATTACATGGAACTAGTGTGAGTGGGCGATCGATGGTTTGCGTGGTCTCGGTGGGCCGAAGGGCCTGTTTCCATGCTGTATTTTAAAATCAACCAACCTATAAATGTTGCTCATGCCTCCCACCGTTCCAGTTAAAATCTTACGCACCTGCCCCAAAGACTTCTTAACAAATTTTCCAAGAGCGGATTTTGGTGTCCAAGTGTAAGCTTGATCGAAGAAGCAATGTTGTGCAAATGAAGGCTCACATTTGCTACAGAGAGAGTACAATTAGGCTTGATGGCTTTAACTATCCAGATCAGAATACTTTTACCGGAATCATCGTGGGTGCATTCAATAGCTTCTGTGCGATCTGTCAACAATGATCGAAACAAGAAGGAGAGTGTTGTGTAAAATTAGAGATGTCCAAGATAATTTTTCAGAATTATGTCATGATGAAATCAATTCATTTTTTGTCAATGACCAGAATTATGGCAAAATAATTGTTTCAGACACATTTTAAAATTCTGCCCCACCATCAATGAAATAATAAAATTCTGTTTCAAGTGACTTTGCAAATCATGCAATTTCAATGTAATGTATTGCAGATGTACACCAGCGACTGTGGGTATCCTTGTACAGTAATTGAAATCATATGTCTTCATGAAATTGTGCAGCAATTCAGTTCAGGATGACTGAAGTCTCATAAAGAACAGACTTGCATTTATATAGCACCTTTCATCTTTAGTTTAGAGATACAGCGCGGAAACAGGTCCACCGAGTCCGCGCCGACCAGTGATCCCCGCACACTAACACTATCCTACACACACTAGAGACGGTTTACAATCATACCAAGCCAATTAGCCCACAAACCGGTACGTCTTTGGGGTGTGGGAGGAAACCGGAGGACCCAGAGAAAACCCACGCAGGTCACGGGGAGAACATAAAAACTCCAAAACTGAGCACAGAACTCCAAGCGCGCTTGTATAACTGTAACAGGGGCGGACCTCATTGAAACCTACCGAATAGTGAAAGGCCTGGATACAGTGAATGTGGAGAGGATGTTTCCACTAGTGGGAGAGTCTAGGACCAGAGGGTACAGCCTCAGAATTAAAGGACGTACCTTTAGAAAGGAGATGAGGAGGAATTTCTTCAGTCAGAGGGTGGTGAATCTGTAGAATTCATTGCCACAAAAAGCTGTGGAGGCCAAGTCAATGGATATATTTAAGGCAGAGATTGACAGATTCTTGATTAGTATGGGTGTCAAGGGATATGGGGAGAAGGCAGGAGAATGGGGTTGAGAAGGAAATATAGATCAGCCATGATTGAATGAGCCGAATGGCCGAATTCTGCTCCTATAACATATACCTATGAACATAAAGTCCCTACTTTTATACTCCAGCATTTTATGTTCTGGCAGCCAATCAGCCTAGCTGAGTGTTAACTCCCATCCAGTTAAGAAACATTTAGGTAGGCACATGAACAGGCTGCGAATTAGGGATTCAGACCATGTGTAGGCAGATGTTTCATTTGGGTTAGTCAGCACAGACATTGTGGGCAGAAGGGCCTGTTCCTGTGCTGCACTGTTCTGTGTTCTATGTCTGAACTGGCCAAAGGCTAGAAGCAAAAAAGGGATGGGATTGGTATTGGTTTATTATTAGTAGTATTATTAATATCACGTATACCGAGACACAGTGAAAAACATTGTTTTGCATGGTATCTCGTTAAATCATTCCGTGCCTCACTGCAATCAAACTATGCACAAGTATTACTGGTGTTGCAATGGGGACATTAAATAGAGTGAAGACAAGTGGGCAGCACAGTGGCGCAGCGGTAGAGTTGCTGCCTTACAGTGACAGTGGCCCGGGTTCAATCCTGACTACAGGTGATGTCAGAATGGAGTTTGTACGTTCTCTCTGTGACCAGGTAGGCTTCCCCTGGGTGCTCTGGTTTCCTACCACATTCCAAAGACGTACAGGTTTGTAGGTTAATTAGCTTCAGTAAAAATGGTAAATTGTCACTCGTGTACAGTGATCACTGGTCAGCGTGGGCTTGGTGGGCCAAAGGGCACGTTTCCGTGCTGTATCTCTAAAGCCTCTAAAGTCGGAACGTTTACACTAATCCTACAGTAATCCTACAGATTTAATCCTACAGTAATCAAATCCATGTTTCTCTCCATATTGTCATAAATTTTTCCCCAGACTCCAGCACTTCCTGCACACTGGGGGCAATTGAGAGCAGCCAATTAACCTACAAACCTGCACATGTTTGGCGGGGGGGGGGGGGGGGGGCACCCTGCACAGTCGCAGCTCCATGCAGATAGCATCCGAGGTCGGGAATGATCCTTGGTCTCTGTAACACTGCGCTCCCAATTGGTTTGCCTGAATGTTTCAGCTTTCAGTTGACCGGTCTTCCTCAACTCTTGCAACCCTTAACTAGACATATCCAAGTTTCTCAGCTGCAATTCAACCAGATACATCAATAGCAGCATCAACAGCAGCATTAGTTCTAAAGCCCCTGTCCCACATCGGCGATTTTTTCGGCAACTACAGGCAACTAGGCTGTTTTCACATGGTCGCGAAGTGACGCCTGTATGGTCTCCTCAAGTCGCCTAAAGAGTCGTAATGTTTTTCTGGTCGCCGCTGGATTTTGAAAGTTCAAAACTGTTCGGCGACTGTGGGCTTGACGTAGCTTGTCTTCTCCTGTTGTAGATGCTGTCCTAGGTTGTCGCCAGGACGACGCAGGTTGTCGCCAGGACGACGCAGGTTGTCGCCAGGTGATGTTGGTTGTTGCTGTGTGCTGACTTTGATGAATTCCATTGACGACTATCGACGTCAACCTACGGCGACAGGTACCGGCGACTGAATTGTCTTCAGTTGTCGTAGCTTGTCGCGGGTGGACGTAGATTGACTCGGTTGCCGTTGGTTGTTGCCTGTCTGATCGTAGGTTGTCGTAGGTGCGGTCGTAGGTGTACGTCCTAATGGGTCGCCGGTTGTTGGTGGCTTGCCGTAGCTTGACATCGACTAAGTGGCAGGTTGTCGTAGCTTGTCATAGACATTGTCGTTGTGGAGGTTCAGTCGCGCGTTTTTGGTGACCTGCTACGACTGTGACAGTCGCCGGCAGTCGCCGAAAGAATTGCTTAAGTGGGACAGACCCTTAAACATTAATTGTAGCATTGAAGACACTTACATGAATATACGTTTCCTTTATCGGTCAAGGCCACTGGTAAATTGGACCAGTATAGATAAGTGTTTGCCAGTTGATATGGATGTGTTGGACTACAAGGCCTGTTTCTGTGTTGTCTGATCCTAAGATTTCATGATCTATGACTCAAACATCTCTGAGCTTAACACTCTCAGACCAAATGGCAAAGCTCAGGAGAAGGCTACAGGTTTCCCTAAACCAAGATTGGAAGTTCAGGAAGAAATGGGCTTGTTACAATATTCCCACAAATAGATTAGCTTTTTTCATTTTCTCCCCATCATTGTTCATACCATTCCCCAAATAATACAAGGATTCCAAAGGATGAGATATACCTCAACTGGCTGATCAGTTGCATCTGTATTAAAAAACAATTTGGTTCCAATCCAGGGATCCAAAAACGGAACTTAATTCCCTGTCGCCCTTCACATCCCAGGGAAAATAAACAGTAATCCCACATCCTATCCATTCAAAAGCCTATGATATTTTTCCAACACCAACTTGCCTCTCATCGATGTTTATATAGACCCACAAAGTCTAGAGTCAAGAGTCAAAAGTGTTTTCTTGTCATATTTCTCAAAAAGAACAATGAAATTCTTACTTGAGGCAGAACTACAGAATATGTAAGCAGAATATATATATATTCTTTGCTGCCTTGTATTTCCACTTTGAAGATCTCATCCTGAATCTCACAGGGCTATTCATTTTATTGGCATTGTGGATTTGAGAAATAAGAAAATCTACTCAATTGCAGAAATACTTTGGTTATTGTCAGAACTGCAGAGAGTTGTGGACATAGACCAGACCGTCACGGCCACTAGCAGAATCAAGGACCAGTCCCCTCCCAGTCACTCCCTCTTCTCCCCTCTCGCATCAGCCAAGAGGTATAGAAGTGTGAAAATGCACACCTCCAGATTCAGGGACAGTTTCTACCCAACTGTTATCGGGCAACTGAACCGTCCTCTCACCAGCTAAAGAGCGGTCCTGACCTTCCATCTACCTTATTGGAAACCAATCTTTAATTGGACTTTATTGGACTTTATCTTGCACTAAACGTTATACACTTTATCCTGCATCTGTACACTTTGGACGGTTCGATCGTAATCAAGTATAGTATTTTTGTTGGTGGACAAAAATGCTGGAGAAACTCAGCGGATGAGGCAGCATCTATGGAGCAAAGGAAATAGGCAACGTTTCGGGTCGAAACCCTAGTCTTTTCACTGACTGGATAGCACGCGGCAAAAAGCTTTTCACTGTACCTTGGTACACGTGACAATAACAATAAACTAAACTCAACTAAATTGTCCACAAGTGGCAAAAAGAAGTTGACTGTTCCTCAGTCAAGGGTTAGACATTTCTTGGCAGTGTGGATTTGAGAAGGAAGTCTCCAATCTGCTAAATTTCAGACATACTTTGGTTATTTTCAGTATGAGGCATTGGAACTGAATGAGATCAATTATTAATACCACATGTAAATACAAGTTATGTTGGAGTCACCAACCGAACTAAATAATATGGGAATGAACATAATTATAACATTAAAAAGAGAAGAGTTTATTCCGTTAGAAGAATAAATCCTGATAAATACATTTGTATTGGGCTCGCATCATGTGTTGTAAACAGATTAAATAGTTTAAATGGTCTTTTGAAAGCAAAGGTTTCCAGTTATGATATCATTCAGAATGTGGCTGCAAGCTTTAATTCCCCCTCTCCCTATTGTTATTTTACATAATATATTGCATCCTGCAGAAGCCAAAGAACCATGTACTACAAGTGCTAACCTTAGCGCAATTGTGGCTATTTTTGTACATTTCAATAGGAATGTCTGGAAGAAGCAGTTTAGTTTAGTTTAGTTTAGTTTAGAGATACGGCATGGAAACAGGCCCTTCGGCCCACCGAGTCTACGCCGACCAACAAACACCTTGTACACTAGTTCTGCCCTACAATCTCGGGACAATTTGCAGAAACCAATTGACCTACAAACCCGCACGTCTTTGGAGTGTGGGAGGAAACTGGAACACACGGAGAAATCCCACGGGGTCACGGGGAGAATGTGCAAACCCTGAGCAGACAGCACCCGTGGTCACGATCCAACCCAGGGCTCTGGCACTGTAACTCTACCGCTGCAACTCTACCACTGCGCCACCGTGTCTGGCATTCTTGCTGCCTTTTTTTGGAGCAATTCAGAAACACAGACTCGGCTCCAAAGCTGGAAATGCAAAGCGTCCTCTATGGCCTCAATAAATGAACAACAAATAAAACTGCAGATGCTGAAAATCTGAAATAAATTTAGAACGGGCTGGAAACAGCCAGCAGGCTTGGTAGCGTTTATGGAAAGAGACTCAGGACTGAGACTCTTCCAAGCAACTCATCGTTTTACCCCTCATAACTCCCCCACACTCTAGCTCTTTAACTGCTTGATCTTGCTGCGCTCCATCATTTTGGGCCCTTAGAATATCTCCTGCTTTACGTTAGACTTTGGACTTTAGAGATACAGTGTGGAAACTGGTTCTTCAGCCCACTGAATCCGCGCCGACCAGCAATCACCCTGTACACCAGCACTATCCTACACACTGAGGACAACTTACAATTTTTACCAAAGTCAATTAATCTACAAACCTGTTCTGTCTTTTGGAGTGTGGGAGGAAACCAGAGCTCCGTAGAAAACACCACACGGTCACGAGGAGAATGTACAAACTCCGTACAGACAGCACCCATAGTCAGGATCAAACCCGGGTCTCTGGTGCTGTGATGCGGCAACTCTACCGCTACATCACTGTGCCATCCTTCTTCAATGTAGAAACAAAAAAAATGTTAACATAAATATGGGAATGCAAGTTGTTGTTGAGAAGTTCAGCAGACCATGACAACAGTGTGAGGGGAGCATACCGATTTAATAGGAAGCAGCGATCATCATTTTGATGCAGACATTTAGGAGACATGTATGTTCTTCATATAAAAAATACTAATGAAGATTTATCCAATGGATAAAAGACAATTTATATCATAATTTAAAAGTGACAGTTTTAGAACATCCAACAATTTAAATCGAAAGTGACTATTGATTTATTGACATTGTGAAGGAACATTATAATTTAGAGTTTAAAGTTTAGAAATACAGCATAGAACAGGCCCTTCGGCCCATCGGGTCCATGCCGCCCATCGATTACCCATACACACTAGTTATACCAATATACACTGGAGGTCATTTACAGGTTAGTTTAGTTTAGTTTAGTTTGGTCTAGTCCAGTCTAGTCTAGTATTGTCTAGTCCGGTTTAGTTTAATTTAGTTTAGTTTAATTTAGAGATACAGCATGGAAACAGGTCCTTCGTCCCAGCAAGCCCACGCCAACCATCGATCACCCACTCACACAAGTTATCCCACTTTCTCATCCATTCCCTACACACTTGGAGCAATTTACAGAGGCCAATTAAGCTACAAACTCGCATGTTATTTGATCGTGGGAGGAAACTGGAGCACCCTGGCGAAAACCATGCGGTCACAGGGAGAACATGCAAACTCCACACAGACAACACCAGTGGTCAGGATTGAACAAGGGTTTCTGGCGCTGAGAGGCAGCAGCTCTAATGGTACATTATGCCAGTTCCTCCAATGGTTGAGTGTCCAGTACATGCTGTGGGAAAGAAAAAAAAATGCCCCCACATATTGCACTCTCATATTGGTGATAGAAAAAGTCATGTCAATTTTAGCTGCTTTCTATTAACACTCATTGTGCAACAGGAAGAGGAAAACCTGGTGTCCTCTATTAAAATCAGCCACCGAATGGGGTGGATGATTGCAACCTTCACGTGGTCCGCCCTGTTTCGACTAATGCAATCACTCGACGTGCACAAACAGAAGATTAAATAGAACAAGTTGTCCAACAACTTTAGGCTGCGCACGCCACACGAAAGAAGAAGAAGCAACCGAATAACAACTTGTGTCTGGGTGACAGGAGGCAGCAGGAAGACAGGCAGATATTAGTTCAGATAAGGCACAACATGCTGGAGTAGCTTAGCAGGCCAGGCAGCAACTCCAGAGAAAAGGAATAGGTGACATTTCGGGTCCCGACCCACAACATCACCTATTTCTTCTCTCCAGAGATGCTGCCTGGCCTGCTGAGTTATTCCAGCATTTTTGTCTATCTTTGGTGTAAGCCAGCATTTGCAGTTCCTTCTTACACAGAGATTAGTCACCAGAATGAAAACACTGATTGCCTTTGGAGTAAAACGTTAAGCCCAAGTCTTTTTATTTTCTTGGAATAAACGGCATGTTCTCGAGAGCATGCACAAAAAACACAGGCCAGCAAAGACCATCTGTTTGGTCTCAATTGTTTGTAACTCCCAATATTGCCCCCTCCCTCAAGTATCCAGCTGGCTCTCTGTTTTTGATCCTATGCTGTCTGGCTCCCTGGGCAATATGTTCCTCATATTCCCCAACATCTCATAAACTATTTAAATATAAAGCATCTGAGCTGCCTCTCCACTCAAGGTTAGAGGAGACTAGTGGTTAAATTAGTGGGTGGCACAGTGGTGCAGCGGTAGAGTTGCTGCCTTACAGTGCCAGAGACCCGGGTTCGATTCTGACTACGGGTGCTGTCAGAATGGAGTTTGTACGTTCTCCCGGTGACCACGTGGGTTTCCTCTGGGTGCTCCGGTTTCCTCCCACACTCCAAAGATGTACAGGTTTGTAGTTGAAGTTTGTAAATTGTCCCTAGTGTGTAGGATAATGTTAGTGTACAGGGAGATCTCTGGTCAGTGCGGACTCAGTGGGCCGAAGGGCCTGGTTTCTGCACGGTATCTCTAAACTAAATTAAAATACTGAACGGGTAATTTGAGGCTCGGACTGTTGACTTGGAGACGATGTACAGGATGGTGTCGCCGATGTACAGGAGGCCGCATTGGGAACACTGGAGGTGCACGTGAACCTCTGGCTCACCTGGAAGGACTGTTGGGCTACCTGGATGGAGGTGAGGGAGGAGGTATAGGGACAGGGTATAATGCAACCAGCCAAAAGATAGGGGGCTGTTGATTGAGTTCGCTATCACACTGCAAGAAACCAAAGATAGAGAAGTGGGAATGGCTTCGAGAATGAAAGTGACAGGAAGCTGGAAGAGCAGGTCTTAAGGGTTGAATGAAGGTGTTCTGTTAAATGGTAATTAAATCTACATTTAATTTTTTCAACATGAAGGAGGTCACATCGTCTGGTCAAAAGAATATATTTTTTAATTTCACTGACTGATTGGAAGGCACAATGTGGAAATACGCCCTTCAACCTATGAAATCCACACTGACCATCTATCACCTACTCACTACTTTCGCACCCACCTTATAGCTTTGCCCTGTAGTTTACTTTAGTTTGGTTACAGATACAGCATGGGAAAAGGCCCTTCAGCCTCCGAGTCCGTGCCGACCACCGATCACCTGTTCACCAGTGTTGCGTTATCCTAGTTTCGCTTCCTACACACTAAGGGCAATATGTAGTTGGTCAATTAACCTTCATACCTGCATATCTTTGCAAAGTGGGGGGAAACCAGAGCATCCAGAGGAAGACCCATGCGGTCACTGGGAAAAATGTGCAAACTCCACACAGACAGCACCCAAGGTCAGGATGAAACCTTGGTCTCTGACACTGTGAGGCAGCAGCTTTACCAGCTGTGCCAATGTACTGTTCAAGAGGACTGTGTGGTCCCTATTAATTTTAAGGGTCTTGCAATTTTTATATTTTCCAACTATTGTTCTAATTCCCTTTTGAAATTAAGTTTTCCTCAATGAATATTTTTACTGCCTTTTCTTCATCGAATTCCAGATCGCAACTTGCTGCAGCATAATAAATCTCCTCAACTCCTGTTTCTCCTGCCAATTATTTTAAATCCACTTCCGTTGGTTACTGACTTTGGTTTATTATTGTCGCATTTAGTTTAGTGATAGTGTGGAAACAAGCCCTTCGATCCACTGAGTCTGTGCTTACTAGCGATCCCCCTACGCAAGCACTATCCTCCACACTAGGGACAATTTACAATTTTACCCAAGCCAATTAATTTCAAAATTAATTACACCCCTTTGGAATGTGGGACGAAACCGGAACATCCGGAGAAAACCCATTGAGAACATATAAACTCCGTGCAGACAGCACTGGTAGTCAGGATTGAATCCGGGTCTCTGGCACTGTAAGGGTAACATATACCAAAATAGAGTGAACATTTTAATCTTGCTTGCTATTCAAACTATACATGACTACAACAGGTAGTGCAAAAAGATAAAATATACTGAGTGCAGAATATAATAGAGGAAGTGCAGATAAAAGGGTGGTGAATCTGTGGAAATCTTTGCGATAGACAGCTGTGCAAGCCAAGGCATTGGGTATTTTTAAAGCGAAGATTGATAGGTTCTTAGACAAAAAAGCTGGAGGAATTCAGCGGGTGTGGCAGCATCTATGGAGAGAAGGAATAGGCGACAGTTCTTCAGACTGATGTCGGGGGGGGGGCAGGAAAAAGAAAGGAAGAGGCGGAGACGGTAGGCTTGTGGGAGAGCTGGGAAGGGGGAGGGGGAGGAGGGAGAAAGCAAGGACTACCTGAAATTAGAGAAGTCAATGTTCATACCACTGTGGTGTAAACTACCTAAGCGAAATATGAGGTGCTGTTCCTCCAATTTGCGCTGGGCCTCACTTTGGCAATGGAGGAGGCAGAGGCCAGAAAGGTCAGATTCAGAATGGGAGGGGGTTTAGTAAGGGTATCAAAGGTTACTGGGCAAAGACAGGAGAATGGGATCAAGAGGGAAAGATAGAATTCAATGGCGGAGCAGACTCGATGGACCGAATGGTCTAATTCTGCTCCTATGTCTATAAACCTAAAACATATAAAATAAAAGGTGCAAGGACTGTAACAAGGTAGATTGGAAGATCCCTAGCATATGAGAGGTCCATTCAAAAAGTCTGATAACAGAGGGGAGAAATGTTTAAGAAAGAACTGCAGATGCTGGTAAAATCAAAGGCAGATACAACAGAGGGGAGAGGTTTCTGAATCTGGCTCGCTTTCAAGTTTTTATATCTTCTCCCTATATCGGGGAGGAAGAGAAGAGAGAATGATTGGGCTGTGAATGGGCCTTGATTGTGTTGGCTGCTTTCCTGAGGCTGCCTGAAATGTAGACAAAAGATAGACACAAAAAGCTGGAGTAACTCAGCGGGACAGACAGCATGTCTGGGGAGAAGGAATGGGTGACGTTTCGGGTCGAAACTATCTTCGGTTTAAACCAGCATCTGCAGTTCTCTCCTACACATGAAATGTAGACAAAGCAGATTGGGGAAAGATTAGCTTGCATGATGGAATTTTGAAAAATGACCATTCAATGTAAGGCATTCTCTCAAGTCTCCCCTAAAATATCTTCAATTAACATTGGCATAACTTTATCTTCATTGCAATGTTCTCCTCAGCAATGCTTTTCCTTCATTGCTTCTTCACTATTTACCTCAACTTTCCCCTATGCAGGATCATTCAATACATATGATTTCTCCTGAATTCCCTAATGGATTTATTAGTGACTATCTTATATTTATGCCCCCAAGTTTATTCTTAATTGCTTTGTTTGCCAGTCACACGTCAAAATACAGCGAGATACCGCCAGAATTCTCGGGCTGGGGACAATTACTGGTGGGAAGATCCAAAAACTCAAGGCCTCCTGAGTCTTCAATCACATCACCATCCTCCAACACATTCAACCTCACTTCAGCTTTTTCCTGCAGCAAATGTGACCTTTTGGAGGAGCAAGTGATTTATCAACATGTTTTTTTTTCATTAGCCATCACTTCAGTTTGATGCTACTGTCTAACGGTTGAAAGGATTCACTACAAATGGCTGCTGGTAGGTTAATGCCCCTGGAATAATTATTGGTGAATCTCTCGTTTATATCCTTGAACCATCACCATGACCGATATCATACGCTCTCGATTAATTATTTGTAGGAGACCTTGGCTCTTTATTGCAAGGATTTATTTCACTATTCACAGCATGTGGGTACTCTGATCAAAAACAGCAATGAAAGACGGACTTGCTGGGAAATGTCAGCAAATCCATATTGAAATGCAAACACTGATGACCAAAAGGCCATAAGACACAGGTGCAGAATTAGACCATTCGGCCCATCGAGCCTACTCCACCATTCAATCACGGGGTTGCGAGGGAAAGATAGGTCAGCCATGATTGAATGGTGGGGTAGAGTTGATAGGACAAATGGCCTAATTCTGCTCCATGAACTTATGAACTTACTCAACCCAAACCCTAAATCTAAGCTGAGGATATTTATTGAATGGCCGGCTTTCGGTGGCTCTAAATTGTGATTGTTATGATCAATCAATGTAATTGTGTGCACTCTGCATTCCAGATCGCCATGGCAATGGGAGTACAAGTGTGGCAGAGGACCAAGGAGGAGGCGGATGCGACTTACTTGGTTAAAGAGGATGTAAAGGTGACGCAAATGAAGGACTGTGGTTAAACCGTGTCAAGGCTCACTATGTGTGGGCCAAAGGAGGACTCTGGCAGCACGTGCAACAGGTAGAGTCATACGTTTTCCTTATTTATTTTCTATTCTCAATACTTATAGACTGGTTTAAATGGCAGCTTGTTTGCCCTTGAGTCGGAATGATCAAATGGCTCTCCAGAAACGTGTGTACAAAGGCATGGTCTATTACCTCAGTGTGACCTAGTGGAGGTGCTGCACTGTCTAAAGGGCGGCACGGTGGTGCAGTGGTAGAGTTGCTTCCTTACAGCGGCAGAGAACCTGGTTCGATTCTGACTAAAGGTGCAGTCTGTACGGAGTTTGTATGTTCTCCTTGTGACCGCGTGGATTTTTCCTGAGTGTTCTGGTTTCCTCCCACACTCCAAATATGTGCAGGTTAATTGGCTTTTGTAAATTATCACTCATGTGTCGTGTGTTGGGATCACTGGTTGGCATGGACTTGCTGTTTCATCTACCTCCTCTGCAGCTCCATATACCTACCACCATTTGAGTAAAACAATTGTCCATCCGGTTCCTATTAAAATCTTTCTCCCCTCACCTTAAACCTATGTCCTCTGGTTCTTGACTCCTCTACTCTGTGTAAATGATTCTGTGCATGTACCCGATCTATGATCTTATCCACCTCTATAAGATCTCCTTTCATCCTCCTGTGCTCCAAGGAGTAAAGTCCTAGTCTGCTCAACCTCTCCCGATAGCTAAGGCCCTCGAGTCTTGGCATCATCCTCGTAAATCTTCTCTGCACCTTTTCCAGCTTGACATCTTTCCTTTAACAAGGCGACCAAATCTGAACACCAGACTCCAAATGTGGCCTCACCAACGTCATTGAGTGAAGCTTACTGACACAAAGGAAATGAATGGAATCAGTTTCTCTTAACCTTTTTTACATCAAGGAGATACCAGACCTGACTGACGGTGGAAGTACTTAGACCTTGTCAGTCAAGCTGACAAGAGTGTTAACTCAACATGGATGTATTTATCTAAAAAGATAGTCATGTTGCATTTTGTGCGACCTTGCTTTGTGCACTTTGCTGCTTTGGTAACATTAAAACAATGAGTCCTCGTCAAAACAAAAAAAACCCCACTTAATTGGTCACAAACTGCTTTGGGGCCTTCTGCAAGGAATGTGAAATGAATGTCAAAATAACTCACATTCTAAGGAACCTAGCTCAGTTTCTTTGTACAATTGCTCTTCTGGAAGCAATGCAGAGAGATTGCCACAGGACCATTTTCAATGCAGATAATGAGTACAAGGGTCAAGGTGATGTTTCTTCAAGGTCCCGTTGACTGACCCAGAGGGGCAGTCAAAACATCCACGCAAATAATTATAGCAGATATAATGATGCAAATGGACGATGCATCCCATTTGATGATGTGGGGCAGTTTTAAAGGAGGAAATATTGGTTTTGTCGCAAATGGGAATCTTTGCAAAAAAGCACCAATTATTCTTGCTGTAATGTGTTCTTCCCATTGTTTTTATTTGACAATATTGCCGTTGCAAATTTTCTGACAGACACCAGTTCTTTCAAGTGATTCACAGGGTGTGGGTGTAAAGCATGACAGCCATTTATTGTGTATCCCTAATTGTTCTCCCGTGAAGGTGGGTACACCCACAATCAGTCAGAGGATCGAGCCTATGATGAATGCATGAATATTAATGATAAAGGTGTATGCAGATTGCACAATCCTCATGCTCTATGCCCCAGGATAAAAAACTGACACAAAGGAAATAAATGGAATCAATTCATTCCCAGCATTCTTATCCACACCTCTCCATTTTGGGAGAGGCCAGAACCTCAAAACAAAGGGTGGTGGGTGTATAGAACGAGCTGCCTGAGGAGGTATTGAGACAAGGACTATCGCAACATTTAAGAGGCAATGAAACAGGTACATGGACATGGTAGTTTTGGAGGGATAGGGCCAAACACAGGCAGGTGGGACTAGTGCAGATGGGACATGTTGGTTGGTGTGGGAAAATGGGCCGAAGGGCCTGTTCCTATTACTTTAATCAGGGGAATGATATTTGGACAATTCCTCTCCAAATGCCTAAGGCGATTGAAGCTAGTAAACCACACTGGCTCAAACTCACATGACAAGATTGTAGCAGGTGATATGCTGGAAACTGCAGGAACAGGACTCGATGGATCCTGTAGCATGGTTCCCTGAGCAGACTGCCCAGCTTGTCTGGTGAAACGGCTCATCACCAGAACTCACCAACAAGCACCAAGGCCTGGCTTGGCTGGCAGTGAGGGGGGGCCCTGCGCGGTAGGAATCTTACCACGAGCGCACGCTGCCCTCGGGACAGCTGCTACAGACGGGAGACAGTTGTCGACCTCTTTGCGATGGAGAATACACAGACAGCTGTGGGGGCCAAGTCAAGGGATATTTTTAAAGGTGAGTTTGATAGGTTCTTGATTAGTACAGGCGTCAGGGGTTATGGGGAGAAGGCAGGAGAATGGGGTTGAGAAGGAAAGATAGATCAGCCATGATTTAATGGCGGAGTAGACTTGATGGGCCGAATGGCCTATTTGTGCTCCTATAACTTATGAACATAAACTTACGAACTTATGAAATCTTCAGGATCTGGTCATCTGTTTCTCAAAGCTTTGAAAGAAAAAGAGACAGAAATAATGGAAGCACTGGTAATCATTTCCCCAAATTCCAAAATGATTGGAAAGTAGCAAATGTAAAAAGGGAGGGGAGAGTGAACAATCATCAACAAACAGTCAGATTGATTTTACCTGAAGGGAAAATATTCAAATCTATTTTCAAGAAGATGGTGATAGGACTTAGAAAATAACAGTAAGACTGGGGAGAGATGATGTGAATTTATAAGAAGATAACCATGTTTGACAAATTTAATCGTTTTATTTTGTGGTTGTAACTAAAGAATAGGAAAAAAGTAACCAATAATGTGATTAGTTTAGATTCGTTTTTTTAGTTTAGAGTTTCAATGCGGAAACAGGCCCTTCGGCCCCTTGAGTCCATGCTGACTAGCGATCCCCGTACACCATCCTACACACTAGGGACAATTTACAATCTTTACCGAAGTCAATTAACTTACAAATCTGTACGTCCTTGGAATGTGGGAGGAAACTGGAGCACCCAGAGAAAACCCCTGCAGGTCATGGGGAGAACGTACAAACTCTGTACAGATAGCACCCATAGTCAGGATCGAACATAGGTCCCTGGCGCTGTAAGGAAGCAACTCTACCATTGCTCCACCATGCTGTCATGTATTTAGATTTTCAGAAGGCCTTGGATAAGATACCATACAAAATTAGAGCACATGGGATTGGGAGTAAAATAAGTTAGCACTGGTAAATGGACGGAAAAGCGAGGATAGGAATAAATGGATTACTTTTGTGTTGGAAGACTGTAACTAATGGGCTACTGCAAGGATTAATATCGGGCATCAGCTGTTCACAAGCCACGTTAATGATCTGGATGAGGGGACCAAAAACGATAACATAACCAGATATTCTGATTGTATATTGGTGTGAGTGTAAATTAAGAGGAGGATGTATTGATGTTCCTGCATGACTGAGGGGATAAATGGGTGTGGACGTTGAAGAAGGATTATTATGTAGAAAAATGTGTTGGAAAAAAAATTAGATTATGTACAATTATTTTGACAAGTGAGGGATTTCAAAGATTTCAACCTTGTATACAAATCACTGAACGTTAATTTGCAGACATAACAAGCAATCAGGAATCGGTTTTGGTGTTGATTCATCAACTGTGGCGAGATACAGTGAATAACTTAATTTTGTGTGCCAGCTAGTCGGAACATGCCATATATGAGTACATCAGGTAGCGCAAAAGGAAAAATAAACAGTGTTACAGCTTTAGAGAAAAAGGCAAATAATATGGTGTTTCTTGTTGCTAGCAGCGATGTTCAAGAATAAAGATACCTTATTGGAATTATTTTGGGGCTTGAAGAGATTGCATTAAGAATACTGTGCGGGATTTCTCCCTTTTAGTTTAGTTTAGTCCAGTTTAGTTTAGTTTAGCTCAGTTTAGTTTAAAGATGCAGCATGGACCCATTTCCTTCAGCCCATCGAGTCCATGTCGATCATCGATCACCCGTTCACGCAAGTCGAGAGTCGAGAGTGAAGAGTGCTTACTTGTTATATCTCCCAAAACCGAACAATGAATTTTTTACTTGCAGCAGGTATGTGAACATATCACTCTGTAAAACCTATAATAAACAACAAGTTCTGTATATAAATAAAAAAACATATAGACAATATAGATACATAGTGGTGCAAAGTCAAAAATAATATCCCCAGGTCTATATAGTTTGGAGCATATTGGGAGGTTGTAGTGTTTCATAGCTTGATGGTTGTCGGAAAGAAGCTGCTCCTGAAACTGGGTGTTACAGTTTTCAGGCTCCTTTACCTTCTTCGTGGTGGCATGGGAGCGTGGCCAGGGTGGTGTGGGTCTCCGATTATGTTGCCTGCCTTTTTGAGACAGCGCCTCCTATAGATCCCTTCGATGGTGGGGAGGTCAGTACCCGTGATGGACTGGGCAGTGTTCACACTCTATGTTCTATCTTTTCCCACTTTCTCATCCACTCGCTACACACTAGGAGCAATTTACAGAGGCCAATCAACCTACAAACCTACATGTCTTTGAGTTGTGGAAAGAAACTGGAGCACCCGGAGGAACTCCAAGCAGTCACAGGTAGAACGTGCAAACTCCACACAGAGAGCACCCGAGGTCAGGATTGAACCTGGGTCTCAGGTGCCGACCCATATTATTTCTTCCATTTCTTCCGTTTACCCTTAAAGTCCAACATTTTGACCATGACGTCAGGTGGCAGAGTGGTATAGAGGTGGTGATGCTGCCTTACAATGCCAGAGACCCGGGTTCCATGCTGACTATGGGTGCTGTCTGTATGGAGTTTGTATGTTCTTTCTGTGACTGTTTGGGTTTTCCCCGGGTGCTCCGGTATCTTTTCACATTCCAAAGATGTACATGTTTGTAGACTAATTGGCTTCAGTTAAGTCAGTTAACCATTGTCCCTGGTGTAGGTTAGCGCTAGTGTACAGGGTGATCGGTGGTCAGCGTGGACAAGTTGGGCCAATGGGCCTGTTTCCACGCTGTATCTCTAAAGTAATGTAAAGTCATATTTCATGATTTTGTTTGCCATGATGTTATGGAGATAATGTTGATATATTGGTTGCTTGCCATTGAAAGGGCTCAATTGATATCCGAGTTATAATTAGATAGGGGTGGTGAACATTTAGGAGGCAGTGCACCATATGCACCAGGATTAGAGAAAGCTTGCCAAAAGATTTTTGTTTTAAGAAAAGATGGTGAAAACCAATTGTTCACTGAAAAGGCTCTTCAAATCTTGACATGCTTGCCAGTAAATCAAGATCAAAGGCCAAGTAAAGACAGTTGAATGTTTCACAACATTTAATGCTGCAGTGCCAGATCTAAATGCATCTCCCATTAGTCAGATATATCTTGCATTATAAAGTAGATCAACAGCTTTCAAATGACTTTGTTTTCTTTCCAGCTATTTCACAACACTGTATAAAAACAAGAATGGGTGGTAATTTGCAAAAGATGAGAACACCGTCAATGCAACTCAGCGGGTCAGGCAGTGTTCAGAAGTTCAGAAGTTCATACGTAATAGTAGCAGAATTAGGCTATTCGGTTCATCGAGTCTACTCCGCCATTCAAATATGGCTGGACTATCTTTCCCTCTCAACCCCATGTTCCTGCCTTCTCCCCATAACCCTTACTAATCAATAATCTATCAATCACCGCCTTAAAAGTTGTTAGTGTTCCATCAATTCATTTATCTTTTACCGTATTGTGTTTAGAGATGTTATTTTCGGTCATTCACTCTACACCTGCTGTTTTCACACTTTTCAGGAGATTTTTTTCATGGAGCTACTTCCATGAAGTGAGACACAAGCATTTAGTTTAATTTCTCTGCCATTTCCTTGTTTCTCAATGAAATTTATCTAGTCTCATTTTGTAAACGAATTGCATTAACTTTTGCTGATCTATTCCTTTTCAAATTTCTATTGAAGCTTTATTATTCTTATGCTAATTGCTCTTATGCGATTATTCTTGAATTCTCTTTTGCCCTTCCTCCTTAATGTCTTCGTCCTCCTATTCTGAATTCTAACATTTTCCCCGTCTCTTTTTTGGTAGAATTATATGATTTTCCCTTTGGTTAACAAAATACGACATTTCTAATTTTAAAAAAAGACACAATATGCTGGAGTAACTCAGTGGGTCAGGCAGCATCTCTGGAGAATGTGGATAAGTGATGTTTCAGGTCGAGACCCTTCTTCAGACTGATGAAGTGTCCCGACCTTAAATGTCACATCCACTTTCTTCAGGGATGTTGCCTGACCCGCGGAGTTATTCCAGCACTTTGTGCCATTTTTTGTACACCTCTTTGTTTCTACATGTAAATTCTCCTGCTGGCCATGATTGGACCATTTTTTCTATCAGATTTTCGTGATAGTTATTACAAACTATATATTCCTTCTTAAAGTGGAAGTATTTTAATGAAGCTCTCCAATCTACAAAAGCCAACTCACAATTCACATCTTTGTAATTTCTTTAGGTTAGATCTGAGACTCTGATTTTAAATTGAACTAAATCACTTTCAAACTTCATATAAAATTGTATCTAATTATTCTCCCCTGAAGGCTGCTTAAACGCAAGGTTATTAACCAAATTTTTATCATTCCACAAGACTTTATCTAAAACAGCCTGTACTTCATTGGTTCCCCAACGTATTGACCTGGAATCAAATCTGAAAATATTATAATGTTTAAATATCATACGTACTGGGAATGGAATTAAAAATATTTACTTGTTGCAGCTTTACAGGCAGGTTACTGTAGTATATCTAGTCATTAAGTCATACGGAAACAGGCCCTCTGGCCAAAGTTGACCATGCTGACCAAGATGCCCCATCTACCATGCCTGCGTTTGCCCCATATCTTTTTAAACCTTTCCTATCTATGTATCAGTCCAAATGTATTTAAATGTCATGAAAGTATCTGCCTCAACTACTTCTTCTGGCAGCTCGTTCCATAAGGCACTAGCCTCTGTGTGAAAAAGTTCCCCCTCAGCTTCACCTCATTCTACATCCTCTTGTTTGCAATAATAATAATAATCAATAATCAATAATACAACAAATTAAATGTAAACTGTGAGCATGAAGAAGGGTCCTGACCCAAAATGTCACCTGTCCATGTACTCCAGAGATGCTGCCTAACCCGTTGAGTTACTCCAGCACTTTGTGTTATAAATAATCAGTAATACTAAATAACAAAACCAGATTAGTGTTTCCAAATATGATCGAGAAAACCTTCATCCACATGCTCCATAATTATCTGTCACCTTGTTGCAGCTAATGTGGTTTCCTCAGTTTGAAGAATGGATCCAATCCCATCCTTCTTCTCCAGAGAGAAAGTGGCACGGTGGTGCAGCGGTAGAGTTGCTGCCTTACAGAGCTGACAGCACCAATCCCGGGTTCAGTCCTGGCTATAGGTGCTTGTCTGTACAGAGTTAGTAAGTTCTCCCCGTGACTCGCATAGGTTTTCTCCGAAAACGTTGGTTTCCTCCCACACTCTAAAGACGTCCAGGTTTATAGGTTAATTGGCTTGGTATAAAATGTAACATTTATCCCTACTGTAGGATAGTGTTAATGTGCGGGATTTGCTGTACAGTGTGGACTCAGTGGGCTGATGGACCTGTTTCTGCTTCACCACTGTATTTCTAAACTAAACTAAACCAAGATGCTGTCTGACCCGCTGAATGACTCCAGCACTTTGTGCCTATCTTTGCTCAAACTATATGCAGGCACCCTCATAATTAATGTCTCACCCTTGTTCCAGCTGCCTCTCATTTCGAAATTTATACTATGCCCTAGATTACCACTAGTGTTTGCGACCTATGGACGTCCCATCAACATTTTCTGCCACTTGGTGTTTCTTTGCTCCAACCAAGCGGATTCTACCTCTTGATTTTCCAATCTAAGATCTTTCACTTTATCCGATTCAATATCAGGGTTGTTTTCTATTCTTTCCATTTTCCTTTTCTCTTCTAAAAGTTAAATATCCTGAAATATTTAATTCTCAGCCACAAGGTCATAAGGTCATGAGTTATATGAGTAGAATTAGACTCTTCTGCCCATCAAGTCTGCGTTGCCATTCAATCATGGCTGATCGATGTCCCATTCTGCTGCCTTCTCCCCATCACCACTGACACCCGTACTAATCAAGAAACTATCTTTCTCTGCCTTAAAAATATCTACTGACAGCCTCCACTGGCGGCATGACCACTACATCCCTATTTTTCATTTCCAGCTCCCCTTGAAATCAATGCTAGCATTACATCTTGGTTACTTTGCAGCTACATCTCTGTAATTTAGTTTTGTTTATTTACTTTAGAGATACAGCGCGGAAACAGGCCCTTCAGCCCATCGAGTCGGCACCGACCAGCGATCCCCACACATTAACACCATCTTACTTCAAGGGACAGTTTACACATACACCAGGCCAATGAACCAACGTATGTAGATGTCCCAGGGCTTACATGCCTACTTTGACCAATTTCCCCTCCTCTCTCCAAGGGGAGTTCTGCAACGCCCTCTCTCACTGCTCCCCCTCTGTGATTCCTCCTGCACTCCCGCTCTATGCCACCGTGACAGAGCTTTTCTTCCGTCGCCACCGCCTCTGTGCCCCTTTCTGTGGGGAAAAAAATCCTCCTCATCCAGTTACAATACATTGAGGTTCAAACGAAATTTCGTTTCTACAGTCATACAAACAAGAAAAGAACCAAGACACAACACAATTTACACAAACATCCATCACAGTGAAGCTCCTCCTCACTGTGATGTTAGGCAAAGTCTTATCTCTCCCCTGCACTCCCCATTCTCCTCCCGATGTCAGAGTCAAAGCTCCTGGCGGGCGATGGTAAATAAGTCCCGTGGCCATTCAGGCTGCGCCGGGTGATGCCGCGCTCCGGGTCTTGATGTTGGAGCCCCCGTTGGGCGCTAGCAAGTCCCGCGGCCATTAAAGCCGTGCCGGTCGATGTAAGGCCCCGCTCCAGGTCATTTTCAACCCCGCCACTCAGGCAGGGAGAAGTTGCCGCCACGGGAGCTCCGAAAAGCGGTCTCCCACCAGCGACCCGCGAGCTCTTGGTGTTACCGTCCACGGGCCAGCAGCTGGAGCCTCCGAATCTCCGAGGTCGGGCAGCAGCAGCGCGCCATCACAGCTCCTCCCGTTCCGAACTCGGCCAGCTCCACGACGGTGAGTAGTCCGCAGGTTCCGCGATTGGAACCCCAGGTCCGGTTGGAGGCCGCTTCACGGTGCTAGGCCCCAACGACAACGGAGACCCGACAGAGGAAAGGTCGGGTCCTCCGTACAGGGAAAAGATTTTAAAAGTTTCCCCCACCCCGCCTCCCACCCCCCCACACATATCCAGCTACAAAAAACACTAACTACACTCAAACGAGACAAAAAATTAAAAAAGACAGACGGACTACAGAGGCCGCTGTGACGAGAGTCGCGCCGCCCACTGGAACAATATCTGTATGACCCCTTCTCCCTTTTCCACCGGTCCTTCTCCTTTTGTCACCACTTCTACAGCCAACAATGGACCATTGTGGACTCTGTCTTTCTTTGGTCATCGGTGCCGGCTCTGTTCTGAACCTTGTCAACCTCTAATTTCCCTCTCCTCTGACTCTCAATCTTGACCCAACACGTCACCTATTCCTCTCCTCCAGAGATGTTGCCTGACCCGCTGATGTGCTCCAGCATTTGATTCTATCCAAGATTTTTTAAAATGTTCATGAATCCAACAGTTGCCCAGATTTGAAAGCTTGCTCCTGAATACTATACTGGCTCAAAGAAAATGTCATCAGGTGCAGCGTTTAAAGGCTGTACAAAATGTTAGGCTTTAAGTGAATGAGGACAGTGAATCATTACAATTTAATAGCCGTCATAAAACGTTGGTATTTACAACCTTTAGTTTTTACTGTGGCAGGAAGTATAAAATTTGGAGTCTGAGAAAAAAAAAGTTTTCCTTAGTTAGTTTAGAGATACAACAGGTAAACAGGTCTTTCGGCCCACCGAATCTACGCTGACCAGCAATCCCCATACACTAGCCCTATCCTACACACTAGGGACAATTTACAATCTTTACAGAAGCCAATCAACATACAAATCAGTCCGTCTTTGGAGTGTGGGAGGATACCAGAGCACCCAGGGCAAACCCACGCGGTCACGGAGAACATGCAAACTCCGTACAGACAGCATCTGTAGTTAGGACTGAATCCGAGTCCCTGGTGCTGTAAGGCAGCAACTCTACCGCTGTGCCACCGTGCCACTCCATGATACAGATCAAGGGAGGGAAAGGACTTGCTAGTCCATACCAAGAGTCTCTGGTTCAATGGGTCAATGGTACTTTATTGGCACATGTAGGGAGATGCGGGATTCAGGGATGAGCGTATGAAGGGAGGGGAAAGGAGCAGGGTTTGGTGGGTTGGCGGGAGAACTGGGGCTGGTGGGAGGTGGTGGGAGAAATGGGGTGCATTGGAGTGGGGGGGGGGGGTGCATGGGAAAAAAAGAGGAGGGGTGTGCAGGGGAACTATGACTTGAAGTTGGAGAATTCAATGTACATGCTGTTGGGTTGTAAAGGGCCTGTCCCACCAGCATGCAACTCTATGCGATGAACGCGATCAAACTAGAAGCGGGGGCCGTGCGGAGGTCGGGTGACCCCTGTACAGGGCCGTTCCCACCAGCATGCACCTGCATGCGGCAAGCGCAACCAAACCGGCAGTAGGGGCCGCGCGGAGGTCGGGTAAGTGGCGCAATGCGGCGCAAAGTGAGGCGAACTTGGAGCGAAGTCCAAGGTAAGTTCGCCAGAGAGGGGCACAGAGGCACACACACAGAGGGCCATGGAGCCACACACAGAGAGGGTCACGGAGGCACTTACAAATAGGTTCACGGAGGCACGATGTCGGGGCGGTGTGTAAATGTCGAGGCGACTGTGAGCCGACAAGCCGTTGCCGCGTGGAATTTTTGGACATAGTCGGTTTTTCGGAGCCCCGCGCGATGTCGGGACGAACTCGGGACGAACTCCGCACAATTCCGCACGGCTCCGGCGATCGAAGTGGGACCGGCCCCGCGACGCCGGACGGCTCAAGCGACCACGTTAGGTCGCGCTAATCGCATAGAGTTGCATGCTGGTGGGACAGGCCCTTAAGCTACCCAAGCAGAACACTGAGCATTAATTAATCAGTTCTTCTGCTAACAGTAAGAGAACCTAGATTACAAAGTACTGTTCTATACAGAGTTTAACCAAAGCATTATTGTGAACTATTGATTAATCGGAACTGGAAGCTGTCACCGCATTAACCTGACCATGAGAAAGGAACAAATCTGCATTATTTATTTTCCCAGCTGATGGATGGCAGTGATAGGTCTCACAAAATGATTTTGTATTTATAGAGTCATAGAGTGATACAGTGTGGATCACTTTGGCCGAAGTTGGCCCATACCGGCCAACATGTCCCAGCTACACTAGTCCCAACTGCCTGGGCTTGGTCCATATCCCTCCAAACCTATCCTATCCATGTACCAGTCTAACTGTTTCTGAAATGTTGGGATAGTCCCAGCCATAACTACCTCCTCTGTTCCATACACCCACCACCCTTTTCTGTGAATATGAGATAACTAGATAAAAATAGTCTTCGATTCTGAAGCACCTCAGCGGGTAAAGATGACACAATCTAAGACAAATTCATAGCGGGCTTTGTACTGAGCTTCTGTTCTGGATATCACATTGTTAGTGTAGTGAAATGGTCCTAAGTATATATTCAGACAACTATTCGATCCCAAGTATCAGGAAGATTTTTCAGAGCGGGTTACCAAAAACTTGATCGAGCAGGCTTTCTCTCTAAATGAAGAGATAGGGAGGCAGGAAGGTTTACAGAGGGAATACCAGGCATGCAACCCAAGCAGTTAACAGCACCGACCACAGGAACGCAGCCGTACAGACCAGGAGTTGGAGTAGGAAGAGCCCAGAGATGTAACATGGATGGAAGAGCTCTGGAAGAAAAGCTGAACTCAAGGATAACCATTTTCAAATTTGGAGGTGGGCAGCACAGTGGCACTCTAAGACAGTAGAGTTGCTGTCTTACAGCACCAGAGACTGACTACGAGTGCTGTCTGTATGGAGTCTGTAGATACTCCCTGTGACTGCGTGGGTTGTCTCCAGGTGTTCCTGTTTCCTCCCACACTCCAATGACATGCAGGTTTGTAGGTTACTTGGCTTTGGTTAAAAGGCCCTTAGTGTGTAGCATAGTGTCAGTGTGCAGGGTGATTGCTGGTCGGCGTAGACTCGGTGGGCTGAAGGGCCTGTTTCCGTGCTGCATCTCGAAAGTAAAGTGAAGTTGCCAATCCATGAGTATGCAAGGCTTTACCTTTACCCTGGTACAATCAGGACCTGCTTTAATTTGCTACATATATTTGTGGACTGAATTATTCAACAGTGAAACTAAAGTACCTCAAATTATCTTGACAGCCTGCAGTAGTTTAGTTTGGTTTAGTTTTGATGTTTAGCTCGGGATAATTGCCGCAAATCTGCAAATACCCTGAAGGATCTATGAAAGGAATCAAAGATATGCAGAAGTATAACAATTGTGAGATAAAAGTGGAATGAAGGAATGGTTAACTGGGCCCTTTGCATAGGTTGCGTAAGACGGAACTGCAGATGCTGGTTTACACCGAAGAAGGACATAAACGCTGAAGTAACCCAGCGGGTCAGGCAGCATCTCTGGAGAAAACCAATAGGTGACGTTTCAGGCCGAGACCCTTCTTCCTCTCCCACCTCCACCGAGCGCTTTCTTCAGTCTGTAGACGTCTGATTGACGTCAAAATTCGAAACATCGCCTATCTATGTTTTCCAGAAATGCTGCCTGACCTGTTGAGTTACTCCAGCTCTTTGTGTCCTTTTGCGTATTAACCAGCATCTGTAGTTCTGAAAAGTAGGTTAACATTTTGGGCGGCTGCATTTGGCAACGCTTACAGAAACCTATTAACATCCATTGTGTCGACTTTAATTAAAGAAACAAATGTAAAAAGTACCGTAAATTCCGTTCGAGGTGTTAGGTTGTGAGACATCGAGTGAAGTTTGCGATTCAGGCATGAATTCTGACATGTCACCTTTGTGTTTAATTAAAGGCTTGGGATGGTTTTAATTGATCAAATCACACAGTACAGCTAGTCAACAAATACCTGTTACGTCAGCTGTAGTCAACTTTCACTCGTCTCTCCCAGCTCACACAGTGAATATTACAGTGACATTGGTTTACAACACAATCTGGGCTTCTTTTTAACATTTAATTGTGGGATTGCCTGCCGGAACTTACAATCATGGGGCAGCGGTGGTAGAGTTGCTGCCTCACAGCGCCAGAGACTCTGGTTCGATCTGTCTGTATGGAGTTTGTACGTTCTCCCTCTGACCTGCCTGGGTGTTCTCTGGGCGTTCCGGTTTCCTCCCACACTGCAAAGATGTGCTGGTTTGTAGGTTAATCGGCGTGGTAAAATTGTAAATTGTCCCTAGTGTGCGTGAGATAGTGTTGGTGTGCGGGGATTGCTGTTTGGCGCTGACTTGGTGGGCTTGTTTCCGTGTATATCTCTAAAGTAAACTAGACTAAATCCCTAACCGCAGTGTTTCAACTTTTGCCAAATATTTAATGGAGGCTTGTAAAATGGTACTTCTTCCTCCCACAGTCTTCCTCAGCAGTAAGGTGATTTTTTATTTCAGATGTTAACCATACTCACATAAAATATATCCAAGAATAACCAAACAGTGCACGGCTTTCTCTGGAAACAAGGGACTGCAGATGCTGAATAATACACAAAGGGACACAAAGTTTTGGAGTAACTCAGCGAGTCAGGCAGCATGGATACACAAAATGCTGGAGAAACTCAGCGGGTGCAGCAGCATCTATGGAGCAAAGGAGATAGGCAACGTTTCGGGCTGAAACCCTTCTTCAGACTGATGGGGGTTGCAACGTTTTGGGCCGAAACCCTTCTTCAGACTGATGGGGAGTCAGGCAGCTTCTCTGGAGAACACGGACAGGTGATGTTACAGATAGGATCAGGATCAAGAAGGGTCTCGACCCGAAACGTCGCCTATCTCCTTCGCTCCTTAGATGCTGCTGCACCCGCTGAGTTTCTCCAGCTTTTTGTGTAACCCAGGATCAGGATCAAACCTGGTTAATGGCAGTAGGATCATTGTGTCAGAGAGAGTCGTTCAGCACTCATAAACAGGCCCTTTGCCCGTCTCCATGCCGACCATTGTGCTTATCTATACCAGTCCCGTTTTACCAGGATTTGGTTCCTTAGCTGTTTATGCCCTGGAGATACAGGTGGTTATTGAGATGCTATTAAATGTTGTGAGAACACTTGCCACCACTTGTAGTTTAGTTTAGAGATACAGCACGGAAACAGGCCCTTCGGCCCACCGAGTCCGCACTGACCAGCGATTCCCGCACATTAATACTACTCTACACACACTAGGGACAATTCTTTTTACATTTATATATTTATCCCAAGCCGATTAACCTACAAACCTGTACGTCTTTAGGGTGAGAAAGGAAACTGAAGATCTCTGAGAAAACCCACGCAGGTCACAGGGAGAACATACAAACACTGTACAGGCAGCAGCCGTATCAGGATCGAACCCGGGTTTCTGGCGCTGTAAGGCAGTAGCTCTACCGCCACACCTAGTAGATGCAAAAGTGGAATAACAGATCTGATGTGAACGGGTGACGTTGACTACCAATTGAAGGGTTTGTTTCCTTGGTGTTTCCATCAGCCAACACCTTGATAAAGTTCTGCCAAGTTCAGTTCAAGGCAAATATCACCAACATAGAACATAGAACAAAGAAGATCGTAACATAGGAACATGATACCAAGTTAGACTGATCTCTACTACCTGCATGTGATCCATATCCCTCCACTCTCTGTCTATCGCCAAGTACTGTGTTTGGTGTATTGACCAGTTTTGGTCACCCTGCTCTAGGAAGGATATAATTAAGCTGGGAAGAGTGCAGAGAAGATTGACGAGGATGTTACCAGGACTAGAGGGGTTGAGCTATTGGGAGATGTTGGGCAGGCTAGGACTTTATTCCTTGGAGCACAGGATGCCGAGGGATGATCTTTTAGATGTGTACACTATCATGAGGGGAATAGATAGGATGAATGCACAATCTTTCACCCAAGGTAGGGGAACCAGAGCACATATGTTTAACGTGAGAGGGGCAAGATTCAATAAGAACCTGAGGGGGTAACTTTCTCACTCAGAGGATGGTTGATTATAGGCTGCACTGAGGCTGAGGTCAACATAGAAGTGTATAAAATCATGAGGAATATCAATGGGATGAATGCACAGAGTCCTTTACCCAGGATAGAGGAATCGAGAGTCAGATGACATAGATTTAAGGTGAGAAGGGCAGGATGTAATAAGAACTTGCCCTTAGGGCAGAACCTTAGGGGCTAACCCTTTCATTCAGAGGGTGAATATAGGTATGTGGAACGAGCTGTGGGGAGGTGGGTGAGGTAGGTACAATAACAACATTTAAAAGACACTTGGACAGGTTCATGGATGGGAATGATTTGGTGGGATATGAGCTAAACTCAGGAAGGTGGGACTAGCTTCAACTGATGTGAGGTCCTGACCTACCATCTACCTCATTGGAGGCTCATGGACTACCTTTTTCGGACTTTGCTGGACTTTAATTTGCATGAAACATAATTCCATTATCATGTATCTGTGCACTGGGCATGGTTTGATTGTAATCGTGTATAGTCTTTCCGCTGACTGGATAGCATGCAGCAAAAAAAGCTTTTCACTGTACCTCGGTACACATGACCATAATAATTGTAAACAATTGTAGTCAAAAATAATAGTAAACTAAACCGAACTAAACTAAACTAGTCTTACACTGAACTAAACTAACCTAACCTAACTTAAATCTAATCTAATCTAAACTAATCTAAACTAAACCAAACTCTACTAAACTCAACTAATCTAATCTAAACTAAACTAATCTAAACTAAACTAAACTAATCTAAACGGGGCATCTTGGTCAGCATGGACGGGTTGGGCCGAAGGGCCTGTTTCCGTGCTGTGTGGCTCCATGACTGCCTGAATGTGTTCGGAAAGCTATCAGTGTGATGATCCCTCATGCTCGGTGTCAGCTGAGTGGCCCGCGGATCACCAAAGGAGAAGGCAGCTTTCAGGACTGGGGATCAGATCAGGCGATGAAGGTTATGCCTGCGTTTGCCAACTTAAGCACATTACCAGAGTCATTAAATCACCGAGTGTGGGCTGCAGGAAAATAGAATCAACTTACTCCATGGCCAGCTGCAGCTTGACGCCGTGGGACATGGCAAATTCAACTCACCACTTTGAAAGTCAGCAGCAGGACTGGAAGAACACATGGAGTGGATGCAGTGGGTCCCTGCACGCTAATTATTGTGGCTGTATACGTTAATAATTGGCTGACTCTATCCCCTTTGACATTTGGCAGGTGTCCATCCATGTCTGCTTATCATGCCCAGCGCCGTGATTGCTCTTTCTTGCTTATTCAGGCTCAAGCACACACGTATCAAAGGAGATTGCGGCTGACTCCGTGGCCTCTTCTGGTCTCCGGCAGGTCAAGCAAGGCAACGTCAATTATTTTCTAAGGTTCAGGCTCCACGGCTCAATAACCTTGCCTGATGCACCAGTCACACAGACAGGGGACAAACAAAACCTGCGCCTTTGCTGCACCTTTATAACATGCAAGGGGGACCATTTTACCGTCAGTTAATTTAAGATGGACCCCAGCTCCATTATTCAGCAACATAAACGTACAGGAGTCTTCACCAGCAAGCGGGCTGTTCTGCTCTGAAGATAGACGCAAGATGCTGGAGTAACTCAACAGGTCAGACACCATCTCTGGAGAAAAGGAATAGGTGACGTTTCGGGTTGAAACCCTGGGTGATCGATGTCGGTTCTGATGCCTTTTCACACTTCTAGATTCCCTCTCCCCTGACTCTCAGTCCAAAGAAGGGTCTCGACCCGAAATGTCACCTATTCCTTTTCTCCAGAGATGCGGCCTGACCCGCAGTTACTCCAGCATTTGGTGTCTATCTCCAGTGTAAACCAGCGTCTGCAGTTCCATCCCACACAGACTGTTCTACCCTGTTCCATTGCACAGGAACAGCAAGAAGGAACTGAGGGTTGAGTTTTGAGGGGAGCATTCGCTTTATTCAACACCTCCACATCTACTCCATGGGCTGCAGTGACGCACCGAGGCCATTCTGCCAGCTCTTCCCATGGCAGAGCTCCTCTATACCCAGAGCTCCTCTGTCCCCAAGGGCAAAGGAAGGAGATAGAGGAAAACATTGTCACTTGACTGTTGGAGGAACTCAAAGGGTCACATGGTGCAGGTGGAAGGAAATGGACGTACAACGGCTCGGCCTGGAACCCGCCTCGTCCCACTGTACGAGGTAATTCAAGTGTTCTACAAAGTTCTCCTAAGTTTTCCCCTGATTCGAACTCAGAGAACTGTAGGTACTCGGGACATCCGGTAACTCGTGACGTTTTTTCATCCCTGCAAAAAAATGCCCACGAGTAAAAAAATACTTGTGATGAAAAAACATTATTTTTATACCTGCCGTTAGCAGTACGAGCCGCTACGAGACATCCGCGAACTCATACGGACCCGCTACGGACATTCTCCGAGTTCGAATCAGGGGAAAACTCGGGAGAACTCTTGAATTACCTCATACAGTGGGACAGGGGTTTTAAGACTAACAGGGTAGAGAGGAGATAGCATGTAGAAAGAGGTGAGGGGAGGGCTGAGGCAAGTGTTATGAAATGGCAGGTTGAATCACATAGGAGGAGTTGATTGGCAAGTGTACAGGGTGGGTGAGAGGTGGGGATAGTGAGGGGTGAGGTAGGCAGGAGGTGGAGACAACAGAAGGGTGCAAACACTGGCATTAGTGAGTTTAAGATAATATATTGCCGCTATGAATGTGGTTCTGTGCAAAACTAGTGTGTGCGTGTGTGTTTGTGTGTGGTTTTGTATGTTTGTGTATGTTTATGTATGTTTGTGTGTGTGTGTGCTCCAGTGTGTGTGAGTGCACCGTGAATGTGTACATATATATATGTGTAAGATTTGTAAATCCCTGACAGACTCTCTCTATCTTAGAGATCAACATACTTTCTCATTTCCTTGTTCATGTTCATATGTTCAGGTGATAGGGGCAGAATTAGGCCATTTGTCCCATCAAGTCTACTCCTCCATACAATCATGGCTGATCTGTCTTTCCCTCTTAACCCCATTCTCCTGCCTTCTCCCCATAGCGCCTGATACCCGTACTAATCAACCCGTACTAATGTTGATGTTGTGTAAATAATGAGTCTAACTGCATTTATGAATATGCCAAAAATCAGCTGCAGGTGCAGAAAAGTGTACAGAAACAGCAGAAAATAGTATGTGAGTGTGTGTGTGTACATCGACATATGTGCGTGTGCGTGTGTTGGTGTGTGTGTGTGTGGGCATGTGTATTTACATGTGTTGATATGCATGTGTCGGTGTGCATGTGTGTGTGTGTGTGTTTGTATTTGTGGGTTTGTGTGATTCAAAGTCAGGTCGGACATTCCGTTGCCACAGATACCGGCGGTTCACCAGTCACAGTGAAACTGATTTAACAGCAACCTCATTGTGGGAAACAGCTTCATCGAACGGAGAAACTGAACACGATGAAGTCAGCACTCTAAACCCTCTCTCCCTCTTCAATCACAGGTACACACACCCTCCTGTATCCATCGGGACTGCAAATCCCCTATTTGCCCAGGTGTTCCATGTACAGACCATTGTTCACTGACAGGAGTTTAGAAATGCCAACGCCCATAACTCAGTATGTTGGTTGGAAGGGTCTCCTTGTAAAGGTGTGTGACCCTGTTCTAAACAAGCTGTTCATATGTACCGCAGTGACTCCAATGATTTCCGGCTCACGAGATTTGAGAGAAAGTAGGATTAGGTTCACTACTGTTCCCTTAGAAAAGGTGACAGGCAATACGCTGAGTGCAGCACTTCCATTTTAAGTGTGCTCACTCCCTTTAGAAAGATATTGCTCCCACACAACTTCATTTGGCTGAAAGGTCATTCAGCCCATCAGAGCTTGAGAGTCTCATCACATTCGTTCACTGGAGAAATATTCTTTAAACTATAGTGGCGGCACGGTGGTGCAGCGGTAGAGTTGCTGCCTTACAGCGCCAGAGACCTGGGTTTGATCCTGACTATGCATGTTGTCTGTATGGAATTTGTATGTTCTCCCCGTGACTCTTTGCTTTTCCAGTGTATGGGGTGATCACTGGTCGGCACGGACTCAGTGGGCCAAAGGGCCTGTCTCCACTTGTCTCTAGTCTAAAGCATCACAGGCCGAATCTAATTCTATTCCCTAGAGCGTCAGGGACCCGGGTTCGATCCTGACCTTCGACGTTCTCTCTGTGGAGTTTGCACATCTGCCTGTGACCATAAATGCCCAGCCGGTGGAGCTGCTGCCCCACAGCACCAGGGACGCAGGTTCAATCCTGACATCGGGTTCTGTGTGGAGTTTGCATGTTCTTCCTGGGACCACATGGGTACCCTCTGGGTGCTCCGGTTTTCTTCCACATCCCAAACATATGTGGGTTTGAAGGTTAGTTGGCCTCTGTAAATTGTCCCTGCTAACCATTGATCACTCATTCACACTGGCTCAATGATATCCCACTTCCGTATCCACTACCTACACACTGGGGTCGATTTACTGAGGTCAATTAACCTGCAAAAGCTGCATGTCTTTGAGGTGTGAGAGAGGAAACCGGAGTTTCCCGGGGGAAACCCATGCGGTCACGGGATGAACGCGAAAACTCCACGCCGACAGCACCCGAGGAAACATTCGCATGAAGAGGACAAATAGGGTCTCTCTCAACAATTTAGCACAGGAGCATCAGTCAAAACTACTGGGCTTAAGTCTCTGGAGTGGGATTCCAAAGCCCACAGGGCAGATGACGTTCACTCAGTCAGAGATGGTGTTACTGTAAGAGCGGAGAGACCACCCCATGGAGGAGGGTGGGGGAATATTCTGGCTGTGGTGAAAGTCAACAGCCTCTTTTATACTTTGACCAATATTCATTTTTGTTGTACGAAAGTAAAATGATCCAATAATACTCTCCAGCCCAAAGGCAATATTACTCCCACTGTGCCCAATGATGTTTTATTTTTGCAAATGCATTCATAAAATAATTTCTTTGCAAAAAATGTCTACCTTAGCATAGTTGTGCAGTAGAGTGCGTTCCTACTGTGACAGAGCTTGCTTAAAGGCATGTGTATTTGACTTAAAACACATGGGCGGTAGATTCATCACCCACATTAAAAGGAGACCCAGTCCCCATGTGTTTTCCATTGTTATCCAGATTTATTTTGCTGTATTTCACTGCCAGGGCAAGGCTTTGAGACGTGGATCAGCCATTCCACAACACTGCGGTACTCTGTTGGTTTAGAAAGAACTTCGCCATCACAATTCCCTATGAAATCAAACCAGCACATAGATTTCCTTATTGTAAAATTATGCACCAGTCATCAATTTTATTTTAAAAGTTGTTTGCGAGGAATTGCATCGAGAAAACGGGTGGGGATTTTATTTAAGTAAGCTAGTATGACAAAGGCAATTTAATATGGAATCCATCAGATGATTGAAAGGACTATCAAATTATCCCACTCACTTGCGCTTGCCCCGTTGCCCTGCCTACAAATATTTCCTTCCACAACATGGCCCAGTTTGCCATTAGTAGTGAGATCCCCACGCTCATCGTTTGCATGCAAGGACAGTTTCAAGTCCAATCCGTTACATCCGCCAAATCCCTAAGAGAAGCACGCCTGCTCTTCCCTGTGAGGGAAAGAACTGCAGATGCTGGTTTAAATTGAAGATAGACACAAAATGCTGGAGTAACTCAGCGGGACCGGCAGCATCAATCTCCAGACTGTCTGGTGGCAGGGACTTGGGAAGACCCTTTAAGGGGCTGTCCCACTTGGGTGAGTTTAGAAGAGTTTAAAAAATTGGTGAGTTTAGAAGAGTTTAAAAAAATGACAGGTTGAAGACCTCCTTCGACTATGTAGAAGAACTCCTTCGACCTCCTTCGACTATGTTGAAGACCAGCTTCGACTAGCTACAACTATCTTCGGGAAAATTGGACACCGAATAGTGGAATGTGAAGATGATCTTCAATCTCCTTCGACCTCCCTTCGACCTCCCTTCGACTATGATGAAGACTATCTATGACTACCTTTGACTACCCTTGATTACCTACGACTAACATGCAGACCTACTACGGCCTACTATGTCTAAACCTACGAGTAAAAAAAGTATCGATTTTTTCCATGGCGACTTTTTTTTACTCGCAGGCATTTTTTTAACATGTTGAAAAAAAAAACGCGACCAAGCTGAGGCCTCGAGTACGCGGAGACCACTCTCGAGCATGAAGGAGAGTTACGAAGACCTCCTACGACCTCGTGTCGACCATGCTGCTAGTATGAGTCGAGGGCAAACTTGCCAGAACTCGCAGATTAGGTCGTCCAAGTGGGACAGGCCCTTTAGCGTGGGGAGAGTGGACTGGAGGTATTACAAATAACACACAAATCCGTGCGTCTTTCAGAACGTGGGAGGAAACAAGACCACCCGGAGGAAGCCCACACTTTAACAGGGACAACATGCAAACTCCACACAGACAGCATTTGAGGTCAGGATCAAAGTCGGGTCTCCGGCGCTGTGTGCCAGCAGCTCTCACTGCTACACCACTGTGCTGCCTTTGCATGCAGTTTATCTCCAGGTGCAATGTAGGTGGTAGTGCTTGTGTTCCTTGCTTTTAACCTGGAGCGTGCTAAGTATTATTGAAAGCCCCAAGGAGACAAGGAGAGTACTAGAACATGTGCAATCAGTTTGTTCAGTGAAATGTTTACAAAGTGTCTGTGCATATAAACATTTGCATCATTCATGTATGTCATATGTGTTCACCACATTGCTTTCCCCCTTTTCTTGAAAATAAACAGTCATTCATTTAATCAAACTATTTATGGACTCAAGCTATTCACAGATTTTCCGTCTCTTTGATCTTCTCAAAGGGAACTTTGTCATTGGCATTGTTATCAGTTCTTGGCTCGATCCGATAGAATCCTGTGTCATTTCTTCTGGCTTCCTGTTGATTTAGTTCTGGAATATTTTCATGATTGTATAACACTTCAGTATTTCCCTGTTTCACACTTGCAGGAATCAAAAGGGTTACATGCATGCTTCCAAGTGTATCTTCAATTTTTGCAAGGTATCTCTTTGTACCACATACTTGTTGTACGGTGGCGCAGCGGTAGAGTTGCTGCCTTACAGCGCCAGGTCCCGACTACAGGTGTGGTCTGTATGGAGTTTGTATGTCCTCACCGAGCCCACATTCCAAAGACAATTGGGTTTGTAGGTTAAGTGGCTTCTGCAAACAAGATTGACTCTAGTGTGTAGCACAGTGCTAGTGTGCGGGGTGGACGTTGGTCGGCGTGGACTCGATGGGCCAAAGGGCCTGTTTCCACGCTGTATCTCTACACGAACTAAATGAAACTCAACTCAACTCAGAGATCAGACTGAACCAATCTCAGTTGTGCTCAGTGCCTTCATGTGAGAGGGTGTTTTTTTATCCTTTTACACCCTCAGTCCTGATGCAGGTTTCTACCTGATACATCAACCAATCTTAGGCTCTGCCTGCACATATGCTGCCTAACCCATTGTGTTCCTCCAGCAGTTTGTTTATTGCTTCAGATTCTAGCATCTGTGGTCTCTTGCACCTCCATTGGAATAATCATGTTCCTACCTTCAGGAAGATGGTATTGGAGTCTGAAATCCATGATCAAAAGGCTCAACAATAGCTTCCTCCCAACTCTCAGGTTCTTGAACACTACACAACACTAACCTCGACTGTGAACCTCTATGGATTGTCATTGATTGCACTAAGGACCTTGGGTTTTTTCCCACTAATATAGCAGTTACTGATTTATTGAATTTTTGATTATTATATATTATCTACGTGTATTGTGTTTATCGACTTGTTATGCTACTGCATGCAAGAATTTCATTCTTTGGTTGTCAATTTCATTCTTTGGTGCAAATGACAATTGGCTTCTGTAAATTGTCCCTAGTGTGTAGGGAAAAAATATTGTATGGGTGATTGCTGGTCAGCGTAGACTCGACGGGCCGAAGTGCCTGTCCGCACTCTGTATCTCAAAGCTAAACTAAACTAAACTGAAAGAAGGGTCCCAACCTGAAACGTCACCCATCCTTTTTCTCCAGAGATGCTGCCTGACCCGCTGAGTTACTCCAGCACGTTGAGTCAAAGCTGGTATAAAAAAAGCATCTGCAGTTCTTTGTTTATAAACTAAATTAAACACAAATCTTGACTCATGAGAAGTATAACCTGTTGTGGGATGTGGTGGTATTCTGTAGATAGCAAGAAGTTTGTCAATAGGTTAATAGGTAAATGGCAGCACAGTGGCACAGCGGTAAAGTTGCTGCCTTACAGCACCAGAGAGTCGGGTTCAATGCTGACTATGGGTACTGTCTGTACGGAGTTTGTACATTCTCTCTGTGACCACGTGGGTTTTCCCCAGGTGCTACGGTTTCCTCCCACACTCCAAAGACGTGCAGGTTTGTAAGTTAATTGGTTTTGGTTAAAATTGTAAACTAGTGTGTAGATTAGAGTTAGTGTACGGGGTGATCACTGCTCGGCGTGAACGGTGTGCTGAAGGGTCTGTTTCCACGTTGTATAAGTCTGATTGTTAAACTTGAATACCCGTTGCAATTCCTTTTACAATACTCAGCAACAACATGTAGCTGTAAAGGGTGTGATGAAAGAAATGTTTACTTAAAACTATTTTAGTTTGTCACATCTTAATATAAATGAACAATACTGAGGAACATTATCTGAGACTAGTTTCCCTGGTGAGTCATGATATAGAAAAATTATTGTGCATGTTTCGACTCAATCCATTTTGTGTGACTATTAATCATAAAGTGGTTATGCCCTTTTTCACAACATCATCAATGTGTAGGCACAAAATGCTGGTGTAACTCAGCGGGTGAGGCAGCATCTCTGGAGAGAAGGAACGGGTGACGTTTCAGGTCGAAACCCTTCTTCAGACTGATGTCAGGGGAGTGGGCAATGTTGGAAGAGATTACTTGGTCATTTCCTACCCTGTGAGCGTGCTTTTGTTGGCAACCTTGACAGATAGATCAAATATCTGCTAGCCCTTCCAGATCTTTATCCAACATTTGCTAATCCAACAGTGTCTGGCAATTGCACTCATGTTCACAAGACCCGAACCTTCAGTGTAAATCTCTTCAGAAAATATCTCCCCCCCAATGCATTTTGTGTAACAACTATGCATTCCTATTTGACACAAGATTGACATAAATTGCTGGAGTAACTCGAAGATGGACACAAAAAGCTGGAGTAACTCAGTGAGTCAGGCAGCATCTCTGGAGAAAAGGAATAGGTGATGTTTTGGACGGAACCCCTCTTGCCCGGAAGAATGATTCCAACACAAATCGTCACCTATTCCATTTCGCCAGAGATGCTGCCTGTCTTGCTGAGTTACTCCAGCATTTTGTGTCTATATTCGGTATAAGCCAGCTTCTCCACCACGACAAGGTCTCCTGAGAGCGATGCCGTCTGGAGCTATGGTCCTGGTAGGGCCACCCTTGGTGGTAAGGTCGAGGGGGAGGTCTCTGACAAAGAGCAATCCAACCAAGACCTCAACAGTGGAACAGGTGGAGGATGATGGCTGACCTTAGTGGAGCATCACAATGGCTGGGAAGGCGGATGAAGGCTGCAGCAGAAAAGGGTCTCCGGTCACCTTGGACTCCATGTCACTGGATCCAGACCCAGATCTGTCAAGGACCATGTGGTGGCTGACTGTGCACCAGTCTCCCCACGTTAAACAAAGTCGCTCACAGGCGTTCTCCATGAGAGGACAGTCATACTCGTTTCAAGTGACCGCCAATGATGATAATGATAAGCCAGCATCTGCAGTTCCTTCGTACACCTATTTCATACACCCTTGTTTTATCAACCACTCATCTTTGCCAATTATCATAAGATCATAAGTGATAGGAGTAGAATTAGGCCATTCGGCCCATCAAGTCTACTCTGCCATTCAATCATGGTTGATCTATCGTTCCCTCCTAACCCCATTCTCCTGCCTTCTCCCCATAATCTCTTACACCCATACTAATCAAGAATCTATATATCTCTGCCTTAAATATATCCACTGATTTGGCCTCCACAGCCTTCTGTGGCAAATAATAGTAAGATTAAACGAGAGCTTACCAGTTTGAAGTTTGATCTTTATTTTATGAGATGATTATGTGAAGAAGCCACGCCAGTCCGCATACATGTCAATCTTCAAAGCAGCGGTATGAAATCACAGGTAATAGTAATTGAAGTAACATAGTAAGATCAGCAACTTGAGAACTACCAGATGACCTTTGTGAGAGAGAGTTGGGAGTGGAGGGCACGTAATCACCAACGTAACTCCTCATGAAGATCAAACTTAAAACTGGTAAGCTCTCGTTTAATCTTACGATTTTACTTCAGAGTCACGTGAGTGATTCCCTGAAGAGTTCAAAGCTCTGTGATTTCATGCCGCTGATTCAAATCCCGGCGTCTCACTGCATCGATTGACTCAGGATGAGTGAATAATCGACAATGCATTAACCATTACATTGATTCAAATGTATTAATGGTTTACGTTAATAAAGAAAATTAATAGCAACCCCTCTATCTCAGGGGAGGCTAAAGTGGACGCAAAACAGAATGGGCAAATAGCCCGGGTCAGCCATCAGCCCATGGTAAAATATTTTTGAAAATCAATTCAGTTGACCATCCTGCGGTTGCGAGCATATGGTCGATGGGAACTGGCCGCTGGCCGCTGGTCGCTGACGTTGACGCAGCCCTTGTTGAATGAGATGTAAAATTGTCAGTGTTTATACCTACATAAACCAGAACCTGCTTCAGCTACCTTGAAATAGTCTGAACCGGCCTTTTCTTGTGTGGTTGTTTGTCGCTAATAAACAATGCTGATTCCACACCTTAGGGTTCTGGTGGCCTTGATATAATATAGCAAGCCTGCCCTCACACATAGACGTGAGTCCGTGGGGGTCTGCTGATATATGATCTTAAATCCTGCCACCCCTGGTCTGCTCTGCTTGTGTAGATCAGAAATGTAAAACGTAATGGCATCTGCAGCCATTTCCATCCTATCTAGGCGCAGCTTTTGCAATGTCTGCCCTCGTTGTGCTCATACTACTGTCATGACTAAGGATGTAGCTGGAGCCCCCTGGTGAAGTATTGTTAACACACTGTCAATATCCAATGCGGCATACACTTGTCGTGGGAGAACTTGTGTTAAAGATATATTTTACAAACTCGATAAACTACTGAAACCTGACATAGTGGGTCCTGTTTGCTGCAGCTAATATGATGGGAAGGCACGTTGGGCATAGTTAGTGACCCTATAACTGAATTATTGTCAAAGACCATTTAAGAATGAACTGGAAGACGTCAGTAATCTGTACCATATTAAATGTAACATTAACATTAAACAAACGGCTTCCGATCTCCTCAATAGGAAATGTACTGCTTTTTTGGTGCTATCCCTGCACTCTGCAGTGAGCACATCCATGGATTGATGTGACAACCTGAGCCGTAAGGCAGTCCATTCAGAATATGCAAGTCAATAATTGTTTTATTATGCAGAGGCTGGTTTCCTGAACCACAGTTTGAACCAGCAAAGTTTTTGTTTTTTAGAATAACCATATACGGTTGTATTATTATGCCTGATGGAAGCAGGAGGCATGGCTGCATAGCCAGTCAGACAGTACAAAAACTAAAGCGAGATCTTGCTGACTTTATTTCAAGACCCGACTGATGAGGCAAAATGGAGGAAGACATAAAAGAACATTCCTCCTTCTTGTAGCGAGAATGTATCTCTCCCCACTGTTATGCCACATATTTTTGCAGTGAATAAGCATGAAACCAACATGTCTATATTTATGTGTTCCATTGAACCATACTTTCATAATACTTTTTGATCCAATACCTATTCTGTGTTGTCATCGATCTGATCTTGATGATACACCAGTGGCAAGGTAGATTACGTAAATTATTACAGGATACTTTTACTTGATTGCCATGTGACTAACATATGCCATCACCGTAGTGTATCAACTTGAAGTTGAGCATGTAGATTATGTATATTCGCTCAATAGCCCTTTACCCATGGGGTGCATCTAGTGTATATAGTTAGGTGATACCAACAACTGAAGAATTGGCAACTCATGCAAATCTCCTCCACCTCCAAACTAGAGATGATATTCGCAATTTCCCACCTTAGAGCACTTAGCATCAGTTTGTAAATAACTGAAATTCGACTGACCAAACTACTGGAGCAATGCTGAATACTGTTTGTTCATCATTGTGACTTAGGTAGCTTCAGCTGGTAATAGCATAAGCTTGTTAACAATGATCTACTTGTCATTTGAGAGGTTGCTACTTTGCACGATGATTTTAACAAAATACAGCGTTACAATATCATCCAGACAAGACATAACAAGTGTTTTTAAATTCTGAGTCCAAACACCGATTTTATTAATTAGTTAAATAACCTGGGTAAATAGTTTATTCCATTTTGCAATGTTTTACTGTTATTAGTACGGTTATCACTGTCTTTCGATAATTTCCAATGTCTCCGATGATCTCTGTAATGGGAACTGCATAGAATAAATCTTTGAGACCCTTATGAATCCGTTGTTAGTCCGTAAAGAAGTTTCCCATTCGGAAGTTCATATGCGTGTTAACCGACATCCTCCATTTTTCATAATGAACAGGCCACTCCTGCCATCATTCCATGGGTGCTTCGCACGATAACTCTGGCCCGATTTCCGAGCCTGTCTTAGAAGACAATCCTGGCCATATTACTGAGCCTCCCTCATAAATTTTGTCCAAAGGCAACTCTGGCCATTATACTGAGCTTGCCTAAACGACAATTCTGGCCCTAATTCCAAACTTGCTTGGAATGCTAGTATTGTGCAGTTTTACATGGTCAAATGCCTCTAAGTAGATGCTTTTATCAATCTGAAGAAGGGTTTCGGCCCGAAACATTGCCTATCTCCTTCGCTCCTTAGATGCTGCTGCACCCGCTGAGTTTCCCCAGCTTTTTGTGTACCCTGCTTTTATCATTTGTGTGTTGTACAAACAAGTGTAAATATTACCAACATGTGAGTGGTCCACTTACCCATGTTTAGGAAGTGCCAGATCCACCTTGTTGAGTAGGACTGGTAGGGTGCGTGGAACGTCTGCCGTCTGTCATGCTGCCACCAGCTTCAGTGAACCGCTTACTGCCGATGAACACCTGGGGTGCGTTCTGAAATGATGAACCTTTGCCCGCTGTTGGCCTTGATTGATCCGACAGCTTTTGCTTCGTCCGCCAGGTTTTTCCTGTTGGATAGGCCTTACCTGAATAGCTGGCTCTTATATCCCCCTGTTAGCGCTGTTCACTGCCGGCACGCATGTGCTCCAGTATATTCCACCGACATCTTTAGAATCTGGAGTCAGTTACATCTGACCTTTCGCACTCCCCTCCTCAGAGAGGGCAATTCGTAGGCAGCCCTTAACAGGTGCTGCCGCAGGCCCCTGAGGATACCTGCGCTGATACGGCCCCTAATGGACCTATACCAGGATGGAACATTCTGTTGGGATGGCAAACTTTGTTGTCAGGAATGGTACCTCTGAAACGTGCCCTTCATCCCTTGGGGTACGCTCCACAGCTATACCCTCAGCCTCGGCGTCAGACTTACACTGACCCGGTATGCTCTCCTCCTCCAAGAGGGAGACATGAAGCAGCCCTGTCCCTGGCGCTGCTGGCGCGGGCTCTCCTACAGGCCGGTGCTGTCACACATTAAGCAGCCCTGTCAACAGGTGCTGCTGGCGCGGGCTATCCCGTAGGCCGGCGCTGTGACAGATTCGGTATCAGCAGTACACTGACCCGTCTAGGTCTCCCCCTCCAACAGGGAGACATTAAGCAGCCCTGTCCCAGGCGCGGCCTTTCCTACAGGCCGGCGCTGTCACACATTAAACGCATGAAGTGTACTGACCTGGCATGGTGTCCTTATCCAAGCGGGGACATTAATTTTGGAGTGTGGAGCTTCACCTGTGAAGGGTTAAAATGACGACAGCATCCATGCAATTACACAGTTATTACCAGAGGGGAACCCTTGCAGCCCGAGTCCAATAAGGCGGATCGATTTATCGGTGATTTCACCCCATGCCTGGGGACCACCGTGTCTGAGCCACTGACCGCACTGTCAGCGACTCTGGCGGTGATACCGTGTTCCTGCTTGATTTGCCCCTCCACGGGCATCACAGCAGGCTGGAAGCCACTGACCGCCTTGTCAGTGGCTGGAATCACGAACCCGACATCTACCGTCTATCCGCTTCCGCAGTCGGAACCGGGGTCTCCCCACAGCCCATAGCCGGTTCACTCGCCAGCCTTCACCATAAATCTAGCAGGAAACCTCTGTGAAGAGAGGTTCCTGACCGAACAGCAAACTCTGGTAAGTAATACAAAACTTACCTTCTAGGTTTAAACTTACCGCCGGCAGGAGCGATGCCCTGCCTGTCCGGTGCTTCGCCATGCGAACGACGATATGACGCGCATGCGGACTGGCGGGGTTTCCTCACGGAATCGCTCACGTGACTCCGAAGTAAAATTCCACAGATTCACCACCACCTGACTTAATAAATTCCTCCTTATCTCCGTCGTTTAGTTCTGAGGCTATGACCTCTAGTCCTAGAAACATCCTCTCCACGTCCACTCTATCCAATCCTTTCACTATTCTGTACGTTTCAATGAAGCCCCCCCTTATTTTTCTAAACTCCAGTGAATATAAGCCCAGTGTCATCAAACGCTCATCATATGTTAACCTACTCATTCCTGGGATCATTCTTATATAATCTCCACTGGACCCACTCCAGAGCTAGCACATCCTTCCTCAGATCTGCTACTCTTGATCTGAATTTGTTCAATTCTGACCTTCCCTTTGAATTTTTTCATGTATCTTAAAAAAAGCATCTTTATATATCTTCCAAGCTATCTGTTTTTCTACATCCAGAAAATCATCTTCGACATGAAAATGATGCACTCACAACCTATCTCAGGATTATCAAATGGTAGCTTAATAATGCATGAGCGTTGCATTTTGTTTTGAACTCTCATATCCAATAGGGTCACCATATTGCAATAAAAGAATGGCCCCATTTCATTCCCAACAGCACTGCTCTTGGTTTGGAGACACAATGTTTTGGCAAGATGTTGTCAAGCTGGAAAGGGTGCAGAGAAGAATTACTAGGATGTTACTAGGACAAAGGCATGAGCTGTAGGAAGAGGTTGATCAGGCAAGGACATTATTCCTCAGAGTGCTGGATGATGAGGGGTGATCTTATATAGGTGTACAAAATTATGAGAGGATTAGATTGGATAAATGCACACAGTATTTTGCACAGAGTTGGGGAATTAAGAACCAGAGTGCATAGGTTTTATGGTGGAGGGGGTATTGCCGTATCTGTCAGGTGATCTACTATTATGACCCGAACGCGTACGGACAAACCCCTCTCCCCCCGTACCAGAAAACCTGGTGGGTGAGGGAGGCAGTGAACCCGGAAGAGAGAAAGCAGCTGGGGACACGTTAGGCGACCGGTAGGGTGAGCATGCCGGAGACGTAATGTTGTTGTTAGACCAGGTTGCCGACTGATGATGGGACTAGCCCTAGGTCCTGGCATGCATGGATGCCCAGTAGAGTCACCGTGTCCGATTTAAGGATATAGAAAGTCTGATTTCTTGTGGTGTTTTGCAGCACACATTTAAAGCTAGTTCTTCCAAGAGGATGCAGGACCCCCCCCCCCCATAAGCATGTAAGGTAGAGTCATCTCTAGTCAAGGTCTCATTATTTTTTATCTTGCTGTAGACATGCAGAGACATTACATTCACACTAGCCCCAGTATCCAATTTGGCCTTCACAGGCTTTTTGTTAATTAGCATGGACACAGAGGGATCCAAGAGCTTATCAGCTGTGTGTAGGAGTGTGTGCACAGTGGACTCTTCATATGAGCTAATTGGATCGTCCTCGTGGGCAGCTTCAAGCTCATCCTGCGAGTCTGAAAATGTTTGGTCTTGTTGCAACAGGTGCAGATTAGATGTTGAGCTGGAAGTTCTGTTCCCACTGCAGCAAATGGCGAAATGATTCATCTTCTTGCAGTAACGACATGGTTTGCCGTTTGCTGGACAGAACATCCGTCCCTTGTTGTGGAAATAGTTACAGTTCGGACACCTTTGCGGCGGCTCATTGATAAATCCCCGATTACACGTTTATCTTATGTTAGCTGTCGGTGTGGCTCGTTTGTTGAAACACGTCAAGTTTATACTCTTTTTTTTAAAGTGTCAAACTGGTCACTAAGTGGAGCCACGATTTCAGAGGTGCAGCAGGCAGGCACAGCTTGTTCAAGGGTTAAGTCAGCATTCTGTAGTAACTCCATTTTTAGCTTTTGGTCAGTCATGCCACTGACAAGTTTGTCTCTGATTAATTCATTGGACATAACCCCAAAGCGGCATCATTGAGCCATATATTTCAAATCACAGATAAATCTTTCAACAGGCTCATCGGGACGCTGATGCCTCACGAATAATTTTGCTCTTTCTAAGATATGGTTTGAGGGTAGGTCGCATAGTTCCCGGAATTTACGCAGTAAGACATTGGGGTCATGCACAGTTTCAGTAGGTACAACTACCTGGTCGTTGTCATCAAGAAAGGCTGGCACAAAATCGAAAGTCTGCGCGCTCATCGGAGACTCTGGTCCCGCCAGGTTTAGTAGAAGCAAAGCTTTGACGGCATCAGGTTCATTACGATGAACAATGTTGATATAGTGTTCGTAGTCGATCTCAAAGAGCCTCCATCGTTCTCCGATGTCTGAATCGAAGATGAGCTGCGCAGGCTTGCGGCACGAGTGAGCCATGGTGATACAAATAAAACTGATAAAACACAAATAAAACCCGATATACTGACGCAGTGGGTCACTTCACGCTGTCTGACACCATGTAAATGATTGATGTAACACAGGTCTAAAGTTTAAGTCATCATTAATTGTAACTCATAGTATAGCGGTTCAGCAGGTTGTTAGTTCATCGCTACCGCTTCCAAGACTACTTAGTGTAGGAAGTGGGTGTTAATATAAAGTATGCAGTAAGGTGGGGTTAATGATGCTACTCTACTATGATTGGTTCACATGCAATAACCAGTCTACAGAACCTAAGGGGTAACTTTTTTACACAAAGGGTGGTGGGTATAAGGAAGGAGCTGCCAGAGGAGGTAGTTGAGGCAGGTACTCTCATAACATTTAAGAGCCAATTGGGTATGTACATGGATAGGGAGGGTTAAGGGATTATGGTCCAAGTGTGGACAGTGTAGATGGGGCATGTTGGTCGGTGTGGGCAGGTTGGCCCGAAGAGCCTGCTTCCACGTTCTATGACTATGACTCTATTGCACCAGAAACTACAGACAACTGCAGAAATCTTGAACAAAACATAAAGTGTTGGAGGAACTCAATGGGTCGGGCAGCATCTGAGAAGGGAATGAACAGATGAGATCTTGGGTCGGGAATGGTCAAATGACTGGATTCTGAGAAAGGGTACCTACCTGAAATGTTGCCTGTCCATATCTTCCACAGATGCTGCTTGGCCCGCTGAGTTCCTCCGGCGCTTTGTGTGTTGCACATTATTGGTTTCACTGACTTAAGACCAGAAATGGCTCATGACCAAAGTAAAAAGTCTGCGCAATAGGAATCTTGTGTAGGTTTCCAAGCCTATTTCAGTAAGAAGCATGTACAGCTGACCACATTGTTTTATGTAGGTGAATTCTCACCATCAATATCAATTTCCACAATATTATGTGCTCTGAACAGCATTTCCACATGTGCTCATGTGCATCAAGGCTTCCAACATGCTCTTCCTGAGTGGGGGCTGCCATTTTGTCCTGTTCCCGCTCTTAAAGTGATGCAGCTTCTGCACAAAGATTATAATGATTTCTAACATTATTTCTCTTGCGATTTTAATGCAACAATAATTTTTTTCTCAGGGCACTCTTCGCTACAAAACGTAAACGTAAACTTATTAATTCATTCAATGAATGAATTAATAAGTTTAATGAATAAGCTTATTGGCCAAGCATTCACATACAAGGAATTTGCCTTGGTGCTCCGCCCACAAGTGACAACATGACATACAGTGACAGTTAGGAATGACATATAAAACATTAAACATTAATGATAAAACGTTATCGATTAAACATGTGAATTAAATAAAATAGCAGAGCAAAAGGGGGCTGCAGATTTTTGGTTATTGAGTAGAGCTACTACTCGTGGAAAAAAACTGTTTTTATGCCTGGCTGTGGCAGCTTTGACAGTCCAGAGTCACCTTCCAGAGTGAAGTGATGCAAAGAGTTTGTGGCCAGCTTGAGAGGTGTCAGAGATGACCTTACCCGCTCGCTTCTTGGTCCTTGCAGTGTACAGTTCATAATACTGGTTTGCCGACATGGTTTGCCGTTTGCTGGACAGAACATCCGTCCCTTGTTGAGAAAATAGTTACAGTTCGGACACCTTTGCGGCGGCTCATTGATAAATCCCCGATTACACGTTTATCTTATGTTAGCTGTCGGTGTGGCTCGTTTGTTGAAACACGTCAAGTTTATACTCTTTCTTTTGAGTGTCAAACTGGTCACTAAGTGGAGCCACGATTTCAGAGGTGCAGCAGGCAGGCACAGCTTGTTCAAGGGTTAAGTCAGCATTCTGTAGTAACTCCGTTTTTAGCTTTTGGTCAGTCATGCCACTGACAAGTTTGTCTCTGATTAATTCATTGGACATAACCCCAAAGCGGCATCATTGAGCCATATATTTCAAATCACAGATAAATCTTTCAACAGGCTCATCGGGACGCTGATGCCTCACGAATAATTTTGCTCTTTCTAAGATATGGTTTGAGGGTAGGTCGCATAGTTCCCGGAATTTACGCAGTAAGACATTGGGGTCATGCACAGTTTCAGTAGGTACAACTACCTGGTCGTTGTCATCAAGAAAGGCTGGCGCAAAATCGAAAGTCTGCGCGCTCATCGGAGCCTCTGGTCCCGCCAGGTTTAGTAGAAGCAAAGCTTTGACGGCATCAGGTTCATTACGATGAACAATGTTGATATAGTGTTCGTAGTCGATCTCAAAGAGCCTCCATCGTTCTCCGATGTCTGAATCGAAGATGAGCTGCGCAGGCTTGCGGCACGAGTGAGCCATGGTGATACAAATAAAACTGATAAAACACAAATAAAACCCGATATACTGACGCAGTGGGTCACTTCACGCTGTCTGACACCATGTAAATGATTGATGTAACACAGGTCTAAAGTTTGTCATCATTAATTGTAACTCATAGTATAGCGGTTCAGCAGGTTGTTAGTTCATCGCTACCGCTTCCAAGACTACTTAGTGTAGGAAGTGGGTGTTAATATAAAGTATGCAGTAAGGTGGGGTTAATGATGCTACTCTACTATGATTGGTTCACATGCAATAACCAGTCTACAGAACCTAAGGGGTAACTTTTTTACACAAAGGGTGGTGGGTATAAGGAAGGAGCTGCCAGAGGAGGTAGTTGAGGCAGGTACTCTCATAACATTTAAGAGCCAATTGGGTATGTACATGGATAGGGAGGGTTAAGGGATTATGGTCCAAGTGTGGACAGTGTAGATGGGGCATGTTGGTCGGTGTGGGCAGGTTGGCCCGAAGAGCCTGCTTCCACGTTCTATGACTATGACTCTATTGCACCAGAAACTACAGACAACTGCAGAAATCTTGAACAAAACATAAAGTGTTGGAGGAACTCAATGGGTCGGGCAGCATCTGAGAAGGGAATGAACAGATGAGATCTTGGGTCGGGAATGGTCAAATGACTGGATTCTGAGAAAGGGTACCTACCTGAAATGTTGCCTGTCCATATCTTCCACAGATGCTGCTTGGCCCGCTGAGTTCCTCCGGCTCTTTGTGTGTTGCACATTATTGGTTTCACTGACTTAAGACCAGAAATGGCTCATGACCAAAGTAAAACGTCTGCTCAATAGGAATCTTGTGTAGGTTTCCAAGCCTATTTCAGTAAGAAGGATGTACAGCTGACCACATTGTTTTATGTAGGTGAATTCTCACCATCAATATCAATTTCCACAATATTATGTGCTCTGAACAGCATTTCCACATGTGCTCATGTGCATCAAGGCTTCCAACATGCCTTTCCTGAGTGGGGGCTGCCATTTTGTCCTGTTCCCGCTCTTTGATGCAGCTTCTGCACAAAGATTATAATGATTTCTAACATTATTTCTCTTGCGATTTTAATGCAACGGTTATTTTTTTTTCAGGGCACTCTTCGCTACAAAACGTAAACTAAACTGAATGAATGAATGAATGAATAAGTTTAATGAATAAGTTTATTGGCCAAGCATTCACATACAAGGAATTTGCCTTGGTGCTCCGCCCACAAGTGAGAACAAGACATACAGTGACAGTTAGGAATGACATATAAAACATTAAACATTAATGATAAAACATTATTGATTAAACATGTGAATTAAATTAAATAGCAGAGCAAATGGGGGCTGCAGATTTTTGGTTATTGAGTAGAGCTACTGCTCGTGGAAAAAAACTGTTTTTATGCCTGGCTGTGGCAGCTTTGACAGTCTGGAGTCACCTTCCAGAGTGAAGTGATTCAAAGAGTTTGTGGCCAGGGTGAGAGGGGTCAGAGATGACCTTATCCGCTTGCTTCTTGGTCCTTGCAGTGTACAGTGTACAAAGGAGGGAAGGTTGCAGCCAATAACTGTCTCAGCTCTTTGAACAATTCGCTGCAGCCTCCAGGTGTCGTGCTTGGTGGCTGAGCCAAACCAGACCATGATAGAGAAGGCAAGGACAGACTCTACGATGGTTGTTTAGAATTGGACCATCATTGCCTGTGGTAGATTGCGCTTACCCAGCTGCCGCAGGAAGTTTTGCCTTTTTAACTGTGGGGTCAATGGTGGCCCACGATTGGACGTGATGGTTCCCAGGAATTTAAAAGACTGTACAGATGTGACTGTGGTGTTGTTGATGATGAGTGGGGTGAGGAGAGGGGGAGCTAAGCTGCAAGCTAGAGTGGAGTTCAAATAAATGGTAAAAACAAGGAACTGCAGATGCTGGTTTACCAAGGAAAGACACAAACTGCTGAAGTAACTCTGTGGGTCATGCAGCATCCCTGAATAAAATGGATGGGTGAAGTTTCTGGGCTGGAGAGGGTCTCGACTTGAAAATTCAACAGTCCCTGTTGTCCAGAGATGCTGCCTGACCTGCTGAGTTATTCCAGTAATATCAGATCTGGGGCCTGCTTCTGAACCGTCTCTTGTCCATATCCTCACCAGATGCTGCCTAACCTGCTGAGTTACTCAAGCATTTTGTGTATTTCCTTAAAACAAATGGTTTTCCCGATATAACCAGTGAACTTTTTTCATCTATATTTTACAACGGACTTTAAGATATTATTAACTTTTTGGCCGATCTTTCTTAATCACCACTTTGCAATGCAAATGGCTGTTCACGTGCTCCTTCCTTCCAACTCAGTCAACATTAAGTATAATTATAAACACAAGAAAACACAGAGAGCTGGGAGCTCATGGCCCACCAACTATTTGCAGAGAGCCCGTTATGCATGTGCATGCATCATATCTATAGTTCATTCATTTACACACACTAGGGTGCACAAAATGCTGGAGAAACTCAGCGGATGCAGCAGCATCTATGGAGCGAAGGAGATAGGCAACATTTCTGGCCGAAACCCTTCTTCAGACACACTACATCAGTTTAGTTTATGGTCACGTGTACTGAGGTACAGTGAAATGGTTTTGTTGCATGCTAACCAGTCAGCTTAAATACAATACATGATTACCATCGAGCCATCCACAGTGTACAGATACATGATGAAGGGAATAATATGGCGGGCGAATAAACAAGCCACGCATGGTGAAACAAAGAGATCTTTATTGCTGAAGTAAAGAGACCGACATACACTCGAATGGGGGGAAGGCTGACCTGGAGCTCCAATCTTATACTAGGACACACCCCTAAACCTGGTGACAACTCTTTCCCGCCAATACCCAGTCACGTGACCCGACCCCCCCGACTGCCGAGGGTTCGCATAGCAAGTGGCCTAGGTGGCGCCACAGTAAGCTGACTAAAGTCCAGTATAGTCCGATCAAAGGCAGTCCGAGGGTCTCCAATCAGGTAGATAATTGCTTAGGATTGATCTCTAGTTGTTGGTAAGATGATTCAGTTGGTTCACTTCACTTTCTCTGCATGTTAATAACATTGATTCACAGAGAGATACGGCACAGAAATAAACCCTTTGGCCAATTGAGTCCACTCCGACCCTCAAGTACCCATTTTTACACTTATTCGACAATAATCTATTTTATTCTCCCCAACCATTCTCATCAACCGCCTCCAGATTCTATCACTCGTCTCCACACTGGAGGTGACGTGTAGTGGACGTAACCAGAACACCTCTGGGAAACCCATGCAGTCGCAGGGTGAATGTGCAAACTCCACAGGATTAGGATGGAAACAAGGATGTTGGAGCTGTGAGGTAGTTGTTTCATCAATCTCCTGTAAGATGCAATCGCTTTAGGGCGGCACAATGGCACAAATGTAGAACTGCTGACTTACAGCGCCAGAGGCCTGGGTTCCATCCTGACTACAGGTGCTGTCCGCATGGAGTTTGTACATTCTTCCTGCGACCATGTGAGTTCTCTCCGGGTGCTCTGTTTCCTCCCACACTCCAAAGACGTGCGGGTTTGTGGGTTAATTGGCTTCGATAAAATTGTAAACTGTTCCTCGTGCGTAGGGTAGTGCTAGTGTACGGGGATCGCTGGTCGGTATGGACTCGGTGGGCCGAAGGGCCTGTTTCCAGGCTGTAGGGCAATTAGTTTGAAGCTAGACACAAAATGCTGGAGTAATTCAGCGCGTCAGGTAGCATTTCTGGAGAAAAGGAATAGGTGGCGTTATGGGTCGAGACCCTTGTTCAGACAGATTGAAGCTCCTGTTTTGAATGTTGAACGAATTTTAACAATAGAAGGTTGCCACTGATGAGCTAGTGGGAATGGTTTATGAAATATAATAAGCTGAAACACCCTGTCAGTACAGAGGCTTTGTTTGCTCATGGTTCACTGCTGTCTGCTCACCAAGGGGAAGGTTCAAACAGAAACTGCAGTGTCAGGTTTACTCAAAGTGGATACAATATTGAGTTCCGCCATCAATGTGTTCTTGGTTAGATTGGTGCACACCCAATAGGCCAGGCCCAGCTTGGAAGGAGCCAATTCCAGTGGGATATGGGCAGCGAGCCACATGATCTCGATGGTATGTTGGCAACATTGCAAATTGGCTTGGGTACGATTCAGTGCAAAACACCACAGTGCAAACCTCCTCTCACATTCTTTCATTTGGACTGAATTGGTCCCACGCCAGCCTTTCTCTAATCACAGATGGAAACATCTCTGGTGATAGCACGCTACACACTCGATGATCCCTGTCGCTGCTGCCAATATGGATGCACCGCTAGTATTTAAATGCATTGATAATATCAGAAATATCCAAGATATGGTCATCACCAGCTCAAGAGTCAAGAGTCAGAAGTGTTTCGTTGTCGTGTGTCTCGTAACAGAACAATGCAATTCTTAGTTGCAGCAGCACAACACAAGCGCAAGCATGGACTGACACAAAAAGCCGCAGTAACTCAGCGGGTCAGGCAGCATCTCTGGAGAAAAGGAATAGGTGACGTTTCAGGTCAAGGCCCTTGTTCGGATCAGGTCTGAAGAAGGGTCTCGACCCAAAACTTCACCCATTCCTTTTCTCCAGAGATGCTGCCTGACCCGCTGAGTTACTCCAGCATTTTGTGTCTATCATCGGCGTAAACCAGCATCTGCAGTTCCTTCTCACACAGATATGCAAGCATACAGTAGTACTCTGTAAAACCCCAAACAAACAAGGGAAACAAAATTCAGTGTATACAAAATATCAAACAAATATAGTTTGGAGCCTATTTGGTGCTTGAAGTGATTAATAGCCTGATGTATAAAGGGAAGAAGCTGCTCTTGAATGTGGACTATACAGTTTTCATGCTCCTGTATCTTCTTCCCGATGGCAGGAATGAAATGAGAGTGTGGCCAGGGTGGTGTGGGTCTCTGATGATGCTGGCTGCTTTTTTGGGGACTCTTTGCTACTCTTGCAGATCCCTTCGATGGTGGGGAGGTCAGGACCCGTGCCGGACTGGGCAGAGCTCACCAAGAGGTGCCGATAAACACTATAATTTACACTTGAAAAAAAACACCTTTGAATTAAAAGCAAAAAATGGTGGAAATGGTGGAAATGCTGAGTCAGACTTGCAACACAAACAAAAATGATATTTCTGGTCAAAGGTCAAAACAAATTAATTCCCATCGCCTGAAATATTGACTCAATTTATGCCTTCACAATGCGGCCTGATTGTGCACTTTCTGCTTTGATTTCAGATTTCCAGTAGCAGAAATATTTTGCTGTTTTATTTCACCGTTTGTTTTAGATATTGGAGGCAGATTGGGAGTTCAGCTTGCTTATTATTGAAGACCTGAAGATAGACTTGAATAAAGTGCCCACCAGAACAAACCTGGGTTTATCTCTGAATCACACAGTGCTGGAGTAACTCAACGGGTCTGGCAGCACCTGAGGTAGGAATAGTGGGGACACATTTCAGGTCTTGATCTGAAACATCGCCTGTCCATGTCCTCCAGTGGTCCTGCAGCACTTTGTGTTTTCCCCTAGATTCTAACATCTACAGTTCCTTGTTTAGGGGACTCAATGAGCCGGGCAGCGTCTGTAGAGGCAGTGGGACAGTCGTCATTTCCGGTCGAGACCTGCAACAGGGCAGACCTGAAATGCCTCCACAGTTGCTTGGGCCGCTGTTTTTCTGATAAATTGTCTTTAACACTAACTGCAGCACTGAAAGAAGGCTCAGTTAGCCTAGAGCCCTTGTCTACAACTGTTGTTGTTGTTGTTGTTTGGAAGATCCTCTTTAGCCAGAGGGTGGTGAATCTGTGGAATTCATTGCCACAGATGGAGGCCAAGTCAATGGGTGTTTTTAAAGTGGAGATTGACAGATTCTTGATTAGAAAGAGTGTCAAAGGTTATGGGGAGAAGACAGGAGAATGGGGTTGAGAGAGAAAGAGCGATCAGCCATGATTGAATGGCGGAGTAGACTTGATGGGCCGGCACCAACAACAATAGTCTTCTGCTCCTATGACTCATGAACCTATGAACACATCCAAAAAAAAAATCTGTATTTGGCCCAAATAGGTTGATCTATAAAAGCAAATGGCCATTGCAGATGGTGATTGCAAAGTGAAAACCTCTGCACCATATTTATTCCATTGTCTGGCCTGCAGTTATAGGATTTGCAGGTGCCGGATCTGACTGGGAGAAATAGCTGCCAGATTTTTAAACGTATTATACTGCGGCAGAATCTTTTCATCACTATGATCGCTGGTGCCAGCGAGCTGCTAGAATTGATGTTTGTAATACATCATTGTGTCCAAGTACAGATTCATAAATTCAAATAAGTCCACAGACGACCGATGCCAGATTAGGTAATCATTCTCCAAGCAGGAAAGGATTCTCCGTTTGTTGCTAGGCTTAACTGCTCCTGGGTTTAGTAGCTGTAAAATATGTATCTCATTCAGAGCCATGAATCAATTCTGAACTGGTGCCCAAATCAGAAACCCAGCGTTGTCCATGATCACAGACTCGGGATGAATGGGCAGCCACTCAGTTGCCCTTAGTTTAGAGGTACAGCATGGAAACATGCCCTTTGGCCCATCGAGCCCATGTCAACCAGCAATCACCCATGTCAACCAGCGATGTGAAGAAGAGTCTCGACCCGAAATGTCGCCTATTCCTTCGCTCCATAGATGCTGCTTCACCCGCTGGGTTTCTCCAGCTTTTTTGTCTACTCACACGCTAGTTCAGTTTTAGTTTTAGAGATACAGCACTGAAACAGGCTCTTCGGCCCACCAAGGCCTCACCAACCAGTAATCCCCATACACTAGTTTAGTTTTGTTTTAGTTTTTAGTTTTAAAGATACGGTGCGGAAACAGGCCCATTGATCCACCGAGTCCGCGTCGACCAGCGATCGCCTCCCACACTAGCACTCTCGGCACTAGCACTCTAGGCACCTCCTACACTACCTCCTACCTCCTACACAAGCACTCTAAATTTACAATTTTTAGCGAAGCCAATTAAACAACAAACCTGTACGTCTTTGGACTGAGGGAGGAATCTGGGGCACTTGGAGAAAACCCACGTGGCGAATGTACAAACTCTGCACAGACAGCAGACGTAGTCAGGATCGAACCCGGGTCTCTGGCGCTGTAAGGCTGCAACAAGATATTATTTTATCTTGGCTAAACAATATCATCCCAAAGACATGCTGGTTGTGGACTAATTGTCCTCTATAAGTTGCCCCTAATGAGGCAGGAGGGGAAGAGAATGTGGGATAACAATGAACTAGTGTGAACGGATGATCAATAGTCGGCATGGATGTGAGCCAAAAGCCTGTTTCCATGCTGGAGCTTTCAATGATTCAATGATTCAATGTCTATTTAATGCTCTATATTTCTGATGCAGTATCAATATCTTCTTAGCACAGTCCTCTCCCAGCAAACTAATTTTCCAGTCCCAACCTAATCCACCCCATCACATGAGAGTGAAACAGTAACCTTGTGGGTTTCCTCCAGGTGCGCCAGTTTCCTCCCACATCACAAAGAAGTTTGGGCTGCTAGGTTAACTGGCCTCTGTAATTTAATCTGAGTGTGAAATTTAGCGGTAGAATTTAGGGAATGGGAGTGTGGTGAGAAAAAAATGGGATTAGTGTAGGATTAGTGCAAATGGGTTTGGCAAGGACCCAGTGGGCCTGTTTCTTCCTTGTGTGACTCCTTTATTTTAATATTTCATCTGGGGATGGAGCAGAAGGCAAAGGATTGTTAACACCTGAGGTGACTCAATGACTCAACTCACTTCCTTACAGTGCCAGAGACCCCAGTTTGTTTCTGACTACGGGTGCCGACTGTACGGAATTTGTATGTCCTCCCAGTGACCACATGGGTTTTCTCCGGGTGCTCCAACTTCTTCCCACACTCCACAGATGTCCAGGTTTGTAGGTTAATGGCCTTCTGTAAAATTCTACATCGTCTGGAGTGTGTAGGATAGTGCTAGTGTACGGGGTGATCGCTGGTCGGCGCAGACTCAGTCTGTTTCAGAGCTGTAGCTCTAAACTCTGAAGTAAAGTATTTCAACACAACTCATTCTGTCTGTAAATAATCAATAGATCCAATTAGGAATTCTTTACTCAAAGGGAAAATGTGAAACTCATTACCACAACTAGAGGTCGAGGTATAAAGTCTTTAACAAGAAGGTGTGTGGGCACAGTAAGGTGAAAGAGAAAGATGGATATACTAGTTAGACTGGAAAATAGGAGGGTTTGGGGAGTATAAACACTGGCATAGACCTGTCAGGCAGAGTGGTCTTTTAATGCTGTGGTTTCCGTGGAAACCCTGTTGCCAGGCCTTCAGGAGAGGTTCAGCAGGCTAGGACTATTCTTTGGAGAGCAGGAGGATGAAGGATGATCTTATTGAGATATACAAAATCAAGATAGGAATAGATCGAGTAGATGCACAGAGTCTCTTGCCCAGAGTAGGTGAATCGAGGACCAGGTTTAAGGTGGAAAAGATTTAATAGGAATCTGAGGTGTAAGGTTGACAACTGTCCCATATTAGCTGGGACATCCCGTATATTGGGCTAAATTGGTTTGTCCCATACAGGACCGCCCTTGTCCAGTATTTGACTGCTACTACCAGGGTCAAGGGGACTGTTGGGTCGGAGCGCCGCGTCTGGCCCCGCATCACCCGTCCCGACGTAGTGCAGCCCATGGAGTGCAGCAGCAGCAGCAGCGCCTCGCCCGTGGCCCCGTCGGTCGGCAGCCCGGCTAGCTGTCCGACCTTCGGACCTCCTCTTACCACCAACACCACCACCTCTCCTTCTCATGGCCGATCATCGGTTCATAAGTTGGATGGGATGCCGGAGTTTTGGCCCAGGCCAAAACTCTTTGGCTGGCCCTCCGGCTGGGCTTTATGTGCAGTCCAGCACCTGGGCCAACTCATCATTCACCCAGCCACAGCCAAATCAGTCAACGAATTGCCGTCGGGAATTTGTCCCTTATTTTGACCTTTAGTCCTTTATTTGGGAGTTAGAACGCTGGCAAACCTACTGAGGGGTGACTTTTTCAGACAAAGGGTGGTGGGTGTATAGAACAAGAGGAGATAGTTGAGGCAGGTACTATCGTGGCTTTTCAGAAACATTTAGACAGGTACATGGATAGGACAGGTTTAGAGGGATATGGGCCAAACGCAGGCAGGTGGGACCAGTGTAGATGGGACATGTTGGTTGGTATGGGCAGGTTGGGCAGAAGGGCCTGTTTCCACACTGGACTCCATGACTCTATGACTCTATCCATAAACTATGTTTTCCATCTCACTCGGTATCCTAATCTTGCTAATGTTCGAATATCTAGTCTCTGAGTTCCAGTGTCATCCCAGGGCATTTCAGCAATCAATGGCCCGACATCTGGGATCATAGAACACATCATAGTACAACATTGGAACAGGTCCTTCAGCCCGCAATGTGCATGCTAAACCTGATCCGGTTAAGTTAATCTCCTCTGCATGGGATCTGCATCCCTCCATTCCCTGCATATCCATGTGCCTGTCTAAAAACCTCTTAAATGCCAATATCATATCTGCCTCCATCACTACTCCTGGCAGCTCGTTCCATGCAACCACAACTCTCTGTGTAAAAAAACTTGCCCTTCAAGGCCACCAGCATAATCAAGGGCCAGTCGTACCCTGGTCATTCCTTCTTCTCCCCTCTCCCATCAGGCAAGATGTAAAGAAGTCGACGGCTTGATTGTAATCATGCATAGTCGTTCCGCTGACTGGATAGCATGCACCAAATAAAGCTTTTAACTGTACCTCGGTACAACGTGACAATAATAAACTAAATTAAACTAAGCTAAATTAAATAAACTAAAGATTGACACAAAATGCTGGAATAACTACGGGTCAGGCAACATCTCTGTTCAAATGGAATAGGTGATATTTTGGGTCGAAACCTTTATTCAGTAACTAAACTCTCTAAACTAAACTAAACTAAACTAAACTAAATTAATCATGGGCTAGAAACAAATTGCTTCTTTTCCTCTTATTCACCAAACTGCTGCAGACACAAACCCTCTCCCAGGGCGGTCGCAAGGTGTTCAGCAGCTGAGGAATGGACTGATGTGCTTCAACCTGTTTTCTGTGCTTCTATGGCAGGGATTTTGAACGATAAATGGTGCCGATTCTTGCTTCAGGCAAGGTACTCGGTGTGACATGGGCAAACTCCAATCAGCAGAGAAAAATAAACCCTGTAAGACTTCTTTTTAACTGAAAGCTATATACAACAAGTATGTTTTGGGCTGATTTCTGATGGTGTTTCTGTGGTTTTAGAGATAGGTGGTCTGATTTAACTTAAATTAGTGGTTGTTAAATAGTAAGCCCATGTGTATGGAGATAAGTTATATAACCTGGTTCTTCCCACTTTGCACCATCCATCCATCCATGCCCATCCCCCCCTCGCCCTACCCCCCCCTTCCCCCACCCTTCCGCCACCCTCCCCCCCCCCCCCCCCCCCCACCGATTCCTACTTGCAGTGGGATTATGTCTGTAGTCTCAGTGGCACAGTTGGGCAACTGGTAGTTCTGCTGCCTCACAGCGCCAGAGGCCTGGGTTCGATCCTGCCTACTGGTGCTGGCTGTGTGGAATTTGCACCCTCTCCTTGTTACAGCGTGGGTTTCCTCCAACGCGCCAAAGACCTGCATGTCTGTAGGTTAATTGGCTTTGGTAAAGTTGAAACATTGACCCTAGTGTGAAAGATAGTGCTAGTGTACAGGGTGATCACTGGTTGGCATGTACCAGATGGGCCGCGGGCCTGTTTCCTTGCTGTATCTCTAAAGTCTAAAGTCTAGAGTGTGCAGGGAGTGAATGCGAAAGTGGAATAACACAGATTGGTCATCGTGGACCTGATGGGCCAAAGGGCCTGTTTCCATGCTATATTTCTAAACTCGAAACTTCGACATGTCAAAATCAAATCCAAGAACCTCGATGACTAAATTAATTGATCTCAGTAGGAGAATTGCAAAGGGTTACGACTCATAGGCAGCAGATGCAAGAGAAAAAACAGCCTACCTTGAGCAGAACATGATGTTGAGTCTTAGTGTATTAAATATAGAAATTGGGAGGACATGTTGCAGTTATACAAGAGATTGGTGAGGCTATTTTTAGAATATTGCATTCAGTTTTGGGCACCACGTTATAGGAAACATTTTGTCAATCTGGAAAAGGCACAGAGAAGATTTACGAGGATGTTGCCAGGTCTCACGGGCCTGAGCTATAGAGGTTGAGCAGGCTGGGACTATATTCCTTGGAGCACAGGAAGATGATGGGTGATCTTATAGAATTGTACAAAATCTTGAGAGGAATAGATCGGGGAAAATGCACAGTCTCTTTCCTAGAGTGGGGGAATTCTGAAACAGAGGATATAAAATCATGAGAGGAATAGATTGGGTAAACGCACAGAGACACTTGTCCAAAGTAAGGGAATAGAGAACCAGGGGCCATCGATTTAAAGTGAGGGGGGAAAGATTTAATAGGAGCCCAAGGGTAACTTTTACACAAAGGTTGGTGGGTGTATGGAACGAGCTGCCGGAGGAGGTAGTTGAGGCAGGTACTATTGCGACGTTTAAGAACCATTTAGACAGGTGCATGTATAGGATAGGTTTAGAGGGATATGGGCCAAACAAGAGCAGGCAGGGACTAGTGTAGGCAGGGCACGTTGGTCAGCGTGGGCAAGTTGGGCCGATGGGCCTGTTTCAATGCTGTATGACTATGACCCTACGACAAGTCCCAATCCTGTTGGGGAGGTGGGGAAAGTGAGGGAAGTGGGAGTACTGGGGGTTAGAACAGTTACAGCTACTGAGGACCACTCATGAAGAACAGGCTCATCTCTCAGCACAAGTCAGGACCTTCTTTAAAGCAAGAATAAACAGTGATAATGGAAATGACAGAAACGCACCAATTGGTTTAGTGTGCAGGCTACATGCCGGCTGTAAACCACACAGCTTGCATCTCCAACCAACCATTGCTTTACCATTTATCATCTCTCGCTAAGGGCTCCACAACTCTACAGCTCAGTCTTAGACATTCATCTCACTCAAGTCTCGGCAGAACTTTAAAATGTTTTTTTAATTTGGCAAGGCTGCAAAAAGATTGCAAGTCGATGGACCTGGTTAGGCCAGTTGACAGAAGAGTGGTGACAAATACCTGCAGCAGTGTGAGTGAGAGTGGCTTTCTTTGTCATAGATCCATCAGGTGTAGGTATTACTGCAAGCTGACATTTACCACCATTTCCAATTTCCCCTTGAACCAAGCAGCTTGCTGAGCATCAATCATATTGCCGTGGGTCTGGAATCACAGCAAGGCTGGAGGGGTAAGGATAGCAGATTTCCTTTAGACTTTAGAGATACAGCGCGGAAACGGGCCTTCGGCCCACTTAGTCCGCACCAACCAGAGATCCCCGTACACTAACACTATCCTACACACTGACGATTTACAATTTTTACTGAAGGCAATTAACCTGCAAACCTGTATGTCTTTGGAGTGTGGGACGAAACCTGAGCACCCGAAGGAAACCCACGTGGTCCAAGGGAAAATATGCAAACTCCACACAGACAGCAGCCGACGTCAGAATCGAACCCGGGTCTCTGGCACTGGAAAGCAGCAACTCAACCACTGCGCCACTGTGCCACCCCTGATCTAGCTCTTGATCCGAAACATCACCCATTCCTTCTCTCCAGAGATGATGCCTGTCCCACTGAGTTACTCCAGCATTTTGGGTCTATCTTCCCTGAAGAGCAATTAACAAGATTGATTTTCACAACTAATGGGTACTTTCAAGATCAACATAAGTGATGCCACTGTTTTAATTCCAAATAAATGCAATTAAATCAATTAAAATTCCCCAGCTGGGTGGGATTCACATTTGCACCTCCATGCCACCATGCACCATAATGTCAGGACAATATTAACAAAAGGACAGGAGAGGATTATATGGTTCCTTGGGACATCCTTAAGCCCTCTGCATCTTGTTAAGCAAATGTATACATTGCAAGCTCCCACAAATTATATGCTTAGAATTTAGAATGGACTCAAACGTTAATGCATTCACAAAGATATTTCAGGGCAAACTACCAGAATTAATCAAATGTTAATAGGGTGGTATAGCAGCACAGTTGGCAGAGCTGCTGCCTCTCAGCACTAGATCTGATTCATCTCAAGGCCACCAGCATAATCAAGGATGAGTCTCCCCCCCTACCCCCTACCCCCTACCCCACCTTCCCCCCCCCCCGTGACTGTGTGGGTTTCTTCTGGCTTCTCTGGTTTCCTCCCACACCCCAAAGACGTGTGGGGTTGGAGGTTATTTGGCCGCTGTAAATGGCCCCCAGTGTGTAGGGAATGGATGGAAAAGTAGGATAACATAGAACTGATGGAAGTTCAATGGTCAGCATGGACTCGGTGGGCCGACACCTGTTTCCATGCTGTATCTCTCAACTAAACGAAACTAGTGTGAACAGGTGATCGATGGTTGGTGTGAACTCGGTGGGTCGATGGACCTGTTTCCATGCTGTGCTATATATTTCAATCAATCAACAAATCAACATGGAACCAAGTTACAAGGAAGTGCTGGTTCTGAAAAAGAAGACACTAAGGGTGCTGGAGTAACTCAGTGGGCCACGCAGCATCTCTGGAGAACATGGATAGGTGGCATGTTGGGTCAGGCCCCTTCTTTAGACTCCTTCAATGTGGAATTTAGTTTATTTCAGTTTTGAGATACAGCAAGGAAACAGACCCATCAGCCCACCGAGTCCGCGCCAACCAGCATTCACCGTACACTAACACTAACCTACTCACTCAAGGGACAATTTACAATTTTTACCCAAGCAAATTTAACCTTCAAACCTGCACGTCATTGGAGTGTGGGAGGAAACTGGAGCACCCGGAGAAAACCCACGCGGACACAGGGAGAACTGACAAACTCCGTACAGACAGCACCCGTAGTCAGGATCGAACCCGGGTCTTTGGCGCTGTAAGGTAGCAACTCTATCGCTGTGCCACCGTGCCATCCTGTGGTCATAGGTTTTGGAACATAAAGGCACAGCATCAAACAGTTGGCATGAATGGCCCTATTTTTGTATTGTTGGTTTTATGTATTACCTAACTAGGTCCTGTTTCTCAGCGATGTTAGCCGAGGGTGGATATTGGACAGGACACTGAGGTATACCCCTGGGCTCAACAAGGCTGTGGTGTTCCCAGACTTTGGTGATAAAAACAAGAGAGAAATAAAACCCTGGAAATTACTGCTAATCCTGTGAACTTTGAATGCTTCTATCAAATTTCTCTCTTCATTAGTTTAATGGGCATCGCCTGCGCAGTAGCAGCGGAGGGAGAAATTTGATACGAAGGTGTTAACTGCTCATACAATAACATCAGCGTCGGTCATTTCCAGCCTAAAATGCTCCCAGTCTTGGCTTTCAGCTCTCTGCTATCAATGATAGGATTATCTTGATTCAGTTGGAGGATAAAACACTGCAGTTTCTATTTAATTAGCTGTATTTTTTCTGTCCATTTCCTCTCCTTTGCCTTTCATGTTTCTCCACCGTTCCCCTCCCCCTCCACCACCTCCAAAACTGGGTGGGCCACAGTCCAGAACAGATATATCTCCACAACTGCTGTTGAGACTTTTCCACGGTTGATTAGCTAGAAGCATGCTTCCTTCAGAATGGATTGCAAGATGCATGCAATTGATTTATTGATGGCACATTTAAGGTGATCTTGCAGCTTGGTTTTAGTTTGTAGGCCACATTTTCTCCCACCTAGCTTGGATTGTAACCAGTCACCTACATTTTGAATGGAGTGGGGAGGGAACATTCTAATAAATGCCCCTGAAAGTCCATGTGGAGCAGGTCTCAGGCAGATACAAGGAACTGCAGATGCTGGAATCTGGAGCAAAATGCGAAGGGAAGCACGGTGGTGCAGCGGTAGAGTTGCTGCCTTACAGCGCTAAAGACTTGGGTTCATTGTTTTGTAATTGTAAATTGTCCCTAGTGTGTAGGATAGTGCTAGTGTATGGAGATCGCTGGTCGGCGCGGACACGGTGGGCCGAAGGGCCTGTTTCCAGGCTGCATCTCCCTGCTAAATTAAACTAAACGCGAGTTACAATTACAGAAGATGAGCAATTTGCAACCTCACCAAGTGGTAATCTGGAGTTCATTAAAATTCCTGCATGGGGATACAAGTGAGCAAAGTTTCATGATGAAAGCATCTCTGTTTGTGTTTTAAATGGCAAGTAGCCACAGGCAGTTCCAATCAAGAAAGATACTGCTACTAAAACACAGGGATCTGAAGCAGAGTTATGGTATGGGAAGGAGAAATAACATCCACAGTGCATCCTGGAGTCGCCAGAACCCTGACAAGTAAGATTGACTTTGTAATCAGCTCGTTACAAACTAGGAGAGACGCACAGTCTTCATTTTTATTGCAATGCAATTGTAAAGAGATTGATAAAGCAATCACTATGTCAACCTTGATGAATATTATTGTTTGTTTTTCATGAGTACACATGCGTGTGAGTATATGGACTGAACCCTTTTTCATATTTATTATATTGTTTACATATTCTGTCGTGCTGCTCCAAGTAAGAATTTCATTGTTCTATCTGGACATATGACAATAAAACACTCTCGACTCAAAAACCCACTTCAATTTTTTGGGGAATTTCTGACTGATGAGTCACGACACCAGGAAAATAAACAGAAACAGTGGCATGCGATCAGAAGAGAGGGTTGGGTCAAATTTAATTCTCACCCCTGGGAGGGAAAGTGATTTGAACAGCGTAGATAAGAATTCCCTTGCGATTATTTAATTGTGGAATTATTTAGATGATTCACTTTCCCCCCCAGCATCCAGAGGACATGTCCAAGGGCATCGGGAACGGATTTTAAATTTGGTGAAGGGAAAATTGCAAGATGCTGCTTCAGTATAATTTGGTCAATTGAAAGATACAGCGTGGAAACCAGCCTCACTGAGCCCACGTCAACTGTTGATGTGTCTGAAGAAGGGCCCCAACCCAAAATGTCACCCATCTTTCTTCTCCAGACATGTTGCCTGACCCGTTGAGTTACTCCAGCACTTTGTGTCTATCATTGATTACTAGTTCTATAATATTTCTCTTTCGCATTCACACTGGGGCCAATTAACCTACAAACCTGCATTTCTTTGCAATGTGGGTGGAAACTTGAGCCACCACGGAGGAAACCCACGCGTTCCCAGGGAGAACATGCAAATTTCACACAGACCGTACCCGAGGTCAGGATCGAACCTGGGTCTCTGGTGGTAACCTGGGTCTCTACCAGCTGCGCCACTGTGTTGCCCTATTTTCTGTAATTAGTACGGGTTCACAGTCACTCAAACAACAACCATGAGGTAGGAACAAATGACTCCAGAAATTTATTTGAAGGGATTAAAGTCAAACTGTCGATGGATGGGGTGGAAGTTTTATTCACAAAGGATGAAGGTGTCCGCTAATTGCAGTTGTATGTTGCTTCCACTGACTCTCACAGAACCAAATGTCCAGGTGCTGGTGTGGTTGTATAGTGATTAGGTGTCTGGACAGCCAGAGTTGTTGGCTTATCATATAGAGGCAAGACTTAAGGGCGGCACAGTGGTTCAGCGGTTGAGTTGCTGCCTTACACCCCCAGAGACCTGGGTTCAATCCTGATTACCGGTGCTGTCTGTATGGAGTTTATATTCTCCTTATGACCACATGGGTTGTTTTGGACCACGTATCCCTGAGGCCACTTCATTGCCCAAATGTAGCGTATCCTCTGCTGGAATCATCATCCATGTTTTGATTGACTGTTTGAATGCAGTATCTTCTGGTCGAGTTGATCTACTCTTTGGAATCCTAAAGTCATCCAAAATGTTGTTGCATGGGTTTCAACACACGCCATGTGCTGTTCACCCACAATCCGCCCGTAAACTCTCGTTCTCTATATCTCTTGGTTCCATTAAACATTTCTGAAAACCTTTCACTTTCGAGATGGGCTAGAGGGCATAGACTTTACTTTAGACTCTAGAGATGCAGCGTTGAATCAGGCCCTTCGGCCCACCGAGTCTGCGCTGACCAGCGATCACTCTGTACACTAACACTACCCCACACACTAGGGACATTGTACAATTTACAGAACTAATTATCCTAGAAACCTGCACGTCTTTGGAGTGTGAAAGGAAATCGGAGAACCCGGAGAAAACCCACGGGGTCACGGGGAGAACATACAAACTCCATACACACAGCATCCGTAGTCAGGATTGAGCCCGGGTCTCTGGCCTGTAAGGCAGCAACTCTACTGCTGCACCACTGTGCCACCCTAATAGGTCTAAGGTGAGAGGGTCAAAGTGTTGGGCGTTTTTTTAACGCAGATGGTGGGCACCTGGGCTGCGCTGCAAGGGGTGGTGATGTTTAAGATGCTTTTGGATAGGAATAGGGATTATGGAGGGGTATTAATCACGTATAGGCCCGTGAGACCTGTTTATCTTGGCATCATGTTCGGCACAGACATTGTGCGCAAAGGAGCTGTTCCCATGATGCACTTTTCAAAGTCAAAAGTCAAAGTCAAAGTCAAACAAGCTTTATTGTCATTTAGAAATACATTGATACATGCAGTTCCAAACAAAATTACGTTGCATTTGGCTCCCTGTGCAACACAATAAAATTAACCGAAGGATAGGCATGGGTGAGAAGGATAAATAGACACTAGTGGCAGCCCATTACATGGCATTCAGGAGTCTGATGGCTCGTGGGAAGAAGCTGTTGCAGAACCTTGATGTTCTGCTCCTTATGCTGCGGTATCTTTTTCCCGAGGGCAGCAGAGTGAACAGTCCGTGATGGAGATGTGTGGGGTCTTTTATAATACTGCTGGCCTTAGACACACAGCGTTTGGTCGCAATATCCCCAATTGAGGGGAGAGAGGTCCCGATGATTTTTTCCGCTGTCCTCACCACTCTCTGCACAGACTTCCAGTCGGAGGCTCTACAGTCCCCAAACCAGACAGAGATACAGCTGGTCAGAATACTCTCTATGGTGCCCCTGTAGAAAGTAGTGAGGATGGGATGGGGGAGATGAGCTCTTCTCATCCGGCGCAGAAAGTGCAACCGCTGCTGCGCTCTCTTAACAGTTGATGAGATGTTATTCGACCAGGTCAGACTGTTAGTGATCTGCACCCCCAGGAACTTTGTGCTACTGACCACCTCCACATCGCTGTCGTTGATGTGAAGTGGTGTGGGACTGTGCCGGGTTTTCCTGAAGTCGACGATAATCTCCTTTGTTTTCTCGACATTCAGGATCAGGTTGTTCGTATTGCACCAGTCCGCCAGTTGTTTCACCTTCTCCCTGTAAGCCAGCTCATTGTCGTCCCTGATGAGGCCCACCACTGTTGTGTCATCTGCGTACTTCATGATGTGGTTTGTACTAAACCTGGCACAACAGTCGTGAGTCATCAGGGTGAACAGCAGTGGACTCAGGACACAGCCCTGAGGGGAGCCGGTGCTCAGAGAGATGGTATTGGAGGTGTTATTTCCAACCCTCACAGACTGAGGTCTGTCAGTGAGGAAGTCCAGTAGCCAGTTACACATGGGGGTGCCGAGGCCCAATGGAACCAGTTTGCTTATCAGGTGCTGTGGGATAATGGTGTTGAATGCTGAACTGAAATCCACGAACAGCATTCGCACATAGGTGTTTTTCTCCTCTAAATGTTCCAGGCTCAGATGGAGTACGGAGGATATAGCGTCCTCTGTGGAGCGGTTTGGCCTGTAAGCAAACTGGTATGGGTCAAGTGTGGAGGGGAGTCTGGAAGTGATGTGGTCCCTGACCAGCCTCTCGAAGCACTTCATCATTATGGGGGTGAGTGCTACAGGGCGGTAGTCATTGAGACATTGTATGTTGGATTTTTTTGGCACAGGTATGATAGTGGCAGTCTTGAAACATAATGGGACGACAGCCTGGTTCAGCGAGGTGTTAAATATGTCCTTAAGGACATGTGCCAGCTGATCAGCACATTCCCTGAGCACCCGCCCTGGTATGTTATCAGGGCCTGCCGCCTTTCGCGCGTTCACTCCTTTTAGGGTCCTCCGAACATCCACTATGTCAAGACTGAGTGCCTTTTCCTCACAATGAGGAATACCTTTGCTTGCAGGTGTGTTATTTAATGCCTCGAACCGACCAAAATAGTTGTTGAGTTCATTGAGGAACTCAATGTTGTCATCACAGGGTGGTGAAGCAGTCTTATAGTCCGTGATTGATTTGATTCCCTGCCACATGCGCCTGGTGTTCTTGGGGTCATGGAAGAAGCTCTGGATTTTCTGACCATGGGCACGCTTGGCCAGCCTGACGACTCGATTCAGGTTGGCTCTTGCGGATCTGAGTGCCACCACGTCGCCGGATTTAAACGCGGCATTACGTGCTCTCAGCATTCCACGTACCTCTGTGGTCATCCAGGGTTTCTGGTTGGCCCGTACAGTGATGGTCTTGGTGACACTTCTCCATGTAAGCAGACACGGACGCAGCATACTCCTCCAGGTTGATGTGTTGGCTGACAGTTGCAGCCTTCTTGAACATGTCCCAGTCCATGCATTCAAAACAGTCCTGTAGTGTTGCCATAGCTCCCTCTGGCCAGACCCTAACCTGCTTCACAGTAGGTTTTTCCCGGGTCAGCAGGGGCCTGGATGCAGGAATTAGCATCACAGAGATATGGTCTGATGAGCCAAGGTGGGGGCGGGGGACTGCCTTGAATGCCTTCTTGATGTTGGCGTAGGCTAGGTCCAGTGTATTGATTCCCCTGGTTGCAAATGTCCCCATATGTAGGAAAGAACCGCAGATACTGGTTTACACTGAAGATAGTCACAAAATGCTGGAGTGACTCAGCAGGTCAGGCAGCATCTCTGGAGAAAAGGAATAGGTGACGTTTTGGGTCAGAACCCATCTTCAGACTGCAGGATAGAGAAGATTTGAACAAAACTGGGCCGGCAAGAGATGACCTCAGGAAGGGCGGGGTCCGTAACAGCTTGCTGAGTTACTCCAGCATTTGTATCTTCATCTTCTTGTCATCTTCTGTACTTTTCTATGTTCTATATTCTAAATGCCCTAACATCATCTCATTTTGGCTAATGTGCCCTTTGGTTGATAAGGCTGCTGTGGAATGCCTTTGAAGTTTTATCATGCGAACAGCGTTATATTAATGGAAACTATTGCTTAAACATAATCTAGCCTTTTTTATATGACAGTAATTTCTCAATTTATGACACGATTGCATTCATGGGAAACTTCTTGTTTACCGAGACCTCATAAATCAAAGAGGCTGGACAAATGGCATTGTGGACTGTTCATTATATCCCACACATGGAGATTGGCACGCTATTTGCAATAGTAAAAATATCTTTGTAAATTGAAGACACATGCCTGCAAAGAGACAATGGCATCATGGCATAAATTAAACTTTTTTATGTATTGAAGAATTATAGTTTTTTGTTACAAATCAAACTTATTCATGATGCAAATCACTTTTGTTCAGCTCAATAAGTCTACGGTGGTAGATAGTTCCTCTTAGGGCTAACGGAATCGAGGGCTATGGGGGGGAAAAGCAGGAGTGGGGTACTGATTTTGGACGAGCCATGATCCCATATTGAATGGGGGTACTGCCTTGAAGGGCCAAATTTGTCATACGAACTAGATCTGAGCCAAAACAATTTTAACTTGCTGCAGCTTTAGAGGCACATTAGACACAACAACAATAAATATACAATAAATGATCAGTTATTCTAAGTAAATGTGACCTTGACAGTGCAAAAACCAAAACACATAGAGCCATCATAGTTGTTTGATTCTGTACAGTTTAGTTTAGTTTATTGTCACGTGTACTGAGGTGCATTACATTTTTTTGCATGCTAACCAGTCAGTGGAAAGACAAAACATGTCTACAATCTTGCAAATGTGAAGCTGTTGATCTCCCATCCATCCCACCAGTGAAGACTGTTGCATGGTCCTTCAGCTTTCCCTTCCTTTCTCCTCTCCTTCAAAAAATGTCCTCTCCAATAAGTGCCTTTCAATCATCAGAAAAGACAGCAAAGGCAAATCTGATATCCTCGGCTAAAACTAACCATTGGAGTTTACCTTGAAAATAAAATTGCCCACAGAAGCAAATGTAAACCAGCAGATACAAACAGCTATGTGATTTTTAACTTATCTTCAATACTTTTCAATCTGTCAGACTTCCAATAGTTCATCCAGAAACAAACACCATTGTTCCCAGAGAGCACAGCTGTAGCCTGCAGAAGGGTTATTTTGCGGTGGCACGGTGGCGCAGCGGTACAGTTGCTGCCATAAAGCGCCTGAGACCTGGGTTCAATCCTGACTAAGGGTGCTGGCTGTATGGAGGTTGTACGTTCTCCTTTTGATCTGCGTGGGTTTTCTCCGGGATCTCCGGTTTCCTCCCACACTCCAAAGACGTACAGGTTTGTGGCTTTAGTGACTTGGTTAAACTGTAAACTGTCCCTCGTGTGTGTAGAATAGTGTTAGTGTGCGAGGATTGCTGGTTGGCGCGGACTCGGAGGGCCAAAGGGCCTGTTTCCGTGCTGTGACTGTAAACTAAATATTGCTGTACAATACATGGAGTGATGTGAACCGAAGATCAAGAAGGAACTTGGCTTATTATTATGTCGTTCAACCAGCTGCCCACAGACCTGCTCATTGAGATCGATTTCAAAGGCAAGGAGGCAACTTGTATTGAAACCCCTTGCAAGTCACGCACAGCTAGTGCAATGCAAATATATGAGAGGCATTTTAGCTGCATCCCTGTTGTGCTATTACACTTAAAATGCAGCTCACTTGCAAAAGGCAACAGATGAATAGTGGGAGGCACCAAAAAATCCACATTTAAGGTCTATTGAAGGGGCAATGAAGATTTTTTTTTAAACTGCAGATGCTGGAAATCCCAAATAAAAAGAGAAAAGGCGGGAAACACTCAACAGGTCGGCAGCATCTGTGGAAGGAGAAACAAAGTTAACGCTTCAGCACGACGATACTTGGACAGAACTGAATAGAACTTCATCAAGACTGACACCGTGAAAGTGATAACTGGAAGATCAACTGACCATGCGTGGGCAACCAACAGCCCAGTGATTTGTAACTTCACAAGTCATAGGAGCAGAATTAGGCCATTCAGCCCATCATCAAGTCTACTCTGCCGTTCAATCGTGGCTGATCTATCTTTCCCTCAACCCCATTCTTCTGCCTTCTCCCCATAACCTTCGACGGTCAATTTAATGTGCCTTTGTAATGTGGGAGGAAACCAGAGGAAACCCATTTGGTTTCATGGAGAACATACAAAATCCACACAGACAGCACCCAAGCTCACGATAAAACCCAGATCTCTGCCGCTGTAAGGCAGCAACTTGACCACTGAGCCACCCATAGATACTGCTGCCACAGGGAAATGTTTCTCACTAATGATACTGTCTATGCCTCATAAATGTTTACAGCTCTATCAGGTCCCTCCCACCTTCTCTGATCCAAGGTAGGGTTCAATAACTTCTTAACAGTTTGATATGTTTGTAATATCTTTTAATATCTAATCCTTTTTCTAATTACATAATATAATCTTAATGCCGGTGACCCTTTGCCCATAGGTTTGCCTGCTGTTGACAAATATACCAGAGACAGATAATCACACTCTACATCCTGATTAGGAAGGAACTGCAGATGCTGGTTTACTCTGAAGTTAGACACAAAATGCTGGAGTAACTCAGCTGGTCGATCGGTATCTCTGGACAAAAGGGATGGGTTATATTTCAGGTTGAGGGCCATCTTCCCACTGAGAGGGAAACTAGGTCCCTCCATGTTTGGTTGGATGGGTTCCAGACAGAGAGGGTCAGGTCAAGCAAACCCCTCCGCATCAGGACCACCTGAGCCCAGGTGTTTTGAGTTGGCACAGACCAAACCTGGCCTAATTTGGTCCATTGTCATTCACTGCCTCCATTGTTGACCTTGGCCACTCTTTATGTTACAGTTGCTCAAGGAAATAATTATTTACCTGGAGATCCCACACAACATGTGGTTACCGTTGAGATCGCGCTGGATGCCTTTCCTGATGGACTGCAGAAGCCAGGTGGCCGGTGTCTCCAAGGTAAGAGTGAAGTGTAACTTTGCAATCTTTTGCAATTGCAATGGCTTAAAATGGATTGGTGTTTAAATGTGGTTAATGTCTGTTAAACAACATTGGCAGCACAGATGGCCATTGTGAAACATGCACTCTATGGTTTATTTGGAAAGAGTTTGATGGTGATGACTGCTGATGTTTGATGTCGATCCTGTTGTTGTATGCTAATTTTCAGAGACATTGGGGTTTTATGGCCTGGAATTCAGCAGTTTAATCTCATTGAATAATATTTCACAATATTATACTGCGTGAGTGAATAGAAAAATTGTTTCTGCTGCTTGAAGAATCTGGGGTTAGAAAACCCAGTCTGAGAACTGGAGCCAGGAATGATTTAGGAAATACTTCTACACGGAGATGGTAGAACTTTGGAATCTTCTTCCTTAAATGATGATTGATATTGCATCAACTGTTCAATTCAATTTGAAGTTGATGGAATTGTTAACCGAGGAATTAAATGATAGAGGACACAAAGTGCTGGAGTATCTCAGCGGGTCAGGCAGCATCTCTGGAGAACATGGATAGGTAACATTTTGGGTCGGGTCCTTTCTTCTTCCTGGTCTTAAACAATAGGTGTTTAATGATGGCTCATGCCGTTGACCATGGATTAGTGTCTTCCGCAATAAAGAACACAAAACGCTGGAGTAAATCAGCAGGTCAGACAGCATCTCTTGAGAACATGGATAGGTGACGTTTCTGGTCGTGACCCATCTTCAGATGTGACCCTCCAGAGATGTTGCCTGATCTCCTGAACCAGGATCTTGCGGTTCCTTGTTCCTACACTAAAGTGCTGGATCTGCGGTTCCTTGTTTCGACTTGTTCCTTGTTACTAATGACCCTCCTCCAGTTTCTTTGTTCTGTCTTTACCTCTGCCCTATTGTTCCTCTATTTTCACTGCCTCCAGAGAGATGTGTGACCATTGACACACTTTCACCACCCTTTCTCAGTCAACACAAATCTAGTCCATTTGTCCAACCATCTCTCTAAGCTTTCACAGATATTCCCTTCAATCTTCTCACCCCTTGCCCTTTCTCTGCTAATTAAAGCACAACAGTTTTCTTAACAATTTTTTTTGTTTTTATTAAAAATGTACAGCATCGGCAATTCTTAGGGCTTAAATGTTTGTTCGGGTGCAGCATCTCTCATCTGCCTATCAACTCCCCCCTCCTTTGCCTAGATCCACCTGCAACACTTAGTCCTGCCTCTCCTCTGCCCCACCATTCTTTCTCCCCCTACCACTCCCCCAGGCCCGTAACGTCACCTATCCATGTTCTCCAGAGATGCTGCCTGACCCGCTGAGTTACCCCTGCACTTTGTGTCTTTTCAGATGGATTCTTGATAAGCAAGGAGATGGAAGTTTACCATGGTGAGGTAAACTAGTAAAGAACATTAAATGACAGAAGCATGTTTGAGGGGATGATTGCTCCTGCTCCTGGCTTGATGTAAATATTTTGTCTTGTCACATATTGATGCTGAGTGCCTCCAGTATTTTCCATTTTTATTTCGGACTTGTGTATTCTGCAGTATTTTACTTTTACTTCCGATTTCAAATTCTGTGTGGAAGATGACATTCAATTTTGCACGACACATATGCTTCAGTGTGAACATTTACATTGTGATTGTGAATAGTTTACAGGTTGTACTATTGCCGTATGGTGAATAGATTACAATGGTAAAGCAATGGTATCATTGTGTAACAGATCATGTCATTACTTGCAGCTCTAATTACACAAATCCTCAATTAAGCAGCAAAGGTCTCAAAGTATTGCTCCACATGAAAAACTTCCCAAATTACGGAAATGCCGAGGATATTAGGCTGTGTTTATCATTATCTGATCCAGTGCCGCACTATTACAGAGTAGTGCTTTGTTCATGGGTTTCATGTTTTCAAATAAACATTTTAAGCATTACCAGCAGTAGAGGCTACTTGAAGTTTACCAGCACCTTTTAACTTTGTAAAACATCGCAAGGCAATTAACTGGAGTGCAATCAAGGAAAATTGGACATGGTGACCATAAGGAGATATTAGACTGGTTTCTTCGGCTCCAATGTCTGCAGAACTTTAGACAACACTGTAGAGTAAATAGTAAAGCTGCTGCCTTATCATTACGGTTAATTAGGTTCAATCCTAACTGCAGGTCTTCACTGTATAGACATGGCACCTTCTCTCTGTGACAGCATGGACTTCCCTTGGGTGCTCCGGTTTCCTCCCACATCCCAAAGCATCTGGGTTACAGAGTCATCGAGCACAGAACTTTGACTTTAGGGTGACACAATGGCGCATCAGTGGGTTGTTGCCTCGCAGCGCCTGAGACCGGGGCTCGATCCCGACTATGAATGCTTTCAGTACAGAGTTTACACGTTCTCCCCATGACTGCATGGGTTTTCTCCAGGCCCTCCAGGTTCCTCCCACACTCCAAAGACGTACAGGTTTGGAGGTTAATTGGCTCCGGTAAAATTGTAAATTGTCCCCAGTGTGTAGGATAATGTTAGTGTGCGGGGTGATCGCTGGTCGGCATGGACGCAGTGGGCCGAAGGGCCTGTTTCCACAATGTATCTCGAAGTCTAAGGTGAAAGCAATAGTCAAAATGGATGTTTACATTTTCAAAAATAACTGCTTAATTTTCATTCTTTTACAGTATTAGTTAAATGCCATACAGAATTAAAGAGTGTAGGGTGGCCTTCCTTGCATGGTTTTTTTGGCATTAGCTTGTCTTTCAGGGAAGAGTAATAAATGTGGTCGAACTTTCACATTTTGTAAGTTGCAGAGGTAAACAGAAGTGGGGTTTGTTCTGACTGTGCAGCAACGTACAACAGCTGAAAGTCGGCACTGTGGTGCAGCATTGGAGTTGCTGCCTTGCTGCACCACAGACTATCCTGACTACGAGTGCTGTCTGTACAGAGTTAGTACGTTCTCCCTAAGACCATGTGGGTTTCCTCCAGGTGCTCCGCTATCCTCCCACATTCTAAAGACGTACAGGTTTGTAGGTTAATTGGCTTTGGTCAATTCTAAATTGTCGCGGGACGGTGTACGGGGTATTTTACTGATCGGCGCAGACTCAGTGGGCCTGTATCTCTAAAGTGTAAGGTCTATTCTTGCATCCTGGTTTACATTCGCCCCTCATTCAATGTTACCAAGATGCACTGTCAGATTGCTCTATGCTGTAAACTGAAGTGAATCCCACAGTTTCCTTCCATCAAAATTACATCACAGGTTTTCAGAAGTTCTGAAAGGGATGTGAAAGACATTATACAAATGTGAGTGTCTTCATCATTGGTATAGAGTCATACAGCACAGAAACTGGCCCTTCATCTCTACTTGGCCACGCTGACCAAGATGCCCCGTCAGCATTAGTCCCACCTGCCCACCACCAGCCCAACTCTCTAAACCTTTCCTATCCATGTACCTGTATAAATGTCATATAAATGTTGTTATAGTACCTGTCCCAACTGTATCCTCTGGCCGCCTGTTCCATATACCCACCACCATCTGTGTGATCAAGTTACCTCTTAAATTCTTATTAAATCTTTCCCCTCTCACCTTAAATCTATATTCTCTGCTTCTTGATTCTCCTACTCGGGATAAAAAGCTCTGTGCATTTACCTTATCTATCCCTCCCATGATCTTATACACACCTATAAGATCATTTTCTCCCATTGCTAATACAGATCAGTCGCTAAGTCTTATTAAGAGAGTCAAAAGTAATTAACTATCATATACACCAAAAATGAACAATGACATTTTTACTTGCAGCAGCACAACAGGCCAGTAAACACATAGATATCACAATAAACAAAACAATAAGTAAAACAATAGATTCAATAAATTAAACACCCCAATATTATTGTTAAAAGCCCAAAGTCCTTAGTGGAACCAAGACAGTTTGTAGTTCAGAGTTTGGTTAGTTGTTTAGTAGTGTTCGAGGTTGTTGGGAAGAGGTTGTTCATGAAACATGTGCTTTGGACTCCTATACCTTGTTCCCAATGGCAGGAATGAAATGAGAGTTTGGCCAGGGTGGTGTGAGTCCGTGGTGATGCCGGCTCTTTATTGAGGCAGCACCACCTAATAGATCCTTCAATAGTGGGGAGGTCGGTGCCCACAATAGACAAGGTGGTGTCCACGGCTTTTTGCAATCTCTTTCAATCCTGGGCATTGGAGTTGCCGAACCAGACCTTGATGCAACCAGTCTATATGCTCTCTTCTCTGCACGTGGAGAAGTTCAAGAGAGCATTAATTGACATAGCAAATCTCTTCAATCTTCTAAGGAAGAAGAGTCATTGATAGTTATAGTCTGTTGGCTTCATTTCACCCACCATATGAGGAATATAGTGAAGAAAGGTACATTGACATGGCATGATATGGAACCATTCTCTATTTCAAGGTTAGATAAGTCCAGATGAATGGCTTTGATGACTTACGACATTGAAGCTCTAACTGTGTTTTTATGAGCATCTAGCAGCAATTAGCAGTTTGGTTCAGTTTATTGTCACATGTATTGAGGTACAGTCAAAAGGTTTTCATGCATGCTAACCAGTCAGTGGAAAGACTTGGCATATACAGCAGACAAGACTTTACAATCGAGCTATCCACAGTGTACAGATACATGATCAGGGGAATATGTTTACTGCAAGATAAAGTACAGCAAAGTCCAATTAAAGATCGTCTGAGGGTTGCCAATGAGATAGAGTAGCTCAGGACCGCTCTCAGGTTGTAGATGGGATGGTTCAATTGCCTAATAACAGCTGTGAAGAAACTGTCGCTGAATCTGGAGGTGTACATTTTCACCATTCCCTGCAATTTCTTGTGGTCTGGGATGGAGTGGTTTGTTGAAGTTTGGTGACGTTTGCCTTTGAGAGATTTTACTACAAGAGCCAAAGGTGCAGTGCACAGCCATTAATGTTCTGCTGAAAGATTTTACCAACGGCAATGGAAATTCAAAGGCTTCAGATAGGCATCTTTGAAAGTCCAATGCGTCTCTCCACTACTGCTGCCATTACCCACTGTAATAAAACACAGCTGCTCTCCACTTTAATACAAAGGAGCTTCGCAGGAATTGAAAAGAACATTATGCCTTTTGTAGCCTTAAACTATTGGCAACCTAGGATCCTGTTATTTAAACATTAGCAATTGTTACTCTGCATACTTTATTTCAAAACACTCATTTTTCAACAATATTACTTGATCTGAATCTCGCTTTGTAAGCTCCTAAGGAGGCTTTTATCAGGAGGTACCAGGAGGGGGAACAGAAGAACAAAATGCAACTTTGCAAGCTCGCTATTCTCTGCAAGAACTCCAGTTCTGGCCTCTTCTTCATCCACGATCACTTTATCTTTGGAGACCAAGCCTTCATTTGCCAAGATGCCAAAGTCTTACATTACCTCCCTAAAACCCTCTCTAACTCTCTTTAGTGCCTTTAAAATGTGTTTTTTGACCAAGTTCGTAAGCATTTTATTGTTGTTGCTTCTTAAGGCAAAAAAGAGATGAAGCTATTATTAACAAGAGACACATTGCTGAAGGCAGAAAACTCCCAAATAACACGGGCGGTCACGGTGGCGCAGCGGTAGAGTTGCTGCCTTACAGCGAATGCAGCGCCGGAACCTTGGGTTCGATCCCGACTATGGATTTTGTACGTTCTGTACAGAGTTAGTACGTTCTCCCCATGACCTGCAAGGGTTTTGTCCGAGCTTCAGTTTCCTCTCACTCTCCAAACACGTACAGGTTTGTAGGTAATTGGCTTGGTAAATGTAAAAATTGTCCCTAGTGGGTGTAGGATAGTGTTAATGTGCGGGGATCGTTGGTTGGCGTAGACCCGGTGGGCCGAAGAGCCTGTTTCTGCGCTGTATCTCTAAACTAAACAGTAATTGTGGTACAATATTGCATCAAAAGTCATACCACATAATAGGTTCTCAGAACAGAATCAGGCCATTTGGCCCATCAAGTCTAGTCTGCCATTCAAACATGGCTAATCTATCTTTCCCTCTTAACCCTATAACCCCCTAAACCCTGAAACCCTTACTAAATCAAAAATCTGTCAATCTCTGCCATAAAAATATCAATCAACTTGCCTCCACAGCCGTCTCTGGCAATGAATTCCACAGATTCACCACCGTCTGACTAAAGAGATGTCTCCTCATCTTCATTCTAAAAGTACGTCCTTTTATTCTGAGGCTATGGCCTCTGGTCCTAGACTCTTCCACTAGTGGAAACATCCACCCCACATTCACTCTATCCAGGCCTTTCACTAATTGTTAAGTTTCAATGAGGTCCTCCCTCATCCTTCTAAACTCCAGCGAGTACAAGCCCAGAGCATCAAATGCTCATCATGATCCTCTCAGCTCAACAGTCTGCACAGACTGTGGTAATTTAAAATAAAAATCTCGTGTAAAATAATATCTAAGAGAAAAAACAAGTGTACACTCAGTTCTTTGCAAACATACATGCACTCTATCCTTTAATTAGTACATAAGTGAGTGATCGGAGCAGAATTAGGCCATTCAGCCCATCAAGTCTATTTTGCCATTCAATCATGGCTGATCTATCTTCCCCACTCAATCATATTCTCCTGCCTTCTCCCCATAACCCCTGATCAAGAATCATAAGTACTGCAGAAAGCTCACGGAAACCATCATTCTAATCCGCACAGAGAAACATAGACAATAGGTGCAGGAGTAGGCCATTCGGCCCATCGAGCCTGCACCGCCATTCAATATGATCATGGCTGATCATCCGACTCAGTATCCTGTACCTGCCTTCTCTCCATATCCCCTGATCCCTTTAGCCACAAGGGCCACATCTAACTCCCTCTTAAATATAGCCAATGAACTGGCCTCAACTTAGTACAGTAGTTAAAACATACAGTAGTTAAAATAGTACATTGTATTTGATGCATTCATGGATAACGTGAATGAGGCCGATGGGTTAATTGTCTGAAATGCTTTGATGTCTAAGAGGCAGTCGGTGAGAATTAGGATGCAAAGCTGAATGAATGTAGAGACAATAATATAACATTTTAAGACTCAATTGGCTGTACTTCTACTTATCGAGTCCACACACAAGATTAGAAGTTGTTCAGCCAGAGCTGAACACAGTTCTCGACATCTGCGTACAATGGTGTCTGTCTTGCGCTTCTTGTGCGCGGTGGTGGAAAGATTGGTGAAAACGGGACCGCGATGAGAACGCTCTTTCCTTGACCCCAATTGGCTGCTGAGAGTGAGGGACATATTTGTGAACATGTGTGAACAGGTGACAGGGAGTGTGGGGGATAGGGATTGATGGGAATGCTCTGAACTCTGGCAAAGACTTGATGAGCCAACGGTCTCCTTGTATGTCAAAGGGAATATGAAAATAAAATCTCAATCAAACAATTCAGATTGTTTAATACTCGCATTGATACCAATCATTTTATTTTTCCATCTCTCCATCTTGAAGTCAATTCATTTGGTTTTCCCTTTCTCCATCATCTACAGGGCTGTCAATCCAACCTCGACTGCTTAGGCTTTAGACTTCAGAGATGCAACACGGAAACAGGCCCTTTGGCCCACCGAGTCCATGCCGAGCAGAGATCACTGGGTCAATTTATAATTTTACCAAAGTCAAGTTGCTGCCATACAGCGCCAGAACCCGGGTTCGATCCTGACTAAGGGTGTTGTCCGCGTAGGGTTTGTACATTCTCACTGTGACTGCGTGTGTTTCCTCCGGGTGCTCCAGTTTGCTCCCACATTCCAAAGAAGTACAGGTTTGTAAGTTAAATTGTACCTAGTGTGTAGGATAGAACTAGTGTATGGGGTGATCAATGGTCAGAGCGGCCTCGGTGGAACGAAGGGCCTGTTTCCGTGCTGTGTGCCTGAAGTCTAAAGGCTGAGCTCTAGGTTATTGACATTTAGTTTTGAAATACATCATGGAAACGGGTCCTTCCACCCACTGAGTCCACGGCGACCATCAATCACCCCATATGCTAGTTCAAAGCCATGCCACCCTCTCAGAGATCACAGAGAGAACGTGCTCACTCTGTGTAGTTAGCACCCGAGGACAGGTTCCTCTGGTCTCGGACGCAGCAAGTCAGCTGCTTTACCAGCTGCGCCACTGTGTCTGTTAAAGGTGAATGGAAATGAGGATCCTGTGGTTCAAATAGGAGCCCAATCACTATTTTAGACAAAAATCATCCACCCCTGTCCACGCAGTGCAGTGTGTTTGTGGCAGATCATTCACTTTTTAAGTTAAAACAATTCAAAAATCAAGTTTGGGATTAGGTTTATTATTGTCATGTGTCCCAAGGCCAGTGAAAAGCTTTGTTTTGCATGCCATCCAAACAGATCAGATAATAGTGTACATGAATACAATCAAGTCAAACGCGAGTGGAATAGATAGAGTGCAGAATATAGTTCTCAGCATTGTAGCGCATCAGTTCCATAGACCAGGGCCAATGTCCGCCATGGTCAATGTGAATCAGAGTGTACCCTAGCTTAGGGAAGGACCGTTCAGAAGCCTGATAACAGAGAGGAAGCTGTTAGGGCGGCACAGGGCAGCATGGCGGCGTAGCGAGAGAGTTGCTGCCTTACAGCGCCAGAGACCCGGTTCGAACCTGACTATGGGTGCTGTACAGAGTCTTTACATTCTCCCTGTTACCGCGTGCGTTTTCTCCAGGTGCTTCGGTTTCCTTCCACACTCCAAAGACGTGTAGGTTTTCAGGTTAATTGGCGTTGGTAAAATTGTTCCGTACATAGGACACTTAGTGATAACTGGTCGGCACGGACTCGATGGGTCAAAGCGCCTGTTTAATTGGTTTGTAATTGGCCCTCTGTAAATTGCTCCTAGTGTTTAGGGCGTGTGGTGGCATTGAACTAGTGTGAATGAATGATTGATGGTCGCTGTGGACTCGGTGGGACAAAGGGCCTGTTTCCATGCTGTATCTCTAAACTCAATTAAACCACTGAATTCCCTTGAACTGACAGAAGCATAATCCATATTTTATCTTGCTACCATTAGCCCAATGTCTCAACAAATAGACAATTAATTCACATGAGAAAGTATAATTCACATTGACCCAGAAAAAGGACAGTTGCAAAGACTTAGATGTGAGTGGAAATGACAGCCCACTGATTATTTTAAATTATATCCATTCCGTTTGAATTTATTTCCCACTGCTCAGGAGGCAGCATACATAAATAAAAATACAAGTACCTTCAGTTGACATATCTGCCAATGATAAGGAACTGTTTCTCTTCTGCAGGGAGTCATGCTAAACAAGTTAATGAGTTTGAATTATAGCTACCTTTTGATCAAGCTCATGAATATGCCCCCTTTTTAATCTAAATCAGGAATAAAAGTGCAATTTCATCAACAAAACCTCCAGCCATACATTCAATAAATGTACGTTGCCAATAACAAACTAAAGCGTTGGCAGCAACAGATCAGACAAGGAACAACTTTGATTTTTACCAAGACACAGATCTGTAAAGGAGAGGTTTTCTCATTTCCTGACACATTGGAGTCAGTCAGAGTTATTGCTCATCGTTTATTCACTGAAATTTGTGAGTTCTCAGCAACACTCTGACCACATCTAGTTTCTGCTGATGTAATTGAAGTCGATGAGATGCATCTGAGCTGCTCCCTGTTATCTAGGCTTCTCTTAACTCTTGCCCACCCGTTGACTATTTGAAAGTCCCTTGAGTTTTACAGACATCTCTTGTCTAGCTCTTCACCCTATTCGAGCACAACCTGTGGAGATGTGTATGATTTTAAGCATAATTGTATCCGGATTTATCATTCTCTGTAAAAATTAATCCAACAAAAACAAGTCTGATGTGCTGTTAGTGAGTCTGGGTAGCAGTGGGACCCAGGCGAGTCAGACCATGCGGCGTAGGAACGTGCAGCGTGGAGGCTGTGGGCCTGTTGCTGAGCCTGGAACTCGGGTGAGGCGATGGGTCTGGCCTGCTGGTGGGTAGTGGAGAGCGAGGGTCGGTGGAGTCGCTGGTGGAGGCCTGTGGGGGGCTAGAGTAACGGTACTGGTCGGCAGAAACTGATAAGGCCTTGATCCATTTTACATTGCGTCAATGTGCCATCTGAGTAGCAGCTTGTGATAAGGGTTTTTAAGACGGCAAAAGCAATTGATTTGTGTTTTATTTTGATGAATTATAATGGGGTGATCTTCAACTGTTTTCACTTAATTTCACTCATAGTTGCCTGAGCATGTGAATTGAAGACTTTATGTTTCTGATTCTTTTAACAAAGGATGGAATTCAGATTAAAACATCAAAAATCAATGTTGAATAATAAGCCAATTGCTGCAACTTCTATATTAGACATTTTGTGCAGAGAATATCTGATGTTTGGCCCTGATTTGTCCTGGGTTTTTTTCCCGCTCCCAGTTCCTCTGGAGACACTAGGAACTGCAGATGCTAGTTAAAAAAACACATAAAGTGCCAGAGTAACTCAGTGGGTCAGGCAGCATCTCTGGATAACATGGATGGGTGATGTTTTGGTTTGGGGCCTATCCATGTCTTCCATTGAGGGATTTCAGAGGTGTCCAGACCCGAAACGTCACCTGTCCATGCCCCCCAGAGATGCTGCCTGACCTGATGAGTTACTCCAGCACTCTGTGTTTATTTTAGTGCTAAAACAATGGTGGCTGGCATCTGAGGTGAGTATTTTTTTACTGCAGTTGGTATCACCAATGCGTTTGAAGGGCATATTTAGCCAGATAGCTTTGGTACACCATTGAGGTGAAGTTAGAGCAAACTTACAGACAAAGTCAGCTAGCCCATTGCATAAGTACTAGTGAATCAACAAAAATATTTGCATGGTTTCTGTTCTCCAGTTCTCAGCTGCAGTTTAAGCCCAGCCCAAGTTTGACTCTTTCCACATTACATCTCACAATACAGTAGTATTTTCATTTCCAGCTGCAGTGAATGAATAATATTTTATCATCTTTCCAGCTTTTATTCCCCTGCAAGTCATTTCTCACCGAGGTAGAATAATTACCTTCACTGCTAATCTTTTCCTAAAGCAATTGACTGCACTGCCTGAATCTTTAATGAAGATTCCCTCCTCTTACAGACCTGCCACAAACAGCAACTCAATTAACCCCAGCTCTACATCACTCCAGGTTTGCCTGATGTTGGGTGAATGGATTTGCCTTCTGATTTTGGCCTTGCTGACTGCTGTTTTGCGGTGCATTGACATTTGGATCTGTGGCCGTTTACTCGCCTGATGTATCCAAGGTGCACCTCAACATTGAAAGCCTTTGCTGTCTCTCAGAGGCTCCAGTGAAACAATTACCAGATTGTGGAATATGCTGAGTTCCTGACTTGAGGGATTTCAGGTACAAGAGATGCTGCGGATGAGAGGAAATTTGCCAGAGGTGTACAGATTTAGATAGATGATAAATAGGTGCTATTGAGGGGTGGCACACTGGCGCAGTGGTAGAGTTGCTGCCTTACAGCGCCAGAGACATAGGTTTGATCCTGTCGACAGGTGCTGTCTGTACGGAGTTTGTGTTTTCTCCCTGTGATCATGTGGGATTTCTTTGGTGCTCCAGTTTCTTCCCACATTCCAAAGATGTACAGGTTTGTAGGTTAATTAGCTTCTGTAAATTGTCCCTATTTTGCAGGTTTGAACAAGTGTCGACACAGACTTGGTGGGCTGAAGAGCCTGTTTCCATGCTGTATCACTATAAACTAAACTATAATAAAAATAAAATATAATAAAATTAATTAAAATTAATTAATTAAAAAAAGCTGGTGATATAATGGATAGTTTAGAATTATGCCCACAATGCCTGTGCCAAAACATAATACCAAGATAAACTAATCTAATCTGTCTATATCCCTTCATACCACTACATATACATGTGCCTATCTGAAAGGAGATGCAAGAAACTGCAGATACTGGTTTACAATGTCCTGGAGTAACTCAGCAGGTCAGGCAGCATCTCTGGAGCATATGGTTAGGTGATGTTTTTGGTTGTGACCCTTCTTCAGACCTACTAAAAGGGTCCCAAACCAAAACATCACCCACACAGAGATGCTGCCTGGCCCACTGAGTTACTCCAGGATTTTTATTTATTTTTTCCTATCTAAAAATGTTCTTATTGATTTATTATTTTCAGTCTGATACCGTGAAACACTGCATGCTGTCTGGCATATCACTGTGAATGAGTACACAATGTAATACTAAAGAGAAGATTAACATTGTGCAGAATATAGTGTTACAGGAACAGACAAAGTGCAGATAAAACATGTTCAAGAGCCGCTTTGAGGTAGATTGGAAGAAGGGGAATTCATCCATAGCACATGAAAAGCATGTTCAAGCGTCTGATAACGGTGGGGAAGAAGCTGTTCGTGAATCTGGTGATGCACTTAGTTTAGTGATACAGCCTGGAAACGGGCCCTTCGGCCCACCCAGTTTGTGTTGGCCACCGATCACCCACATACTAGTTCTATCCTACACACGAGGAACAATTTACAAACGCCAATTAACCTATAGGCCTGCCCATCTTTGGAATGTGGGAGAAAACCGAAGCACCTGAAGAAAACCCATGCAGTCACAAGGAGAACGTACAATCTCAGTACAGACAGCACTCGTCTCTCTGCCGCCCTAAGATTTCTTTCAATCTTTGTATCTTTTGTAATAGCCAGGGTGCGAGTGGTCAGGCTGGTTCGTGTGATGGATTGGTCTGCATTCACCTCTCTCTGCAATTTATTGTGGTTATGGGCAGAGCATTTTCCATACCAAGCTGTGATGCACCGAGATGGGATGCTTTTCATGATGGATCTGCAGAAGTTGGTAAGAGTTAGAGACATGCCAAAATGTCTTGGCTTTCTGACAAAGTAAAGGCGCTGGTATGTTTTTTCGACCGTAGATTGAAAGAGGTGGTGAACACTGTTTCTTTTTACATAAAGTGGCAGCACAGTGGCATGGGTGGTAAAGCCACTGCCTCACAGTGTCAGTGACCAGGTTAGATCCTGATCTTGGGTGCTCTCTGTGCGGAGTTTGCACATCCTCCCTGTGACCCGGAAAACCTCAGAGTGCTCTAGATTCTTCCCACATCCCAAAGACGTGCGGGTTTGTAAGTTAAATCTTCTCTGTAAATTTCACCTTGTGTGTAGGGAGCGGATGTGAAAGTGGGATAACGTAGAACTAATGTGAATGGGTAATCGATGGTTGATGTGGACTCAGTGGGCTGAAGGGCCTGTTTCCTTGCTGTATCTCTCAACTAAACTAAACTAAAATAAACAGTGCAATAATCTGTACTTCACTGCTAGCACAGGCACAGAGTCATTCAAACTTTTCAACTGAATATCAAATAGTCACAAAAGTTCATAATGTCACAAGTTATAGGAGCAGAATTAGGCCATTTGACCTATCAAGTCTACTCCGCCATTCAATCATGGCTGATCTATCTTTCCTTCTCAACCCCATTCTCCTGCTTTCTCTGCATTACCCCTGAAACTCGTATTAATCAAAAATCTATCACTCCTCAAAAATAACCAATGACTTGGCCTCACAGCTGTCTGTGGCAAAGAATTCCACAGATTCACTACCTTCTGACTAAAGAAACTCCTCCTCATCTCCTTTCCAAAGAAAAAAGAAAGTAATGACTGAAACAGGGGAAAAATAACATACAACCACGCGAACTGGATTCCCGTAGAAGCAGCTGCAAGGACTCAACGGGCTGAATAGTCTCCTCTCTGCTGGACTCGAGTAAAATCTTAATCGAGAGGGTTATTAGTCTCTTGCCACAGACCACAGCCTTGTACAAATGTACAGACTGCATTATTATCTCTGGCCAGAGGTTATTGGGACCTCGGGAAGGATTATAGGTCTACCACCCAGCTTTGTGGATTATGGATATTCTCCATGTAGTTTGTGTCTGATTTTCAAGAACAGCAACTTGCATTTCTAAACCACCTTTGGATTAGTTTAGTCACAGCACAGCACAGAGATACAGCACAGAAACAGGCCATTCGGCCCACCAAATCCACGCCGACCAGCGATCCCCTTACACTAGCACTATCCTATACACTAGGGACAATCTACAGATGCCAATTAACCTGGAATGTGGGAGGAAACTGGAGCACCAGAGAAATCCCACGTGATCACAGGGAGAATGTACAAACTCTGAAAAGACAGTACCCGTAGTCAGGATCGAACCCAAGTCTCTGGCGTTGTAAGGCAGCAACTCTACCGCTGCACCACCATACTGTCCAAAACTTAACATAGTTAAAAACATCCCAAGAGACTTCACATAAATGATTATTATACAAATTATAAAACCTAGTCACATAAATCTAGGATCAAAAACCATGTCATTGGGAAGGTGTTGAGGAGTGACTGAAGAGAGGAAGGAGTTTTGGAGAAGGAACTCCACAGCCTGGTTAGTTGGCAGCTGACATTTGAACAGCTTGCATCACAGAGGAACTCAGTCTTGTGGGTTCAAACGCAGCTCCTCAAGCTTGAACGTGGTATTTTGCCCTTCCTTTTAGTGCAGAACTCAGAGCGTTTTGCAGTGTAGTAAGTGGGAGAATATTAAACCAAACCTTCTGTCAGCAATATAACTATTCAGACTTTTGACTTTAGACTTTAAAGATCCAGCGCGAAAACAGGCCCTTTAGCCCATCGTGACTATGCTGACCAGCAATCGCCACATACACACTAACCTACACACTAGGGGCAACTTTATAAGTTACTGAAACAAATTAACTTACAAACCTGTACATCTTTGGATTGTGAGAAGGAACCCAGAGAAAAGCCACACGGGTCACAGGGTGAACGTAAAACTCCGTACTGACAGCACAAAGTAGGTTCTCTTTCCTTTCTTAAATTATCTTGAGGTGATACAGTGGTGCAGCTGATAGAACTGCTGCCTCGCGGCCCCAGAGACCAGGTTCGATCCTGACCTAGGATACCGTCTATGCGGAGTCTTGAACATCCTCCCTGTGACTGCCTGGGTTTCCTCTGGGTGCTCCAGTGCCCCAAGGGCGTCTAGGTCAGTCGGCCTAGGTAAACTGCCCCTAGTGTGTAGAGAGTGGTTGAGAAAATGGGATATCATAGAACTAGTGGTCAATGGTCAGCATGGGCAGTCGATGGTCAGCATGGACTCAGTAGGCCAAAGGAACTGCCTCCATGCTGTATCTTTCAATCAATTCAATCTTCCTGCCTGGACATCAGATCGGAGAAAGAGTTATTGTTATTGTTGGGATGATGCCCAACAAAATGCCTAATATCAGTGGATGCAGAGACCTGAAGCGCAAGCCCTGAATCTGATTACTAGTTTAGCTTTAGTTTAGAGATGCAGCGTGGAAATAGGCCTTTTGGCCCTCAGTTTTGTACTTGAGTATTATACTTAAGTAAAGTACTTATTAAGTATTATACAATTAATAAGTGTAAATTTATTACGATTACACTTATATCGTACATTTATTATTATGATATAAGTGTAATTGTAATAAGTTTAGATTGCATTTATAGTGCTAGTGTAACCCCCGTACACTAGCACTATCCTGCACACCACGCACATTTTTTACTGAAGCCAATTAATCTACAAATCTATATATCTTTGGAGTGGAGGAAGAAACCAAAGTCCCTGGGGAAAACCCGTGAGGTCACAGGGAGAATGAACAAACTCCATGCAGCCAACACCCGCAGTCAGGATCCAACTCGGGACTCCGGCACTGTATGGCAGAAACTCTACTGCTGCACCACCGTGCTGCCGCTAGAAGGTTTGTACCGGCACAGTGCAGTTCTGGGACATCTAAGCCCTTTGTTTTGGTTCTTAAGAGAACGTTGGGTCGGGACACATCCACAGCACACATGAAAGAAGCTGTAACTATTAGTCACAGAGTTTTGCTATTGATCTAAAATAGAATATGTCACCGGGATGTGAATTACAGGAACAACAGCTTCCTGTTATTAAGATGCAATGACCAACAAAGTAATACCAAGAAGGAGGCCACAAGTATTGCCCAGGAAGTATTGCCCTCTACTTAAAGAAATGCCTCCTCATCTCATTTTCTTATTACCACCCCTGACACAGTTGTCAAAGTGTGTTTGCGACATGATAAAAAAAATAACACAAGGGATAGGGGCGGCACAGTGGTGCAGCGGTACAGTTGCCGCCTTACAGCGCCAGAGATCTGGGTTCAATCCTGACTAAGGGTGCTGTCTGTGTGGAGTTTATATGTTCTCTCTGTAATTGTGTGGGTTTTCTCCGGATGCTCGGGTTTCCTCCCACATTCCAAAGACGTACAGGTTTGTAGGTTAATTGGCTTTGGTAATAAACTGTCCCTCGTGTGTGGGATAGCGTTAGTGCATGGGGTGATCGCTGGTCGGCGCGGACTCGGTGGGCCTGTTTCCGCACTATCTCTAAGGGCTAAAGTAAATATCAAATGGCATCAACCCTAAAGACAGATTGACTTGTGACAGTATCGGTAGGAACAGCTACCACACGGTCGTTGTGAACAACTTGATGTTTGATGTCCATCGAGTTGTGTGGCAGGATCAATGTAGAACACATCCCGCAAGTCACAGTGGCATACATGTAATATAATGGCCCAGTATTCCACAATCAGCAAATACATGGCATGACCAAGCCCTCACTTTGTCCTTACTATGAAGTCGAGAAACAAATCATAATTTGAGGAATGGTGCAGAACTGCAAGCCATGAATCAGCACCAGTTCCACCTTTCAACGAGGTGTCAACCTGGCAAAGCTTCAATGCCAGGCTACCTGCACATCAAACGGCTAAGGAAACATGCAAGAGTTCAATGGTTCAATAGTTGAATGGTACTTTAGTGTCGCATGTACCAAGGAATGTCGAAATTGATTTTTGTACACAGTACATGTATCACTATACATAAGCACTTTGATCAAGAGCCAATTGTCAAGAGAGAGTCCAGAGTGTTTTATTGTCATGTGTCCCAGATAGGACACTGAAATTCTTGCTTGCTGCAGCACAACAGGATATGTAAACAAAGAACATAACAGGAGAAGAAAAAAGGTTCAGTGTGTGTGTATACACTTAACATCTTTGATAAGCATCTCGATACAGCATGAATGTAAAATAGCAGTACACTCAGACAGTTATGCAGAGTAGCCGGGTTTGGTGCCATTTTCAAGTCCCAGTAGTTGTAAGTGCAGGGTTCATGACCTGACCATGAAGGCCAATGTACTGGCAGTGTTGCAGGATTTGCCTGGCTAAGGGTGGCCATTGGTGTCCTCCACCACTCTGTGCTGGAGGACTGTTTCCAGTCCATACACTCTGCGTCTTGGAGTGGCACCAAGCCCCAAGCTGCTGCAGGGACTCCAGCGCCCACTCCACCGTCGAGGCCACGCACCCCCTGCCGCAGCCGGTCTGCTTACCGGCCCTCTATCCGACTCCCTCCTCTGCGGGCGGGCGGGCGAGCCAGGCCTGCTGACTGGGCAACCTCAGGGGTGTCAGGGGTTACGGGGAGGAGGCAGGAGAATGGGGTTGAGAGGGCAAGATAGATCAGCCACGATTGAATGGCGGAGTAGACCTGATGGGCCGAATGGCCTAATTCTGCTCCTAGAACTCATAACCGTAAGGAACTTGAGGAACAAGTGGGTGATCCCTCTCTGCTTCCCACTGAGGAGCTCATTGGCACGTAAATCTGTCGTCAGCCACTTTGATTTTTCTCCTCACTTCTGTAGACTGAATACGATGACAATCAGACGACAGTCGAAGTGTAGCCCTGAAGACCTGCTCCAGCACTCTGACCAAGATGATCCACTGAAGCCATGAGGCAAAACACGGAGGTGAATTTCGGCACTTTTTCCAATAGGCCATTCGGTATGATGCTTCCCTCCGTTCTTCAATATTCTTTAACCCTGTGAGTTTAATTCTTGTTGCTGCCAACCTGACTCTAATCAAACGGACATATGAAAGCAAAGTGACAAATGGAATGTTATTAACATGACATCCAGGATTATAAAGAGAAGGCGTTCATTATGATTTATACGTCTAATAAAAGGCTTTACATGAAGAATTTCCAGGGCACTTGCATTTAATACATGGCTCTACATTGAAACAATAAATCACCATGGAGACTGTTCATTAGTTGTAGCCATATGTATTCCAAACTAGATTAAAGTAAACATTAAACAGAATGTGCACCATTCCAATGTTATCCAGGCATAAATTGGACGCTGGTGTTTCTTAATAGTATTTGAGTTTGAGTTCCATTTCCTGAGCGTTTTGCAGCACACTCCCACTTTCCCAGTTTTCATCCCCTTAATGGACTCGGAAAAGAGCTTAATGACCCGCGACCTTGGTCTGTCGCTGGAAATGCAGAATAAGGATGGTAATTTGCGCTCTGAGGCTTTCCATTGCGTTTTTCTGCCACCGTGCATTAGGGGTAGATTTTCTCTTCGTTCCCTCAACATCAATCCCATTTCTCAATTATCGCCCTCCAATCCACTCATTCTCACATTCCCCTATTTCTTCAGACACGAGAGGTCAGTTTCCCCCACGCCTTCGCAATGGGGGAGAAAACAGGGGCGCGCACACACAGTCACGGAAAGAACTCCACACACACACACACTGCAGCAAAGACCAGCAGCAAACCCAGGTCACTGGAGCTGGGAGGCAGCAGCACTACCTGCTGTATCATCCTGCATCTATCGGCAATACCTAAAGAATTGTAAATGCTACAATGCAAAGGTGCTATAAAGGCTGTTTGCCACACCTCATGTTATAGCCAAACTCCAAAAAGGCCCTGTGAATTAATTCCAGAAACATACAGTGGTACAGTGCCACTCCTTGATGTGAAAAGCACAAACCGACACAAAGTGCTGGAGTAGCTCAGCAGATCAGGTAGCATCTCTGGAGATCTTGGATTGGTGACGTTTCAGATTGGGACCTTTCTTCAGACTGATTGTAGGGGAGGGTGGAAGAAAGCTGGATAACGGGAGAGGCAGGACAAAGCGTGGCAGATAATAGGTGGACGTAGGCGAGGGTTTTTTCATGAAGGGCAGATGGTTGGAATAAAGCCTCTAGTCAAGAGCAGAAGGTACAAGGCAGGTTTGAAGAGTTGCAGATTGCAAAGGAGGGAGGAAATAGCGGGAGGGGAGGGGGGGGGAGAACCAGATGGAAGTCCAGATGGGGCATAGGTAACGAAAGAGGGAAGGGGAAGAATAGGGAGGGATATGAGGGAGAAAGAGGGGGGGAGGGAGGGAGGGGGAGTTAGTTAGTTAGAGGAGAATTCAATGTTAATACTGTTAGGTTCTAAGCTACCCAAGCAGAATAAGAGGCGCTGTCCCTCTACTTAATGCAGGAAATGCAGATGTTGGATTAAACCAAGGATAGACACAAAATGCTGGAGTAGCACAACGGGTCAGGCAGCATCGCTGGAGAAAAAGAAAGGAATAGGAACCAAAGGTTCTGACCTGAAACGTCACCTATTATTTTTCTCCAGAGATGCTGCCTGACCTGCTGAGTTACTTCAGCATTTTGTGTCCCAGGTCAGTGTGGGAATGGGAAGGGGAGTTAAATGTTTGGCAACCGGGAGACCCAGTCGGCCTCAGTGGACCGAGTGCAAGTGTCCAGTGAAAAGGTCGCCGTGTCTCGCCGATGTACGGGAGGCCACATCGGGAAGACCGGATGCAATAGATGAGCTTAGATGAGGTGAACCTTGAGGGAATGCTGTGGTCATGGGATGGAGGTGAGGGAGCAGGCACAGGGACAAGTATTACACCGGCGGTTGCAGGGGAAAGTAGCGTGCGGATGGTTGTAGGGACAGTGGCGAGGGTGGAGGTATAAGGATTTATGTTGATAGCCCTGAGCCCAGGAGATGTTTGTCACCATATTAGGTTGTAAATATTACTGATCTGAAGTGGAGGAGTAAATGTCATGTGCGGCATTATTGTGGCCTGCATTATTAATTTCTCTTCAAGGATTATGATGTCTGGCTGTACCACTAATTGCCAATTTATAATAAAGAGAAAAAAATCCAATAATTATTTTCACATAAAGCGGCAGCAGTGGAGTTGCTGCCGTTCAGCGCCAGAGACCTAGATTTGATCCTGACTGAGGGTGCTGCCTGTATGGAGTTTGTACGTTCTGCCTGCGTGGATTTTCTCCGCGAGCTCGGGTTTTCGCCCACATTCCAAAGTGTGTAGGATAGCGTTAGTGTGCGGGTATTCGCTGGTCGATGCGAACTCAGTGGGTTGAAGGGCCTGTTTCTGCGCAGGATCTCGAAACTAAACATTTCAATCATTTCCAGACAAAATGTTTCAAAATCAAAAGTGCTAGTGACCGCGGATAATAATAATTTTTCTAAATAAGTTTCAATGACTGTTACAACGTTCTTAACTTCGAACATAGGATAGTATAGTGCAGGAACAGGCCCTTCGGCCCACAATATCAGAGTGAACGTGATGAAATTTAAACTGATCTCATCTGCCTGTTTGTGATCTATATCCTGCCATTCCTTCCATATTGTGATGTGAGATGAATAGTGAATATGAGGTGAACCGGATAGTGATAGACCTGGGTAAAGAGGATGTGGAGAGGATGTTTCCACTAATGGGACGAGTCTAGGACCAGAGGCCATAGCCTTCGAATAAAAGGATGTACCTTTAGAAAGATGAGGAGGAATTGCTTTAGTCAGAGGGTGTTGAATCTGTGGAATTCATTGCCACAGACGGCTGTGGAGGCCAAGTCAATGGATATTTATAAGGTGGAGATTGACAGATTCTTGATTAGCACAGGTGTCAGGGGTGATGGGGAGAAGGCAAGAAAATGGGGTTGAGAGGGAAAGGTAGATCAGCCATTATTGAATGACGGAGTGGATTTGATGAACCAAATGGCCTAATTCTACTCCTAATCCTTATGTGCGGGGTGATCGCTGGTCGACACAGATTCTTTGAGCTGAAGGGCCTCGTTCCTTGCTGTATCTCTAAAGTCAGATTCTAAGAATTAATTCATTGTGTTTTTGGGGATTTCGAGCTGTACAAATTAGCACCTCAATTTCCTGTGGACAAAACTTCAAAAAGCACTTAAGTAGTTATCTAACTCTCCTTCTCTTTCTCACTCAGACCAGGTTGACATCCTGTGAGATGTAAAATGTGTTCCTGTTATTTTAATCTTCATCAGCAAGCCCTTTTTACCACCACCATGATTTTACTTTTAACAGCTAATTAGTAGCTTGTGTTTACTACACAATCTGATCCCCTGACCAGCATCCCTCTGTTTACTGTGATGTCAGACTGCTAAAGCTCTGTTTAAAAAGTCATCTCACAACTGACATCTGCCATATTAAAATGATTCCTCGTGTAACTAAAAGAAGCACAGCATTTTATACAGCGTTAATAATTATTAAACTAAAATTAGGGGTGTCACGGTGGCGCAGTGGTAGAGTTGCTGCCTTAGTACCAGAGACCTGGGTTCGAACCTGATTATGGCTGCTGTCTGTATGGAGTTTGTACGTTCTCCCGTGACCGTGTGGGTTTTCTCCAGGTGTTTGAGTTTCCTCCCACACTCCAAAGACGTACAGGTTCAAAGGTTTCAAATGTTTCAAAGGTCTTTTATTGTCACATGTACCAATTAAGGGACAGTGATATGCGAATTACCATACAGTCATACGATAAAAAGAAGCAACAAGACACACAACTACATAAAGGTTAACATAAACATCCACCACAGCGGATTCCCCACACTCCTCACTGTGATGGAAGGCAATAAATTCCAATCTTCTTCCTCTTTATTCTCCCGCGGCTGGGACAGTCGAACCATCCGCCGGGGCAATTGAAGGTCCCGCAGCCGGTGGTCGAAGCCCCTGCGTCGAGGCGGTGGACGCTTCTGCGGCTTGGAGTTTCCGAAGTCGGTCTCTGACCAGAGACAGCGAGCTCCGTGATGTTACGTCCACCATGGTTGGAGCTCCAAGGTCGATCCCTGACAAAGGGATCACGGGCTCCGCAGGGCTACAGTCCAGTAGGTTCCCCGCAGTGGAGCTCTCAAAAGACGGTCTCCAGCAAAGGCCGCCAACTCCTCAATGTTTGGCCGCAGAGTGGACGGAGATGCGATACGACAAACCGCATCTCCATCAAGGCAAGAGATTAGAAAAGCTAAAAAACACTAAAAACATACATTTAACACATACTATTAAAACACAAAGAAGGAAGGGACAGACAGACTGTTGGCGAGGCACCTGGTTTGTAGGTTGATTGACTTTGGTAACATTTATAAACTGCCCTAGTGCGTAGGATAGTGTTGGTGTACGGGGATTACTGGTCGAGATTGCTCAGGGCGATTCTCCTCACTATTTATTGATGCTCTTCAGTGAAGGAAGTCAGATATCCTTAGCCTATCTGTCCAATGGGAAAGAATTCACCCTCCTTGGCTTTCTTCATGGAGTCAAACAGCCATCTCCAAGTTTTCATCTTTGTTCAGCTTCTGAGCCCTGGTTGTGATCTTGTCTTCTGATGAGGCAGCAATCATATTCCTGGGCGGCATGAATTAATGACGTAGACAAAGGAGAGGGATGTTCATAGACTCAACAAGGCCTTTTAATGATGGCTTCACTATTGAGATTATTATTAAGAGACAGTATGGAAACAGGCCATTCGGCCCACCGAGTCCATGTTGACCATCAACCACCCGTCATACTAGTTCAATGTTATTCCACTTCTCCATCCACCCCCTACACACTGGGGACAATTTACAGAGGCTAATTCATCTACAAACTCGCAGGTGTTTAGGACTTGGGAGGAAACCCACACGGCCATGGGGAGAACGTACAAACTCCACGCAGACAGCACCTGAGGTCAGGATCGAGTCCGCGTCCCTGGTGCTGTGAGGCAGCAGCTTTACCAGGTAAAGAAAACTGAAACGTGAGGAAAGGGGATTTAAAATACGAACAAGTTACAAAAATCTGCACTTCTAGCATTCATATTAAATCGGCCTAGTGTGAGGCAAACAAATGATGAGAGAATGATGACGTGCTGAAACACTATCCGAACTGAAAGACTTGGAGGTATGCTTTCCCGTCTCGGGCTGTTTGGAGTTGTGGGCACATTCTGTAAGTGAAAGTATTTTGTTGGGGATTAAAGCAGCTTTATAGAAAGCCCTGACTCGAGTGTTGCCAAACTTTCAAGATCAAAAGGCTGGCTCCTGGAATTCTGTGGCAAAATCAAACCAAGGGAAGCTTCATGTATTGTTTTACTTGCGCCCATTGACACGGTTTAAAGATTTCTCACCCGGTGCAGGAACTTACTGCCTGAGGAGGAGATAAATACAACTTCTTATAGCTTTTAAAAACCATTTGGACGAGCTTTTGAATTGGCAACACAAGAATGGCCGTGCACCATGAGCTGCTCATTGAGATGAATATAGTTGTGTAAAAAAAGAGACAAAGTACTGGAATAACCAGCGGGTCAGGCAGCACCTCGTCCATACATGGATAGGTGACATTTCGGGTGGGGACCTTTGTTCAGACTGGAAGTAGTTTAACCCTAAAGAAGGGTCCCAACCTGAAACGTCTCCAGGGATGCTGCCTGACCCACTGAATTACTCCAGCACTCCAGTGGTCGGCACAGTGGTACAGTTGCTGCCTTACATCACCAGAGACTCGGGCTTAACCCTGACTATGGGTCCTTGTCTGTACGGAGTTTGTACGTTCTCCCCGTGATCGGCGTGAGTTTTCCCGCTTGCTCCGGTTTCCTCCCACGCGTGAAAGATGTGCAGGTTTGTAGGATAATTGTCTTGCTCTAATTGTAAATTATCACTTGTGTGTGTAGGATAGAGCTGGTGTGCAGGGGCCGCTGGTCGGCATCGACACGCTGGACTGAGAGGCCTGTTTCCGCTCTGTATCTCTAAATTAAACTACACTAAACATTGGGTCTTTTTTTATTAACCAGCATCTACAGTTCCTTGTGTCTCCATCTCTCTGAGAACAGACAGGTATTTGATAGTTCACATGGGTGTGCTGGGTGGCACAGTAATGCAGCAGTACAGTTGCTGCCTCACAGTGCCAGGGACTCGGGTTCAATCCTCACTACTGGTGCTATCTGAATGGAGTTTTGTATGCTCCCCCTGTGACTGCTTGGGTTCCTTCTGGGTACTCCTGTTTATTCCCACACTCCAAAGACATACAGGTTTGCAGGTTAATTGGCTTCAGTAAAAATCGTAAATTGTCCCTGGTTTAGAGTACGGGATGATCGCTAGTCGGCGCGGATTCAGTGAGGCGAAGGGCCTGTTTCCACACTGCATCGCTAAAGACCCTATGTAGAACAGTTTGCTTAATTGATTGAAAAATACAGCTTGGAAACGGGCCCTTCTGCCCATCGAGTCTATGCCGACCATCGATCACCCATTTCACACCAGTTTTAAGTCATCCCACTTTTTCATCTACTCCCCATATACTGGCGGCAATTTACTGAGGCCCAATAACCAACTAACCCTGCACGACTTTAGGATGTTGGAGGAAACTAGAGAACCAGGAGGAAACTAACACAATCACAGGGAGAATGTGCAAACTCCTCACAGAAAACACCCGAGGTCAGGATTGGACCTGGGTGTCTGGCGCTGTGAGACAGCAGCTCGACTACTATTTGTACCCTGAGACATGTGAGATGCAACATTCTTGTTGGGAAGCTCAGCGCAACCTTAGTTCTACATCATCCTTCTTAACAGTCAGGGGCAGCTGATCATCCACCACTAGCTCACCTTGCCAGCACCCCTCGGCACTTTCCACAGGCCCCAGAATATATGGCTTATTACAGCTTGGACAAGCTCGATGGTAAGTTTGGTCAGAGGAGAGAGAGGTGGTGCTGCCTCAAAGGATAGATTCAAGATGTGAAATCCAGCAAATGAAGAAAGCTGAAACTTTTCAGCCAGTTGAGTGAATTTGGTGTCAAACATAATTCAGTCAAGCATAGTGGCGCAGCGGTATATTTGCTGCCTCAGAGTGGCAGAGACCCGGGTTCAATCCTGATTACGGGTGCTGTTTGTACGGAGTTTGTACATTCTCCCCGCGACCTGTGTGGGTTTTCTCCAAGATCTTCGGTTTCCTCCCACACTCCAAAAACGTGCAGGTTTGTAGGTTAATTGGCTTTGGTAAAATTGTAAATTGTCCCCAGTGTGTGCAGGATAGTGTTAATGTGCGGGGATCGCTGGTTGGCGTTGACTCGGTGAGCCTAAGGGCCTGTTTCCGTGCGGCATCTCTAAACTAAACATCTCTCTGGCCTTTGTCCTACCAACAGCAATCAAAAATATCCCTCATCTGTTTGAAAACGTATACCTTTAGATTCAGGGACAGTTTCTTCCCAGCTGCTATCAGGCAACTGAACCATCCTATCACCAATTAGAGAGCAGTCCTGACCTACCATCAACCTCATTGGAGACACTCGGACTACCTTTAATCGGACTTTACTGGACTTTATCTTGCACTAAACGTCATTCCCTTTATCCTGCATCTGTACACTGTGGACGGCTTGATTGTAATCATGTATAGTCTTTCTGTTGACTGGATAGCACGCAACAAAAAATGCTTTTCACTGTACCTCGGTACACGGGACAATAATCTAAACCAAACTAAATTTGTCAGGCTTTGTCCCACCCCTCCAGCTCTCTTCCAGCTCCCTATGCCCTACTGCACCCGACTGTAAAACGTCGCCTCCATAGATGCTGCCTGACCCGCTGAGTTACTCACACTCTTTTATGTGTTTTTGTTTGTAAACCAACATCTGCAGTTCCTTGTGTCTACATCTTGTTTTAATGTCTGTAGTGCGAATCTACTCTGGGCCCATTTGGTGCTCTTGAAAGTTCAGGTTTTAAGAATTTAAATCATTCTTCTCGTTCTCAATTAATATGCCACAACCATTCCTTAAGAAGTACAGTTTCTTTTCCTTTATTTACCCCCACATCTTGCCTCAAGCTCTTCCCTCTGCACAGCTTCCTTCAAACAGAGATGGAACACGAGAAAACTGTAGGTGTCTCCATGACTATACCTCAGCCTTGGTGAGCTTGAGGTATATTCGCTCTGGGGAATTACACTCTTTGGTTGTTTTTTTTTCTCTCAAAGTCAGGCAGTTAAAGGTTGATACAGTACTTGCTGTGTCTATCAAAATAGAAGGTAGACACAAAATGCTGGAGTAACTCTGGAGAGAAGGAATGGGTCGTCTATCAAAAATCTATCAAAATAGATATTTTTTCCAGACTTGAAACAGTAATTGTTCCCCAAGTTGCCATTTCCCGCTTTGAAGTGTCACCATGCTGGATTGTACAACTGCATATCTCTTAGGCAATTTAAAAAAGAAAAAATTCTACCAATGAATCCACCAACTGTATTATAGAGTGTTATATTGTATGAAGGGTGTTATATTGTATTATCCTATGTTATGGATTGTTATAGTGTGTTATAGGGTGTTATTGTGTGTTATATTGTGTTATAGCGTATTATAGTGTGTTGTGGATTGACAACAGCAAGTTAATCCTGGGCTGTGTGACACAAAGCATTTGGGGGGGGGAGAGGGGGGGGAAGGGGTTGCAATGAGGCCAGGTAATCTACTGCAAATTGGGCAATGTAGAGTGTGGTGGAAGTGGAACTGGACCTTGGAGTGTGGGTCTCGAGTAGTGGGGCAGGCCAATATGGTGCTTTACAATACAAGTAGATACAAGGAACTGCAAATGCTGATTTACACACAAGGATACAAAATGCAGGAATAACTCAGCAGGTCGGGCAGCTTCTCTAGAAAACATGGATAGGTGATGTTTCGTGTCGGGACCCTTCTTCAGACCATGTCAGAAGAAAGGTCCCCTATCAAAACGTCACCTATCCATTTTCTACAGAGATGCTGCCTGACTCGATTAGTTACTCCAGCATTTCATGTCCTTTTGGTTAAAAAGACTTACAAGATGCTTTCCTTTATTAGAGTGAGGAGGTAATGGATGCAGTGCAAACAAAACTACTACAAACACAATTTGTGCATGGTATATTGTTTATAACGAAGATAGACACAAAACACTGGGGTAACTTGGCAGGTCAGACAGCATCTCTGGAGAAAAGGAATATGGGATGTTTCATAAAGTCATAAGTGATAGGAGCAGAATTAGTCTACTCCGCCATTTAATCATGGCTGATCTATCTCTCCCTCCTAACTCCATTCTCCTGCCTTCTTCCCATAACCGCTGATACGCGTATTAATCAACACCCTTCTTCAGACCCGATCCAAAATATTACCTATTCCTTTTCTCCAGAGATGCTGCCTGTCCCGTTGAGTTATTCCAGCATTTTGTGTCTATCTTTGGTGTAAACCAGCACCTGTAGTTCCTTCCTGCACATACTGTTTATAACACCACATTACAGGAAAGATGTGATTGCACTGGTGTTGGGTTGAGGAGATTTATGAGGATAAAGACAGGATTGGAAATTGCAGAATCCTCTTTTAATCGAGCACCATCTTGACGTGAAAATATATTGACCTGTCCTTCATCCTCACTGGGTCAAAATGCTGAAGCTCTCTGCCCAACAGTACTGTCAGATCGCATTCACCAAAACAACTGCAGCATTTCAAAAGGCAGCTTATCGCCACCTTTACTTTAGAGATACAGCGCGGAAACAGGCCCTTCGGCCAACCAAGTCCGTGCTGACCAGCGATCACTCTGTACATTAGATCTATACACCAGGGACAATTTAAGAAGCCAATTAACATGTTTGGAATGTGGGAGGAAACCGGAGCACCTGGAGAAAACCCACGCGGTCACGGGGAGAACGTACAAACTCTGTACAGCCAGCACACACCTGTATTCGGGAACAAAACATGGGTCTCTGGCGCTGAAGGGCAGCAACTCTAACGCTACTTTACTTTGTCGCCCAACTCGTACGGTTACAAGGAGAATGTGCAATCTCTGTATAGACAGCGCCCATAGTCAGGATCGAATCTGGGTCTCTCTCACTATAAGGCAGCAACTCTGCTATGGGGACTGGCCTAGGTGGTCCCACCATGGTCCTGAAAACAGACAGAGGGTGGTGAATCGGTGGAATTCTTTGCCACAAAAGGATGTGAAGGGCAAGTCAGTGGATATTTTTAAGGCAGAGATAGATAGATTCTTAATTAGTCCATGTGTCAGCGGTTATGGGGAGAAGGCAGGAGAATGGGGTTAGGAGGGAGAGATAGATCAGCCATGATTAAATGGCGGAGTAGACTTGATGGGCCGAATGGCCTAATTCTACTCCTATCACGTATGACCTTATGAAAATGAACATCAAATAAAGGCTAATATTTGTTTCACAGGTGAAATCCATTTGATCCTCTGACAAAGAGATGGCAAAGTTTGATTATGCTGTACTTTGGCTGAGTGCTGATATTCATATCTCTGAGTCGGAGGCAGTCAGATGGAGCCCTGCCTGACACCAATATCTCTGCTGCCTCTCAGTCAGACGGTTGTTTGTTCAGAGATAGACACAAAGAGTCCCTTGGGTTAAAAAATATTACAGGGTGCTTTCCTTTATTAGCTAAGGCATAGAATATAAGAGTGGGGAGTTTAGTTTAGTTTATTGTCACGTGGACCGAGGTACAGTGAAAAGTTTTGAAATAGAAGGTAATGGAAGCACTGGAAACAAAACTACTTGTACAAAACTACAATTTGTGTTTATAACAAAGGTAGACACAAAATGCTGGAGTAACTGTGCGGGCCAGGCAACATCTCTGGAGAAAAGTTTTCCAGGGATGCTGCCTGACCTGACATACTCCGGTACTTTGTGTCTTTCTGTTGTCGCCAAATGTCTTGGCTAACAAAGCAGTGACGTTCTAAATGACTCCGAGAAAGAGAAACGTTTCCAAACTGTAAGAATTGAAAGAAATAATTTGAAAAGTGAATTATCTTTTTTTTAAATAAGTACAATTAATAAAAAAACATTAAACAGACTTCTTTAAAAAAAATAACCTTCTCGAGAGTCAAGAGTGTTTAATTGACAGGCATACGACAATGGAACAATGCATATCATGCTTACAGTAGCATAACATACTGTTAAACAAAATACATAATATATAATAAACAAAAATATCAATCAATTAATGACGTCTAATGACGTTGAATTACCAATTCAAATTAGCCCAAAGTTTTTAGTGCATCCAAGGGACAGTCCACAGTTTATCGGTTTGTGTAGGAAGGAACTGCAGATGCTGGTTTAAACCGACAATAGACACAAAAAGCTGGAGTAACTCAGCGGGACAGATAGCATCTCTGGAGAAAAAGAATAGGTTACATTTCAAAGAGTGTCGACCCGAAACGTCACCTATTCCTTTTCTCCTGAAATACTGTCTGACCCGTTGAGTTACTCCAGGTTTTTGTGTCTATTTTCGGTTCATAGGTTAGTGTTGTGTAGCGTTCAACAGCCTGACGGTTGTTGGTAAGAAGCTGTTCGTGAAGCAGGTGGTCATGGTTTTCAGACTCCTGTACCTTCTTCCAGATAGCAGGAGCAAAATGAAGGCATGGCCAGGGTGATGTGGGTCTTTGATGACCAACACCATTTTGGTTCCTCCTTTCCTTTTCCCCCATCAGTCCTGAATCAGCTGGGTTACAGATCCTGAAGACACAAGGAAATGCAGTTGGAGGGTGAAAAAACCCAAAGTGCTGGAGTAACTCGAAGGTCAGGTTGCATCTCTGGAGACATTTCCCTAGGACCCTTCCTCAATTACCGAAATTGATTTGCCCAACTCCCTCCCTTCCCCATTATACATCCTGAGATACTTCTGCAGAATTAATCTCCAGCACCACTTTGCACGGGGCAAACTGACCCACACGGTGCTCACTCTATTTTGCTGCCAACATGGAGAATTCCACAAATTTACCAGAAAAAATTGAATTAGTATGTTCCTGCTAATTTATAAAGTTTCATTCAGAGTGGCGCAGTGGTAGGGTTGCTGCATCACAGCGCCAGAGACCCGGGTTTGATCCTGACCTCGGGTGCTGTCTGTACAGAGTTTGTACGTTCTCCCTGTGACCACGTGGGGTTTCTCCGAGTGTTCTGCTTTCCTCCCACACTCCAAAGACGAGCAGGTTTGCAGATTAAAGATATGCAGGTTTGTAGGTTAGCTGGCCTGTGTAAATTGCCCCTGGTGTGTAGGATGGAACTAGTGTAAGAGTGATCGTTGGTCGGCACGGACGTGGTGGGCCAAATGGCCTGTTTCCACCCTGCATCTGCATGAAACTAAAAAGTGAATACTTGGAGACACCAGTGCTGCTACAACCCCGAAAGGGTTAAGAAAGATTTATTCTTGTAGTTCATGTCATGAAACTCCTGAACCAGTTCACCCAGTAACAAGACAAGCAGATGTGTAAATAACAGGAGGGAGGCTTACAGCTTAAACCGCATCACTTAGCAGATTGGCAGTGTTATCAAGTCATCCACATAGCAACCGATCTTCGCCCAGTTCAATGAGAAATGGTGCAAAAAGCCTTTAGATCAACAGGCTGCCCGTGTACCTCTGTATAATGAGGCTCATTCAAGGGATTGACATCAGTGGAAGATCGGGAAATGACTGGTGTCTCGGAATAAAGGCAGAATCCGTCTGCATTTTAAAAAGGAATTTGCACCTTATGTAGCAGAGTGTGACATCCCATTTGTAGCAAGAAAAGAAATTCAGCACACAAGTCAGAATCTTCCCTGAGTTAATAATAAGAAGTTGCTGAATATAATAGGGGCCCAAGTCTATAAAGCACTGTTTATATAAATAATTTTAAAAGAAAATTGGAATACTGTGAAATTGTAACAGGGATTATGTTCCTAAACAAAATAATTTTGCTTTCCATCAGATGAGGCGCTGACTTCCAAGTATCTCTGAAAACATAAATTACTCAAAGGAAAGACGGCAGACATGGTGGTGCAGTTGGTAGAGCTGCTGCCTCACAACACTAAGGACCCAGGTTCTGATCGGCGATACTATCTGTGTGGAGTTGCATGTTCTCTCTGTGACCGCATGGGATTCCTCTGGGTGCTCCGGTTTCCTCCCACTTCCGAAAAACGTGGAAGTAGGTTTGTAGGTTAATCAGCCTCTGTAAAATTACCCTTAGGGAGTGGACGACAAAGTGGGATAACATAGACTTAGTGCAAACGGTTGATGGATGGACGGTGGGGGCTGAAGGGCTAGTTTCCATGCTGTGTCTCTAAGCATGAAACCATAAATAACCATCAGGTCAGGAATCATCTATCGAAAGAGAAGCAGAAATGAACAGTTTCAGTTACAAAGATATCGGTCCAGGGAACAAATGAAAATAATTGGTCTTGTATTGCAGAGATTTGGGGTGGATGGATGGGGTCGAGCAAGATCTACCCTCTCCACAACTTAAAGCTACTGTGTTTCCCTATTGCAAAAATAAACCACTGGTGGAGCAGTTCAGCTCAGTGGGCAAAAGCAGGGTCTTTGGGGGGGGAAAGTATTGTTGATGTTTCCGGTTGAAACCTTGCAAATTCCTTTACCCCACACAATGAAGGGGGAACCCGATGGGATGGGAGATGGGGGGGCGCCAAGATCGAAGGGGGGGGGGGGGGGAGAACTCGGTGAGGGGAGAGGAGGGCTGCTGAGATCAAGGGTGGGAATCCAGCAGGGGGGCTGTCGGCTGCCACGTGCAGTGGCAAGCTTGGTTCACCGCTACTAGAAGAAGACAAGACCGTTTGTTGAGTTCTTTGTAACTTTGTCTGCGCCAGAAAGATGGCGACCATGGTGTACTGCCTAGCTTAGGTCTGCTGTATGATTTTACCAGGTTGTATGTAAAACAAAGCATTTCACTGTACCTAGTATCATTGAATCATTCAGCTGCGCCTCCATCCACTCAGTTCCTCCAGCAATTAGTTTTTTTGCTCCATATTCCAGCATCCATATTGTCTGTCTCTTTCATAAGTTCCGGAATGATGATAGGAGCAGAATTAGGCCATTCGGCCCATCATGTCTTCTCTGCCAATCATTCATGGCTGATCTATCTTTCTCCCTCAAACACATTCTCCTGCCTTCACCCCATGACCCCTGACACTGGTACAAATCTAGAATTTACCTATCTCCATTCATTGGCCTCCACAGCCGTCTGTGGCAATGGTTACCACAGATTCACCACCTTAAATAAGCATTCAGGGGCATGAATTGCCCCTTGAGTCCAAGAACTTGAGTGAAAGAGTTACTTGTAGGATGGAACTGCAGATGCTGATTTATACCAAAGATAGACACAAAATGTTGGAGTAACTCAGTGGGTGAGGTAGCATCTCTGGAGAGGAAACAAAAGGTGAGAAGAAGGGTTCCAACCCAAAACATCACCTATTCCTTTTCTCCAGAGATGTTGCCTGAGTTACTCTGGCATTTTGTGTCTATTCTGACAGTAACTGTCTGTGAAGATGAGGAAATAAACCTTCCGTTCATGTTGTAGTAGAAATGACTGCAGATGCTGGTTTATACAAAAGATAGACATAAAGTGCAGGAGTAACTCAGCGGGTCAGGCAGCATCTCTGGAGAAATTATTTCATATTCACATTTTCTCCAGAGATACTGCCTGACATATTGCGTTACTCAAGCACTTTGTGTCTATCTCTAATTCCTATTGTTGAGTGAGTGCGATAGAATATGTAATGGACAGGGTATTGTGTGCATTTGGCAGGTGCGAGTCATGACAGCTTATTGTGGAATCAAATATATGTTCATTTCCTGATGAGAAGTTATTATCAGTATTCGGCAGAATAATAGACATATCACTATTTTTTCCCACTGGAGTGCAGCGATCTGTTCCAATTGCTGTAGGAAACAGATTAGAGGTAATAAAAAGATTACCTGCACAGCAATAAATCTTCTTTCTTAGAGGAACGGTGCTGGTGAGTGGGCTGTGGCCTCGTCTCTCATGCCCACGCTGACCTTTCTGTCCTGGGCTTCCTCCATTGCCCGAGTGAGGCCACACGCAAACTGGGGGAACAGCACAAATTCCACTTGGGTAGCTTGCACCCAAAGTTATGCACATTGAATTCTCCAATTTGAACAACCCCCCCCCCACCTCCTCTTTCTCTGCCACTCCCCCCCCCCCCCCCCCCACCTTTCTTCCTCCACACTTCCCCTGTGCCTTACCTAGGTTTGCATCTCTTTCTCCCCTCCCCTTTCCCCTTCCATCTACATTCCTTCCTCTGACTTCACATTTCATAACTCTTCGATACTTCTGTCTCATACCTTTTATTTCCTACCAAGCCTTGTCCTGCCTCTCCCCTCCACTCCGCCACCTTTCATCCCTCTATACAATGTCTGAAGAAGGGTCCCAACCCAAAATCTACTCCAGAGATGTTGCCTGACCCATTGAGCTACTCCAGCACTTTGTGTCTTTTTTTGTGTGCTATATAGTCCTGACTATATAGTTGTGTACCAAGTGCTACATCACCTATCCGTGTCCTCCAGAGATGCTGTCTGACCAGCTGAGTTACTCCAGCACTCAGAGGCAGCATTAGTGTGTTCTATTCTGCTTCTGATCTCCACCCATTTGCTTCAATTTCAGTGGCCGAGTACAACACACTGGAGTCATAGAGGCATACAGCATGGAAATGGTCCAACCTGCCCACATATTATCTAAATGGTGGCCGATTATTATCGAAATGGTGGCCAATTGTTATCTAAATGGTGGCCGATTAGGAAAAGGGGAGATGCAACGCGACCTGGGTGTCATGGTACACCAGTCATTGAAAGTAGGCATGCAGGTGCAGCAGGCAGTGAAGAAAGCGAATGGTATGTTAGCTTTCATAGCAAAAAGATTTGAGTATAGGAGCAGGGAGGTTCTACTTCAGTTGTATAGGGCCTTGGTGAGACCACACGTGGAGTATTGCATACAGTTCTGGTCTCCAAATCTGAGGAAGGACATTATTGCCATAGAGAGAGTGCAGAGAAGGTTCACCAGACTGATACCTGGGATGTCAGGACTGTCTTATGAACAAAGACTGCATAGACTCGGTTTATACTCTCTAGAATTTAGGAGATTGAGAGGGAATCTTATAGAAACTTACAAAATTCTTAAGGGGTTGGACAGGCTAGATGCAGGAAGATTGTTCCCGATGTTGGGGAGGTCCAGGACAAGGGGTCACAGCTTAAGGATAAGGGGGAAATTCTTTAGGACCGAGATGAGAAGGACTTTTTTCACACAGAGAGTGGTGGGTCTCTGGAACTCTCTGCCACAGAGGGTAGTTGAGGCCAGTTCATTGGCTATATTTAAGAGGGAGTTAGATGTGGCCCTTGTGGCTAAGGGGATCAGAGGGTATGGAGAGAAGACAGGTACGGGATACTGAGTTGGATGATCAGCCATGATCATATTGAATGGCGGTGCAGGCTTGAATGGCCGAATGGCCTACTCCTGCACCTAATTTCTATGTTTCTATATCCCATCTACGCTAGTCCCACCTGCCTGAGTTTGGCCAATATCCCTCCAAAACTGTCCTATTCATGTACCTGCCTAAATGTTTCTTAAACATTATACCTGTCTCGATTATCTCCTTCGGCAGCTCGTTCCATACACACACCACCCTTTGTGTGAAAAAGTTACCCCTCATGTTCCTATTAAATCTTTCCCCCCTTATCGTTAACCCGTGTTGTCTGGTTCTTTATTCCCCTACACTTGGCAGGAGACTCTGTGTGTCTTTCCAATTTATTCCTCTCATGATTTTGTACACCTCTATAAGATCACCCCTCATCGCCCTGCACTCCAAGGAATAGAGTTCAAGCCTGCTCAACCTCCCCCTATAGCTCAGGACTTTGAGTTATATATTCTCCGCACCCTTTCCAGCTTGACAACATTTTTCCTATGACATGATGCCCAAAATTGGCATAATACTCTATTATTACATAATACTCTAAATGCAGCCTCACAATCATCTGACACAACTGCATGAACATCTTTGACCCACAGCATTACATTTGATATCCCCGTACATGCACAGTTTAACCTGTTATCTGGCCCACTGAATATTCCCAGGATTGTCTGTTTTTATTTAGGTTTCCTGCATCTGCAGCATTGTCCTCCTCCAACAATGATTATGAGAGAATTCGATCAGGTAAATGCACAGTATTTCACCCACAGCGGGTGAACCATAGGTTTAAGAAGAGGGGTGAATGATTTAATAGGAACCTGAGTGGAAGTTTTTTTTTACACAACGAATAGTGAGTGTATGGAACGAGCTGCCAGAGGAAGCATTTGAAGCAAGTACTGTCACAACATTTAAAAAACATCAGGACAGATACGTTGATAGGATGTGTTTTGAGGGATATGGGCCAAACGCAGGCATTTGGGACTAGTGTAGATGGGGCATGCTGGTCGGCTTAGGCAACTTGGGCCAAAGGACCTATTTCAAATCTGTGTCACTCTATGATTTAGTCTCCATTGTTTAATTGGGTAGGATGGAAGAGTAACTAGTTCACCGGGATCAGACAGCAGCAAACACAAAATAAACTAAAGAAGTAAAAATCAAAGAGGGTTTAAGAGTACTTGAGTAATGTTTTTTAATTATATTAAAATGTGGACAATTTATCAGCAGTTGGAAAATAAAAGAACAGGGGTTCAGGTAACAAGATAAATTAGAAGCACAAACGCACACTGCAATGGATGTAAATGGAAGTTATTAAAGAATGAGCAGCACTGCTTTCCTGCTTTAACCGTATCTACCACTTCATCGTATGAACCAAAACTTACAGAATTGTTAAAATTCTAACCGAGGAGGCTACTCAACCCATTGTCATAGTTGACCCCCTGAGATAATCCCACATCCCAACATTAGGTTTGTGGCCCTGCAGGCGACCTGAGAATATTGTCCCTCTCACCCGCCCATCTCTTGCCCATGTTGGTGCCATGACAACATTTCAAAGATATTTGGCCAGGTACATGGATAGGAAAGCTTTAGGACATGGGCCTAACACTGGCAGGTGTAGATGGGGCACTTTGGACGGGCTGAAGGGCCTGTTTCCGTGCTGTATGACTCTATGCCATTGATAGGTGTGTATTTACAAAGGCTGGCCAGGTAAGGATGGCTGAAGGACATAAGTCAACTCGAGGAGTATATGGCCCATTCTTAGTCACATGTGTGACCAAAAATAAGAAAAATTGTGGAAGACCTCTCTTCTAATCCTGACAGCATTACAGGTGTATAGTTGTGTACTGTATACATGATTCATATTTTTTTTTCGTTTATCAAGTGAAATTGTTATGTTATGCTGACAATGTTTGTTTAGGGTCAGAAGTCAAATATGACTGGTCACGTGTGTGACGTCACACGGAAGCATTTTTCTCATCTCAGTTTTATCTCGCAAACTCAGACTGTGAATGCGGTGCAGACAGCCAACCATGTCATCTCTGGGTGCCCGCTCTACCACCCACCAAGTGGAGCTCGGGGCCTGGCAGACATTGACGCAGAGACAACAACCTGGCTGCTCAACACCCGGCTTGAGATCTAACTATTCCTTTGGTTTATGTTTCATTCGCAAGAAGAAGAAAGAGATCTTACAAACTGTGAACATAAAAAGCTAGAATATTCATATCTTTAGCAGACATGCATTGTAGTTCTGCAGGCAGGAAAATAGCAATGAATAAGATTAATCTCTTACAAGAATGTTTGAATGTATTACTTCATGTGATGCCATCCGGTTCCGTGTGTGACATTTTGGTTCACTTTCCCAAGAATGGCCCTTGTACAACAGACCAGTAGTTCTGCACTCTTGATTATTGCTGAACTATTTTTTTTATCATAATTCCAGTTTCATAAATGAATTTAAATTCTATATCTGCCGTGGTAGGATGTGAGCTAATGTCTCTGCAAAGTTAGCGCAGATAACCAGTGCAATCTAATTAGTAAGTTGAAATTTAAATGTTTTAGGTTCACGAGTTGCTCTATTTTGATGATACTTCCTCCGTTGTAATTGATAAGCTGGGAACTGAGAATTGTTTGAATTTCTGGTACACAGAGTCAGCTGTTAAAACTAATGAGCAACTTGCTGGGTGATGTATAGAGCAGATCAAGAGCCTGGCTTCATTTCTATTTAAAGTTTCTCAAATATGTAGAAAATGCATGGTTAAAATGTAAACAGAATTTATCTTCCCCAGATTGAGAAATAAATCTACCTGCTTTTTGTCACTCGTGCTTTGCTTTCATTATTTTTTCCTTTCTTTCCTTCTTTTGTTTTTCCCCCCACGGTTTTCGTTACAATTGGGGTTGCTGAACACATAATTTTTACAAGGCTTCCTCAGGCTCACTTTACCCTTGCAGTATTTTCTATATCAATTGGCATATTGATGGAGTTGGTCACAACTGCACAGCACCTGCAGGAATGTGCGCTTTTTCAACATCAGCAGAAACTGAAAGTGTTGCATGTTTGAAGCTGTCTGTGGTGAATGCATGCAGCTTTCTGTCTTGAGGGGGCCTTTGGTTGCTGTTGTTCACCTATCTGAAGTGTGAGATTTCCAGCTTGTCTCTGAGCTCAAACTGTGCTCTCTCCCTCTCTCCCTCAGTCTCCGTCTCGCTCTGATTATCGTTCTCTCTTTCTCCCTTTCTTTTTCTCGATATCACTCGGTCTCTCTATCTCTCTCATTCCTTCCCTCTTTCTTGCTCTCACTCTCACTTGCTCTTTCTCTCCCTCTGTCTCTGTCTCTCCCTCCGACTCTCCCTGTCTCTGTACCGCCCTCTGTCCCTCTCTCTGTCAGTCTCTCTCTCCCTCCTTCTGTCCCTCCCTGTCTCTCTCTCTTTGCTTATCTCTCTTTGTCTCACTCTCTCTGTCTTTCCCTCACTCTCTCTGTCTCTCCCTCACTCTCTCTGTCTCTCCCTCACTCTCTCTGTCTCTCCCTCACTCTCTCTGTCTCTCCCTCACTCTCTCTGTCTCTCCCTCACTCTCTCTGTCTCTCCCTCACTCTCTTTGTCTCTCCCTCACTCTCCGTGTAAAAGTGCAGAGTCTTTTGCCCAGAATAGGGGAATTGAGAACCAGAGGATATAGGGGGAAGGGGAAAGATTTAATAGAAACCTGAAGGGTAACTTTATTTTACACAAATGGTCGTAGGTGTATGGAACGAGCTGCCAGAAAAGGTAGTTGAGGCAGGTTCTATTTCAGTGTTTAAGAACCATTTAGACAGGCACATGGATAGGTTCAGAGAGATATGGGCCAAATGCAGGCAGATGGGACTAGTGTAGAAGGAGCATGTTGGCCAGCATGGGCAAGTTGGGCTGAAGGGCCTGTTCCCACGTTGTAAGACTCTATGACTCCATGACTCTATAACAGTGAGGGCCCTTCAGCCCTCACTGTGTGTGCTGAACATGTCCTCTACATGATCCACACCCCTCCATTCCCTGCTTATACACGTGCCCATCTAATAACCTATTAAACACCACTGTCATGTCTGCCTTCTCCACCACCGCTGGCAGCAGGTTCCAGGCACCAACCACCCCCTATATGACAAAAACTTGCCCCGCACATCTTCTTTAAACGTAACCCCGTTGCTGTAGGTCAGCCAGATTGAATTGTGTTTACTATGCAGCCTCTGGAACATAAACTGCAGATAATGAAACTACCGGATTGTCTTAATAACCCATTCGATTCAGCCATGAACTTCAAACAAGTAAATGTGCTTTTCTTACCTGCTTTGAGCAAACCAAAACTCAGAGCTGTGTGGTTGATTTAAATATCATTTCAAATGGCCAGTAAGTCACAGAGTTCATAAGTATTAGCAGCAGAATTAGGCCATTCAGCCCATCAAGTCAACACATCATGTCTACTCCACCATTCCATCATGGCTGATCTATCTTTCCATCTCAACCCCATTCTCCTGCCTTCTCCCCATAACCCCTGACACCTGTACTAATCAAGAATCTGTCAACCTCAACCTTAAATATACTTATTGAATTGACCTCCACAGACGTCAATGAATTCCACAGATTCACCACCCTCTGACTAAAGAAATTCCACCTCATCGCCTTTCCTTTCTAAAGGTACGTCCTTTTATTCTGAGGCTGTGCCCTCTGGTCCTACACTCTCCCACTAGTGGAAACATCACATCCACTCCATCCAGGCCTTTCACTATTCGGTAAGTTTCATTGAGTTGAAGGGTAACGAGGAACCAGCAATAAATGCATATTCACATCTGTTAGACTCTGTGCAGGAGTCTAAATAAAAATGCAATACTCTTATCTCACACGCATGTCCTGTTTACAAAACTGGGGGATGATGTAAAAGTGACGCATACCAGCAACACCGCTTCTAAGACGGCATTATCCTCCATTTAAAGTTAACAAGGCAGCTGCCATTATAAATGTGGATGTCAGAATTTGCACGGGAAAGTCAGAAGCATGACGCAAGGTTGCAGAGAGAGGAAATGTGTGCAGAATTGAATTGTGATTACCTCTCTCGTAAATCTCCTATAGAGCTGCAAACAGGAATTCAAAACCAAGTGAGAAATGGATTAGGAAGCAAGGAATTTGCCAGTCCCCATGTTATCCAGTCCCCAAGTTTGAAGGTATCCCTTCTACCTCAGCTTTCACTGTTAATCCCTGTGTCCGCATTCGTGATAGAATTGCTTCTGTAATTTTGTTGCAACAGGATTACGTCTCTACAGTTTAAGGGTTGCTCCAACACTACTGGTGGAGAGAATGTACATGCACAATGCAGAGTTTGCAGAGCCCATTCCCATTGACAAATATGGCCATTGAAACCTGCAATGATAGAGTCATAGAGTCTTGCAACACAGAAACTGGCACTTCAGCCCAACTTACCCATGCTGACCAAGATACCCTAGCTACACTAATCCCACCTGTCTCTGTTTGGCCCATATCCCTCTAAACCTTTCCTATCCACGTACCTGTCCAAATGTATTTTAAATGTTGTTATAGTACCCGCCTTAACTACCTTCTGGGGTACAAAAGTAGCCACTCGGGTTCCTATTTGGCAGCACATCGGCATAGAGCTGCTGCCTCACAGCGTCAGACACCCGGGTTCGATGCTGACTATGGGTCTGTACGAGTTTGTACATTCTCCCTATGACCTGCGTGGGTTTTCTTTGAGATCTCCAGTTTCCTCCCACACTCCAAAGACGTACGGGTTTGTAGGTTAATTGGCTTCTGTAAATTGTACCCAGTGTGTAGGATAGAACTTGTGTACGGTGAGCATTGGTTGGCACGGACTTGGTGGGCTGAAGAGCCTGTCTCCCCACTGTATCTCCCTGCATCTGTAACGTTGTAAACTAAAAAAGAAATCTGTGAACGTACCAGTTTTGTCTGGATCAAAACGTGCTCAGGTCTGACGTGCCAAAGATTCATCTGTTCTGTGTTCCACTTCGCCCTATTGTTCCCCTGCCCCGAAGATCAACATTACCGAGCTATTAATGCATGGGAGAAAAAAGAAAGCAGAGCGGGGGACTTCTGGTTAATGAATTACTTTTGCCAACGCCATAATTTACGTTTGCCTAATTATCTGCAGGAACAATGCACTGGAAAATGAAACAGATCAGGTGCCTACAACCTTTCACTTAACATTCATTTCACACAAGTCTGCAAAAAGAGCTTTGTCCTGTTGGAACAGTTCTAGTTTTCATTAAGTGAAATCAAAGCCCAAGGGCAATATTCCTTTCAATTTGCACTGCTGCTAAGCGGAGCTTGTGGCTCGGCGGATGGTGTGAATTGTTTTTGGTGGTGTTACCATGATTAGGAACCATACAGCACTGTCAGCAACAAGGAGCTGGCTGTGGGCTGCACAGGGGGAGATAGTTTACTTTACTTTAGTTTATTGTCTCATGTACCGAGGTACAGTGAAAAATCTTTGTTGCGTACTAACCAGTCAGCGGAAAGACTATAAACGATTACAATCTAGCCATCCGTGGAGTACAGATACATGATAAAGTGAATAACACGAATAACGTTGAGTGCAAGGTAAAACCAGCAAAGTCCAATCAAAGACAGTCTGAGGGTCACCAATGAGGTAGATACTACTTCAGGACTGCTGCCTAGTTGTGGGAGGATGGTTCAGTTGCCTGATAACAGCTGGGAAGAAACTGTCTCTGAATCTGGAGGTGTGCGTTTTCACACTTCTATACCTTTTGCACGATGGGAGAGGGGAGAAGAGGGAGTGGCCAGGGTGCGACTCATCCTTGATTATGCTGCTGGCCTTGCCAAGACAGCGTAAGATATAATTAAGTTAATGGAAATGAGGTTGGTTTGTGTGATGTGTAGGAAGGATCTGCAGATACTGGTTTAAACCGAAGATAGACACAAAAATGCTGGAGTAACTCAGTGGGATAGGCAGCATCTCGCGTGAGAAGGAATGGATTTCAGATCACGGCCCTTCTTCAGTCTGGAGAAGGGTCTCGACCCGAAGCGTCAACCATTCCTTCTCTCCAGAGATGGCTCGTGTGATGATCTGGGCTGTGTCCACAATTTTCTGAGATGCATTCTGATAAAATGCGTTCTACGGCCCACCTGTAGAAGTTATGGAGAGTTGTAGGGGACATGCCGAACTTCCTAAACCTTGTGAGGAAGTAGAGGTGTTGGTGAGCTTTCTTGGCCGTTGCTTCAATATGTGTGCTCCAGGAGAAGTTGTTTGTGATAAGCACTGGGAAACGTGCATTCGTTAACTGTGTCACACTGCACGTAGCGCTAGTGCCACAAATGCAGCTTGCAGCACATGCACTGTCAGAGGAAATCAGAAGAAATCTATATGGAGACAGGGAGAAAGAGAAAACTCCACACAGACAGCAACCAAGGTCAGGATCAAGCCCGGGTCTCTGGCGCTAATGGGGAGCAGCTCTCCCCGCTGCGCCACTGTTCCGGCCACTGCTGCACTGAAACGAGGAACGAGATATAGAGTCAATGTTCCAAGTTGATTATGACTTGCGCTGGCTAGTTAAAAGGTAACATTTCTTTGTCAAAGCTGTCTCACTGCACATTTGGAGTTCATGCCACACTGCTGCCTACATCTTCCTTAAGGCAATGGACAGAGAAGTGGAATTGAAGGGGTGGAGGAGGTGCAGTGGAGACTGAACCAAGAGGAGGCACTGTCTTGTTTTGAAATCTCACCTGAAGCACCTGCAAAAATATGTGATATTTGTTGCGGGTTGCTGAGCTTCAGTACACAATCTTTGTGCCTCCGATCCGTGAACACCACCAGCTATTAAAAAGTAACATTCCTTTTGACAAGCTTTAGACTTTAAGATACAGCGCAGAAACAGGCCCCGTCCCACCAAGTCCATGCCAACCAGCGATCGCTCCGTACATTAACACTATCCTATACACTATGGACAATTTACAATTTTACCACAGCCAGTTAACCTACAAACCTCTACAAACCTTTAGAGTGTGGGAGGAAACTGGAGCATCCGGTGAAAACCCACTAGGTCTCAGGGAAAATATGCGTACTTCATACAGATAGTAACTGCAGTCGGGATCGAACCCGGGACTCTGGCGCTGTGAGGCGGCGACTCTACCGCTGCGCCACCGTGCCGCCTGTTAACTGAAGCAATGTGACCAAACGCCACCACTATTTTCCATGAACCTGACTCTTCAGTAAGTTACTGAGAGAAACGGCAGTCATCACTCAAAGATTCGAGGTTGTTCTGCGGCAATCAAAGCTCCCCAGTGTCGATGTGTATCGCCTACGTGTTTATGGAACACATTTCCACCTTCAGTGGAAAATGTAGAAACTGTAGGTTAATAAAGGAGCAAGCTAGACAAATGATAATCACCGGGAGGAATAGCTAATTCTAATAGAGAGAGAATAAGGAGGAAGATGAATAGGATAGAACTGTATATATGTTGCAATTAATCCAGATATCATAATTACAGTGGGCAGGGATAAATGAGGGTGGATGCACTTTTTTTTGTTGTGCTGTATGTTCTGTAAGCCATTGCACTGAATGCTGTTTATAAATATCCCCTAAAATCAGAATATGATGTTAGCAGACGAGAGAATGAAGAATGTTTAGCACATTCACATGTTAATAACACGGCTGGATTTTTTTTTTCCCCAGCTAATTGCCAAAAAGAAACATAAATTAGTTGAGTTGAGACGTAAGATCTCCAGGTGGATTTTGCCTAATTTAATAATGAGAGGGTTGGGGAGAAAGAGGTTTGCACTTTATCATGGAGACTAAATTAAACGGGGTAATATATATAATTCACTCAGTACGCCATTCGTTGAATTGCTCTGCCATCTTTAATTATGCCTTGTCACAAAGACAATTCTTATATTTTTTAATATTAATTGAACCCTTCATAAATCCAAATATTCCTTCACACGGGCTTCCCAAAGAATTAAGATTCACCTTCTCCATTCAATGTAATTTCTAAGCAGGATTGTTTTGGGATCTGTCAAATGATAAAATGCCCTGCTTGTGTCTGGAGCCGTTATGCCAACCATGCATTGTCTTATATTATTGTGTTTTTTCTCTCTTGTCAAATTGATTTGTAACATCAGCCTTTACCAAGGTAGATTTTTTTATTTTAGCCAGTAAACCGCAAAAAAAGAAACTATCAGAATTATATTAAAATGAATATTCAGTATGGAAAGCAAGACTTTGTTTCTGGTAGATGAAAGGAGTGTCAGTGTGTAAGATATAAAACGTTAGCTTTTCTCCAGAGATGTTAGTCTGAAAATTCATGCAAGAAATCAAGGCTATAAGTACTGAGGTCAGCAAAAATCAAGCATCAACTCAGACTAACTTCAGAAGAAAGCTGTTTGTTCTATCTCCGCTTACAGTTAGTACTAAATTCTATAAATGGCAAGCATTAATTTCTACACACCATAGCAGAAATAGCAGCCTTCTAATAATCAGCGGTGCTGCAAAGTCACCTCTCTCAGACCAAGCTGTGTGTAAGAGCAGGAAATGGTTAAAGCATGTCAGACATAGGGCTTGCACTTCTAAGGAGCACAAGGATCCTTAACCTTGAAGGGGATGCTGGTAACAAGCCAGACAATAGACAGCCAACACTGGAGGGAATATGCTTAATTATTCCTCAGGCATTACAGGTTGATTTGCCATTTCCCGGGCCTGTCACAGTGCCATAGCATTTTGTCCAAATTGACAATTTAAAAAAATAACGTGAAGCAAGTCACCTCACATCTGACTTGCTATTTCTTTCATGCTTTACTAGCCGCTCTTATCCCACTCTGCAAATTATGAAACGTGTTCCGGCTGAAATGCAAAAGGTTGGAACTGCCTTGTCTAATCCGTGCTGTTGAATGTGGTTGTGTTAATCTGCCCCCATTCTGACGGGGGGGAACTAGGGGCCTATCTGAATTTAAAGAGCAACCCACTCTGTATTCTGGATGGAATTATAATTCAGATAATATCGGCAGCCGCTGCCTAGTTACACCACAGCCTTCCACCTCAAAAACTGGATTAAGTTCCAGCTCCCAATTCTAAACACGATATTTATGTCAGCCTTTCAAGGTAAAGTTGGTTTATTTGGAAATCCAAGTATTGTGTTGGGATTCACAGCATCTGACTTTCATTTGAATATTGTAGTGGTTTCAGCAGAACTCCTGAATATTATGAAGAACCATGGCCTTTTTATTCTTTCAACGTGTTATTCAAGAGCAGATTTTTCTTTTGCATTATATTGTGAACCATTTTCTGTACTCAAATCTTTATTGCTTTTTAATGCCCTTACTATATTTTGGCTGCATGACTGTGCACCGGGAGCTTCATTGCAGAAAATTGTGGATGTAGCCCAGACCTTCACACAACCCAACCTCCATTCCATTGGCTCCATTTACACCTCACGCTGCCACGGCAAGGCCACCAGCGTAATCAGGGATGAGTCTCACCCTGGCCTCTCGCGCTTCTCCCCTCTCCCATCAGGCAAGAGGTAAAGAAGTGTGAAAACGCACACCTCCAGATTCAGGGACAGTTTCTTCCCAGCTGTTATCAGGCAACTGAACCGTCCTTCCAATAACAAGAGAGTGGTCCTGAACTAATATCTAAATTATTGGAGACCCTCGGATTATCTTTGATCGAACTTAATTGGATTTTAACTTGCACTAAACGTTATTCACATTGTTCTCTTTATCATATATCTGTACAATGTGCATGGCTTGATTGTAATCATGTGTTGTCTTTCTGCTGACTGGTTAGCACACACAAGCTTTTCACTGTACCTCAGTACGATAAACTAAACTCAACCCAACTCAATTTAACAGTTGCAGAGAATTTCATAACAATGACTGTTCACCCATCTGTTCCATACAAGCTTTCCCTCCTCACCCCCATCCATTGAATCCTGTTAATCTATCCTTCACCCCCTCTCCCCCAGTCACTTTATGTGGCTTCCTGTTAAACATATGAGAAGATATCTTAGGCTTACAGGACAGAGACATACAGCACAGTAACGCAGCAGTGGAGTTGCTGCCTTATAGTAGGTATGTTACAAAACTTACCTTTAGCGGCACTGCACTTCTGCCGCTCCCCGTGTGCGCGACTTTCGCGCCTTGCAGAGGGGGGCGGGCTTAAAGTGCCGTTTTTCCACAGGCCTGGATAATCGATGAATGTCGGGCGATTTGGTTGCTGAAGAAAAATCGCTCCGACATTTAATGAATGGTGGTATTTTTAAATTACTCTAGATTATTTATTAACTAGAGTAATTTAAAAATCACCTTCAAAAGCCATGACCGCAGACAACCGGAAGCATTTTGCGTAGGGGAGAAAAAAAGGTAAATAGTTTATTTTTATATTAAAAGTTGGTTTTTCGGGAGGCATTAATAATATTTTTATGTTGCGAAATGGGGTCCCCAAAAAATGTATGAACCCCCAGTATTTTTCCCCCCGACTTCACCGCTAACCGCAACGTTCCAATCCACCGCATTCCACTAAAACCCACTCGCTAGTTGATTTAAATGGCCATTAATTTACAGGAATCAAACACTAAATTCCTTCCATTTGGCCCAGAAATTCATGAAAATTAGATTTAAAAATTATGTTATATTGTGGATTATTGTGTGAATGTTATTTGGACACTTAGGCAATTTTTAAAAAGTTTATCTTTTCTTAAGAAATTGATAGATGTTTAGATCTACTCATTGAATTTTGTAATTAGCTACAATTAGATAACTAACTAATTATATGCTTTAATTTCAGGTAATCCAAGTAAGATTGTTTAATATTTGTTTCAGAATGCTTCAATCTATAATAACTGAAAATTTAATTGAGTTCTCTTAATTTTTAAGAATGTTATGGACTTTTAACTTTTCCAGATCACAGCTTTTGAGTTAAGTCAATTGAAAGGCAATGGGAAGCAAGATGCTCATTTCCGAGTATGAAAATGGTCATAACTTTCTTACTACTGAAGATATGAAAGTAAATTAGGTGTCAAATTAAACTTCTTTTTATGCTTTATCTGATGGGATAAATTGCAGACTTGATTTTTAAAATCTCAAAATTTTGTAACATTGCTACTTATAGCACCAGAGACCCGGGATCGATCCTGTCTGTACGGAGTTTGTACGTTCTCTCTGTGATCACGTGGCTTTTCTCCGGGTGCTCCGGTTTCCTCCCACACTTGAAAGACATACAGGTTTTTAGGTTAATTGGCTTCTGTAAATTGTGCATTGTCCCTAGTGAGTAGGATAGTGCTAGTGTACGGGATGATCACTAGTTGGCATAGATGTAGTGGGCCGAAGAGCCTGTTTCCACGATGCATCTCTAAAGTCTAAAGCACAGAAACAGGCCCTTTAGCCCACCAAATGAACATTGACTGTCAAGAACGCATTGGACATTAGTCCTACTCTAATCCCATTTTATTCTCCCCACATTCCCGTCAACTCCCATCTCCATCAAATTCTACCATTCATGACTCACCAGGGGCAATTTACAGTGACCAGTTAACCTTGTAACCCACGAAGAAAGCAGAGGACCCAGAGGAAACCCACACGGTCACAGGGAGAACGGAGGATATGCAAACTCCACACAAACTGCTCAAGAGGTTAGGGTTGGATGTGGACAGTCTGTTGGACCTCAGCAATAGACTGGTTCTGCCAAGAATACCACAGGAGATTATTTTTTATGTGGCTATCAAACTGTACAACTCTTCCCCCTTCTGTCGTGTATAAACTGACTCTCCTTCCCACCCACCCCACCAATCTTTGCACATCCCCAGTCCTGGACTTTAACTTCATGTTGTGTTTTATGACTGTTGGCAGACCAATTTCCTGACCTATGACTATGGACATAGTTTGAGGTAAAAGTTTCCATGGAAGTAAAATGCCCCTAAATGACACTAGGAATGGCATTTTCCATTGTAATATAAACAAGAATGAATTCACAAGGAGATTGCTATTCCTGGTAGGTTATTAATGAGATTACTTTGATATACTGGTTGTCCTGTAGGAAGATACTAGCACAACCATTCAAGATATTCACATAGAAATCTCCAGTGCAGAAACCTCCCTTGTATTATAACATATGCACAAAAAGCTGAAGTAACTCAGCGGGACAGGCAGCATCTCTGGAGAGAAGGAATGGGTGACGTTTCGGGTCGAGACCCTTCTTCAAATGGTACGTGTTTGCATAGGAAAGAACTGCAGATGCTGGTTTACACCAAAAATAGACACAAAATGCTGGAGTAAGCGGCTCAGGCAGCACCTCTGGAGAAAGGGAATAGGTGATATTTCGGGCCATTTCTGAAGAAGGGTCTCGACCCAAAACATCACCTATTCTTTTTCTTCAGAGATGTTGCCTGACTCACTGAGTTACTCCAGCATTTTGTGTCTATCTTCTCTGTGAACCAGCATCTGCAGTTCCTTCCTAAACGTGCAGGTAATTGCAGGTTAGTTGGCCTCTGTAAATTACCCTTGAGTTTGTGTCTATCTTGCGTGTTTCAATGTTCTATGGCCTGGTGCACATAAAAGTAGCAGGAAAAAACGAAGGCAAATGGATTCTGATTTTTAATTTCTTTGACAGCCGCTTCCTTTTTCAAAGTTCTAACTCACCCATCATGTGGATGACAAGGATTATGTAACTCGGATAATTGCTCTCCCTCCTTCATTCTCCACAATTTAAACACATCACTGTACACGCATTCATGGAACCAGAAATCAAAATCATTATCAGTACAGATTGCCTCTCAACGTATCCAGCAACTAATGGTTGATTTGAAAATGTAACACAGCAACTCTACCACTGCGACACTATGCCGCCCTATGTCCTCTAATCCACAGAGGATACATCAGAACTATATATATATATTGTATATTGAGCCAGCATTTTCACAATTGGATTGGCATTTGGAACGTTCACTAGAACTATTCCCAATATATTTATTGTGACCGTAGTTGGCAATATTAACATTTATAGTCCATTCCTAATTCTCCTTGAATCAAAGAAGCAATTAAGAGCTAACATTGATGGGCGTGGAGTCAAACGTGAGCCAAACTAAGTAACAGCAACGGGCTTCTTCTCAGAAAGATGTAAGTGAACCAGATCGGACTTTTAAGGCAATCTGTTAGTGTAATTTTGACTTTACGTATTAATTCCAGATTGATTTGAATTTCACATCCCCAGCTGCCATGAAAGGATTCAAACTCATGTCTTTAGGCTTTAGAGATACAGCGTGGAAACAGGCCGTTTGTTCCACTGAGTAAGTGCCGACCAATGATCACCGGTCCTCCAGCACTATCAGACACATTAGAGACAATTCACAATTTACCGGAGTCAATTAGCTGACAAAGTTGTGTGTCTTTGGAGTGTGGGGTGAAACCAGAGCACCTGGAGAAAACTGACGGGATCACAGGGAAAACATACAATCCGTACAGACAGCACCCATAGTCAACATCGAACCTGGGTCTCTGGCGCTGTAAGGCAGCAACTCGCCACTGTGCCGACTGATTGTTCAATTCATTCTTTTGTATTCAGCTTGAATTTGTTCCAACAACAACTCAAAGTTAAAATTCTCACCTTAATTTTCAATTTTGTCCATGACTTCCTAGCTTATTTCTTAAGATCATAAGGATTAGGAGCAGAATTAAGCCATTCGGCCCATCAAGTCTACCCCACCATTCAATAATGGCTGATCTATCTTTCCTTCCCAACCCCATTCACCTGCCTTCTCCCCAAAACCTCTGACACCAGTATTGATCAAATCAGATAATACTATACATGAATACAGCCAAGCCGCACACAAGTATAACAGGCAGATTGAAGAGAAAATTACCAAAGTGCAGATGTAGATTTTCAACGTTGTAGCTTAACATTTCCTGTGGAAAAAGTCAAATTCTTGCAATGAGGTAGGTTGGATGACTTGGGCTATGACCTAGTTTATGGCAGGACCCATCAGAAGTCTCATAATAGAGGGATGAAACTATTCTTGAGAATGGTGGTAGTTGCTTTAAGCTTTTGTTTCCTCTGTCTGATGGTAGCGGGGCGAAGAGGGAATGGACGGAGTGAAAAAGGATCCTTGATTATGTCTGAAGATGGGTGTCGACCCAATATATAGACACAAAATGCTGGAGTAACTCAGCGGGACAGGCAGCATCTCTGGAGAGAAGGAATGGGTGACATTTCGGGTCAAGACCCTTCCATATTCTCCAGATGCTGCCTTGCCCGCTGAGTTACTCCAGCACTTTGTGTCCTCTTGATTATGTGGGCAGCTTTCCCGAGGCAGCGTGAAGTGCAGATTGAGTCAATGGTAGGGAGTCTGGTCTGTGTGATGGAGTGGGCTGCATCCACAACTCTCTGTAATTCTCTACAATGTGTAGCTGAATAAAACATTACTGAGATTTACTTACATTGTCCTTCCTGCATTTCTAAAATTGGATGCATAACTCGGTAAGATCTGTCTTGCCCTGCCCCTCTTTGTGTATGCAAAATAACAATAACTAATAATCTTTGAAGTAGAATGCAGTGAATGATGGCCTTCTCCCTTGCTGTCTGTAAGTTTTCCGCGCCATCCCTGCTCTGTAAATCCTGGATTGTCTTGCCAAGACCTGCACAGCATCTTGGAAGAACTGGTCAAAGAGTCAAGTTATTTTCCCAGAACCTTCAACATGCATCTCAATGCACTGGAGAGGTATTAGCTCCACGAAGTCCCACTGATAGGCTTGGTGAACAAACAACAATGACTGGGGTATTAGTAGTAGGACGGCATGGAAATGCAGCAGTAGAGTTGCTGCCTTAAAGCTCCAGAGTCCCAGGTTCAATCCTGACTTTGTACGTTCTCTCAGGTGGGTTTTCTCCCGCTGCTCTGGTTTCCTCCCACACTCCTAAGATGTACCGGGTTGCAGGTTAATTGGTTTCAGTAAAATTATAAATTGCCCAAATTGTATGTAAGATAGTGCTATTGTATGGGGATCACTGGTCGACCTGGACTTGTAATGTTCTCTACAGACGGAGAAAACCCATGCGGTCACAGGGAGAACAGAGAGCACCTGTGGTCAAGATCAAACCCGGGTGTCTGGCGCTGTAAGGCAACAACTCTACCTGTAAGAGGTTGACTCTTAACTGCTTCGTCTACTCGGGCTTACCACAAATAGCAGCCTTGCATATCACATTCCTTAAGCCAATAATTAGAAACATTCTTAGTATCGTACCTTTGCTTGGATGATCCCAAAGTGAGCAACTTATGGGGCTTCAGCTTCCTTAGGCTGGAGGCAGCTATTTCCTCTCTCTCTCTCTCTCTCAGCAAAACAACAGCCAATTCCTGCAAAGCAAAATCTCCTGAAAATCCCGAAGCAGAATTCCGGTTACGTGGAAGCCCCAGGTTTTCTTCATGTTAGCCTTTGCCTCAGTGAGCGCAGAAATAGGCTGGAGGGACCGAATGGCCCACTCCTCTTTGCTGGATCCTAAACGATGTTTCCTGGCCATTGCTACTACTCCAGCCATTAAAATGCAATACGATCCTTTAATCACAAGCGCAAGGCAGCTTCCCTTAGGATTTACTTGTGAATAGTAAATGGAGTTCAAGCCTTGTCCGATTGTACAGAAAATATCATGCTAATCCAGTTATATCCTCTATCACAGTTAAACAAAGGCACAGTTGATCTTTATTTTTGGCTTGGGAAGACTACAGTGTGTCGGCTCTTGAAAAGCTCCCTGCGCCAGACATTAGTACTCTGCTTAGCCACATGGCCGTGAGCCCAGATTCCTAATATCCTACACTTGCATTACACCTGCCCTTTCAGCTTTAATGACTGGAAGTCTCCCCCTTCCATACTCTTGGGAAACATCCTCAGGATGGAGACTGGAGCGGGAGGTGTCAGACCAGAGTCAGATCCATGAGCCACAAAAGGAAGTCATTAACGATGGTGTGGGTGTGACCATTTGGAAAGGGGATTTGAGAGTGCGGAGATATATTAGTTGATTAATGATTGCAAACACTTCCTCCGCTCCATATGTTCCCAGGCGCATGATCCATTTCAGTCCCCCTGTGAGATCCCCAGAAGCTAGTCTTCAGCCAGCTTGATTCATGAAACAGTTGGATAGAGCAACGTCCTCGGGACCAGACAATATCAGGGCTGGAGCGATTGAAGATGTGTTGCAGAACTGGCTGTGCTTCTTTCAAAGCTGCTCCATATCATTACAGCATTAGCGTCAACCCAACAAAGTTGTGTTGGAACGAACTGCAGATGATGGCTTACCCTGAGACAGATGCAAAGTGCTGGAGTAACTCAGCGGGTCAGGCAGCATCTCTGGAGAAAAGGAACAGGTGACGTTTTGGGTCGGAACCCTTCTTCAGCTTCTTAAGGCGGTGTATAAGATGACAGGATTAGTTTAGCTTAGTTATACAGCACGATAACAGGTCCTTCGGCCCGCCGAGTCCGCACTGACCAGCGATCCCTACACATTAACACTGCCCTACACACACTAGGGACAGTTTTACAGTTACACCGAGCCAATTAACCTACAAACATGTACGTCTTTGGAGTGTGGAAGGAAACCGAAGATCTCAGTCTTTAAATTAATCAAAAAACTCGTGCAAAAACAAAAACAAATCTCAAAGTGCAACCCAAGCAGTTCGTAGTTCGCATTTTAGTTGGACGGTGTAGTCTTTAATAGCCTGATGTTCATAGGGAAGAAGTTGCTCTTGAACCTAGACGTTACATGTATCAGCCTCCTACACCTTCTTCCCCATGGCAGGAGTGAAATGAGAGCGTTGCCAAGGTGGTGTGTGGTCTCTGGTGGAAAAGTGGTGGATGCTGGCTGCCTTTTATTGACAAGCCCTCTTTTATGGATCCCTTCAATGGTGTGTACCTGTGAAGAACCTTAGTGCAATAAATTTCAGATTAAATTGATTCTCTATAAGTTCTGGAAAGTATTGTCACTGCGATAGAGGGGATGCAGAGGACTGATTTCTGGAACTATCCGGTCATTGTCAAGTTTATTGTAGGCTTTAGCAGACAGATTATCTGATGTATTTCCTACAGTACATTTTTCACTTCAAAGGTGCATCATTGACTGCATCATGCTTTCAAAGATATTTGAAGAGCGAAATGGAAAAGCAAATCCCTCCCCTTTCTCTTTCTGTCTCTTTCCCAAGTGGTTTTTGTTCTCTTTTTTCTTCCTCTGTACCACGGACACGTTGAAAGATCAAAGCTTTAGCCAATTTGCAGCTATTAGTTTGGTTTTAACTTTTTCCTGATTCCCCGAACTTCCTCTTTGTTGCAATTAGCAACCTTGTGGAACCAGCAATGGTTCGATGGTGCTTTTTATTGTCGCATGTGCAAAGTGCTAACACAGTGAAATTCTTTATCTTACAAACCTTCCAGTAGAATATTGCCATACCCCCGGGGATCCTCGATTATCAATCCGTGTACAGAAATAGTCCAGTGAGCCCGCATGCAAGAGAAGCCATGTTTTTGCCACATGTTCAAAGTCCACGCTCCGGTTCTTATGTTCCAGGCAAGTCCCAGGCTGTTGAGGGGCCTCCAGCCATCGGCTTCCTTGGACACCACGTCCCTAACCTCTCCCGTCCACCTTTATTCCCCAGGGACACCCCCCGCAGCCGACTCGAGGGCGTGGTAGGCCAGAGCCTGGTTCCCTCTCATCTCCTACCAGCCTGTCGCGTCCGTCATCGTCACCTTGCTTCATCCTCCCGGTCTCTGGGCCTCGGGGGACGAGCAGGGTCTGGCACGAGGGCTTGCCCCTCCCAGGCCGCCGGTCGGCCGGGTCCAGCGGGCAGGGGACCGGCTCACCGGCTTCCTCCGTGATCCGCCGGGTCTATCAAAGATGAACATGTCGATGACCACATATGCCCAGAGACCCAGCTTCCATTTCTCCCTCCCTCCCTCCCTCCCTCCCTTTCCCCTTCCACCTATATCTCTTTCTCAGGCTCACATTCCACTCCTCTTTTCTCCTTATCTTACACCCTTTTGTCTCCATTATATCTCCAACCTTTGTCCACCGGTCTGCCTATCAACCCTTCACCCCCTTTCACCTGAATCCATCTATCACTTGCTAGGCTTTCCCACTTTTCTCCCTCCCCTGTACAATCAGTCTGAAGAAGGGTCTCAACCTGAAACGTCACCTGTTTATGTTCTCCACGGTTGCTGCCTGACCTGCAGAGTTACTCAGGCATTTTGTGGGGTTTTTTTCAACAGTATCTAACATATTTTAGATCAGTAAGGGTCCTAAAAACTTTCAGAAGCAAGGAGTTAAGATACAGATCGACCTCTACTTTCAGTAAGAAGTGTTCCGACCCGAAACGTTGCCTAAACGTTTCTCCAGAGATGCTGCCTGACCCACTGGGTTACACCAGCATTTTGTGTCTATCTTCAGTATAAACCAGCATCTGCAGTTCCTTCCTATACAGATCAACCATGGTGTATGCTGATGGTGGATCGTTCAAGAAGCCAAATGGCCTATTTTTCTATTACGCCACTGATATAAGTTTCTGTTTGGAAAGGTTGTCATTCACCGTATTCAAACACAATGATTAGCTTGACAATAGAACATGTTAAGTGTTTTATTCACCTATCATCTCTGATCATTCATTCTATGATCTATATTAATGTGCACTATTCTGCCACCAAGATGAATGCCCAGCCCAGTTTAGAGATTTATTTTAGAGATTCAGTGGAGAAACAGGCCCTTCGGCCCACCGAGTCCGCACCAACCAGTGATCCTACATGCTAGGGACAATTTATTTTACCAAAGCGAATTAACCTGCAAACCTGTAGGCCTTTGGAGTGTGGGAGGAAACTGGAGCACCCAGAGAAAACCCACGCAGGTCACATGGGGAGTGTACAAACTCCGTACAGACAGCACCCGTAGTCAGGATCGAACACGAGTTTCTGGCACTGTAAGGCAGCAACTCTGCCGTCATGCCGCCCAAAATGCCATTGGGCTGTGAAGCGTACGTTTCCACTGATTCTGAAGCTGAAACCGATCGGATTCCCACAGCCCTGTGTCACCACATGGGGGCAGTTAGCCCGGATTTGCACTTGTCGGAAAGGCTTATTGCCTTATTCCACGTGCCCTCCCTAAAACGTAACAGCCAGCACGATCACACAAGGCTTTTGTGCTGAGACTGGATTTGACTCATTTTTCTCAAATCTTCCTCGGTATTAGAAGCTGCATCCATCATCCCCACGTTCAGTCGGCGAACAGTGGACAGCGGGAATGGAAATTCCTCTCCGGACATCTCCCCTTTGTGCCAGTCTCATATCTGTCGCGTGAAATGTGTAAGAGACTCAACCAGAGGTGAAACCATCTGATTACACGTAGCCCAAAGTGATTGGCAAGCGTGTAAAGCAGACTTACTTTCAGAATGTACTGCTGCTTCTTTCTGTCATTGTTCGAAATTTTGGAGCTAGACCCCAACGGCATGAGTTGAGAAAACAATCTGTCCCTCCGCAGCTCATGATCCCCATAACCTATCTTTTTTACTTCAATGTTCACTTTGCCAGTGGATATAATAATCACGTTAATGAAACTTGAGTGAGTAGCACAAAACCTGGTCACACTTCGAATTCCCATTCTCTCCGTCATCAATGACTGTGCAGACTCTCATGCTTCCAAGGTACATTGTTTACTTCTTGAGCATCCGTTCCTAAGTTATTTTTGCGTCCTTTTGCGAGTGTTTCTGCCAGGGGTCTGGCTAAGTAGAGGTTTGCTCATCACTTGACGATCAGACGAACTGGGGAAATCAATAACACTTTCGCTCGCTCTCGCCGTTGCGATAACAATGTTCAGCAACGAAGGGGTTAAGCGGAGAATTAAATATCCATCGCCGCTCGCTGTTTGGTCCAAATCAAAGAATCGTTGACTGGTCAAATTTACAGGGAGCGCAGTACTCCCGCCAGCTACTGTACACTTTCTACAAAGCAGGCGGAACCACTACAAAGAACGACCCCCAGCTAAGCTGTTCACTCCACTCAGTTGCCTGCTTCTTGATTAAAGTTAGAGTGACCATAGTGGATTCTAATCCTCTGCGAGTCTCAAATAATTGAGATGAATCAAATCAGTGCACAAAAGGAATACATAACAGAACGAGGCAGGACAGCGATACTCCGGGAAGAAGCAAGAAGCCGGGGAAGTGAGGCGAGCGACAAGTGCAAATCCCAATCAGCTGCCCCCATGTGGTGAGGCAAAGCTGGAGGAATCTGTGGCTCTCTGCGTCCAGCGCGGTGACATGCAAAATCAGCGACCCATTTGGTTCTCAACTCGTCCTCTTGTTCTTACTTGTTGTGGAAAATATAAGCTTTGCGATGAATGTAACTTAGCATTTACGCCATCCATCACAATAAATGACGGAACTTGTCAGTTCTTATCAATCCCTTGAAGTATGCAATTTTTAGATACATCACATGGTTATCTGTAGACATGCCAGGGTCACAACCCAAAACATCACCTATCCATGTTCTCCAGGGTTGCAGCTTGACTCTCCGAATTACTCCAACACATTCTGTCTTTTTTTCAAACTAATCTCATATCCTGCACATGATCCATTACCCTCTATATCCATGTGCCTATCTAAAAGCCTCTTGATCACCATTATCTTATCTGCTTTCTCCACCAACCCTGGCAGTGTGTTTCAGAATATAAAAAATGTCAAAAGGTTTTTGCTTTGTTTGTAAACCAGCATCTGCAGTTCCTCCTGGTTTGTACTTGGATCATAAGACATAGAAGCAGAATTAGGCCATTCGGCCCTTGATTATGTTGGCTACTTTCCTGAGGCAGTGTGAAGCATTGATAAGTTCTGGGTGGAGAAGGTTGGTTTGCACTGATGATAGACGCAAAAAGCTGGAGTAACTCAGCGGGACAGGCAGCATCTCTGGAGTGAAGGAATGGGTGACGTTTCAGGTTGAGACCCTTCTTCAGTGGGTTGGCTGCATTTGTAATTCTCTGCAATTACTGTAATTTGGCCAAACATGAAGCACTTGTTTCCTTGCAATTCATTTTATCATTAGATTATGTGTTCATTATTGTATGGAATTAGAAGATATAGGAGCAGAATTAGGCCATTCAGCCCATCGAGTCTGCTCCATTGTATGATCATGGTTGATTTATTTTTCCATCTCAACTCTATTCTCCTGCCTCCTCCCTGTAACGTTTGATGTAAGAACCTAACAAACTCTGCATTAAAAATAATCAATTACTTTGATGTTTTGACATTGCTATTTCACTGGTTCGGAGATTTCCATGTTTAATTTGCTTTGGAAATAAGGTTTATGCAGCCTTAAGATGGGTGTTGGTCACGTAATGTGCATGCAAATTTTGGAAACTGTCAAAGTTCCAGGCCCAAATTCAAAGTACAAAGTTAAGGGCCTGTCCCACTTGGGCGTCATTTGCACATCACGCAGATGGCGCGCAAATATTTTGTATATCACAAAATCCTGGGGCACCCCACGCGACCTACGTCACCACGCACCATGCGCGCATCACGTGCAAGTGACAAAATAGTTGGATTAGAGAGGATGTCCCTCCTCCTCGTCCCTCTATACCTATCACACTATCAACCTGCCACAATTTGCCCTGCCCCTCCTCTCTTCCCATCCCCCCGCCCCTCACTACAATCAGTCTGATGAAGTGCCCCAACCCAAAATGTCACCTCTCCATGTTCTCCGGGACTGCTTTCTGACCCGCTGAGTTACTCCAGCACTTTGTGTCTTTTTTTGTAAACCATTATCTGCAGTTTTTCATTTCTTCAAAATGAGAACTGATTGCTAAAGAAATTTGCTTTTTAAAACAAAGTATATATACATTTACACACACATATACACACACATATAGATATATATATATTTTTTTTTTAATGATTGGGGTGACTAAGATATTAGGAATGATAGATACCCTTGATAATAAATCAAAGTGCCATAAGAGAAAATTAAAGTATTTTTCCATTTCATTAAACTTTGTAGTTTAAACTTAAGACAACTTCAGTCTGAATAAGGGTTCTGACCCGAAGCGTCGCCCACCCATTTTCTCCAAAAATGCGGCCTGACCCACTGAGCTGCTCCAGCACTTTGTGTCTATCACCTATGATACTGCTGATTTATGAGAGCTACCATCTTTAATATCTTAACCTCCCTGATGATTTTTATTAAAATACTAGTCATTGGGTCCCTGTCACATGGGATACCTGGTCCCCCAACGCAACCCGTTCCCCCTATGCAATATTCCACCACTCACCCATAACCCCCACAGGAAGCCTATTCCACCACTCACCCATTCCCCCCCGATGCAACCTGTTCCCTCAACACAATATTCCACCACTCACCCATAGCCCCCAACTGTGCAGGGGTGGCTCATTTCCCCTTATTCAATTGGATTTTACATGCTGCCAGGACTCAGTGTCCTGTGATTACAACATTATTGCAGGCAGGGCGAGCAATTGATTTGGATTATTCACAGAGAAGTTAAGTGAAAAGTAACATTTTGAAAGTTTTAAATGTGAATAACTTGTACAATGTACCATCAATCTGAACAAAACTTGATACACCACACCACAGGACAATGGTGAGTAAGGTGGTCCATTTTTGCGTAATTCAGGGCCTGGTTCTCGCACACACACACACACACACACACACACACACACACACACACACACACACACACACACACACACACACACAGTTTTAGTAATATACTAGACCAAGTGGGACCCGTTGGGTTCCTGTCACACGAGAGGCCTGGTCCCTCAATGCAACCCGTTCCCCCAATGCAATATTCGACCAGTCACTCAAAGCCCTCACCTGAGGCCTGATACCCCAACGCAACGCAACCTGTTCCCCAAGGCAATATTCCACCACTCACCCATCCCCGCAACGCAACTCTTTCCCCCAAAGCAATATTCCACCAGTCATCCATAGCCCCCAACTGTGCAGGGGCTGCTAATTTACCCTTATTCACCCTCCCTAATTTTAAACTTTAAAAATAATCCAATTGAACTTGGTAGGGCTGGCAGGATTCAGTGTCCTGGGATTGCAACATTGTAGCGGGCAGGGCGACAATCCCATTGTGATGTCATAGCTGTAACTGTTAGTGCAGAGGGAAGAACTTTTTCTCAAATTTGGATTTTGTAAAGTTAAAAATGTGAATAACTTGTAAAATATAACATCAATCTGAACAAAACTAGATACACCACACCACAGGACAATGGTGAGTAAGTTGGTCCAAACATCGTAATGCTATCGTGTACCATTTTGGTATAGTTCAGGCCATGAAAAGCACAAGCACAAACAAACACGCAAACTCACTCATAGACAAGCTGAGAGCTTTAGAAATATATTGATATATACACTTTTAAGGTACCATTCCTTTAGGCAATCAGTTCTCATTTTGAATTTGGTACATAGCATGATATTGGTTGATGGAAGAGGAGGGACATATCTTTCAATTCTAAAAAAAAAAATTATGAAAGTTTAGTGGAAGATGTGCAAACAAATTCTCACCAAAAGAATAGTGAGGGTCTGGAGATCATTGGTTCGGAGGGCCATGGGAATAGATATAATACCAGTTTGAAGTTTGATCTTGATTTTATGAGGAGTTACGATGAGCGATTATGTGAAGAAGGCCATCAGTCCACATGCACGTCAATCTTCAAAGCAGTGGTGTGAAATCACAGATAAGAGAAGCTGAAGATAGTAAGATTTGGAGATCTAGAACTACCAGATGACCTTTATAATATGAGGGTTGGGAGTGGTGGGCACGTAATCGTATGAGTGCAAGCATCACACACTGAATGGATGACCATGGATGAGTGAAAAAGATTAATACATTCTGACATAACACAGTTAGGTAACAATACTGATGCTTTAATTATGAAAAGAAAAATAATAGTAATCCCTCCCATCCTGGGGGGAAGCTATAGAACAGAATCTAAAATGGTACGAGCAAACACCCTCTGTCCGGCAATAGGGTTGTTGTAAAACCTATGGAACATCAGTTCATTGGCCCATCCTGCAGCCGCTAGGATGTTGTAAAGGGGGACTTCCATTGCCCTTGCTGCCAATGTAGATGCAGCCCTGGTGGAGTGAGATTTAAAAGTGTCAGTATTCACTCCTGCACTCGCCAGAACCTCCTTTAACCATCTGGAAATGGTTTGTACGGATACCTTGTGGAAAGGTTTCTTATAACTGATCAGGACAGATAATTCAGAGCCTGTGAGGCTCTTGGTGACTTTTATGTATTGGTGAATATGTGATACTACACAAAACCGTGGATCCTCAGGGTATGCCAGGAACTCTAGCTTGAGCCCTGGCACCCCAGGCCTGCTCTGTTTGATCAAATCATATATGATGAAGGTTATAGTATTTACATTGGTAGTCATGTTGTCCAGTCGTAGCTTGTGCAAAGTTTGGACTCGTTGTGCAGTTACAAGCGCCATCAGCATGACCACCTTGAGGGTGAGTTTAGATAAGGATAGGGAGGAAGCTGGCGCCCACTGGCGAAGCAGTGTAAGCATCACACTCACATCCCAAATGTCCGTGTACTGGGACCTGGGTGGTATGGAATTAAAAATGCCCTTCATGAACTTAGTTATTAAGGGTGCGTCCCTACCGTTTGGTGCCCTGTTCCCAGCACTAAATAAGAGGATAGTGCACTTCTGGCACTATTGATGACACTGTAGCTTAATTTTTGGTCATAGAATAGGGTAGATAGGAACTCCAGGACATCTGTGATGCATGCTGTATCATATGAGATGTTTGAGACAGAACAGAACATCTCCCACTTCTTGATGTGAGTGACGTACTGTTTTTGTGTACTGTCCCTCCAGGCCGCTGTTATCATATCCATTGTTCATTCAGACAGTCCGAGTCCCAGGTATGGTCTCCTCAGAATCTGCAAACCAATAAATTGATTCGGTCATGTAGTGGATGGTTACTCCCCGTTACTGGGTGAACCAGCAGTGCCCTGCTTTTGGGGACAGCCATGAAAGTCTGTGTTATCAGTCCCAGGAGTTGTGGGAACCAAGACTGTGTAGGCCAGTCAGGCACTACCAAAATGCCTGTGGCATTGTCTTGCTTGATTTTTGCCAAGCATCGGCTGATGAGGCAGAATGGGGGAAAAGCATACAAGAACATTCCTCCCCTATGTAGTGAACATGCATCTACTGCCATTGCGGCTGGGTCTGGTTCCCATGATACATATTTGGGTAACTGGTGATTTAATCTGGATGCGAACAAATCAATGTCGTTAAATACTTCATGATTCAACATCCATTCTGTGTTGTCGTTGAATTTCCGCGATCTAGTGTCCGCAACCATGTTGTATCTACTTGGTAGGTAGATAGGTGAGACCCAAATGTTCCTTGCAATACACCAGTGCCAAATAAGGTTTGCCAATTTATCACAAGATACAGACTTAATAACACCCATGTGATTGACATACGTCACCGCTGTTGTGTTGTCAATCTGAAGTTGAACATGCACATGTTCCATAGTGCTGCAATAAGCCTTAAGCCCATAGAGTGCTCCCAACAACTCTAAGTAGTTAATACCATGTTGCTGAAGAATTAAGGACTCCTGAACATTCCATCTACCACCGCAGCTAGAGATGGTATCTGTTGCTCCCCATCCTAGGGCGCTTGCATCGGGTTGTAAGATAACCGATGGTGTATCAAGTAAAATTTTTCTGGAGCTATGATGTATATTCATTACCCACCATTGTAATTCAGCAATGGCCTCTACTGGCAATCGCATGGGTCTACCGAATTGGGCTGCGTGGGATTTGAGTGCCTGTTCCTTTGCACGTTGTAAATATTGATAGTGCAAAGGCCCGAAACGCACAGCTGGAAAGGCAGCCACACGTTTGCCGATTACACTTGCTGCTTGTCTAATTGAAGGCTGCTGTTTAACAATTAGATTTTTGCAGGCTTCTATTAACTCTAATTGCTTGCCCCTAGGCAGAGTCATAGACATATGAATTAAGTTAATTGTAAACCCCAGGTAAACAATTACCCTGGTAGGTGTCAATTTGGACTTAACTGGATGGATGAGAAACCCCAATCTCTCAAACATGGGTTTGGTGGCTGAGACAGATGATTCAGCTGATTCCTTGGTGCCCCCGACGATTAGAATGTCGTCTAAATAAGCCATGACTATGTGATTCTGAGCTCATAGTAGCCCCAGAACTGGTTTTAGTAGTTTAGTAAATAGTCTGGGAGCTGGTCAGCCCATTAGACAATGCTTTGAACTGCCACAATATTCCCATCCAGTTAAATTTCAAATATATCCTGTGCTCCCTGTGAATGGGTACCGAGTAGTATGCATCTTTATGCCATATAACCCCCTTTAGAAACCAGTTGGATGGCAGTGCCAAAGTTATCCATTTTGAAATGTTTATACTGCACAAAGGTATTGAGTTCCGTTAAGTCTAGGATGATATGAAATCCTCCATCCCTTTTCTGCTTGGTGAATGTGTTGGATACAAATTGGTGAGGTTCCTGATTCGACCTCTGAATTACCTCTTTTTTGTATAAAGTTTGGATTTCAGCTTGTACATCCAAACTTTCCTGTTGTGAAAACACATATGTGCGGTTTAGTAAATGTTGTGTGGGTGGTAATGAGTCAAGAAGGAACTCAATTTTTGTATACTGTGCAGTAAAAACGGGTCTGCTGTGATCCATCTCCATTCATTCAAGAAATGTTGCAATCTCTCCCCAACTTGTGAGTGAGTCATGTGTAAGGTGTTCCACAAGGAACTAGATTCACCTACCTCAGATGTTACTGGCGGTACGGTGCTGGTTTTCGTCCACGGGGCTTGGGAAGTAGAGCTAATGGCGGGTGCCCTCCGCGCATCCTTGCCGTAGGCCGGCTGGGGCCTACCCCTAAAAAAGACCTTGGTGCCTCCAGTTCGAGTCTTCCTCCGGTTCCGGAGCCCCTAGGCAGGTATCGCCTGGTGCTGAAGGGGGCATAGGGGTGTGCCCGGTATGATGAGCCCCTGGGTATTGTTTGGACTCTGCTCATGAGGCGGATGGTCTTAGCCTCATCGTCCAGCTCCCGGACCTGCTTCGGCAGATCTACCCCAAATAGGTAATTGGCCGGCTGGACGTTGCTGGCCTTGCACAGCACAGAGAATTTGGGGTTTAGTGCCGGCTGTATTGCATTTTTGCGCAGACAATTGATCTCAAAGTGGGCATTACACATCAATGCCACTGCGCCCTGTTGTGTTTCAGTCAGCAGCTCCCCATCGACAGACCTAGCAAAGGCCGTAATACCAGAGGCCAGCAATTTCAAAATTTTCTGGACCTTAATTTCCTGGGCTCTGACACCCGCTCCAATATGACCCCAGATGGAGTGGTTTACGGCCGGCACATTTAGGGAGGCACAGTTGGCAGGAGCATGGTACCTGTTGGTGGTCTCCTCCATTGCCAGGTCTTTGAGCTGGTGAGATGCCAAATAATTAATTGTGGTGGCCAAGTCTTCATCCAGGGGTGCTCCTGATGGCGAAGGTATGGCAAATATGGATGCCAATAGTGGCACTACGACCCCGTGCCCCCGGGAGTGCTCACCTGCTGTGCCTCTGAACTCTGAGTCAGGTAAATACTGACCCCGTGTACTTCCCTCTCCAGAGAGGGAGACTCTTCGCAGCCCTGTATGCGGTGCTGCTGGCGCGGGCTCCTGCGGAGACCCGTGCTGATGTTGCTCCCTCCTCTGGAGCATATCATTCTGGAGCCACCTCTCCATAAGGTGCTCCATCTGGGCAAGTCATCCGTAGACGCTTCCCAATAAAGGAGGGGATCCCTCCTGGCCCGACCCATCTGAGTCTATGGGCCTCGCAGACTTTTGTGTGGCCTTTGGCCCCAGCGTGAATGCCACTGTGCTTTCTTCGGGCACCAAGTCTGCTGTCGCTGACTCCACCGCCAGCGACATGGAAGGCGATTCAGACAGTCGCCCGCTACCCGCACTCCCTCGGTCTTCGGTAGCCGTCTTGACCGCAGACCGTATCTTCATCTTCGACATAGTAAGGTTCAAACTTGCTGGAAACACAGGAATTATAGAACCCGCCAATACGACCTCAGAGTAGCTTTAAAAACACTTACCTGTCAGACGTAATGACGCGCATGCGGACTGACGGCCTTCTTCACGTAGTCACTCATGTTGCCTAGATGCTAAGATGATGGGGATAATCAAAATAATCCTTTTTGTCTGTCTGGATATGATGGACTGAATGGCCTCATTGTGTGCCATAAATTTCCATAACGTCATGTTCAATATTTTCGGCTTTATTTAAAATCAAACACGTCAGGATGACACACAAACTTGACATCACATTAGCTCAGTAGTAGAGTGGCTGCCTTACAGTGCCAGAGACCCGGGCACGATCCTGACTATGGGTGATGTCTGCACTCAGTTTGTACGTTTTCCCTGTAGGTTTTCTCCAGGTGCTCCAGTTTCCTCCTACAATTCAAAGACAGGCAAGTTTGTAGGTTAATTGGCTTCTGTAAATTATCCCTGGTGTGTCAAATAGAACTAGTGTACGGGCGCTCGTTGGTCGGTGCGGACTCGGTGGGCTGAAGGACCTGTTTCCACACTGTATTTCTAAAACTAAAACTAAAACTAAAATATATGCAGTGCAGCTCTCTTTAGTAAATCTCAGGTTTCTTGCATGAGAAAGAGAAAACAATATATTTAATTTTCCTCAGAACAAACACAATGGATATCTTTAGTACATATATTAGATCTGGCATTAGAAACAAAGAAACAGAACTACTCGATCCTTCTTATTATAATTGACAGAGAAACAATCAGTTGACAACTCCTTTATAAGTAATGTTCCTTATTCATTTTATGGATGTCATCGGCAATTGTTTACACTGGGATTCTCGAATCCAGATCTATTGAAAAGCCCAACTTCTTTTCACATCACAAAGTGCTAGGTGCACATCGAGTTAACCCAGCTATGATAATGACTTATATCTGAAGGGTTTTAATTAGCTCATTCAGAACTAATCAGTTGGAGAATTGAAAGACAATTATATCTGATTTTCTACGGCAGAGGAAGATTTCTCAAATGATTTCTATAATTATTTTGATCACCGTTCTCACGACTCTTTACTGCTTCATTTTAACATCCAAATCTCCACCCCCTCCCCCCCCCTCCAGACTTGATGAGATCTTATGCCAGCGGGTCTTCCTGTTTCACAAGTGCCCATTTCTTTTCTATTCTAGATCTCCGGCAACTGTTTCAAATACTTGTAATGTGTACGAAAGAACTGCAGATGCTGGTTTAAATCAAAGGTAGACACAAAATGCTGGAGTAACTCAGCGGGTGAGGCAGCATCTCTGGAGAGAAGGAATGGGCGACGTTTCGGGTCTGAAGAAGGATCTCGACCCGAAGAAGTGCCCATTCTTTCTCTCCAGGGATGCTGCCTCACCCGCTGAGTTACACCAGCATTTTGTGTCTACCTTCAAATACTCGTAACTCGTGTTTGTTTAGCAAGGTAAGGGATTATTGTATTGCATGTTTAAACTCTGCCGTACATCGCTCTCCTATTACTAACAGTTGTCTGGTTCACTATCATTAACAAAGCTGAATTCTTTATGACAGGTGACAGAACATATCAAATCTTAGACAATAATGGCGGCTGCCAATGATAATATCGGCAAGGGAAATGTTATCTCAAAATCCAGGAGGAATAGAGGTAGAGTTGCTTTCGTACAGCACAAGAGACCCGGGTTCGATCCTGACTACAGATGCTGACCGTATGGAGTTTGACTGCCTGGGTTTTCTCCGGGTGCTCTGGTTTCCTCCCACATTCCAAAGACGTGCAGGTTTGTAGGTTAATTGGCTTTTGTAAATTGCCCCTAGTGTGTAGGATAGACAATAGGTGCAGGAGTAGGCCATTCGGCCCATCAAGCCAGCACCGCCATTCAATGGTATCATCCCCGATCAGTACCCCGTTCCTGCCTTTTCCCCATATCCCCTGACTCCACTATCTTTAAGAGCCCTATCTAGCTCTCTCTTGAAAGCATCCAGAGAACCTGCCTCCACTGCCCTCTGAGGCAGAGAATTCCACACTCACAACTCTCTGTGAGAAAATTGTTTCCTCGTCTCTGTTCTAAATGGCTTGGCCCTTATTCTTAAACTGTGGCCGCTGGTTCTGGACTCCCCCAAAATCGGGAACATGTTTCCTGCCTCCAGCATGCCCAAACCCTTAACAATCTTATATGTTTCAATAAGATCCCCTCTTAACCTTCTAAACTCCAGGGTGTACAAGCCCAGCCACTCCATTCTCTCAGCATATAACAGTCCCGCCATCCCAGGAATTAACCTTGTAAACCTACGCTGCACTCCCTCAATAGCAAGAATGTATAAGTAGGGTATGGGTGATCATTAGTCAGCGTGATCTAAATTAGACTAATTTACCTGTCCAGCATATTGATGGATCTGGTATAGCACTTGATGACACCACTGTTGAGGGGCGTATCACTGATGGGGATGAGTCAGAGTATAGAAGAGAGATCAAGCAACTGTCCATATGGTGCCAGCACAACAACCTGGCCCTCAACACCAGCAAAACTAAGGAACTGATTGTGGACTTTGGAAGGAGTAGGATGGGGACCCACAGTCCTGTTTATATCAACGGGTCGATGGTTGAAAGGGTCAAGAGCTTCAAATTCCTGGGCGTGCACATCTGTGAAGATCTTTCCTGGTCCGAGAACACAGATGCAATTATTAAGAAAGCTCATCAGCACCTCTACTTCCTGAGAAGATTACGGAGAGTCGGTCTGTCAAGGAAGACTCTCTCTAACTTCTACAGGTGCACAGTAGAGAGCTTGCTGACCGGTTGAATCGTGGCTTGGTTCGGCAACTTGAGCGCCCTGGAGAGGAAAAGACTACAAAAAGTAGTAAACACTGCCCAGTCCATCATCGGCTCTGACCTTCCTTCCATCGAGGGGATCTATCACAGTCGCTGCCTCAAAAAGGCTGGCAGCATCATCAAGGACCCACACCACCCTGGTCACACACTCATCTCCCTGCTACCTTCGGGTAGAAGGTACAGGAGCCTGAGGACTGCAACGACCCGGTTCAGGAACAGCTACTTCCCCACAGCCATCAGGCTATTAAACTTGGCTCGTCAAAACTCTGATCATTAATACCCCTCCATTTGTTATTTGCACTTTATCAATTTATTCATTCATGTGTGTATTTACGTATATAATTGTAGTCAATGTCTACTATGTTCTGTTGTGCTATGCAAAGAGATAATTTCATTGTCCTGTCAGGGACACATGACAATAAACTCTTTTGACTTTGACTTCTGACTTGGTCTTTGACTCTGACAGACCTTCCACCGCACCTGAAAATGCTCGCTATGGTAATCAAAGGGGTTAAGTATTAGAGGGTAAGGGTTGGGCAAGAATGATGAGAACGTGAAGAAAATCAATCATACGGAATCCTCTCCTTGACAAACTGGGTTAAAATCACTCTCATCTCAGTACACCACCAGTCCAAAGAACTCTGCTGGCAGGAATTGTAAGAAATAGACATACAGAGTTTCTTACTCAGAGTAGTGATCAAGAACCAGAGGGCATAGGTTTAAAGTGAAGGTGGAAAGATTTTATGGGAATCTGAGGGGTAACTTTTTCACACAAATGGTGGTGGGTGTATGGAGCAATCTGCCGGAGGAGGTAGTTGAGGCTGGGACTATCACAATATTTAAGAGGCAATTAGAAAGCTACATTGCTAGGACAGATTTAGAGTGATATGGGCCAAACGCACGCAAGTGGGACTAGTGCAGATGAGACACGTTGGTTGGTGCGGGCAAGATGGGTTGAAGGGCCTGCTTCCACACTGTGTAACTCTATGATGCTATGACTAAGTCAGCGTATTCTTTGGTCCCATTCTTTTGGGGAGTCTCTTACTCAAAACAAGTGGAGATAAAAAATACAAGTAGCACATCCCTAGAAACCATGAGATTTCTATTGGCATGAATGAATCGGTACCTGGTAAATGGTCCCTTTGAGAGACTCTCTAGGAAATAGTCATTTTTTTTGTTAGCAAGGTTTCATTGGCATCTTATTCCATGATGATAGACATCATCTTTCACTTCTCAAGGTTCAAATTATACAGGGCCTTATGTTCAATGACTCACCTCCACAGCGCAGCCTTGACAGGGTGACTGTTGATGGCACCCTTTCAGCTTTGCAAGGTTACTTGGATAAGAATGTTGCTTTGTGAATTTGAGTTGCTGATTTGCCTCGCTATGTTACATGAAAAACCTTTCTCCTCTCGGTGATATGAACTGCTGATGAAATGTTTGTGTCAATGGTGCATTGTGCTCCATTCACAATAACCTGCTATTGCACAAAAGGTAGCTCATAAACACAGCCACAACAAGAAGGATGGAACAGGTGCTAGTGGATCACATCATCTCCACCTACTAAATTACCATTATAACTCCTCCATAATAATATTTGGAGAATTGCAAATGTCTCTATTCCATCCTGTAATTATTTGCAGAATTTTATAGGAATCTAAGTAGTAACTTTTTCACACAAAGGGTGGTGAGCTGCCAGAGGAGATAGTTGAGGCAGGGACTATTGCAACGTTTAAAAAGCAATTAGACAGGTATATGGATAGGACTGGTTTAGAGGGATATGAACCAAATGCAGGCAAGTGGGACTAGTGTAGATGAGACAAGTTGGACACTCCAAATATATACAGGTTTGTAGGTTAATTGGCTTGGTATAATTGTAAATTGTCCCTAGTGTGTAGGATAGTGTAAAGGGGCTGTCCCAGTGCGGCGACCTAATTGGCAAGTTTAGAAAAGTTTAGGAGAGTTTGAAAAAGTGTCATGTAAAAGACATCCTTCGACTATGTTGAAGATTAGCTTCGACTAGCTTCGGGAAAATTGGACACCGAATAGTGGAGAGTGAAGACGACCTCCTTCGATCTCCTTCGACCTCCCTTCGACTATGTTGAAGATTATCTATGACTACCTTTGATTACCTTCGATTACCTTCGACTTCCCTCGATTACCTACGAATAACATCCCTTATGGGAACGGCTGGAACAAATTTTACGTTAGAATCAAATTTAGGCGATTTTTCAGAATCTTACTTAATAAGCAGAATAAAAATCTGTTCAGAATGAACGTAGAAAGATCTTGTTTCGGCAATAGACAATGTATTTTGTTTTGTTTTTTGTTTAGAGATACAGCATGAAAACAGGCCCTTTGGCCCATCGAGTCCGCGCCGACCATCAATCACCTATATACTAAAGGGCCTGTCCCACTGCGGCGACCTAATTGGCGAGTTTAGAAGAGTTTGCCCTCGACTCATACCCGCAGCATGGTCGACACGAGGTCCTAGGAGGTCTTTGTAACTCTCCTTCATGCTCGACAGTAGTCCCCGCGTACGCGAGGCGTCAGCTAGGTCGCGGCGTATTTTTCAACATGCTGAAAAATGCCCGCCAGTAAAGAAAGGTCGCCATGGAAAAAATCGATTTTTTTTTACTTGTAGGTTTAGTCGAAGTAGGTCGTACTAGGTCGGCATGTTATTCGTGGGTAATCGAGGGAAGTCAAAGGTAATCAGGGTTTATTGTTTTTAAGACTCACAAAGAAAATCCTCATCACCTTTCCAGAGATTTCACATCAATATAAAGAATTACATTTAACATGAAAAATTGCAGGTCCATTAAAAAACATTGATAAACCAACTGCAAAGAACTACTTTAAGATTAGCATTGCCCCTGCCCATTATATTTGTTTTGTTACGTCAAATTTACTTTGATTTTAATAATGAGTATTTGTTAAGGAGGGGACTTGCTGGAGGACCTGTAGAGCTAGTAACAGAGTTGGCATATGTGTAATATTAATATGCAGGTTGAAAGTACAGTGGATTTAATCGTTACTAATACAGGGCGGCAGAGTGGCGCAATGGTAGAATTGCTGCCTTTTTATGCCAGAGACCCAGGTTCGATCTTGAGTATGGATGCTGTCTGTATGGAGTTTGTATGTTCTCCCTGTGACCGCATGGGTTTTCTCCGGTTGCTCCGGTTTCCTCCCACACTCCAAGGAAGCGCAGGTTTGTAGGTTAATTGGCTTCTGTAACTTGTAAATTATCCCTAGTGTGTAACATAGAACTAGTGTATGGGATGATTGCTGGTCAGCATGTACTCGGTGGGCCGAAGGGCCTGTTTCCACACTGTATCTCTAAACTAAACTAAAGTACATTATTGGGTAGGTAACATTGGATAGCACAACAAAAACGTAGGCTTGTATGGTGCATTTATGCATACAAGAAGTTTCTGTACGCTGTTCTTGAAGGTGCCAGTTGTTGTTGAGCATGGTGGGGTCCATGAGGAGGGAACATGAAGTTAAGAAGAGTATCTTCGACCTTCAAGCTCAAGGAAACTCACCTGGCAAATCTCGAGCTGGATTGACCGTCCGCATTGAAACCGCGAGCTGGATCGACCGACCGCACATGTACACGCACACGCACACGCACACACACACACACACACACAACCACATTGCAAAGGCGGGGTCCAGGGAAAGCAGGGGAGCGCTGTCTAAAATTCACACCCGCGATGAAGAGGAAGGTAAAAGACGGCTGCCACAGTGTACGGTAAGTCCTTTAGAGAGCGCAGGGGGGGGGGGGGGAGAGAGAGAGAGAAGGGGTGATAAGGGGAGAGAGAAGGGGGGGAAGAAGGGGGGGAGAAGAAGTGGAGACACTTTTAAGAAGTATAATCAAGTTTAGCGGGCATTTTACCTTCTGGTCGGTTTTCCTGGGTCCTGAAAACTCCAATGAGCCAATCTAAATGCGCGGTCAGCGAAGGAGATTGCCTACGGCTGCCCTCGACTGCCTGTAACTAAATAACGACCCCACTCCACTACGAGTTAAAAAGAACAAATGTTGACCACATTGTACTCGCGGAAAGTTTTTCAACGTGCTAAAAAAATTTCCACGACCTAGCTGAGGCCGCGAGTATGCGGGAACTTCCCTCGAGCATGAAGGAGACCTCATAGGATGTCCTAGGACCACTTGTCGACCATGTTGCGAGTTTGAGTCGAGAGCAAAGTCTTCTAAACTCGCAGATTAGGTCGCCGCAGTGGGACAGCCCCTGAAGTCTCCTTCATGCTGGAGAGTAGTCCCTGTGTACTCGAGGCCTCAGCTAGTTCGCGGTGTAATATTTCAACATGCTGAAAAATGCCTGCAAGTAAAAAAAGGTCGCCATGGAAAAAATCTATATTTTTTTACTAGTAGTCGAGGTAGGTCGTAGTAGGTCATAATGCTATTGTAGGCAATCGAAGGTAATCAAAGGTAGTCAAAGGTAAAGCTCGTTGAGAAAAAAAAGGTAAGTAAACCGACTGGTAATGTTAAATGCCCGCTAAACTTTATTAAAAGTCTGGCTTCTTAAGTGTCTAAACTCCTTCTCCCCCCCTTCTCCCCCCTTCTCCCCCCTTCTCTCCTCCTCTCTCCCCTTATCTCCCTCCCCACCCCTCTCCACGCTCTCTAAAGGACTTACCGTAACTGTGCCAGCCGTCTTTTATCTTCCTGTTCATCGCGGGTGTGAATTTCAGACAGCGCTCCCCCGCGTTCCCTGGCCCCCGCCGTTTGTGTGTGTGTGTGTGTGTGTGCGCGTGCGCAGACGGTCAATCCGGCTTGTGGTTTCATTGCTGACGGTCAATCCAGCTCGAGGTTTTCAAGGCGAGTGCCCTCGAGCCTGAAGGTCGAAGACACTCGATTAAAGGTCGCGTTAGTGGGACAGGCCCTTTGGACATGGATAGGACAGGTTTGGAGGGATATGGACCAAGCACAGGCAAGTGGGATCAGTGTAGCTGGGACATTGTTGGCCAGTGTGGGCAAGTTGGGCCGAAGGGCCTGTTTCCACACTGTATCACTCCATGACTCTATATTGTTGGGTTGCATCACAGCTTGGTTTAAAAAACACAACAAAATTGCAGAAAGAGGTAGATGTAGCCCAGTCCATCACACAGACCCAACTCCTCACAACTCACTCCATCTACACTTCATGATGTCTCGAAAAAGCAGCCAACGTAATCAGACTTGTCCCACCCAGGTCATTCCTTCTTTTCCCACTCCCATCAGGCAGAGTATATGGAAGGACGAAAGAGCACACCGCCAGACTCAGGAACAGCTTCTCACCCTCTGCTATTGGGCTACTGAATGGTCCTTCTGGTCTACTGTCCGATTCCCTTGGATATTGTCTCTGGAAATAATGTGCAACAATGCGGAGAACTATATTCTGCACTCTGTATCTTCCCCTTTACTCCACCAGTTGTCCTTGAGTTTGACACGTATTATGTATAGTATCATTTAAGGAGATCTAAAAATAACAGGGCGCAGTGGCAGACCATAAGATCATGTGAGAAAAGTAGAATTAGGCCATTCGGCCCATTACGTCTACTCTGTCAATCAATCATGGCTGATCTATCTCTCCCTCCGAACCCCATTCTCTTGCCTTCTCCCCATAATCTCTGACACCTGTACTAACCAAGAATCTATCTATCTCTGCCCTAAATATATCCACTGACTTTGCCTCCACAGCCTCTGTGGCAAAGAATTCCACAGATTCACCACCCTCTGACAACTAAATAAATTCCTCCTCATCTCCTTCGTAAAAGAACATCCTTTAATTCTGTGGCTATAATCTCTAGTACAAGACTCTACCATTAGTGGAAACATCCTCTCCATATCCATTCTATCCAAAGACCCACAATCGATCCTGACTACGGGTGCTATCTATATGGAGTTTGTACGTTCTCTGCATGACCTGCATGGGGTTTTTCCGAGTGCTCCGGTTTCCTCCTGCACTCCAATGACGTACAGATTTGTAGGCTAATTGCCTTGGTATAATTGTAAATTGGCCCCTAGTGTGTGTGGGATAGTTGGTGTGTGGGGATCGCTGGTCGGCGCGGACTCAGTGGGCCGAATGGTCTGTTTCTGTGCTGTATCTCTAAACTGAGCTAAACTAAAAATAAGCATATCATTTGTTTATTGGCTCGATTGTCACCATGTGTTGTCTTTCCGATGACTGCTTTTACACGCAACAAAAGCTTTTCACTGTTCCTTAATGCACGTGACAATAAACTAAACTATACTAAACTAGTTATATAATTGTTCTTTCTGGAATCATGCATTACACAAATTGTCCATCACATTTAATACAATGCTCAGCGACTGTGTTTGAAGAACAAATACTTAATTGGCTGTAAAGTGATTTGCAAATCATAAGAGCATGTAAGGAGCTAAAAAAAAAGCATGTTCTTTTTCTTTTTTTGTGTAGACACTGCACTGCAGTGAAGACAATTAACATCACATCCATAATGATGGATCTTGATGCTAAAGCAGTGCAGTGCAATAAATGTACCTTTTTTTATTCATTCAAGGGATGTGGGATTCACAAAGCTGAGCGGGTGCTTAATTACCATTCTTCTTCATTGTTCTTGAGAAGATGGTGGGGAGATGCCTTTTTGATCCAGTGCAGTCCTTCAGCAGTAGTGATGGTAGTAGTTACCCTATTGCCACACGTACCTCGATACAGTGAAACGCTGTGTTTTGCATGCAATTCAGTAAAATCCTACTGTACATTAGCACAGCCATAGAAACATGGAACATAGCAAAATAGATGCAGGAGTAGGCCATTCGGCCCTTTAAGCCAGCACCACCATTCAATATGATCATGGCTGATCATCTAAAATCAGCACCCTGTTCCTGCTTTGTCCCAAATTTACCCTTGATTCCTTTAGCCCTAAGAGCTAAATTAACACTCTTTTGAAAATATCCAGTACTTTAATCATACTTAAGTAAAAGGGGGCAACTATTGAGGTTTCTTGTATGTCAGTACACAAAGAGTTACCATGTTTCCGGTGCAATGTGTGGGTGCGGGGACCCCAATAACTGAGACACACTGTGTGTGGGTGGGGGGGAACCAGTGACTGGGACACACTGTGTGTATACGGTGGGTGGGTGGGGGTACCCCGATAACTAGGACACAATGACTGGGACATGTGTGTGGGTGTGGGGACACAATGACTAGGACACACTGTGTGTGGGTGTGGGGACACAATGACTGGGACACACTGTGTGTGGGTGTGGGGACACAATGACTGGGACATGTGTGTGGGAGCAGGATCCCCAACGCTATGTTGTCACTTTCAAGTATCAAGTTATGAAAATATCCATAATGCTGTGTAGGGTGGAAGTTCCAGGATTTTGACCCAGCAATTATAAAAGGACACAAAGTGCTGGAGTAACTCAACGGGTCAAGCAGCATCTCTGAAGAACAGGGATGGGTGACGTTTTGGGTCGAGACCCTTCTTCAGACTGAGTGTCGTAGGAGGGGGGAGCTGGGATAGAGGACGGGGAAAGAAAATTGAGGGAGACCAGAGCTCTCTTCTCTCCCAGCATTCTCCCCCCCCACAATCAGTCTAGTGAAGGGGCCTGACCCGAATCGTCACCAATCCATGTTCTCCAAGGATGCAGCCTGACCCGCTGAGTTACTCCTGCGCTTGGTGTTCATTTGTGTAAACCAGCATCTGCAGTTGCCTGTTTCTACATTATATTTCCAAATCAGCCTAATGTGTGGTTTAAGGAGCAACTTCCAGCTGGTGGTGTTTCCATGCGGTTCAAGTCGAGCTAATTGTCGTCTGCACAAGTATGGTAAGGTACGATGAGGGGCTTGTACATTCTCCCCGTGACGCCTGGGTTCTCTCCTCGGTTTTCGGGTTTCCTCCCACACGCCAAAGATGGTTTGTAGGTTTGTCCCTGGTGTATTAGATAGTGCTAGTGTGTGGGGATCGTCGAGCGCCGTGGACCGTGGGCGGAAAGGGCCTGTTTTTACAGTGTTTCTATAAACTAAACTACAGGTACAATGAAAATCCTGCTTGCAACAACATCACAGATGACACTCAGATAATATCAAAAACATAGTACACATACATTCCACATAAATTCTGCAAGGCAGTTAAAAGAGAAAAGACTGTGCAAAATAATGTTCTACGTTCTTTTAGGGCAGCACAGTGGCACAGATGGTGGAACTGCCGCCTCACAGCGCCAGAAACCTGAGTTTAATCCTGACCTCGGGTGCTCTCCGTGTGAAGTTTGCATGTGGGTTTCCTCCAGGCGCTCGGGTTTCCTCCCACATCCCAAAGATGCGGCGAGCTTGTCGGTTATTGGCCTGTGTAAATTGCCCCTATTGTGTGGGATTGGATGCGAAAGAGGGATAACATAGAACTAGCGTGAACGGGTTATGTTGGTTGCGGTAGATTCAATGGGCTGAAGGGCCTGTCCCCATGGTATATCTCTAAACTAAAACTGAACTAGGACATCCGTTTAAAGAGACAACGGTTCAATCCTGACTATGGGTGCTGTCTGTATGGAGTTTGTATGTTCTCACCCTATCCGCATGGGTTTTCTCTAGGTGATCCGGTTTCCTCCCACACTCCAAAGATGTACAGGTTTGTAGGTTAATCTTGCTTCGATAAAAAGTGTAAATTGGCCCAAGTGCTAATAGTAAATTGTCCCAAGGATAGTGCTAGTGTATGGGGTAATTGCTGGTCGGCACGGATTCGATGGGCCAAAGGGCCTGTTTCCCCGTTGTATCTCCAAAATAAACTAAGTCCATGGTAATGCAAGAGGCGGTCCATAATGTTCCGTCACCAAGGTGGGATTAGGGTTGTCCTTTTGCTGCCCTTGACCTTGGAGCTGGTAGAGGAGATGCAACTGGAAGGTACTACGTGAGGCATCTTGGTCAGATGCTGCTGTGTATCCTGGAGAACTGCTGTCAGTGTGCCTCAGTGGTGGAGTGAGTGAATGGTGGTGGATCAAGCAGGAAGCTAGGTCCTGTATTGTGTTGAGTGTTGTTGAAGCTACACCCATGTGGGCAAGTGGGGAGGATTCTATCACTCCTGACTCGAACCTTGTTGATGGTGGACAGGACGTTGGATAGCCGCTGACTATGTTCAGCATGTACATCAGATATCCACTCAGATACTTTTGTGTCTTTACACAGGAACACAAGCTGACTGGCTTGCTCTTCAAACCTGTATCACTGCGGTATGGATGAGGGAATGAACCACCACAATATAAGTTATTTCTGCTTGGTATCAAGAACCTATTATACTTAGAATATAATATTATGTTACATGAAATTAAACGTGAGGAGTTTCACTCACTTCCAGGTATCTGAAGAAGGTCCCGACCCAAAACATCACCCATCCTTTTTGTCTAAAGATGCTCCCTAACCCGTTGAGTTACTCCAGCACTTTAGTACAAACCAGCATCTACACTTCTTTGTTTCCACATTTTTAATTTAATGCCTTTGCCAAGTTTGGCTCAATAAGTAACCAAACGCAGAACATAGAACAGTAAAGCACAAGAACAGGGTCTGAAGAAGGGTCTTGACGCAAAACGTCACCTATTCCTTTTCTCCAGAGATGCTGTCTGACCTGCTGAGTTGCTCCAGCTTTTGGTGTCAATCTTTGGTTTAAATCAGCATCAAGAACAGGCCATTTGGCCCATAATGTCTGTGCTGAACATGATGCAAAGCCCAACTCACACGCCTGCACATAATCCGTAGTCCTCCATTCCCTGCATAACTATGTAGCTATCCAAAAATCTTGTAAATGCCACTTTCATATCTGCCTCCACCACCACCCTATCGGCACTCAATCAGATGTCACCCTCTGTGTGAAAAATTCACAACTATTCACAATTTTGTAAACTTCTGCCAAATCTCCTCTCATCCTTCTTTGCTCCAAGGAGAACAACCTCCAAGATTGGTTGCTTCAGTCTAAGTTTCTAATTGAAATCCCTCATCACTTGGAGACTGTTTAACGGGGAGGGGGTTGGAGAGGGGCTGCTTTGCTTCCTGTTAAACTAATGAAAGGAATATTTAATTCCCAATACTTCCTTGTTATGTGAAGGCAAACAGGATTTACCATTATGAGAGAATGGTGCGATTGACTGAAAATACATCTCGTTTGTATTGTAGTTAGATTGTTGACCTTTGTCTTCATCGGATTTAAGGCTTTAAACGACATGTTGTGAGTTTTCAGCCTTTAGCTCTTTGGCCTTACAAGAGGAGCAAGTAAAAAAGTTTTAAGCCTGCAGAGACTTCTTAACTGCACTCAACATTACCATTTAGTTGTTCGGCAAACACACAATTAAAAATTGTCAAGCGGCGTGATGGGTTTAGTAGCATATTTGAAGGTTTGCATTCGAAAAGCAAAGCAAAAGTGTTCCTTACTTTGCTGTGGGTAGCTGGAGGATATATTCCAATGCCTGTTTTGCTGGGTTAGGAGTTTTTGCGCTAATAATAACAATCTCATCGTCTGCTTAATAATTATAGTACAAAGCATGTTGGAATCTTTATTCACTGCTGCGAGACAGAGTCATACAGCACAGAAACAGGCCCTTCGCATGTGCACCAGTTATAGGAGTAGAATTAGGCCATTCGGCCCATCGAGTCTACTCTGCCTTTCAATCATGGCTGATCTCTGCCTCGTAATCCCATTTTCCTGCCTTCTCCCCATAAACCTTGACACTCGTTCTAATCAAGGATTTGTCTATCTCTGCCTTTAAAATATCCACTGACTTGGCCTCCACTGCCCTCTGTGGCAATGAGTTCCACAGATTAACTACCCTCTGACTAGAGAAGTTCCTCCTCACCTCCATTCTAAAAGGACACCCTTTAATTCTGAGGCTATGACCTCTGGTCCTGGACTCTCCCACCAGTGGAAACATCCTTTCCACATCCACTCTATCTATGCCTTTCATTATTCTGGAAGTTTCAATGAGGTCCCCCCTTAACCTTCCAAACTCCTGTGAGTACAGGCCCAGTGCTGTCAAATTCTCATCATGTGCTAATCCACTCATTCCTGGAATCATTCTTGGAAACCTCCTCTGGACCCTCTCCAGAGCCAGCACATCCTTCCTCAGATATGGGGCCCAAATTTGATCACAGTACTCCAAATGTTGTCTGACCAGCGCCTAATAGAGCCTCAGCATCTGTTTATGTATTCCAGTCCTCGTGATAAAAATGCTAGCATTGAATTTGCCCTCCGTGCCTAACTTGCTCCATGTATGCTAGTCCCACCTGCCTGCTTTTGGCCCATATCCCTCTAAACCTTGCCTAGCCATATACCTGTCCAAATGTCTTTTAAATGTTAGACGCAAAGTTCTGGAGTAACTCAACGGGTCAGGCAGAAACTCTGGAGAAAATGCATGAGTGATGTTTTGGGTCAGACCCTTCTTCAGACTGAAGGTAAGTGGGGGGGGGGGGTCTTTTCTCACCTCCAGTTCTTCCCACAACCCCCACCCCACTTTCAGTCTGAAGAAAGGTTACAACTCAAAGCATGATCTATCCATTTTCCCAAGAGATGCTGCCTGACCCGCTGAGTTACGCCAGCAAACAAGCATCTGCAGTTCCTTCTTATTACATTTTGTTGTTTAAATGTTGTTACCCTACCTATGCCCCTCGTGATTTGATACACTGAAATAAGTTTATATGATTTTAGTGACTGTACTCCAAGACTGTGAAATGTTTGTGGAGTTTGGGTGACAACATCACTCACATGAGGAATGTGTGTTGTTCGTTTGATTGATTAAATGCCATGTGAGAGAGATGGTTCTGGGTGCATCTTCTATATTCCCCTGCTTCTATATTCCCCTGTGTCCTGCAGACTGAACACATACAAAAACAGAAGAGAAATTGAGTTGGAGGATGATCAATGTGGAGGATGATCAATGTTTCTGTGAACACCTTTTTTGGTATTTTCAGAGTGGTTCTGATGTTCTGAAAGTTTGATATCGTTGTGAATGTGGTACCATGCTACCATATGCAGATCAATTTCCCTTGCCAACGAAGGGTCTCAGGCAGGCAGGCAGGCAGGCAGCATCTATATAGGGAAATGGATGATCAAGACTCTATATTTGGGTGGCACGGTGGTGCAGCGGTGGACTTCCTGCTTAACAGCGCCAGAGATCCGGATTCAATGCTGACTCCGGTAGCTGTCTGTGTGTATGAAGTTTGTACATTCTCTCTGTGACCAGGTTTTCTCTGGGTGCTTTCCAAAGATGTGCAGGTTTGTAGGTTAATTGACTTCTGTAAATTGTCCCTTGGGTGTAGGATAGTGAAATTCTTTCTTTTTTCATACAGTCTAGTTAAATTATACAGCAGACCTCACCGAGGCAGAACATAAAGAGTCGCCATGATTCTGGCACCGCAAAGTTTCAAAGGATCTTAGTATGGTCTTATCTTCTCGCAGCGGCAAACCAGGCCTGTTGCCACACATGGCTGCAAGCAGCCCACCGGCGGGTTCCTCTTTGCTCATAGAAACATAGAAAATGGGTGCAGGAGTAGGCAGCACTGCCATTCAATATGATCATGGCTGATCATCCAAAATCAGTACCCCCCTTCCTGCTTTCTCCCCATATCCCTTGATTCTCAGCGCTAAGAGCTATATCTAACTCTCTCTTAAACATCCAGTGAATTGACCTCCACCGCCTTCTGTGGCAGAGAATTCCACAGATTCACAACTCGCTGGATTAAAAAGTTTTTCCTCATCTCAGTCCTAAATGGCCTACCCCTTATTCTTAAACTGTGACCCCTGGTTCTGGACTCCCCCAACATCGGGAACATTTTGCCTGCATTTAGCCTGTCCAATCCTCTAAGAAGTTTATATGTTTCTATAAGATCCCCTCTCATCCTTCTAAATTCCAGCAAATACAAGCTCAATCGACCATACTTTCATCATATGTCAGTCCTGCCATCCCGGGATTTAACCTGGTGAACCTACGCTGCACTCCCTCAATAGCAATAATGTCCTTCCTCAAATTAGGAGACCAAAATCTGCATACAATATTCCAGGTGCGATCTCACCAGGGCCCTGTACAACTGCAGTAGGAGGACCTCCTTTCTCCTAAACTCAAATCCTCTTGCAATGAAGGCCAACATGGCATTAGCTTTCTTCACTGCCTCCTGTGCCTGCATGCTTACTTTTCCTCTTTTCTCTCTGTGCCCCCCCCCCCATCGGGTCCCTCTTTTCTCTCTGTGCCCTCCTCCCCCATTGGTTCCCTCTTTGCGCTCTGTGGCCCCCCCACCGCGTTCCTCTTTGTTCTCAGTGGCCAGCCGGTCGTCTGTTTCATGTTTGGAGGCACATGAGACTGGAGATGCTGGAATGTGGAGCAAGAAACAAAGTGCTGGAGCAATTCAGCCAAAGCATCAACTGTGCCTTTCCCACCACAGATGTTGCCTGACCCGTTGAATTCAGCTTTTATATGTTTGCCTTGCCATACATTGTCCTGTGGTGGATGAACCATCAGATTCCTGTCACTAAAACTGTCAGGAGAGGGTTCTCTGTACATGGTGCCAACAGCTAGGAGAAATGTACTTCTATCTGAGAAACAAAAGATCAGCTTGGCCTTGTATGATATTTCTTTTATTTCTTCGCTCAAGGGATGAGGACATTGCCAGTAATTAAGGAGAGAGACGCGGAGACATTTCTTCACCACAAAGGCAGTGAATCTTTGGAATTGTCTTCCCACGAGGGCTATGGGAGCTCAGTCACTGAGTTTGTTCAAGGCAGTATTGATAGAATTTTAGATACTAAGGGAATTGCGGGATGTAGTGTTTGAGCAGAAGTATTGTTTTTAGAATAATTTATTTAGTTTAGTTTTAGTTTTAGAGATACAGCATGGAAACAGGCCCTTCAGTCCACCGAATGATCATCAGTACACTAGTTCTATCCTACAAACGAGGGACAATTTACAGAAGCCAATTAACCTACAAACCTGCACGTCTTTGGGATGTGGGAGGAAACCGGAGGACCCGGAGGAACCCACGTGGTCAAGGGGAAAACGTACAAACTCCCTACAGACAGCACCTGTAGTCAGGATTGAAACCAGGTCTCTGGCGCTGTAAGGCAGCAGCTCTACCGATGCGTCGCTGTGCAGCCCATCTGATATTTACTGATTGGCAGAGTTGACTTGAGGATTGAATCATCTACACCTGCTTTCTTTCCTAATATGTTATTGATCAATGTCCATTCCGAACTGACTGAAAGGAGAAGATTAATAGTCGAATTAATTAATAGTCGAATACTTTGATGAGCATGGAGTCATATGGAGGCCAGACCACACAAGGTTGGCAGATATCATGGGGCGGCACAGTGGCTCACTGGTTCTCTGAGTATTAGTCTAAATTCATTCCTTGCTGGACACCATTTATCTGATAGTTTCATGGCTCCTGTTCAATAGACCAGATTTTCCTTAAAATTCAGGCTTGCTTATTTGAATTTACAGCTGACGTTGATGCCTGTGGTCCAGAACATAGGCCACTTAGCAATAACCTAACCACCACCCGATTGTGCCTCTTGGGTGGCACCCTGGTAAAGTTAGTTGTTGCCTCACAGCGGCAGAGACCCCGGTTCGATCCTGACCTCGGCTGCTGTCTGCGTGTGGGGTTTGCAAGTATTGCCTGTAACCACATGGGTTTCCTCCGAGTGCACCGGTTTCCTCCCGCATCACAAAGATGTGCCGGATTGTGGGCTACTTGGCTTGGTTATATAAAATTGCCCCAATGTATAGGGAATGGATGATAAAGTGGGATAACATCGAACCAGTGTGAACGGGTGATTGATGGTCAGTGTGGACTCAGTTGGGCCGAAGGGACCAAGAGTCAAGAGTGTTTTATCGTCATATGTCCCGAAACAGAACAACAAAATTCTTACTTGCTGCGGTACAATCCACGCTGAATCTCTAAACTAAACTAAACATGAAGATTCAGTCTGTGGAGGAAGGGACCGCAGATGCCGGTGTACACCAAAGATAAAATGCTGCAGTAACTCAGCGGGTCAGGCAGCATCTCTGGAGAAAAGGAATAGGTGACCCTTCTTCAGATGAGAGTCAGGGGAGGGAGAAACTAGAGATATGGAAAGGTATGAAGAACAAATGAAAGAAAGGTATGCAAAGAACAAATCAAAGCCAGCAACGATGATCAAGGATTCAGTCAGTTGCTGCATATCTCTCCAGATTTAGATTTATATTTTGTTGCACATCTTTCACACACTTATTCTATATTTCTAAATATCACCGTGTATCTCTCTCGTTTCCCTTTCCCCAGTGCAATGGTAAGGCCTGAATGTCTGACGGAGCACCTGGTGCTGCACTGAACTAGACCTACCCAGCCATCTGTGTTTGCAAACATTTTTTAATTAAACTAATGACATTGAACAAATACATAGAGAGTACAAACCAAGATGTATGAAGGCAGGAAGGAATAGGTGACATTTCAAGGTGAGATCCTTCTTCAAACTCAACCTGAAACATCACCCTACATTTTTCTCCAGAAATGCTGCCTGTCCCGCTGAGTTACTCCAGCATTTTGTGCCTATCTTCACTGTAAACCAACATCTGCAGTTCCTTCCTACACATATTTAGAGTCAAGGTATTAAAAAAAAAATCTGAATTATGAAACACCCGAACCGCACACGTAATTTTACCTGAGAGCAATAAGGATTGATATTCGGCACAAAACCTGAAAACTATTTCCTCAGCCTTCCTGTATAACAGGGAATCTGCACACAGGCACGGGTTGGTTGTGCCTTTTGAAAGACCCCAGACTGATGCCTTCAGTAAAATCTTGGGAGACTATTTTTATCTGCCAAGACTTCAATCACAGACACTACAGCCCATTAAAGCAAATGCTACCTGCTTCTGAAATATTTATTTGATTGACTGGTAATTCTGCGAGTGCTTTTCATGAATTTTGATTGAGGTGTAGAAGTGCTATGGCTGGAACACCACATGGGGGATGAGTGTGAAGCAAAACACCTCCAACCTATTTTCTGATTTGCAACCCTTGCGGTTTTTAGAGAATTTTTAATGCCGTAAGAAGAGGATTGCAGCAGGTGGGGCTGGGAGCTTGAACGCACTGCACTGCAGAACAGCAGGGTATGGATCTGCAGATGGTTGCAGCATGGAAAGGACTGCAGTGTTTCAGCAGCCGTTCCTGCTCCTTCTCAACCTGCCTCCGCTTCAGAAACCAAGCTTGCCACTACTTAGCCCCTGCTTCCTGACTTATCTCATCCGCGCTTTGCATTGTTAACGAGCTGTCACATTTATCCTCACTGCAACTATAAGGCCAATATAAGCAAAGACCGAGAATAGCTCTGTCGGTTGCTATTTAAAATATTTTGGAATATTTTGGTCGAAAGCGGACAAAAAGATGCTGGTCCCGGTAATCCTAGCTCACTGCCTGAATGAAGGTCATAGAGGCCTGTCTATGGACTCACCTGCCAAGCTGAAGCATATACAGCGCATGAAGTACATTATGGAGAATAAAACGGAAGCATTTCGCCTGTGTATACATATGTGTGTACATGCATGTGTGTACATGTGTGTGCTTATGTGCATATGAATGTGCATGAAATGTTATTCCCTTTATCATGTATCTGTACACTGTGGAAGGCTTGATTGTAATCATGTATAGTCTCGCTGCTGGCTGGTTAGCACGCAACAGAAGCCTTTCACTGTACCTCAGTACACGTGACCATGAACTGAACTAAACTAACGTGTGCTTGTGCTTGTGTTTGTGCGTATGTGTGTGTGCACGTGTGTACGGGTGCGTGTGTGTGAATGATTTCTGATCATCTCAATCATATTAGTTCACTGGACCTATACCCCCAGAAATATCACTGAGATTCCAGTCTCCCATCTTAACTGGGATGTTAGATAAATGTTAGATAAAACATCTTCCAACCTCTTCCCCCCCCCCCTCCCCTCCCCCAACCAAACCAGATAAATCTCTCACACAGCTTGGTCAGCAGATGGAGTCGGGGGCAGGTGGAGAGAGCGGCACAGGCTGCCGTGCAACGTGGAGTCAGCCCAGGGCTGTAGATAAGAAAGGAAGAGAGCAAGCAAATCATAGGCAGATTGTGTAGGTGGAGGAAGGAATAAAGAGGAAGATGGACACAAAATGCTGGAGTAACTCAGCGGGTCAGGCAGCATCTCTGGAGAAAAGAAATAGGTGACGTTTCGGAACAAACCCCTTCCTCAGACTGTGAGTCAGGGGAGAGGGAAACGAGAGGTATGTAAAGGTGTAAAGAACAAATGAATGAATGAATGAATGAATGAATGGTATGAAAAGAACAAATCAAAGCCGGTGCTGATGATCAAAGGTGGAGCCCACAATGGCCCATTGTTGGCTGTGGAATAGATGATAACGATGGGATACAAACAGTGAAACGCAACAGGACAGCAATGAAACTAGTAGGGGGACTAGTGTGAGGGAGGGAATGCAAGGGTTACATGAAATTAGAGAAATCATACCTGAAATTGCCCAATTACTTTTGGCCCACTGAGGTGTTCGCAGTTTATTTAATGTGCCAGGCATAAAGGCTGAATATTCTGGAATATGGAATGGAAAATTCCATCCATTCTGAGCCTTCCCTACTTAAATGCTAATTCCCTACTCTAAATGTTTGGCGTAGATAGGGTAGACAGTTAGAAACTTTTCCCCAATGTGGAAGTGTCCAATGCTAGAGGGCACAGCTATAAAGTGAGAGGGGGAAAGTTTAAAGGGGATGTGGGATGGCAGGACTTCCATATGAAGAAAGACTGGATAGACTCGGCTTGTACTCACTGGAATTTAGAAGATTGAGGGGGGATCATATAGAGACTTACAAAATTATTAAGGGGTTGGACAGGCTAGATGCAGGAAGATTGTTCCCGATGTTGGGGAAGACCAGAACAAGGGGTCACAGTTTAAGGATAAGGGGGAAGTCTTTTAGGACCGAGATGAGAAAATCATTTTTCACACAGAGAGTGGTGAATCTGTGGAATTCTCTGCCACAGAAGGTAGTTGAGGCGAGTTCATTGGCTATATTTAAGAGGGAGTTAGATGTGACCCTTGTGGCTAAAGGGATCAGGGGGTATGGAGAGAAGGCAGGTACAGGGTACTGAGTTGGATGATCAGCCATGATCATATCGAATGGTGGTGCAGGCTCGAAGGGCCGAATGGCCTACTCCTGCACCTATTTTCTATGTTTCTATGTTTCTATGTGCGGGGCAAGTTTTCTGCACAGGGAGTAGTGGGGACCTGGAGCGCACTGCCAGGGGTGGTGGTGGAGGCAGAGACGATAGTGTTGGTTACAAGGCTTTGGGATAGGCACATGGAAGTGCAGGGAATAGAGAAATATGGATCATGTACAGGCATATGAGATCAGTTTAACTTGGCATCATATTTGGCACAAACATGGTGGTTCGAAGGGCCCGTTCCTGTCCAGTACTGTTCTGTATTAAATGTCTCTAAAATATAGAGATTGCACCTGATTCTGCCAACTGCACTAGCAGTGTATTCCAGGTATCAGTCACTCTCCATGTAAAAAGTAAACTTTCTCCTCAAATCATGTTTAAAACTTCCCTTCTCCAATCTTAAACCCATACCCTCTTGCTTTTACTCTCACTATGGGAAAAGGATTTACGCTCTCCCTGCACCATCTACAAAACCATGGCGAAGCAGTAAGAATGTAGAAACAAGGAACTGCAGATGCTGGTTTACCAAGAAAAAGCACAAATGTTGGAGTAACTCAGCAGGTCAGGCAGCATCTCTGGACAACATGGATAGATGATGTTTCAGGTTTGGGACCTTGTTCAGACTGACTGCAGGGAAGGGGGAGAAAGAAAGCTAGCAGAACTAAGCAGTAAGAACTATGTCACGTCTTGGTGGAAGTTACTCTCCGTGTACCTCTGTGGAACAAAGTACTGATACTGCAAATTTAATGGGCCAGGTCCAATCGCTGTGACCTGTGATAAAATCCATTTAACAAAATCCTCTCCCAGCCCACCATGCGCAGGCTTTCATCAATCAATCAATCAATCAATCAATCATCAGTTTTATTCATCACGTACATATATAAGTGCAGTGAAATGAATTAATCACATTAACACAACCGTAATTAGTAGGCCGTACTATCTGCATGCCCCCGATCAATCTCCCAGAAGTAACTCCTGTATTTCTTCCCCGCCCCCAAGCCCCAACCCCCTCTTTCACCTCCCTCCCCCACCCTAGTCATCCCACCAGTTCCACCATTCACATCCTTGTATCCCTGTCGTTATCACACCTTCCCCAGCCAACAATGGGCCATTATGGACTCCACCCGTCCTAAGGTCATCCATTACAAGCCCTGTTTTGTTCTGGCCTTCTCTATCTTTCAGTCTGTAGAAGGGTTTCGACCTGAAATGTCACCTTTTCCTTTTCCCCAGAGATGCTGCCTGACCCACTGAGTTACACATGCATTTTGTGCCTATCTTCCCAAAACAACCTTCAGGCTACTGAATACAATGAATTTCAACCAAACCCTGAACAGCAAACTGCTTTGATTGCATTGGGGACTTGGGGCTTTATTTTTGTTTTGGCCCCATATTGTTTTCGTTCTGCTTTTATGTATTATACTTCTTTTATCTACTGTAGTACTATGTTTACATATCTGTTGTGCTGCTGCAAGTAAGAATTTCATTCTTCCGTTCTGGAACATATGACAATAAAACACTCTTGATCCTTGAGCTCCATCAGAGCAAGACATTAGTAGATCAACAGAGAAAATGTTTCAATGAGGTTCCCAAAGCTTCTTTCGAAAAAATGTAACCAATTCACAGGAACGCAAGCTCTGTGACTTTACTTTAGGATACAGCCCTTCGGAAACAGGCCCTTCAGCTCACCGAGTCTGTGCCGACCTGCTATAACGCTGCACACTAGCACTATCCTGGGGACAATTTACCATTTTTTATTACCAAAGCCAATTAGTCTACAAACCTGTACGTTTTTGGCGTGTGGAAGGAAACCGGAGAGCTTGGAGAAAACCCACGCGGTTACGGGGAGAATGTACAAAATCCCACAGACAGCACCCGTAATCAGGATTGAACCTGGGACTCTGGCACTGTGAGGCAGCAACTTTATCGCTGCAACACTGCGCCACATCTCCTATGCTGGTCAACGGCACAAAACTACATTCACTCTACATATTTCTTTCTCATTGTATAACTTGAAATGGAGCATGCATACTGAACAGTTAGTGATATCCCATGACTTACAATGACCTACTGATTTATGAGACAAAATTATGAATGAATTATAATCAGTATTAGGAATGGAATATGATTGATTCCCATAGCTGCTTATGTATTCCGTCTATACCATCATTAGAATAACTATTTGAAATTATACAACTTAGAAGTCAGTTTTATTTTGAAATGGGAACAGATCTGATTCACAGCTTTCCCGTTCTCTTTGAACCTTACTGCAGCATGCTGTTCTACTCTCCGTTTGACATCACCTGTAAGAAATGAGCCATTTTGAAAGCATTTTTGAAAAATCGGCAGGAGAGAGAAGGAGTTGTTTTTTTTATTGAAAAGCATCTTTTTTTTCAAGGGAAGGGGGGACATTAAAAAAACAGGTGTTTGATTTTGTTTGAGGAAGAGGCATGGCAGCCAATAAAAGGAAGGAGTGGTGTTGTTAAGATGATGGGGGGGTGGTTTATCTGGGGGTGAGCGAGTGCCATAGATAGGCATTACAGTGAAGTGGTTAAAACCTAAGGTACAGGCTGGAAAGGCAGCAGACAGAGAGTGTGGGAATCCTCTGGGTTGTTCTGCTTGGTGACAGGTAAGCTCCTTTGAATGCTGTTACGGGGGAGGACTAGCCAAGGAAGGGCAGCAGTGGTCTGGTCTGTGGTGTCGGCCTAGCTCTGAGACAACCAGGGAGGGAACTGTCAGACAGAGCCAACATTTTGTGTGGGAACATTTTGTTTTAAAAACACGGAATGTGCTGCTGGGGTTTGTGGTTGAGGCGGATATGATTTATGAGACTCTAGGTTAGGCACGCGGATATGCAGGGAATGGAGGGATATGGATTATGTGCAGGGTAGATAAGAGATGTTAGCTTTCATAGCAAAAGGATTTGAGTATAGGAGCAGGGAGGTTCTACTTCAGTTGTATAGGGTCTTGGTGAGGCCACACCTGGAGTATTGCATACAGTTCTGGTCTCAAAATCTGAGGAAGGACATTATTGCCATAGAGGGAGTGCAGCGAAGGTTCACCAGACTGATTCCTGGGATGTCAGGACTGTCTTATGAACAAAGACTGCATAGACTCGGTTTATACTCTCTAGAATTTAGGAGATTGAGAGGGGATCTTATAGAAACTTACAAGATTCTTAAGGGGTTGGACAGGCTAGATGCAGGAAGATTGTTCCCGATGTTGGGGAGGTCCAGGACAAGGGGTCACAGCTTAAGGATAAGGGGGAAATCCTTTAGGACCGAGATGAGAAGAAATTTTTTCACACAGAGTGGTGGGTCTCTGGAACTCTCTGCCACAGAGGGTAGTTGAGGCCAGTTCATTGGCTATATTTAAGAGGGAGTTAGATGTGGCCCTTGTGGCTAAGGGGATCAGAGGGTATGGAGAGAAGGCAGGTACGGGATACTGAGTTGGATGATCAGCCATGATCATATTGAATGGCGGTGCAGGCTCGAAGGGCCGAATGGCTTACTCCTGCACCTAATTTCTATGTTTCTATGAGATGATCTTGGCATCATATATGGCACAGACGTTGTGGGCTGAAGGGTGTAGAAAGGAACTGCAGATGCTAGTTTACACTGAAGATAGACACAAAGTGCTGGAGTAACCCAGCGGATCAGGCAGCATCTCTGGAGAAAATGGATCATCCAAAGATGCTGCCTGACCTGAGAGTTACTCCAGCACTTTATGTCCATCTAGTGGGCTGAAGGGCCTGTTCTTGTGCTGTACTGTTTTAGGTTCTAAGTTCCATGTAAATATAGAACATGTTTCAAAATAGTGAATGATGTAGAGAAGCCATTTTGGTATTGGCCTTGTTAGAAATAGTTCCACAAAGTTAGGCTGCCAGTCAATGAAATCTACTCAAGTTCATTGAGCAAAGCTTTAATGTCATGTTAATCATTTTATTATATGGTCATTTTATTGATGGTTTACCAATAGGTTTGCGTTGACAATGCAAGTTTGTTGCATTTATCTGAAAATATGGACATATTGGATAACTTGATTACTCGCTTTCAGCTGATGTGGTAAAACTGAAAAACCTTGTCTCCCACACTCGAATAGGACTATCACGTTTAGTTACCAGTTTCTCCAATTAATTGATTGGTGTCAGTTTTATCACCCGACAATCTTGAAAAGACCATCAATTCACCATTGACCACCAAGACTTATAAAATGCTGTGACTGACACCACCAAAAGGGTGGCACGGTAACACAGCGGTAGAGTTGCTGCCTTACAGTGCCAGTGGCCCGGGTTTGATCCTGATGCTGTCTGTACAGAGTTTGACCCTGGTGCTGTCTGTACAGAGTTTGTACACTCTCCCCAAGACTGGGTGGGTTTTCTCCAGGTGCTCCAGTTCCCTCCCACACTCCAAAGACGTGCAGGTTTGTAGGTTAATTGGTTTTGGTAAAAATTGTAAATTGTCCCTAGTGTGATCGTGCTAGTGTATGGGGATTGCGGGACTCGGTGGACTGAAGGGCCAGTTTCTGCGCTGTATCTCTACACTAAACAAAAAATGTTTGTACATGCATTAAAAAAAATTGTGCTTAAATCTTAATTTTAATGATTAATTTAATGAAAACATTTTAACCTTGTGTACCAAATGATCTTTTGACCAGCGATGAAACCCAATGCTTCTGTCAAGAAGTTATCATTCTACTGTCATTTTAAAATGTGTTACAATGCATAAAAGGTTTCAGAAAGAATATACTCCATTTTACTTTAATATTGACATTTCAACTTTGGTTATCCAAAGCAGTTAGATATTCAAGGGGAAGGGAGAAGCCAAACTAGTCTACTCAATATTAACATCTTGTAAGATCTATTGCAAAATGTATTTAATTGACACTATTTTAAATAAATTTAGCAGATAACTATTTAAATTGGTTTTAGTAACGTCAATTTATGGAAAGCATTTCCTCCACCTGACTGATTCAAATTGGAAAGTAGGTCTGAAGCCTTCAGCGAGTGACAGTCAAGTGAGATAGCGGTGCCTGGACTATGAGGGAAGTAAACCACTGTACAAGAGTCACTGAAATGTTTGACTTATTTGAGAGTATAATTAAGTCTAATAATTACCATAAAATCCAAGTTGTGTCATTGCTGACAACCACTTATTCGTATTCATTTACGCCATTGCCCGAGGCCTTCATTAGCCTCCCACCTGGATTTATAGCAAGGAAAAACCAGGAGAATGCCGCTGGAAATTTGGGCCCTATCAGATATGTATTTTTGCAGCAGCCAGACTCCATGAGTAACTTGGCCTGATAGCCATGGGCACTAAGCATAGGCAACCGAGTTGACCATTGGTGACAAAACGTCACCTATTCCTTTTCCCTAGAGATGTTGCCTGACCTGCTGTGTTACTCCAGCATTTTGTGTCTATCCAAATAGACTCGATCATTTTCAACACTTTGACTTTCCCTCGATGAATAATAACCAGGAGTGGAAATCGTGTAGGGGCCCACGGATGGATCCAATAAAAAAGATGGAACCGACTGGGGCGACACAGTGGCGCAGCGGTAGAGAACTGGGTTCGTTCCTGACTACAGGTGCTGTCTGTACAGAGTTAGTACATTCTCCCTATGACCGCGTTGGTTTTTTTCCAGGTGGTCAGGTTTCCTCTCACATGCCAAAGACACACAGGTTTGTAGGATAATTGGCTACGGTAAAAACTGTAATTTGTCTCTAGTGTGTATGATTGTGCTAGTGTATGGGGTGATTGTGGTCGGCATGGACTCGGTTGGCCAAAGGGCCTGTTTCTGCGTTGTATCTCTAAAGTCTAAAGACTATGTAGTTGTGGTAGATCAATGGAGAACTGAAAGTGTAAGTTTGTTTGAAGAAGGGTCTCGACCCGAAACGTCACCTATTGCTTTTCTCCAGCGATGCTGTCCGACCCGCTGAGTTACTTCAGCTTTTTGTGTCTATCTTCGGTTTAAACGAGCATCTGCAGTTCCTTCCTACACAGTGTCCAAGCAATGTCGGGCCTCTCGCTGAGGAGCGGAGAAGGAAGTAAAAGCTGGGATTGGATTTTAATGATGAGCGTTTACCATCATTACATTTTGAAACTAGTAGCAACACTATGTAGTAAAAAATCCATAGGTTGCTGCCTGGGAAACGGCATTCCTCCATTGAATCCTTTTCCACTGGAATCATTTGGTTTCACAAAACAAAATAATGTATTTGTAAACTGGAGTCCTCCAAAATGCACATTAATGCTGCTTCAATGTAAGGGACTTTCAATTGCATAAATATCCAGGGTAAAAAATCTCTCTCTCTCTCTCTCTCTCTCTCTCTCTATATATATATATATATATATTATATATTTATATATACATACATATATATATATACACATACATATATATATATATAGTGTGAAGTGTAGATGATGGAATCAATGGGTGTGAGGTTGGTTTGCCTGATGGGAAAACCCTGATGAGGTTTTCTCATCATGCAAATCCACTGACTCCATCTACACTTCACGCTGCCTCGGCAAGGCCACCAGCATAATCAAGGACTAGTCTCACCCTAGTCACTCCCTCTTCTCCCCTCTCCCATCTCCCATTAGACAAGAGGTACAGAAGTCTGAAAACTCACACCTCCAGATTTTTCCTGCCTGTTATCAGGCAATTGAACCCTCCTCTCACCAACTAGAGAGCAGTCCTGTCCGACAGCAGCCTCATTGAAGACCCTCCGACTATCTTTATTCGGACATAATCTTGCACAAAACATTACACCCATTGTCCTGGATCTGTACACTGTGGTAATCATGTATAGTCTTTCCGCTGACTAAATAGAACAGGAGAAAAAAATATTCCACTACACCTCGGTAAATGTGACAATAAACTAAACTAAAGGAGAGTGCAGACTTGGAGAAGAAATCTCAAACTGTGGACAATAGAGAAGGAAAGCAATCAGTGTGCACCTGACAGTTATTCACTTGCCCCTTTCAAGAAGTGCGTGTGCTTATGTGTTCTGCCTGGGTACTTAATTAAACCAAGCTGTGACATTGCATCAACCTCACCAGCCCCAGCTGCCAACACTTGCTGCGTCACAAATCTCCACTCTTCCCTTCTGCTCAGGAGTCAGGGTTCCAAGTCACAGTCCAGAGAGAGAGAGAGAGAGAGAGAGAGTGTCATAGAGCGTGGAAACAGGTCCTTTCCCATGCCGACCAAGACACCCCATCTACGCTAGTCCCACCTGCCATAGTTGGCCCATATCCCTCTAAACCTTTCCTATCCATGTACCTGTCCAAATGGCCTTTAAATGTTGGTGTAGTACCTGCCTCAACTGCCACCGTTGGACTTTAGTCTTTCGAGATATGGCACAGAAACATGCCCTTTGGCTCACTGAGTCTGCGCTGACAGAGCTCTTAAAGATAGCGGAGTCAGGGGATATGGGGAGAAGGCAGGAACGAGGTACTGATTGTGGATGATCAGCCATGATCACATTGAATGGCGGTGCTGGCTCGAGGGGTCGAATGGCCTACTTCTGCACCTATTGTCTATTGACCAGCCTTCTTCTCGTACACTAGCACTATCCTATACACTTGGGACAATTTACAATTTTACCAAATCCAATTTACCTACAAACCTGCACGTCTTTGGAGTGTGGGAGGAAACCGAAGCAACCAGTGAAAATCCCCATGGTCACAGGGAGAACGTACAAACACCGTACAGACAGCACCTGTAGTCAGGATTGAACCTGGGTCTCTGGCGCTGTAAGGCAGCAACTCTACCGCTGCGCCAACTCCCATCTATGTTGTGACAGGGCTTTTTGAAATATTCTTTAATTATGACGACTTTTTTTTCTCTCACCTTGTAATCAGTTTTTAGAGCCATTCTTTTTTACTGTTGCTGTAGAATGAGTACAAAAAGAAATTAATGTGTACAAATAATATGGGAGAAAAATAATCATGTGAGAGAATCTGGATATGGGTGTGAGGGAAGGAAAAGGAACAAGAGGGTAGGCTGTGACATGCTGTTTTATACCAAAGATAGACACAAAATGCTGGACTAACTCAGTGTTAGTTACCCAGTTATCTCAGTGTTAGGCAGCTTATCTGGAGAAAATGAATAGATGATGTTTTGGGTCAGGACCCTTCTACAGTTTAGAAGGTGCTCCGGTTTCCTCCTACATCCCAACAACATGCAGATAATTGTCGGTTAATTAGGCTCTGTAAATGACCCCCTAGTTTGTAGGGAATGGGATAACATAGAAATGGGTGATCTACGGTCAGCATGGACTCAGTGGGCCAAAGGATCTACAGTATTTCTATGCTGTATCTCTGCTCTAAACTGAACTAAACTAACTGAAGATGGACACAAAAAGCTGGAGTAACTCAGAGTAACTGGAGTAAGAGGCAGCATCTCCAAATAGAAAGAATAGGTGATGTTTCGGGTCGAGACCCTTCTTCAGTCTGAGAGTCAGAGGGACTAACTTTCTCCTGACTCTCTGTCTGAACAAGGGTCTCGTCCCAAAACGTCACCCATTCCTTAAACTAAGATAAGGCTTTGACCTCCTTCTGCGCCACGTGTTTCTTTGGCTGTATTTAGTGTTAAATGTTTGCGTGAACACAGAAAAATCCCAAAAGGATCCACACTGAAATGAAAAAAAGAGCTTTGATAACTTGTAAATTCGCTAAACTGCAATAATTTGTCCCATTTCTGATTTAGCAAGACATGCTCAAGATGCAATGATGGGACCTTCATCTGCAGTCAGCTCAGTCTTTTCAAAGCTGCATTTTTCTGCTGATAGGAGGTAAACTGCTTTGCTTTCAGGATGAGAGCTTCTCGTTTCAAAAGCCTTTTTGCAGAATAAAAGATGACAAGAGGGTCTCGTTCTTAATTTCAGGCCTGAAAGGGAATGAACTGAATGCAATCATGTACTTGGCAGCTAATAAAGCCCCGTTTTGAATAGATAAAAAGAGAAAGTGTTTCCTGACCTTTCCTTTTAACCAGAACCATTTTTGAAGTGGCATATTCCTGATCAATCAGATTATTTTGTAATAGATCGCGAGCAAGAATTAAGAAATAAGCGCAGGTTTCAGTTCATTGATGTTATCACTGAATGTCGTGCGACAGTGGCTTCAGTAAAACTGAACAGCCTTCACAGACTGCGTGATGAGCTTTTCCAAGACAAAAGCACAAAAGAGCAAAGATTTCATTAAAAGAAATTGGTTCAAATTTCAGATCTTATTTGCCAAGGACATCAAAGCCTAATTTATTTGCATCCAAAATGGAACTGCTTGAGTATTTGGACATAAAAGTGTACATTGTGTTGAAGTAATTACTTCATGCCCTCTTTAACTATTTTTCTTCACTAGAACATAAAATAAAATTCCTTAATATTCTTTATAATTTGAAAACTAAACTGTTAATCTTTTGCGGGGTTTGATTCGGTTTTGTTAGAAAATCTACACCCAAATGACCACTTTGGTTGTAAGTCGGGCACCAACAGATCATTTCTTCATGTACAACTCCATAGGGTATCCAGCCTGGAAGCAGGCCATTCAGCCCAACAAGTCCGTGCTAGCATTTATGGTTCACTCAAACTCTCTCCTTTCTTTCTTCATTTGCATCTACCAGCATTATCCTCAAATCCCCTCTTCCTCAAATGCTTGTTCTGTCTCCTGTTTGCTGTGCATTCACTTCAGCTAGTCCCCGTGATACCCAGTTTCAGATTGTTATAATTCTTCAGGCAAAGACGCTTCCTCTGAATTCTCCACAGAATTTCTTGGTGACTTTCGTATAATAGTGCCCTCTAGTTATCCTTTAACCAACAAGTGGAACCATTTCATCGGCATCTACTTCATCCAAAACCTTTCATGGTTTTAAAAGCCTCTGTTAAGTTATCGCTCAGTCTATTGTCCTCAAGGGAAAGAAGACAACCCGGTCTAGAGTTTGGAGATAAAGTATGGAATCAAACCCTTAGACCCATTGTGTCCATGTCGACCATTGATCATCTGTTCATACTAGTTTCACGTTATTCAACATTCTCATCCATTCCCTACACACCGGGGGCAATCTATACAGAGGCCAATTAATCTACAAACCCACACGTTGTTGAGATGTGGGAGGCAACTGGACCGCCCGGATTAAACTCACGTCGTCACAAGGAGAGTGTGCAAACTTCACACAAACAGCAGCCAAGGTCAGTATTGAACCTGGGGCTCTGACATTGCGAGGCAGCAACTCTACCGCTGCTTCACTGTGCCGCCTGTGGTTTATTTTTCTTTCTGTTATCTATACCAATCGATATTTAGAAACATAAAAAAAAGGTGCAAGAGTACGTCATTCAGCCCTTCGAGCCAGCACCGCCATTCAATATGATCATGGCTGATGATCCAAAATCAGTACCCCGTTCCTGTTTTTTCCACATATCCTTTGATTCTTAGCCCTGAGAGCTATATCTAACTCTCTCTTGAAAACATCCAGTGAATGGGCCTCCACTGCCTTCTGTGGCAGAGTTCCACAGAATCACAACTCTCTGGCTGAAAACATTTTTCCTCATCTCAGTCCCAAATGGCCTACCCCTTATTCTTAAACTGACCCCTGGTTCTGGCCTCCCCCAACATCAGGAACATTTTTTCCACACCAAGCCTGTCCAATCCCTTAAGAATGTTATATGTTTCTATAAGATCTCCTCTCATCCTTCTGAATTCCAGTGAATATAAGTCCAGTCGCTCCATTATTTCATCATATTTCAGTCCTGCTGTCCCTGGAATTAACCTGGTGAACCTACGCTGCACTCCAATAGCAAGAATGTCCTTCCACAAATTAGGAGACCAAAACTACACACAATACACCAGGTGTGGTCTCACCAGGGCCCTGTACAACTGCAGTAGGACGTCCTTGCTCCTATACTCAAATCATCTCGCTAAGAAAGCCAACAAGCCATTTGCTTTCTTCACTTCCTGCTGTACCTGCATGCTTACTTTCAGTGACTGATGTACAAGGACACCCAGTTCTTGTTACACCTCCACTTTTCCTAATCTGACACCATTCAGATATTAAATCTGCCTTCTTGTTCTTGCCACCAAAGTGGATATCCTCACATTTATCCACATTATACTGCATCTGCCATGCATCTGCCCACTCACCCAACCTATCCATGTCATCCTGTGGCCACATAGCATCCCCCTCACAGCTCAGCCTGCCACCCGGCTTTGTGCTATCCACAAACTTGGAAATGTTACATTTAATTCCTTTGTCTATTTCTGGTTTAATTCTTGTAAATGTTAGCTCGAGCCTGTTCAGATCTTCTCCATGAGTCAACCCTGCCATCTACATTATGGCTCAGCTGAGAATTCATGTTCAAATCAAACTTTATGACTCAACTCCATTTTTCATGTTTTCTGAAGATTTGCCTTTTGGTCTGCACAAGACTTGAGCAGTCAGTTTCCATGGAAAGCTTGTGATGGAATAGGGACTCATTAAACCAGAAGGGTCCCCACCCAAAACATCCCCCATCCATGTTCTTAAGGGATGTTGGCTGATCTGCTGAGTTCCTCCTCACTTTGTATCTTTCCTTGGGCAACCAGCATCCGCAGTTACTTAATTCTATTTATTATGCCTAGGTTTGGATCTGCGGCTACTGTGGCACAGTGGCACAGTGGTATAGTTGTTGCCTTGCAGCGCTGGAGACCCGGGTTCGATCCTGATAATGGGTACTGTCTGTACAGAATTTGTACCTTCTCCACAGGACCACGTGGGTTTTCTCCGGGTGCTCCAATTTGCTCCCACCCTCCAAAGAGGTGCAGGTTTGAACGTTAATTTATCTTTGCTAAAAATTGTAAATTGTCCCTAGTGTGTAAGATAGTGCTAGTGTAGGGGGGTTGCTGTTCTGCGCTGACTTGGTGGGCTTTATGGCATGTTTTCGTGCTGTATCTTTAAACGAAACTATTCCTTCAGAATGTTGAGGCTATATGATTCAACTGAGATTTTTGCATCAGATTGCGATCAACCTTGTTTCCTGAGGAATTTTCATTGTCACTCTTACCGATTGCTGCAATGAGGTGGAAGTGGTCAAAATGCAGTAATTGGGTTCAAAGGTGGAACCAATTGAAGCCTTGCCCATCGACTAACCAGATGCCATGATTACAGGTGTAGGAAGGCACTGCAGATGCTGATTTACACCGAAGATAGATGCAAAATGCTGGAGTAGTTCAGCTGGTCAGGCAGCATCTCTAGAGAAAACAAATAGGTGACATTTCGGGTCTTGATCCAAAACGTCACCTATCCCTTTTCTCCAGAGATGCTGTCTGACCCGCTGAGTCACTCCAGCATTTTGTGCCCTGATTACAGTATGTGCTAAAGCATCCTTATCCACTGTTTCAAATTGCCATTTATGAACAGACATTTTGAAAAGCCAGAAGAAAATTACTGAAAAAATCACCTAAAAAATATTTATAATTTAATCAGAAGGGCCCCGACCCAAACGGTCACCTATTGATGTTCTCCTGTAATGTCTGAAGAAGGGTTACCACCCGAAACATCACTCATTCTTTTTCTCCAGAGATGCCGCCTCACCACTGAGTTACTCCAGTATTTTGTGCTATGCTGCCTAAAGGGCCTGTCCCACTTACGCGATTTTTTTTCGGCGACTTGCCGGTACCCATCATAGTCGCAGCAAGGCCCCGAAAAATTTCAAAATGTTGAAAATCCAGCGGCGACCAGAAAAAGGTACGACTCTCTGGTCGACTACTCACGAACATACAGGTGTCACCCCACGACATGTGAGTAGTCGCCCAAAGAGTCGTACCTTGTTCTGGTCGCCGCTGGATTTTTAACATTTTGACGGGTGCCGGCAAGACGCCAAAAAAATTGCGTAAGTGGGACAGGCCCTTAACCTGCTGAGTTACCTCAGTTTGTCTTTCTTATGTAACCCAGTATCTGTAGGTCATTGTTTCTACATTTAAAAATAGTACTTTTATTAGTAACCACTTTCAAGTAAGATTAATGAAAATAAACTGATATAAATTAACTTTACTTCCATCTGTAATGAAGGTTGGAATCCACATTCAAATGAATGAGGGGCATCATGCGGAACATCTATGAAGAGCAAAAAGTCCCTCATCTCAGTGTGACGCAGGATTGGCCTGGCATCAGTGCTGAGTCCAAGAACTTGGGTTTACCAAGGAAAGACACAAAATGCTGGAGTAACTCAGCGGGTCAGGCAACATCCCTCGAGAACATGGATGGGTGACGTTTTGGGCTGGGACACCTCTTTAGACAGGTTTAATAAGCATAACCTCCAACATCTTTATACTGCCGTACAGCAGTCCACTCTCACAGATGTTTTGGCTGCTGAGTGCAACTAAAAAGTAGCTTTAATAAAACTACAGGTTGACCATTAGGACAGCCCAGCCAATTCACCCAATGTCTTGTCTGTTATCTGCCAGTAATGGTTTGGTTAAAATGAAAGGTCTCAAGTGTCATTCAATGACCCAGAGTCTTGTCTCTCAGACCAATGGTTCAGTTGAAATAAAAGGTCTCCGGTCTTATTCAAAGAATGGCAAAGTGTTCTCCATGTATTTTGGCTAAGCATTCCTCCCTCAGTCATTCGTCTTATTTGAAGGACCTTGCCATGTACTACAGTAACTCAGTTAAATTGCTCAATTATATAACAGATGGACTAACATCAAATACGTACCAATCCCTTATATAACTCCCACTATCCTGGTAATGTCATCGACTACTAATTGTCCTCTAAAATTGCTGAGAAAACAAAGTTTATTTAAATAACCAAACAAACCAAAGGTAAAGAAGACTCCAGCCTGGTACCAACAGGATAATTTCTCCAGAAAAATGCAGTGAGTGGGGGAATGCAGTGAAAGGCGAGTCAAATGAAGTGGACAAAGTCATCCTCAGCAGCTTGTCACCAGATTTAATTGACAAGGAAATTGCTCAATCATCTCCACTCAGTCCTGGTTTATTCACCTCCAACAAGCCCTGAAAAAGCAAGATCCATTAGCGTGCCAGTTTTTTCATGAACAATCACATCTGAAAATAATTTTGTCTGAGTTAAATCATGCTGCCTATAACTACTGGGTGAAAACACATCCATTTGGAAAAAAGATGTCTGGGTCCTTTCATAAACAACTTGCTTTTGAATTGTACACAAAATGGCCCAAACCAATTTCCCTGCATCAGTCACAAACCTAATTTATTTTTATTCACCCTTTCACTAGACGCAGGTGTTACTGATAACATGGACATTTATTGTTCATCCCAAATAGTCCCTGGAAGTTAGGAAGCAACATTGGTGGGTCTGGACTGGTATATAAGCCAGACTAGGTTAGTAAATTGATTAGTAAGGGTTATGGGGCGAAAGCAGCTGAATGGGGTAGAGAGGGAAAGATCGACCAGCCGTGATTGAATGGCGGAGTAGACTCGATGGGCTGAATGGCCTAATTCTGCTCCTAGAATCTATGAACTTATAAACAAATTTCACTTGTTGAATTTTACAAAAATCCAGAAGTTTTGTGCTTATTGTTCCTGCAATGAGCTTGTATTTTAATTCCATTTATTTAATTACTTGCTGTTAGTTTCTGTATTTCCCATGCTGGGATTTAAACTCTTATGTCTGGATCAATGCTCCAAACCTCTAGACTCCTCTAGACCTCTGGAGATACAGCATGGAAACAGGCCCTTCGGCTCACTGTCTGTGCCGACCACTGATCCCCTCATGCACTAACACTATCCTAAACACTTGGGACAATTTACAATATTACCGAAGCCAATTAACTTACAAACCTGTCTTCAGAGTGTGGAAATGCTGACCTGCAGATTTATAGGTTAATGAACCTCTGTAAATTGCTCCTAGTGTGAAGGGATGGGTGACAAACTGGGATAACATAGAACTGGTGTGAACGGGTGATCAATGGTCGCCGTGGACTCGGTGGGCCTGTTTCCATGAAGTATCTCTAATGTAAATTTACACTGTACATGAATACAACCAAGCCAAACTCATGTATAAAAGGCAGAGTGAAGAGAAAGATATCAGAGTATAGAATGTAGCATTGTGGTGTAACAGTTCCGGAGGAAAAAGTCCAAAGTCCACAATGCAATAGGTTGGAAAATCGGAATGCACCCTAACTTGTTTAGTTTAGTTTGGAGATACAGCATGCAAACAGGCCCTTTGGCCCACCAAGTCCACGCCGACCAACAATCACCCATACACTAGTCCTATCCGACACACTAGGGATAATTTACAGAAGCCAATTAACCTACAAACCTGTACGTCTTGGGAATGTGAGAGGAAATCGGAGCACCCGGAGAAAACACACGTGGTTACAGGGAGAATATGCAAACTCCATACAGACAGTACCCATGTTCAGGATCGAACTTGGGTTTCTGGCGTTGTGAGGCAGCAACTCAGGTCGCTTTTTAGTACATAATTCTGCGGGCAAACTCCCGTGGCATGTCCAGTATTCAAGATTCAAGAGATTCAAGAGAGTTTATTGTCCTGTGTCCCAGATAGGACAATGAAATTCTTGCTTTGCTTCAACACAACAGAATATAGTAGGGATAAATAAATACAGAACAGAACAGATCAGTGTGACCATATACCAATTAATATATATATACACACATAAATAAACAGATAAAGTGCAATGGGCTATTAACGATCAGAGTTTTTTGTTTGAGTTGAGTTTAATAGTCTGATGGCTGTGTGGAAGTCGTTATTCCTGAACCTGGATGTTGCAGATTTCAGGCTCCTGTACCTTCTACCTGAAGGCAGCGGGGAGATGAGTGAGTGGCCAGGATGGTGTGGATCATTGATGATGCTGGCAGCCTTTTTGAGGCAGCGACTCCGATAGATCCCCTCGATGGTAGGGAGGTCAGGGCCGATGATGGACTGAGCAGTGTTGACAACTTTTTGCAGTCTTTTCCGCTCCTGGACGCTCAGGTTGCTGAGCCAAGCCACGATGCAACCGGTCAGCATGTTCTCTACTGTGCACCTGTAGAAGTTCGTGAGAGTCCTCCTTGACATACTGACTCTCCGTAACTTTCTCAGGATGTAGAGGTGCTGATGAGCTTCCTTTATAATTGCATCACTATTCTCGGATCAGGAGAGAACTTCAGAGATATGCACGCCCAGGAATTTGAAGCTCTTAACCCTCTCCACCATCGACCCGTTGAAATAAATGGGACTATGGGTCCCCATCCTACCACTTCCAAAGTCCACAATCAGTTCCTTGGTTTTGTTGGTGTTGAGAGCCAGGTTATTGTGTAGTCATGAGTATAGAGTGAGAATGGCAGGGGCTGAGCACGCAGCCTTGAGGTGCTCCCGTGTTGATTGTTATCGAGGCTGACACATTTCCACCAATACGAACAGACTGGTCTGTGAATGAGGAAGTCGAGGATCCAATTGCAGAGAGATGCACAGTGATCCAGTACTGAGAGTTTGGTAACCAGCTTGGAGGGGATGATTGTGTTAAATGCCGAGCTGTAGTCAATGAATAACAGCTTGACATATGGGTTTTTGTTGTCCAAGTGGTCCAGAGCGGAGTGGGGGGCCAGCGAGATCGCATCCACCGTTGATCTGTTGTGGCGGTAAGCGAACTGCAGTGGGTCCAGGTTTTTGTCGAGGTAGGAGTTGATTTGCGCCATGATCAACCTCTCAAAGCACTTCATCACCACTGACGTTAGTGCCACTGGTCGATAGTCATTGCGGCACATCACCTTGCTCTTCTTGGGCACCAGTATAATTGATGCCCTTTTAAAGCAGGTGGGAACATCAGACCTCAGAAGTGAGAGGTTGAAAATGTCCATTTAAAACAACAAAAAAATTATTAAGCTGCATAACATAGTTGCTTTAAACAGCTTTTTAGTCAACCTCAATATTTGCAAGGGATTGGAATGGCTACAGGCATCGCGAGACTGGGGTAGGAAAAGTTCTAAATCCAATTTCCAAGCATATGTAATGTATTGGTATTTCCAAGAGATATTTAAAGGTACCTGTATATAAAACATAGCGTATTGTGAGCACCTGGATTCTTAAGAGAGTTCTGTGTCACCTCCTATTAGCCCTCAGCTGTTCATTTGCAAGTAAAACACAGTGTCGTAGTAACTTAGCAGATTAGTTTAGTTTGGTTTGGAGATACAGTGTGGAAATGGGCCCTTCGGCCCGCCAAGTCCGTGCCAACCAACGATCCCTGCACACTAACACTATCCTACACACACTAGTGACAATCTACAATTTTACCAAGCCGATTAGCCTACAAGTCTGTACGTCATTGCGGTGGCAACATCTGTGCAGGGAATGGACAGTTGATGTTTCTGGTCAGGACCCATCTTTAGTCCTGACCCGAAACGTCACCTGTCAGTTCCCTCCACAGATGCTGCCTGACCTGATGAGTTAATCTAGCACTTTGTGTTTTCCTCAAGATTCCAACATCTGCAGATCCATGTGCCTCTTTGTTCATTTGCAAGAATAATTTTCAAAGATAACCGGTCAAAAGTGAGTTGCAAGACACTACTCAGTAAATCCAATAGTTAACACGCCAGAACTTTCACAAAGCAGTGGGAAGCATCAGATTTTTTTATGAGAGTCAGTCAAACCCATGGTTGGAACGGTGGGAGACTAGTCTCTGATATCTACAACTTATTTAATTGTGGGCTGCATGTGAGCAAGGTGCTGACCTCCGGTGCAGTAATCTGAACAGTTTTCCTGTTGCAATCCATTTTGAGCCTTTAATGAAACAAACAAATGGATGGCATGACAGATGAAAGCACATCTTCAAAGGACTTAGCACATGCCAGAAGCTAGATCCAAAACCTTACGATGGATTTGTTTAATTGGTCTGAATACTGTGGATGCACTGAGATCAGCGGCTTGCAAAACTGACTGGAATCCATCTCTCTTCCACATGTGCCTTAGGCAAACTTCTAGCTCGTATGAACCCAATGGGACCGTCTTGTTTCAGGTGCGTGCTTCCAGTCTTGCCATCCCCCAACCCCTGCCTGTGCCACTAGTCCCAGCACCTCCAAGCTCTGACAAGGGAAGCTGTTCCTGAGTTTCCTAAGAGGCTGCATCTGTTGGTTAAGGTCGGTGGTGATCTCCCTTTGTTCATCCCGCTGCATCTCTGCAAGGTGTACACTCACACCACAAAGCTGAGGGCATATGCGGCACTGTACAGGTGAAATTTTCCCCAGCTCAGTCTTGTTTTTATTGAAAGCAAAGCAGCAACGGTGCCACATAAGTGGCAATTTGGTGCAATCCTGCTTTGCGTATTGTGTATTTATTCAGAAGCCTGCAATCCTTGTGTAGTGCATCACGGTGGTCTGCCTGTGAGAGCGAGGGGAAATTGGAACTAATCTGTATGGGGATAAAGCTCGTATAGGTTGTTATTTACTGATCGAATGTGATATGTCAAATTTATAATCTAAAAATTGCATTGCCGAGTGATTGCATTGGTAAATTACCAAATTGCATTGGTTAAAAAAAATCACTACATTCAAGAGAACTGGCGCTACATGTTATAAGTCCAACAACATTGCAGTGAGGATGCAGATAATGGTAATAGCTTTTTGCTTCAGTGATTTACACTTACACATTTATATAAATGTTTACATATATGTATATATAAATATAACATTTGGGTTCTGTGGATTGTGACTTCACTATATGTATAATATATATATATAGCCAATAGATCTAATTTACTGTGTGTGTGTATATGCATGTGTGTGTATATATATATATATGTATGTATATGTATACACACAGTAAATGAGATCTAATGGCTATATAGTGAAGCCACAATCCACAGAACCCGAACGTTTGTGCACCTGAAATAAATCTCATTTACTGTGGTTAGGGCACAACTGTGATTAGGAAATGTTTGTAAGTGTGAGCAGTGCCAGTGATATTAGAGTACGTATCACCATCCTATCAAATTAGCTCAGAGCTGGCAGGTGGTATGAGGGGCTCTAAAGGGGGAAAGGTGAAGGGAAGAAATAAACAATAAAACATAGTGGTCCTATCCTTTGATCAGTGTTTTGCCTGCAGAGTCTAAGAGAGGAGATGATACTGAAATACCAAGCATATGATCGGTGGCATTTCACTTGGTTTGTAACACTAGTGTATTGGGATGCCAGTAATGTTGTATTTCACGGCAATATCATCCATCATCAAATGATCAATTCCACAAACAGCATAACAAACTAAAAATGAGCAGCGCCTCATATTCCACTTTGGTAGCTTACAACTTAATATGTGCATTGAATTCAGCAATTGTAAGTAACACCCTTCCCACTCCCTTTTTGTTTCCTTTTACTTCTCTAGCCATCTGCCAAACTAAACACCCTCAACTGTATCCATGTCTCAGTTGCCAGACTTTGGCCAACCTGCACCTCTTTTCCAGCTTTCTCCTGCTCCTATAATGAGTCTGAAGAAGTGTCCTACCCCAAAGCATCATCTGTCCATTCCTTCCGCAGATGCTGCCTTCTTCTTCTTCTTCTTCTTCTTCTTCTTCTTCTTCTTCTTGCGTCTGAGGCAGCAGAGGTTATGTAACACCCTCCAGGCACTGTAGCCGGTTCAATGTGCTGTTGTCGAGGGCTGTGAGGTCTACCCCTCCACCAGGGGGATGGAGGACAGCCCAGTCGAAAATGACGTGCTGCGCTGTTTGCTGGTCTGCTCCACACACACAGGCTGCTAATGAACCCAGCCCCCGTTATGCATGTTGCCGTTGAACCAGCCGACCCGTCTACGGAGCCGGTTCAGGGCGACCCACTCTTTTCGGGGCAGATCTGTGCCGGGTGGGGCTGTGGTGTTCGGTGCAACAGTGAATTGAGGAGGTCGCAAAGTCTGTTGCCTGACCCGCTGAGTTACTCCAACACTTTGTGTTTCACTCAAGATTCCAGCACCTGCAGCTCCTAGTGCCACCTTCTTAAATTGTTAACGCTATCTGACTCTCCACAGATGTTGCCTGATCTGCCGATTGTACGCAGTAATTTTATTTCAGAATTTCAACATCTGCAGTTTTGAGTATTCAGTCATCTCATTTGGTTTTCCTTGTGGATAACAGTTTTATCCGCTCTAACATTGAGGGCTATGCCTCCCTCTTTCTTATGGAAAAGATTCATAAGATTCATATCTGGAGACACAGGAGAGCAGATGCTGGAATCTTGAGCAAAGTAAAAACAAAGTGTTGAAGGAACTCAGCAGTCCAGGCAGCGTCTGTCGAGGCAATGATTCGTATTTGCTCCAGCTGCTCTTTCTCAAATCCAATGCGAATGTTATTCTCCACAGGCAAGTCCTTGCTCCACATGAACAGAAAGGTAGGGATTTGTAGCAGGCGAACTATGAGAACTAATTATTTTGCCATTAAAATAAACATTAGAAATATGACTGAATTTGACCATTTGACTAATAGACCAGTAACAATCCACAGACAACTTGCATTTGTTCAGGAACTATAAATCAAGTCAACTAAAATATAACCAAGAAGCACAGTTTAGTTCGATTTTCAATCACTCAGTGCCTCTTTCCAAACAAATGATCAAAAAACCTTTAATTGCTCGTTGTAATAAAGAACGTGTTTTATATGAAGTTTATGTACTGTACTGTATTCATGAAATAAAATCCGACCGCCTTTGTAAATTAGAAGCCAATCAGAGGATAACAGAGCCACTTTTTTTTAAATTGCATACATGGAAATCGATTACGTACTGCGTTGCCTTTTCCTATACTGCACTCAGTAGTTATAGAACTGGGGAACTAGCCAAAGCCAGATTCCAGTAACTGAACGAACAAAATAATGCGTCCCCACCCCTTCATCCACTTCCAAGATGCAACAGAACCGAGACAGGAAAATAAAACCGTGGTGAGGGAGAATTTGCAGCCCCAGTCTCTTCAAAGTGCTTAGTGCAACAGGAACGAATTAACTGTAATAATGAGCAGTCCGCAGAAGTTCATATCATCCTTTAGCTCAATGATCCATGCATCTTCCCTGGCTTCCCTGGAATGAAAACAGTGACCCATTTCCAATAGGGGATGGGGAGAGTGAGAGGAAAGTGAGGCCCAAGGGAGTTCACGTCATCGTGAAGCCTCGGGCAATGGGTGTTCCATAAATGTAAGGTTCTCCTGGCCACTGGAACACATTTTGTAAACCAGCATCTGCAGTTCCTTGTGCCCTAAGTAATTGAAATACTGTCACAGCGACATCAGGCAGTTTTTTTTTAGTTTAGAGATACAGCGTGGAAACGGGCCCCTTCGGTGCACCAAGTCCGCGCCGACCAGCGATCGACAATTTACAATTTTTCCGTAGCCAAAGTAACCTACAAACCTGTACGTCTTTGCATGGCTGCCAACTCTCACGCATTGAGCGTGAGACTTACGCATTTTGCGCGATTCTCATGCTCTCGCACTGATCACAAATTTCTCACTCCCTGTCGTGAGAAATTCTGTGATCAACGAGAATTTCAAAACTAATACCAATTGCTTGTTGACAAGACAGCAGCATTCGTATTCTCTCTGTTATTCTCACTTGACTGACAACCATCACACACCTCCAAAGCATGTCCCCATGCAAATTTACATTGAAAGACACGGACCGGGCAGTGAATGCCATGCAATGTCACCCAGCGCAGCAAGTGAGGCCATGTCCTACTCCGGGCGGCAGTCGGCATGTAAGGATTTGCGAGAAGCAGCTGACATGAGCGAGGCCGGCGAGCAGCAGGAGAGAGGTATTCAGACAGAGTGCACTGTCAGACCTGAGTGGGGAACTGAGGCTAGTTGTCCGTGATGTCCGGATCTCAATGCTCAGCACTTCGTGCTTCGGTATTGGCTAATGTTATTGATTTGTAATTAGCCTGATTTGTAATTAGTTGACAAAACCTTCATTTATTAATCCCGGAATATCCAGGGGGATCGGATAAGTTTAATATTAAAATTACATGCATGCATCACAACATACATCCCTGATAACCCATTCTTTCCTTCAGTTAAATATTGGGAAGGTAGCACTATTGTCATTTGCCACTCAACTATTGTTTGTTTACCTCACTGACTATTTCTAACTCCACCCCCCACAATTCCTTTGACAGGTTGAATAGAAATGTCCCCAATCTCATTGTTTTATTAATTGAACATCCTCAAGGAGTGTAATCAGATGGAAACTGATACAGATGTGATGTTTTAAAGAAATGACAGAGATACTTGCAGGGGAATGTGTGAGCAGGTTATTATTTGGCTTTAGTTTTAGCTTGAACCAGGACATCTGATATAGTAATTGTGCTGATACTGACTCCAACCAACCGTGTAATGAATATCATCCATTCCGGAGGTTTTATTTTTCTGATGCCATTTAAACTTAATTTGGATTTCAATCACTTCAATGTAAAAGTAATTGGGAATGGGGAGCACTGGAACAAAAATTTGCTCTTGGTACATATTAACTGTAATATAATAATGTATGCATGTGGTAGGTGCAATTAAAACAAATATCTTTTAACATTGTTGTGTTATGAATACCATAGAAAATATTATGTATTAGATAACAAGGAAGCCAATGGATGTAGCAAATTTTGTTATACTAAATTTGGTCCGTGAAGTGCCCCATAAAAGATTATCGCATTATATAAGCACCTGTAAACTTGAACGTAATAGGTTAAGTCCAGGGGGTCAGATATGGGGTTTTATGTGTGGGCCAGATATATTGTCAGAGCAGAAGGGCTAGGAAAAAGGCCAAGTGTGCATCCAGAGTCAAGGTCTGGAATAGTACTAGATGTCAGTCAAAGCTGGGACAATGGGAGTGTTCAGCACTGGGAACCTAAGCAAGTAAGCAGCTATGATCAGGGCAGAATAGGGGGCCATGTTTAAGGTTGGACTCAGGATCAGGAATGAGAGAAGGTATGCAACTGGAGTCAGGGCCAGGAGTAGTACCAGGTGTGCAGTGAGACACAGGTTGGTCAACATGGGCCAAGTGCTTGATTATAATCTGATTTCCATACATAAATATACTAAGGTCATTCATGTGCTGCACCTGTTGATCAGAGCCTGGCTCTACTGTGTAATGTAATTAGGAATGTAATTTAGCCTAACCTTATTCATAGCTAATTCAATTTAAAGCATAAATATTGCATTTAAGTGTAAGTTAAAATACTCGCTACAGTATGCACCAGATTGCACAATTTCAAGCTGAAGAATGCAAAAGATCCGTAGGATGGGAGAAGTTTCACCCCCCTCCCACACCCTCCCCCCCCCCCTCCCCCCGGTCGCTACGTTCCCTCGGGCTTGGTCTCTCACAATTTCTCGCTCCCAACTCTTACGCAATGTTGGCAGCCCTGTCTTTGGAGTGTTGGAGGAAAACAGAGCATCCGGGGGAAACTCACACAGTCACAGGGATAACATACAAACTCCGCACAGATAGCACCCATAATCAGGATCAAACTTGGGTCTCTGGCGCTGTGAGGCAGCAACTCTACCACTGCGCCACCACAACAAAAAATAATACCTAATTTTGTTTTAAAAAGAACAAACTTTCAAATATCACATGCGCTCACTCAAATCTCATTCCCTGACCCCTATCACACATGCCTGAATACAAATTTCCTTTGCATATTCCTCTGCTTCCAAATATATATTTAAAACTAAATATATGGTTCCATATATTAACCTTGCAGAGATACAGCAGAATTAATCGGTGGAATTAATTGCCACAGACGGCAGTGGAGGCCAAGTCATTGGTATTTTTAAAGTGGAGGTTGATAGGTTTGTGTTTAGTAAAGGTGTCAAAGGTTACAGAGTGAAGGCCGGAAAATTAGGTTCAGAGGAAAAAAACAATCTCCGCCTGTGATTGAATGGGCTGAATGGCCTAATTCTGTTCCTATGCCTTACGAGTTTCTGAAAAGTCTTGTGGACAGTCCATATTACAGTCGAGGAGTTGCTGAATGTTCTTAGACATATGAAGGTAGATAAATCTCCCGGGCCTGATCAACTATATCCAAAGACATGTGAGAAGCTAGAGAATAAAATGGCAGAGATATATGAATTATCATTAGACACCAGTGAGGAGCTGAAGGACTGTCGGGTGGCTAATGTTGTGCCTCTCTTTAATGGCAGAGCAGACTTGGTGGGCCGAATGCCCTTTTTCTGCTTCAGTCTTATGTATTATGGTCTTATACTGATTTGTTTGTGAAATATTTATTTTACTGTAAAGAAATAAAATATCATAGGAATTATGTTATAACAATACAAAAACAACTCTCCATTCATGTCCAAACACCAAAACCATGTCTCCTTAGAGTGTACAAAGAGACTGGCTGAGGAAATATTTTGTATCTTTCCGAGGCTTCCCCAAACGAAGATAGATAATGTTCATAGATCGTAGGTACAAAATTAGGCCTTTCGGCCCATTGAGTCTACTCCACCATTCAATCATGGCTGATCTATCTTTCCCTCTGAACCCCATTCACCCTCCTTTCCCCATTACTCTTGACACCCTTACTAATCAAGAATCTGTCCAATGAAGAATCTGTCCAATCTGTCCCGAAACATCATCTATTCCTTCGCTCCATAGATGCTGAGTTTCTCCAGCATTTTTGTCCACGTCCAATATAAGTTTAAGTTTTGCCTCAAGCCATGGGTTCAGATCTGGTATAGAATAATTAAGCTGGGACTTGTCCTGCTGAAAGGTTGTGGAGGCAGCTCGGGTGTCGTAGCTACTCTATCCCTCCAAACCCCTTCTGAAAGCTAATTATCCAAACTGATACCTATACCTATGCTGTTCCCAGATCCAAAGTCTATGAGCCATGACTGCCACGTCTTCTTTTGATTGGTGACAGGTTTGAGTTTAGTTTAGTGTTACGTGTACCGTGGTACAAAGTACAAAGCTTTTGTTGCGTGCTAACCAGTCAGTGGAAAGACAATACATGATTACAGTCAAGTCATCCACAGTGTTCAAATACTAGATAGAGGGAATAACGTGGATAATGTTTAGTGCAAGATAAAGTCCAGTAAAATCCAATCAAGAATGGTCTGAGGGGCTCCAGTGAGGTAGATAGTAGGTCAGGGCTGCTCTCTAGTTGTTGGTAGGATGGTTCCGTTGCCTGATATGAGGTCTGGAGTTCAATAGCACTATTTTCCAGAGGACGTTCCTACATAACTTAGTGTCATGATCTGATGATGCAGTTGGTGTCTGGTGTCCTGCACTTGCCTCAAAAGTGTTTAATCAACAATGGAACAATGGCATCCTTATTTGCAGCAGCTTAACAGGCTGTAACCACAATACATATTGATAATATATAATAAACAACAATTCAATCAATTAATATCTCCAATACTAGTGCAGACAAAATAAACCAAAAGTGCAATCAAAGTGTATAGTTCATAGTTTAAATTAGTGTTGTGTAGAGTTCAAGAGCTTGATGGTTGTTGAGAAGAAGCTATTCTGGAACCTGGTGGCCTTGGCTTTCAGGCTCCTGTTTCTTCTTCCCGATGGTAGAAGGGGAATGAGAGCTTTGCTAGGATGGTGTGGGCCTTTGATGATACTTAGTTTCGTTTTTAGTTTAGAGATACAGCATGGGAATGGGCCCTTCAGCCCACTGAGTCTGCATCGGCCACTGATCTACGCACACAAACACTATGCTATATATACTAGGGACAATTTACAATTTTACCAAGCCAATTACCCTGCAAACCTGTAGGCTTTTGAATGTGGGAGGAAACCTGAGCACCTGGAGAAAACCCAGGCAGGCCACGGGGTGAATGTACAACCTCCGTGCAGACACCACCCGTAGTCAGGATCGAACCCGGGTGTTCTGGCACTGTAAGGCAGCAACTCTACTACTGCGTCTCCTTTTTGAGACAACGCCTCCAAAAGATCTCTCTGCTACCCCTTTGCTTGGCTGACCCGACTCCCCAGATGCCACTTGTCCAGTGAGGATACACAAGTTGTTGATCTTGACAGATCAAATGTTTGCTGTGATGATTCTGCAACTGTCTTTCAGCTTCGGCTGAACATCCAGGAAACGGCCTGAAAACAAATTGGCTCCTTTATCACCAACACGATGAATGATAAAACACTGGAGCATTGCCTGCTTGATAACTGGTATTTGATCCTTTGAATCTCAGTAAACGTTAAAAGTCATAACAGGATTGGTATCAAAAAGAGATCAGAGATTGTTTGTGAGCTTTTTTTCTCAACTCTTCCCTTTAGAAATTTGCATTTAAATCGCACCCCTACTGTTGTAAACATGTTCCATGAATTTTTTTCCAAGCATTTTATCAGACCAAACATGATACTGGGATGCATGGAGATATAGATCAGGCAATCGAATGCCTGGACAAAGGAGAGGCAAAGGATTAAATCCAGGCGCATCGTTTGATTCGGATGACACTCTAGAGACATATGTACTGGTACAGTCTACAATGCCATTCAAATGACCATCAGTGATAGGAGAAGAATTAGGCCATCAAATCTACACTGCCATTTAATCATGGCTGATCTCTCTCCGTTCTAACCCCATTCTCCTGCCTTATCCCCATAACCCTTGACATCTGTACTAATCCAGAATATATCTATCTCTGCCGTAAAAATATCCATCGACGTGACCTTCTGTGGCAAAGAATTCCACAGATTCACCACCCTCTAAGGAATATCTTCCCATCTCCTTCCTATAAGGAATGTCCTTTAATTCTGAGGCTATGACCTCTAGTCCTAGAATCTCCTCGACCAGAAGCCCTCCAAAATATCAATACAACTTCTAACTTTCTAAGAGCCATCGATTACAGGTATTGTAACTTCATATTAAAATAACAGGAAATAGGATGTGAAACACTTATCTGAAATTAGGTCTCTACAACTGTATGATCTGTGATCTAAGTTTTGAAACCATATAACGCCTGATAAGGCCACATAACAAGGCCATGTTGCAACATAAACTAAACATTATTCTCTTTTTCCTGTATCTGTACACTGGACAGCTTGATTGTAATCATGGCATAGTCTTTTTGCTGACTGGATAGCACACAACTAGAAAAGCTTTGCATTGTACCTCTATTCACGTGACAATAATAATGAACTAAACTAAATTAAACTAAACTGTCGACACAAAATGTTGGAGTAACTCAGCGGACCAGGCGGTCATTTCATATCTTTCATTCATTTGTTCTTTGCACCTTTTCATACCTCTCGTTTCCTTCTCCACTGGCTCTCAGACTGAAGAACTGTCGTGATCCGAAACATTACCTATTCCCTTTACTCCAGAGATGCTGTCTGAACTGCTACAGGATTTTGTGTTTATCTTCAAACTAAACTGTGATATTTTGATGGATGTAGGTTAAACATTAAGACCCTGTCCCACTTTCCCGAGTTACTCACGAACTCTCCCGAGTTTCCCCCTTGATTCGAATTCAGAGAATTATGGTAATCGCCGTTTGTAGGTACTCGGGCTATTTTTTAAACCATGGACATTTTTCAACATGTTGGAAAAACGTCCCGACTTACCTGATGCCCCGAGTTCCCATGGCTGGCATTACGAGCCGCTACAAAACATCTACGGACTCCTATGGGCTCCTACGAGCTCGCTACCGACATTACCCGACATTCCCCGAGTTCGAATCAAGGGGAAAACTCGGGAGAGTTTGTGAGTAACTGGGGAAAGTGGGACAGGGCCTTGACAATATTAGCCAAAAGCATTTTGTTGTGGAAATAATAGCTAGATTAGCATTTCTTACGCACGTGTCATTGATCTTGTACATGTTAAATAATTATGATGGATATATTCTTTCTTTGTATCTATACGATCTAACATACTGAACATACTGACAATTAACTCGCCGCTAGGCAAAGTCATTTCATACCAATCCATTTTTTTGGGTAAAATCTGTAACTGCTTCATCAGGGGTGGCGTAGCAGTAGAGCTACTGCCTTACAGCGCCAGAGACCCGGATTCGATCCTGATTACGGGTGCTTGTCTCTACAGAGTTTGTATTGTGTCGGTTCCTCCCGCACTCCAAAGACATACAGGTTTGTAGGTTAATTGGCTTGGCATAAGTGTAAATTGTCCCTCGTGTGTAGGACAGTGCTAGTGTATGGGGATCGTTGGTCGGTGCAGACTCGGTGGACCGAAGGGCCTGTTTCTGCACTGTATCTCTAAAACTCAAACTACAATTAAACCATCTTAATATAGCTCCAATGATTTAGTTATTTTGTCTCAATCTCTCATGTAAACACACACGCTGATATGAAAGGATGCAAAATAACTTTTATCTATGCAGCAGCTATCATAAACTCAGGACATTTGCAGCGTGTTTTACAGCCAATTAAACACTATCTGCTGCTTTGAAGTGAGGTCGCCATCATAAAATGAATTGTTTCAGGATATGGACAGAGGCAAGGACCATCCCTGACTACAGCTGTGAAATTGGTGTCAACCACTAAAGCCCATGTAGCATAGGTACTCCTAGGGTTTTAATGGGTGGAGAAGTTCCACAACTTTAAAATAGCAACAATGGAGGAACTGCAATTTATTAGTCAAACATTAGTTGCATTTTTTGATGGATAAACAACTGGAGAAAATACAAGCAAGACTGAATTGTCTCAACAGAATCTACAGATTAGAACATTATTTTTGTCATATGTTGATTGAGTTAATTACTATTAGCAGATGTGTAGGAAAGTACTGCAGATGCTGGTTTAAACCGAAGATAGACACAAAAGAGCTGGAGTAACTCAGCCGGTCAGACAACATCTCTGGAGCAGGGACATTCTTTGGGAAGTGAAACAAAATGTCACACACGTGACCAGACGGCATCACATAAAGTAATACATTAAAAAAATTATTGTAAGAGATTAATCTTATTCATTGCCATTTTCCTACCGACAGAACTATAGTGCATGTCTGCTAAAGATATGAACATTCTAGCTTTTTAAAATTCACAGAGTTTGTAAGATAAAACTGTTGTGAAAAAAATGCTTCCGTATGAGGTCACACACGTGACCAGACCTCTGACCCGAAACTAACAATGTCAGCATAACATTAAAATTTCACTTTATAAACTTTGAAAAATATATGAATCATATATACTGTACCAAACAAAATACCTGTAATGCTTTCAGAATTAGAAGAGATGTATTCCACAATTTTTCATATTTTTGGTCACACACGTGACTAAGAATGGGCCAGAAAAGGAATAAGTGATGTTTTGGGTCGAGACCCTTCTTCAGACTCATTATCAGATGTTCGATTAACTGATTTCAATTCGAGATGTACATTTATCTGGCAATGAAGAACATTGAGGATTAATCGACTTTGGGAATAAGATCCAGTCCCTTTAGTGTATTTGATTGTCTGTGTTGAAATTAACCTTTATATTTAAAATAATGTTTGTGATTTTACTCAATGATATTCTGAAGTCGAGAAATTCTACAGATTTCCTTTCGCTGTTCGTGATCTCACCTCCCTTAATACAGGCACACCCCGACTTACATAAGGGTTACATTCTATCAACTTTTACATAAGTCAGGTTTCATGTAAATCAGAATCACCACCTCCACCCACTGCCGAAAATAACTCGCTCTGAAGAACCTGAAACATCACCTATCCTTTGTTCTCCAAAGATGCTGCCTGTCCCAGTGAGTTGCTCCAGTACATTGTGTCTGTCACTGAGAGTATTAATGGTCGCAGCGGCGTTCAGCTGCGTCCAGGGCACTTTCTGCAGACCATTGCCAGCTTGTTTTCGATGTAAACGTGAGTGATCATACAGTATTTTGGATATTACAAACTGCCTTGATTGTACTCGGCACTGAATGTCAAGGGTTATTGGGAGAAAGCAAGAGAATGGGGTTAGGAGGAAAAGATAGATGGACAGATCAGTCGTGATTGAATGGCAGAGTAGACTTGATGGGCCGAATGGCCTAATTCTGCTCCAACACTTATAAACAAATGAACCTATGAATACAGAATTATATACATAAGTGCGAGTTTACATAAGTCATCAATTGCTTAAGTCCGGTAGTGTCTGTAAACAAATTAATTCAGATTATCTTTTAGTTGTGTATATATATATTCCGAAGAATCAAAAGTACTTCAGCTAACCGACTTGCCACCTGTTCCTTGTTACAAAGTCAGTAAATACAGCAGTTTTCTGATATCAAAGTAACACTGTGAGTTCAGGTACTATGTTTTCGCAATGGAGGAGGGACAAAGAGAGGTAATCTCTTTATTTTAGTCAATCTTAGACTAATGGGCCTGTCCCACAAGTCGGCAGCAGGCCTGAAAAACTGGCAACTGGAACGGCGACTATCAGAGTGGAACACACACACACACACACACACACACACACACACACACACACACACACACACACACACACACACACACACACACACACACACACACACACACACACACACACACACACACACACACACACACACACACACACACACTGCTTCCTTTACCAGCCCGTTATGCAGGCGGGGGACAGGGCAAGTGGGGGGGAGCGCTGCCTGAGTGAAATTCACATGGTGCAAAGCCAATGTGATACAGACACACACCGCGATGAACAGGAAGGATGGCGCTGTAATTAAGACGGTGAAGGCACAGTATACGGGAAGGGTCACGTTAAGTCCTTTAAAAGAGGAGGGGGGAGAAGGAGTGGACACTATTTTTAAGAAGCCAGTGATACACGGCTGTGAGGCTCGGCGGACATTAACATTACCGGTCGGTTATTCTTTGTTCTGAAAACTACTGCTTACGTTTCTTTTTCCCAATGAGCCAATGAAATTCACCGGTCAGCACCGGCTACAACCTATGAGAACCTAAGACAACCTTCAACCTCCTGGCAACCCACTACCACTGCACCTATGGCACAAGAATTCTCGCTACTCTCCGTGGCGGCTTCATTCTGGTCACATGTTGAAAAATTCGCGGCAACAGAATGCGGGAACTCCTCATGACCATGACCCGGCAAACACCCGCGAACATGTGGCGACCATGCGGCGACTGTCTAGTCTCCTGCAGTCGCCTAAAAAGTCAAATAAGTGGGACAGGCCCATAAAGATGATACGTTGGAACCATCTGTACCCAGAGTATTCTGTCTTTTCAGAATGTTTCCAGCTTTATTTCAGCACACAAGTTGGCAGTGGAAGCGGTTGAAGGAGGTACCACACACTGTTTAAAAGACATTTGGATAGGTACATGGATGGGAAAGTTCTCGAAGGACTTGGGTCAAATGTGAGCAACTGGGACTAGTGTAGATGGGCAGCTGGGACGAGTGGGGCAGAGGGGCCTGCTTCCATGCTCCGCGACTTTCTGACTCGTAAATGGTGTGTCTACACGTTCCAGTGAATCATTACAATGCGCCATAATGGCACAACCTTGACTAAAGCTCAGTGCAGGATATGGACTCATTCCATGTGCTCCTGACAGACACATTGCACAGGGACTGCACGGATGACTTATGGAGTCATAGAGTCATACAGTGTGGAAACAGGCCCTTCAGCCTAACTTTCCCACACTGACCAACATGTCCCATCTACACTAGTACCGCCTGCCTGTATTTGGCCCATATCCTTCTAAACCTATCCAATCTATATACCTGTCTAAATGTTGCTTAAACGTTGTGATCGTACCTGCCTCAACTACATCCTCCAGCAGCTCGTTCCATACACCCACCACCCTTAGTGTGAAAAAGTGACCCTTCAGGTTCCTATTAAATCTTGCCCGCATCACCTCAAACCCAAGCCCTCCGGTTCTCGATTCCCTTACTCTGGGCAAAAGACTGCGCATCTCTCTGCAATTGGATCCTACCATATCTGTTCCTCTCATGATTTTGTACATCTCTATAAGATCACCTCTCATACTCCTGCCTTCTAAGGAATAGAGTCCTAGCCTGCTCAACCTCGCCCTATAGCTCAGACCCTCGAGTCCTGGCAACATCCTTGGATAGTCATGTTGGGCAATATCTGGTCAATTATTTTTCAGTTTTCCCTAAAGCAAAGCAGAAATGGGTATGATGCTGCACTGTGCAATCATAAAAAAAATTTCAGTTCCATTATACTGAAATAAACAAAGTTACCCATTAGATATCTTGGCATCTCTATCTTTGATGTAGTGTCCTGACAATAATAGGATGCACTGTATAAATGCATAGTGTATGTTATAGCATTTCAATTATGGTGCAGTGCATTAGGTTGAATTTTAGTGAACACAGCGCAGAAAAGGTTTAGGACTGGAGACAGACACAAAATGCTGGCGTAATTCAGCGGGACAGGCAGCATCTCTAGAATGAGGGAATGGGTGATGTTTCGGGTCGATACCATCCTTCAGTCTTGTGTCTATCGTTGGTTTAAACCAGCATCTGCCGTTCCCTAAAGGTTTAGGGCTGGGTTTTCTCATATTCCTGCCAGGAAAAAAGTGGAATAGAAGGCTGTTTACAGACGTATTGAGCATTTCCATAGGGTTTCTCAAACCTGCTGCCAGAGTCACAAAAGGAGACCAGGACGATTCTCATTGAGGTTCAGTACATTCCGAAAGTGTAAAGATCTGAGTAACAAAACTGACGTCAGTGGTAAAATGAATAAGCTTTGTAGGAAGATAACAGAAGCTTAAGTTTTACATGCAAGAAAGAAGATAGTTAAAAGTGCCCTCATTGAAGTGTTTAAAATATTCAATAATATGGATACAGAGTAAAGCTAGATTATTACTTCAAAGTAAGCCACAAATGTCGGAGCAGAAAACACAAATAACAATTCCTGAAAAATAAATGATTGGGCTGGCCTGAAATCAGATCACTTTAGGCAGAGTACAGTGCCAAAATGTAAACCATTGGCTGGTTGAAAAATGGTTGGAGATTTGCTCTGTACACCAAGCCCCACAAATGTGTTGAGTTCACAAAGAGTGTGAATGACCCAACGTATTTCTAATCAGGACCTCCTAAGTACCATTGATAGCCCTCAACAGCTCTATAGGAAAAGACAAAATATAGATGTGGAAAGAATAGATTATCATCGTAAATGCAACTGACAACAGTTTTAAATCCACAGAGAGGATGAAAGGATTTATTTTTTTATGCTGTGCGTTTAAAGCAACATACCAATATGCAAACCCCTCCTGCAATGTTATAGTGTTTAAGAAGGAACTGCAGATGCTGGAAAATCGAAGGTAGACAAAAATGCTGGAGAAACTCAGCGGGTGAGGCAGCATCTATGGAGCGAAGGAAATAGGCAACGTTTCGGGTCGAAACCTTTCTTCAGACTCAGACTCAGACTCACCCGCTGAGTTTCTCCAGCATTTTTGTCTACCTGCAATATTATAGTTTTTGTTTTAGAGATTCATCGTGGAAATAGGCCCTTCGGCCCACTGAATTTATGCCATCGATCACCCGTTCAATTTTATCCCGCTTTCTCATCCACTCTACACACTAGGGGCAATTTACAGAGATCAATTGTACAAACCCGCACAAACTTTGGGATGTGGGAGGAAATCAGAGTACCCAGGGGAAACCCACCCAGTCGCAGGGAGAACCTGCAAACTCTGCACCAACAGCTCCCGAGGTCAGGATTGAATCCGGGTCTCTGGCGTTGTGAGGTTGCAGCTCTGCCAGCTGCGCCACTGTGCCACCCATAGCTGGGGTAGAGGCTATCACCATTGTGGACATTGGATTTTGTCTCTGGAACTGTTGTGCTGCCACGTTAATAACTATATTCCACACGCTGTTTCTTTTCCTTTACTCTATCTATTGTACATGAGTTTGGATTGATTGTTTGAGATGTTCTTTGCAGGTACACTATTTTTAAATAACACTCTTTTGGACCAGAGAAGCGTAGAAGATTTCTGGAAGAGTCTTTTTAAGGCCTACTCACGATTGTCCTAGCTGGCATCTCGTTGAGTCAGATTGTGCTCCAGGAATACTTTGGTGCTATTATGCCTGTTGGAGGCTGCATGTTTTGCATGTTTATGCTTTTACTTACTTGGAGAAGCCTTTTGGCCAAAAAACTGGGCCAATAATTGAGAGCCCAATAATATGTACCATCAGGAATACAGGAAACAGACGCTCAGTTCCAACAGTGGGCTTGAAATCTATATGAATTAAAATTCATTGCAGCTGGTAGAGCTGTTGCCTCCCAGCACCAGAGACACAGGTTCGAACCTGACCTCGGGCGCTGCCTGCGTGGAGTTTGCACGTTCTCCCCGTGAACTCGTGGGTTTCCTCTGGGTACTCTGATTTCCTCCCACATCCCAAAGTGGAGGCCTTCATAATTTCTCTTTCCTGGTTATATCTTATGGGTTTCCAAGAATACTAAAAATTAGTGTTAAATTGTGCATGACGATGGTCTTAAAAGGGAGCACTTAGTCCTACAGTGAGGAAACAAGCCGTTCGGCCCAACATGCCCATGCTGACCATCATGCCCCCATCCACACTAGCCTCATCTGCCTGTGTGTGGCATATCCCACTAATCCAAATGTTTCTTAAATATTGCAATAGTACCTGCGGTAGCAAAGCACATGTGAGAAAGTTCCAGAGCCCTGGCCACAGGGGGCAAATTCAACCCTGCCGTTCTGCCACGGAAGTCCTGATGAGGTCGAGATCAGTCGCCTCACCCGGCCTAGGCACCACATTTTGGGGGGCATTTCCAGGGGGGATTTCAAGTGCACTCTGGTGATTTTGTCTGGATTAAAGATGGTGCCAGACCACCAGTTGCCGGAATATGTATAATCAAAATATGAATATTAGCTCGTCCACCCAATAACTAGGAAGTCACACCTCTACCCACAAAGAGCTGGAGTCCCTGTGAAAACTTAGATTTTGTTTCATCATTGCCAACAAGGTTCATTACCAGGCCCTCGGGCGTGTATAGTGTAAAAAACATATAATAATATAGTCTTTTGCAGTTCAGAGCTCGTAGCTTATTCGTTGTGTTTAATAGCTTGATGGCTGTGGGGAAGTAGCTGTTCCTGAACCTGGACGTTACAGTCTTCAGGCTCCTGTACCTTCTTCCTGATGGCAATGATGAGATAAGTGTGTGGCTAGGATGGTGTGGGTCCTTGATGATTTTGGCTGCCTTTTTGAGGCAGCGACTACGATAGATCCCTTGGACGGTGGGGAAGTCAAATCCGGTGACGGACTGGGCAGTGTTCACACCTTTTTGTAGTATTTTCTGCTGCTGGACGATCAAGTTGCCGAACCAGGCCATGATGCAACCAGTCAGCATGCTCTCTACCGTGCACCTGTAGAAGTTTAGGAGAACCCTCTTCGACATGCGGAATTTCCGTAATCTTCTCGCAAAGTAGAGGCGCCTTCTTTACAATTGCATCGGTGTGCTGGGTCCAGGAAAGATCTTCTGACATCTGCACGCCCAGGAATTTGAAATTATTGACCCTCCTCACCATCTTCCCATTGATATAAACAGGATTGTAGGTCCTCATCCTTCCCCTACTAAAGTCCACAATCAGTTCCTTCATCTTACTGATGTTGAGAGCCAGGTTGTTGTGCTGGCACCATTTGGTCAGTCGGTCGATCTCACTTCTATACTCTGACTTGTCCCCATCTGTGATTCGTCCAACCACAGTGGTGTCATCGACGAACTTGGTGATGGAGTTCGCACTATGACAAGCTACGCAGCCATGGGTATAGAGTGAATAAAGAAGGGGGCTGAGCACGCAGCCTTGAGGTGCTCCCATACTAATTGTTACTGAGGATGAAGTGGTTCCTCCAATTCAAACAGACTGTGGTCTGTGGATGAAGATGTCGAGGATCCAATTGCAGAGGGATGCACAGAGGCCCAGCTCCTTGAGCTTGGTAACCAGCTTGGTAACCAGCTTGGAAGGGATGATGGTGTTAAACGCCGAGCTGTAGTCGATAAACAACAGCCTGACGTAGGTGTTTTTATTGTCCAAGTGGTCCAGTGAGGAGTGGAGAGCCAGTGAAATTGCATCTACCATTATGTCTCCTTTGTGGAAACCAATGGTTGATATGGTTGTCATTTTTTCCCAATTAGTGTTAATTGTGACACACATTGAATTTCCCAGAAAAGACATGAACAGAAATGTAAAGTGGGAAGAAACAATAATAAATATGCCAAGAACTCCTCTTCGGGGTGGAAATTTGGAGATGACTTTTAGTTTAATTTCCAATACATCTCTAATAATTATCTTCCCACTTCCAGACTTGTTTCCTTTATTGTACAGTCAGTGGACCTATTGCACTCAATGCTTTCAATGGCTGAATTTGAGTTCCAGTGGTCGATTTGTTTTTGGATTCAGGCTTGTACACTGAAATCACAGGCTGGAACATCAAAAACACCGAGGCTCCATTCACTGACCAAATATTAACACAATCGTAGAGTAATGACAATTATTGGTCTTGGTATATTGGTATCGGTCGGTATTGGTTTATCATTGTGAGGTGTATTGAGATACAATGAAAAACTTTGTTTTGCGCTCTAGCTGGACAAATCATATACATCAGTTAGTGAAGAAGAGAAAATAAATAAAATGCAGAACATAGTTTTACAGATCAAAAAAAATTGCAGATTAAAAAAGTGCGAGTGCCGCAATAAGATAGAGTGAAGATCAGGGATCCATCCTTAGCATATGAGGAAAATTGTGAATACATTCTTAGCATTTCATTGTGATTGAATTAGATTTAAGCTTGAACGGCAAGTCTGACATTTTTATTTTTGTTGAAATGAATTTGGTTCGTGCTGATCACACCTTGATGACCAGACCATACCGGGAACCAAAAATTGTGGCTGGTAATACTAGCAGAAACTACTTTAAAATTAGTTGGCAATAGTTATTGAGTAATGATAAAGTTGAAACTTTTTTTGTCAGAAACCTTTTTCCCTTTGTAGGGCCAGGCTTTATTGCCATTGTCGTCCATCTCAGTAAGAGGTATGGCTAGAGTTGTAGGAGCGCACCAAAACCGCAATGAGGAGCATCTTCCTCCTGTTCGGCCAAGACCTGCTGGAACTTGCCCGAGACCAGCAGCTTTAAGACTTGTACTTGATGCCTTCAGATTACGAGTCGGGTCGCTTCTCTCTACGGTCATCGTTTAATTGAAGTATCGACGTTAAACAGTTGGAATGTATTTGGAGCACTGGGAGGAACACGCGGTCACGGGGAAAGGTGCAAACTCCACACAGACAGCACCCGAGGTCAAGATCAAACCTGGGTCTCTGGTGCTGTGAGGCCACAACTGCACTGGCTGCCGCACTGTGCTGCCCTTACATTAACAAGAATATTGTTAGTACATCTAGAAATAGTGATAGCTTAACAGGTGGAAAAGAGATTTAAAAGAATGGGGAGATTGATCAGATGATGGTAGATCCTCCTCTGGGAATAGCAGGCAAAGAGTCGCCATGCTCTGATGCCACATTTTTTAGTTTAGTTTAGTTTATTATTGTCACGTGTACGGAGGTACGGTGAAATGCTTTTGTTTCCATGCTAACCAGTCAAAAAAATATTATACATTAATCCAATCAAGCCATCCGCAGTACACTGATAAAGCACACAGGGGGACATTTAGTGTAGGAAGGACCAGCAGATGCTGGTTTAAACTGAAGAGAGGCAAAAGATAAAATCCAATAAAGATCCCAAGGATGAGATACCAAAGGCATAGTTGTTTGTCTGGAGTTCATTCTACCTCTGACCCTTTAGACTTTAGACTCTTGAGATACAGCATGGAAACGGGACCTTCGGCCGCAAAAACCAGTGCCCACCTCGTACACTAGCACTATCCTACACACAAGGGACGATTCACAATTATACGAAAGCCAATTAACCTACAAACTCGCACGTCTTTGGAAAGTGGGAGAAAACCGGAGCACCCGGAGGAAACCCACGGGGTGACAGGGAGAACATATAAACACCGTAGACAGCACCAGTAGTCAGGATCGAACGTCTCTGGTGCTGTTAAGCCACAACTCAACCGCTGCAACACTGTTTCAGTTCAGTTTTCATTTATTGTCACGTGTACCGATGTACAGTGAAAAGCTTTTGTTGCGTGCTATCCAGTCAGCAGAAAGACAATACATGATTACAATCAAGCTATACAGAGTGTACAGATACATGCTAAGGGAATAATGTTTAGTGCAAGTAAAGCCGGTAAAGTCCGATCAAAGTCCGATCAAGGGTCCCCAATGTGGTAGATAGTAGTTCAGGGCTACTCTCTAGTTGTGTTAGGATGGTTCAAATGGTTCATTGAGCCGCCCTAATAGCAATTGGACCACCCAACTCCACTGGAGAGTAGGGGGTGGGATCACTCACCATTCCCACATCTGGAAGAAGTATGAACGGGCAGACAACAGGCTTCTTAAGCCAGAATTATCCAGCCCATTGCCCACCAGATGTGTTCACCAAGGCTCCAAATCCCTAGTCGTTCCCCAGCTGGCACCAACAATTCATTATTTACAGATGATAAATAAAGTTTATTCCAAATTGCAAAACTAAATTAAGATGCGCCATGTAGCAAATTTGGACTGTTATATATTTTCTCTTTTGGGGAAATAACACAGCTCTTAGAAATTTTTGACATTACTTTTAGTTTTCCGGCCTTTTTTTCTTTAACTATTTTAAAATGTTACCGTGACTACTGTAATTTATTTTGGGTGAATACGAATGGATGTACTGGGATCAAATGGCATGACCATTAAGAGGGGAGTGCTTTAATCCACCTGTTGTGCAGCACTCTGCTCCAGTAACACTTGATCAGCTCAACTGGCTCTCCTAAAATCTAACTGGAGGAAAAAAATGGTACGATGAACAGTTTGAATATGACCGCCCTCATTCAAACCAGCTTTCTCCTTCCCCACCCGCAATCTAGGTATTCATCTCTTTGCAGTCCATACTTCAGTTGTTTTAGGTGGACAAAAGTGCTGGAGAAACTTAGCGGGTGCGGCAGCGTCTATGGAGTTGTTTTACGCCATCCATTAGGTAGTCACTTAAATGCGAATACAAAGAAGGTGCATGATTTCAGTGTCAACATGATTTCCAATTTTAAATCAAAGGAAAAAGGGGAAAAAAAAACATTCAAGGACTTTTTTGTTTTGTTTAGTTTATTGTCACGTGTACCAAGGTACAGTGAAAAGCCTTTTGTTGCATGGCAACTAGTCAGCGGAAAGACTACACATGATTACAATCAATTCGTCTACAGTGTACAGATACATGGTAAAGGGAATAACGTTTAATGCATGATAAAATCCAGTAAAGATAATCTAAGGGTCTTCGATGAGGTAGATGGTAGCTTTTGACCGCTCTTATTATAAAATATGGTAAACATTCCAGACCACATTGTTACCAGATTCCATCCACTAATTGCGTTTGACGGTAACACAAATCAAATAAAAGTTAGCATTTGCCATAGTAATAAAAACAAGATCTTCAAAGGTCCTAGAGGCATGGTCCAAATTAAACGATGAATTATGCTGCAAAAGTACCGACACAACAAGTAATTTTGGGTGCTAGAATAACAATGAAGGGCTGGGGCAACGTCTGATAATTTAAACTGGTTTTACCCCTTTAAGGGAACAAAATATTCAGGATGTATTTAGGATTGAAGCTTATTAAAGAATGTAGTTGTGGTTTGCCTACTACATTCCAAAGGTGACTACATTATCCAACCATTTTGGGATATCGTGGGGCCAAAATAGGTGCTATATAACTGTCTAAGAAAGAACTGCACATGCTAGTTTAAATCGGGGATAGACACAACAAGCTGGAGTAACTCAGTGGGACAGGCAGCATCTCTGGAGAGAAGGAATGGGTGATGCTTCGGGTCGAGACCAATGTCAATATTTTAACCTGACACTTCTGAATTTTTATAATCATTGTTCTATAACCTCGTATGGTTTATATAAACTGCTGGATTTCAAAAACACATACATTCCACAATTTCTTTGTTAAAATAGAATTCCAGCTGCTCATCCCTAATTCGTTCCCAAAACCGTTTACCCTCTCTATCCCTTTCTTCTCTTTCCTAAAACGTAATCTTTAACCAAACTCCTGTCTTAATACTGTATCTCTGAATGTTGCTTGGTGTTGAATTATGTTTCAATATGTTTCTGTGAAATAGTTTAAGATGGTTTTCACTGCTGAAGAAGCTATAAGCAAGATGTAGTTGCTGAACGATAAAAAAATATCCTTCATATCTACTCACAGTCTTACTCCTGTTACTAAAATATTGGGTGGAAAACAACCTGGTTTTAATTGGGATTCCTCCAAACAATGTAGCCAAGTGTAAAAGTTCACAGTTTCAGGCTCAAACTCGTGTCCATCTCATTCACAGTACAAAACATAAGTTATTTTGACTCCTACTTTCCTCCATGTATCTTCAGGCATCTCTGCTGACATCAGAAACAGTCTTATTGAAATATTCCTCACAGTAACAACCTAGTCTCTTCTGGATACCAATTAAGCTTGAAGTTGAGTGAAAGGACCTTTTTCTAAGATCAATAGACTCCAGTCTCTCCCGATCCTCTTTCGTCACAGTCAATCACATTATAATGGAGAAGCCGTGTTGTGCAAGCTCCTGTACCACGGTGATATCACAAAACAGATTATTTTCATTTTCTCGGTAGAGATGTTTTATTTTTAAAGGACATTAATCAACTTTGCTGACCATTGTTGAAGTGATCTCATGTAGCATTTCCTGCACATTGAATCACAGAAATTTTATAGACCATAATGCGTGACAGCAGATTTCCATCTGTGTGAAATCTCTCTGTCAAATGAAAAGTTTTTTTTTTGGCACTTCAATAGAATTTATTCTTTGAGAAAGGAACAACGAAAGTCTAAAGAATGCAAAACTGGCAGGGGTAACATTTCCATGCCAGTAACCTGTGGTAAACAAATGCGTACAGTTCTTGCCTTGTTCCGCGTATATCTGCCAATCTTATTGCATTAGCAGGGTGAGACTCCACGATCACAAGCAATGAGGCAGACATAACTGGAAAACTGAGCAACTCAAAATTCTCATTGCAAAGATCAGTGATAAAGAATATCCTGGAAAGAATTCAAAAAAGTAGTCGCAATATGAGACGAGCAAATGACAGAATATACTGAAAATATGCCAACTATATGTGTCAGTGGTTTGCTTTTATTTAGTCTTGAAGAGCTTTGTTTGTCAATGCACCATTTGAAACTTTCTTCCACCTGAAAAAAAAGTTAGATGTAGAAATTTGTCCTTGCTTGCTTGCTTGCTTTCATCGTGGAGGTGTCGCACCAACTGTGTGTTGCACTCGGGTTATGGAATTCACTTGAGTGGAAGTCAGTGGTCTGGAGTATGTCATTGTGATCATCAACGGCGATCTATTGGCATTCACTATCATTACCATGCAAATGCTAGCAAGTATGGAAAACGCACACCTCCAGATTCAGGGACAATTTCTTCCCAGCTGTTCTCGGGAGACAGAACCGTCCTCTCACCAATTACAGTGGGTCCCAATCTTCCACCAAATTATTGAAGCTTGAACCAGAATCTTTAATCAGAATTTACCAGTTTTTATCGTCTTCTAAATGTTGTTATCCCTTTTATCCTGAATATGTGCACTGCAGACGGCTTGATTGTAATTGCGTCTAATCTTTTCGCTGACTGGATAGCACGCAACAAAAACCTTTTCACTGTACCTTGCTACATGTGACAATAGTTTAGTTTAGAGATACAACACGGAAACAGGCCCTTCGGCCCACCAAATCCACGCCAACCAATGATCCTCATGCTCTAGCACTATCCTACACAATAGGAACAATTTACAATTTTATCAAAGCCAATGTACTTACAAACCCGTAGGTCTTTGGAACGTGGGACGAAACCGGAGCACTCGGAGAAAACCTATGTGGTCACGGAGAGAGCGTACAAACGCCATACAGATAGCACTCGTAGTCAGAATGGAATTGAGGGTCTCTGGAGCTGTAAGGCAGCAACGTTATCGCTGTGCCACCGTGCCGTCCAGAAAATAAACTAAACTAAACTAAAATCTTTGGATACTTACTTCAATGCAGCAAACCAAACTTGATAGTAAAGTTTTCTTGTGCCTACATGGGCAGTGTTATTTGCAGCTCTCCCCGATGCAATCAGCTAAAATCACTTGAACAGGTGAGAATTTAGGCTTCTTACAAACTCGTCCAACCTGAACAAATCCTGAAAGTCTTGCACTTGTTTACATGTAGTCCAAGTGAATTTTAATGATGTACAAAATGATAATTGCTGTTTTGTAAACTTATTTTCCTAATGGTGACTAGTTTTAGGTAACTACTTTTAAGTAGGTATATTCTAAATATCTTGCATAAATATTTCAAAATTAATGGATTTTGAGAAAATATTTTGCGTTTACATTTCATCACCTTTAATCATATTTTTTAATTTAGTTTTGTTTGGAGATGAAAACAGCATGAAAACAGGCGCTTTGGCCCACCAAGTCCACGCCGGCCATTGATCACCCATTCACACTAGTTCCACATGATCCCGCTTTCACACCCTATATATTGGCAATTTACAGAAGCCAATTATCCTATAAATCTGCACATCAAATCAGAGCACCTGGAGAAAACCCATGCGGTCACAAGGAGAACTTATAAATTCGACACGGAGAGCACCAGTAGTCAGGATCGAACCCGGGTATCTGACCTTGTGAGGCAGCAGCTCTCTCCGCTGCACCACTGTGCCCCCCACAAGTTCAATTCTTTTTTTTTAACGCTTTTAATTTAAAAACTACTTACTTTTTTTCGTGTGTAAGAGTTAATTAATGTGAATGATTGTTCAGCTGCTTGATGACATTACAGCTGCTGAATACCAACGATTTTCTCTTCTATTATCAACAAATACAAGAAAGGGAAATCAGAGATGCTGTAAATCTGAAATAAAAAGAGAAAATGCTAAAAACACTCAGCAGATCAGGCAACAAAAACAAAGTTATTATTTCAGGATTGATACCCTTAAACAGAACTAGGAAAAAGAGTCCTTGCAAAAAAAAATCACTTTATCTTTACATATTAGCAATGTTACAAAATTTTGAGATTTTAAAAATCAAGTCTGCAATTTATCTCATCAGATAAAGCATAAAAAGAAGTTTAATTTGACACCTAATTTACTTTCATATCTTCAGTATTAAGAAAGTTATGGCCATTTTCATACTCGGAAATGAGCATCTTGCTTCCCATTGCCTTTCAATTGACTTAACTCAAAAGCTGTGATCTGGAAAAGTTAAAAGTCCATAACATTCTTAAAAATTAAGAGAACTCAATGAAATTTTCAGTTATTATAGATTGAAGTATTCTGAAACAAATATTAAACAATCTTAATTGGATTACCTGAAATTAAAGCATATAATTAGTTAGTTATCTAATTGTAGCTAATTACAAAATTCAATGAGTAGATCTAAACATCTATCAATTTCTTAAGAAAAGATAAACTTTTTTAAAATTGCCTAAGTGTCCAAATAACATTCACACAATAATCCACAATATAATATAATTTTTAAATCTAATTTTCATGAATTTCTGGGCCAAATGGAAGGAATTTACTGTTTAATGCCTGTAAATTAATGGCCATTTACATCAACTAGCGAGTGGGTTTTAGTGGAATGCGGTGGATTGGAACGTTGCGGTTAGCGGTGAAGTCGGGAGGAAAAATACTGTTTGTTCATAGATTTTTTGGGACCCCATTTCGCAACATAAAAATATTATTAATGCTTCCCGAAAAACCAACTTTTAATATAAAAATAAAGTATTTACCTTTTTTTCTCCCCTACGGAAAATGCTTCCGGTTGTCTGCGCTCACGGCTTTTGAAGGTGATTTTTAAATTACTCTAGTTAATAAATAATGTAGAGTAATTTAAAAATACCACCATTCATGAAATGTCGGAGCGATTTTTCTTCAGCAACCAAATCGCCCGACATTGATCGATTTGTCCTGCCTGTTGAAAAACGGCACTTTAAGCCCGCCCCCCTCTGCAAGGCGCGAAAGTCACGCACACGGGGAGCGGCAGAAGTGCAGCGCCGCTAAAGGTACGTTTTATAACATACCTATACATATAGCTTATTTCCCCAGATTAATTGATTGAAACAGGCCGCAGAGTGCAGTAATCACCATTTCACACTAGTTCTATGTTATACCACTTTTGCATTTGCTCCTTACACACTAGGGGCAATTTACAGCGGCCAATTAACCTACAAACCCGCCCTTCTTTCGGATGTGGGAATAAACCGGAGCACTCGGAGAAAATCCATGCGATCTCAAGGAGGACATGCAAACTTCACACAGACAGCACCCGAGGTCAGAGTCGAACCTGGGTCTCAGGCACTGTGAGACAGCAGGTCTACCACCATGCCACCATTTGCTGACGGCAAATTCATTGCCAATTGAACAGAGTTTTGGATGTTGAATGCAATGTATAATTGTCAATTTACATGAGCATACAAGCATATATGTTTCTACTTCAAAGTTATTTAAAAATAACAAGCAATATTGATATAATTGTATGACCCCAATACACTATTCATCAGTGCCATTCTTGTTATCCCCATCCACACTCTCTCCTGTAAAGACAACATAAATGCAGACTCAATCCTGAAGTTTTGCCGTAAGGCTAAGTCTTTATCTTGAAACATGTAAGAGCAGCAAGCCTGTTAGTTTGAATATTGGCAAACTGTATCCATCACAACCCTACCTAATAGTTCAGCATTGCCCTTAGGCAAGTGACCGTAATCTTTTGTGCATCATTCCTTGAATCAAACTCAAAAGAGACATCTGAGTTTCCCTGCTGCATAGGCATTATGTTCCCCCTCCCTCTGTTCCCCTCCCTGTCTCTCCAGCTGCACCTCCACCAACCTCTCTGCACTTCTAACATACTCGTTAAAACCTTTCTCTCTGACCAGGTTTTGGGCCACTGCCACTGATATCTTATCTTTGGTTCAGCTTTGAGATAGACACAAAATGCTGAAGTAACTCAGCGGGTCAGGCAGCATCTCTGGAGAAAAGGAATAGGTGACATTTTGGGTCGAGACCCTTCTTCAGACCCAGGTTCAGCTTCATTTTGTGCCTAAATATGACACCCTGAGCCAGCCCAGTTTCTACACATCATATATCATGTGAAATGGTAACATTGTTACTATACATTAGGATGATGCACAGGTCCATCATTAGGGTTATGTTCCGGCATTGGTGTTGTTTTGCCTGCTTGCTTCAGTGGACATTAAAGACTGTGCTTTAATTTCTCTGGAGCCGAGAGAAATCGGAAATATTACAGAACACAAAAGAATCTAACATTAAGAAGTGGAGGACAAAATAACAATGTATCATCCACTGAATCAGTAATTACAGAAGAGCAAAACTGAAAAAGAAATAGATGGAAGAATGACAAAGCAAGATGCCGGGATGCAAAAGAAAATTCATGAAAAGAACCACACAATCAGAAATCAGTTGCAACAGTCTATTTCTGCGCAGATGACAAAGAGCTCAGTCCCAAATGTAAAGGTGAAATCAGCAGGTGTTCACAGAAAACAATAAAGAGAAATGTATTTTATTTGTGACAGTGACTAACGTTTTCATCTTGGCTACCTGCCAGGTATGTTATTCAGGATTTAAGTAATGCAAAGGACTCTGGTGGTTGCAGGCTTGATCAGTTCCTATATGTCAATATCTTGCCGAGACAGAGAGCCTTGTTGGTTACTTAAGTTACGGTATGTATTTGAGTGGAAACTACAGTCTTTGCGCACAACAATACAATGATAAGCCACAGTTGCCCTTGCAAAGGCATTTTGCAGAATGCAGAATAATCCAGTCCATTTTTCAATAATTAATTACCTCCATGAAATAGATCTACGTAACATTGGCATTAAAAAGTATTAGCTATTTGAGCCCATGATTAACTGAAAACTGACTACACCGAGGCTCTTTATCAGCCACCAGCAGTGGGATGCGGTGGGGAAACTATTGACGGTGGTATTTCCATGTGCCTGCCGCCCTTCGTTTTCTCGGCGGTTTTGGAAGGAGAAGGTGAAGCCTTTGCTGCCAAATGGCATGAGGGGAGACGGCACAATGGAGCAAGCGTGTGAGCATGATCTGTCGACTCACAGCTACCCACAGGCACAGCGGTTTGAATCAATGCAGCAGAAACATTTGGAGACATCTGCTTGAAATCCAGCTACAGTTTCTGCCGCTGGGTCACCATGTTGCCATCCGTAGTTAACTGTGCAACTAGATGCCAGAGGTTGCCATGAGAAAATAAAAAGCATTTTACTAGCAACATAGGAATTGTGGCAATAACAATGGTTGGAGTCTTCTGACAGTACTGAGCATCGAACTGATCACAAAATATTATGGTTAACCCTTGCTGGTCAGTCTATATGCTCCTGTTATATAGAAGCATGTAGAACAAGGGGCATAGAAACATACAAAAATAGGTGCAGGAGTAGGCCATTCAGCCCTTCGAGCCAGCACCACCATTTAATATGATCATGACTGATCATCTAAAATCTGTACCGCGTTCCTGCTTTTTACCCATATCCCTTGATTCCTTTAGCCCTAAGAGCTAAATCTAACTCTCTCTTGAAAAGATCGAGTGAATTGGCCTCCACTGCCTTCTGTGGCAGAGAATTCCACAGATTCACAACTCTCTGGGTGAAGAAGTTTTTCCTCATCTCAGTCCTAAATGGCCTACCCTTATTCTTAAACTGTGACCCCTGGTTCAGCACTCCCCCAACATTGGGAACTTTTGTCCTGCATCTAGCCTGTCCAATCCTTTAAGAATTTTATATGTTTCAGATGCCCTCTCATCCATCTAAATTCCAGTGATTACAAGCTCAGTCGACCCATTCTTTCATCATATGTCAGTCCCGCCATCCTGGGAATTAACCTGGTGAACCTACGCTGCACTCCATCAATAGCAATAATGTCCTTCCTCAAATTAGGAGACAAAAATTGCACACAGTACTCCAGGTGCGGTCTCACCAGGGCCCTGTAGAACTGCAGTAGGACCTTCATGCTCCTAAACTCAAATCCTCTTGCAACGAGGCCAACATGCCTTTCTTCACTGCCTGCTGTAACTGCATTCTTACTTTCAGTGACTGATGTACAAGCACACCCAGGTCTCGTTGCACCTTCCCTTTTCCTAATTACGGTGGCACAGCGGTAGAGGCACTGTTCAATCCTGACTACAGATGCTGTCTGTACAGAGCGTGTATGTTCTCCCTATGACTGTGTGAGTTTTCTCCGGGTGTTCCAGTTTCCTCCTACATTGCAAAGACATGCATGCTTGTAGGGTAGTTGGCTTCCGTAAATTGTCCCTAGTGTGTAGGGTAGAACTAGTTCAATGGTTCTTTATTGTCATGTATGCACGGCACAGTGAAATTCTTTTGCACCATTTACAAGTGTATGGGTGATTGATAGATGGCACGGGCTCGGTAGGCCAAAGGACCTGTTTCAAGGCTGTATCTCTAAATTAAACTAAACTAAAAACAAAAGGGTTAACAAAGACAAGCAATTGGGAATTCCACCCACTGCAAGTTCACCTTTAAGGCCCATCAATATTTGGAAATATATAGCATTTCCTTCATCTTCACTGGATCATAAATTCAGGAATTCTGTAATCTAACAGCATGGTAGAATAACTCTCACCAGAAAGACTGCAGCAGTTCAAGCCAGCAGCTCTCTATCACTTTCTCAAGGGTAATTAGTGATGAATGATAAATGCTGTCCTTGCCAGTGGTGTCCACATCCCATGAAAGAATTATAATCTATCCGCAGCCCTTTCACTATTCACCCGTTCCTTATCTAATGATTTTTTTTGCTTCCAAAGCCAGTTCATTCTGAGCACCGATAATGTTTTATAGGATGAAAAAATCTCAGATTTTGATCATAAATTCACCTTTGCTAATTGGAACGTGCTATAATATCGTGCTTGACAAATTTTCTACAAGGTGACACCGGTCCTTCCTTTTCTTCAGTATTTCCATGGGTTTATTATTGTCACCTGTAGTCAGATACAGTAAAAACACTTTGAATGCTACCCGGTCAAATCGTTCAGTAGTCTGGTAATCACGTGAGTATAACAAAACCTTACACAAGTACAACAAGTAGTATGAAGAGAAAAATACCAGAGTGCAGAATATAGTGTATAGATACAGAGAAAGTACAGACCAAAAAAAATTTCAAAGGCTGCAACGTGGTTGGTTGGGAGATTGGGACTACACCTTTAGTGAATGAGAGGATCATTCAGTAGTCTGATAATAGCGGGAAGAAGCTGTTCTTGAAATGGGTGGTATTTGGTTTCAAGTTCTTGCTCGATGGGAGTGGGGAGTGGGGAGAGGAGAGGATGACTGAGTAAATGGTCCTTGATTATGTTGGCTGCTTTCCTGAAGCCGCGTGAAGTTATGAACCAAAGCAGATTAATATTTTCTTATTTTAGCCCCTGTTATTCCAAACTTTCTTGGGTTTGCCAAGTGGATCCAGTCCTTACTTAATAATATGATTTGTGTTATAAATGTATTCTTGTAAATGAACTTGTCCAAAGAAAATATGATAACTGGCTATGTTACTGAGCACCATATAATAAATATGTAATCTAAACTGTGACTTGATTTTTGGTTCACCTCTATGCTACATGTCTTTTCACAAACCCGAAGAATTTTATATGAATCATTGTGTTCCTATTGTGGAAATTTGGCTCCAAAGTAACAATGTACAAACATGTGTTAAGAATAAGGCATTGAGTTCCAGCTCAGAATGCAATGTTATTTAGACCATTTTACCATTTATTTACAATTTATGTACAGGTTTGCTTTAAATTTTCAAAGGGGACAGCATCAGATGAATCCTTTGCCCTCTAGCCTTCTGAACTTGGCATGGAACTGTTACCATGTTACCATGAGAAGGAGCCACTTTACCCCAAATGACATGAGTTTTATTTGGTGTACCTCCAGGTGGGACAGCATTGCTCTTTGCCTTGTAGACCATGGGCACATATTTTGCCCAGGTATAGATCTGTTTCATCACGGCAATAAACACCTTCAATCAGCAGTAGAGGGAAGGCTTTTTTTGGATTTGAAGACCACGTTTATAGCCAGTATGATCAGCTTTGCATCACAATCTTCCAGGCTGCACCAGTCTGCCTGAGAATCCAAGATGGAGGATATAAATAGGCCATATATTAATCAATGAATATAGGATTAATGCACCAGTCAAGCATTTTGTATTTTTTCAGAGGACACTAGGTTCAATTCATTGTCCTCTCTCCTGCACTCGTTTCTTACTAAAGATTAATATTCTGCTCTGCATTCATAACAGCAGAGCAATGTGCTGGGAAGTAAATATGATACATACATTTAAGATAAAATAGAATTTTTAAATTACGTGTTTTAAGCTTAGTTTTAGCATAATCTAAACCTCCTATTAGAGGCTGCTGCTGTTACCAACAGCCACTAATAACATTAAAGTAAATTCATGTACCCTTAAATACATCTTCTTAACACACTGGTGAATGAGTAATTTAGCATTCTGCAATGCTGCAGAGTAGCAGGATATATCTGACTCAAATCTACAAAGGGCTTGAAAACAGCAGTGCACCATATAACAGCATATGTGTAGCTTACACTGCTGCCTAATGCTGCTCCACCTCTGTAAAACCAAGCATGTAATGAAAACAATAATTCAAACCATCAAAAAATGTAGTAAACTTTCCAGTTTTAAAACACTTTCACTGGCTATAAAAACATGTGGACAGGCCATAAAATAGTCACTTTGAAAACATTTTCTGCATTCCTTGGTCCCCTGCCAGATATGCTTTATTAGATTATTAATGAAGTGTCACTATCTATTGTTGTAAACATCAACCTATTTGATACCCAGAATTATTCCACAATTCCCCTTTATTTCCACGTTAGCATGGATCAAAGATTTTAATTGAAATTATCTTTGCATATGCCAGATTTTTCCAGAATCTCATTAATTCTGCAAACATAAGTGATTAAATAAACACTATGTCAAAGTTGAAACTTTGCTGTACTGCTGGCAGAGAAGCCTGTGAAGTAATGAGAAGAAATCACTGCCGACGTTAGCAAGATAAAAAACAGCGACATTTAAGTACTGTGAACAGAATTTGGAACTGTAATTTTCAAAGAATATATCAAAACCATTAAGTGATAAATGAATTACCCTTCTGTGTTATTGCAAACTGTTTTTAAACCTGAAATTGTAAATACTCATGCGAAAAAATTAAATCTAGTCCTCCCGTAACACAATGCAAAATTCCAAGATTTTTTAAATGTGATTTCAAAGGAGAGCAAAATATATATTTGCAAGGATTTTTGTTTAGATTACGGAAAAAAATGTTTCAGCTGGTTGGTATTTACTTTCTTGATGTATGAAAGCTACTTTACAGTTACATTGCTAAAATAAATGGGCATCACTTACCACATACAAATCTCTAGTTCACCGTATAGTAATCACTGCTGACAGTGCACCATATACTAATCACTACCAACAGTACACCTTATACCGATTACTATCAAGAGCATGTCTTAAATTAGTTACTTCCAAAAGTGTACCATATACATGAATTATTACTAAATGAACATATATTAATCAGCAATAACCATGCACCAATATGCAGTGCCTTTGAATACCCTAAAAAATATTACAATAAAATCAGGCCTCTAGAAACACTTTAATTCACTTTAGAGCTACAGCATAGAAACCGGCCGCTCGGCCCACAGAGTCCACGCCGACAATCTATCACCCATTCACGCTACTTCTATGTTTTCCCATTTTCCCATCCACTCCCTACACGCTAGAGACATTTTCCAGTGGCCAATTGACCTACAAACCCACGTGTCCTTAGGAGGAACCCAGAGCACCCGAAAGAAACCCGTAGGGACAACGTGCAAACTCCACACAGACAGCACACAAGGTCCGTGTCGAACCCGGGTCTCTGGCGCTGTGAGGCAGCAGCTCTACCAACTGAGCCACTATGTGCTTCCCTATGGTAGGCCAGGCAGATTAAATAGAGTAAGAAATGCAGTAATAATCTAAAATATCAGAACCTGAAGATGTCAGAAATGTACAGCTTTGATGCAAGAGTAAAACACTGCTGGGCAACATATGATGAAAAGGAAAACAGTGGGAGATCACTTTAAGGGTGGAAGGGAAAAGTAATTGTATAATAAAAATAAAGAAGGTGCAAGACAAAAGATGATAGCGAAAGAAATATATCAATACATAAATAGATTAAAGGTTCTGGGGAGTGATAACTTGTGGTGCACAGTGTCGCTGCAGTAGAGTTGTTACCTTACAATGCCAAAGACCCAGGTTCGATCGTGACTATGGGTGCTGTCTGTACTGACTATGGGTGGAGTATGTAGGTTCTCCCTGTGACCGTGTGGGTTTTCTCCGGGAGCTCCGGTTTCCTCCCACACTCCAAAGACGTACAGGTTTGTATGTTAATTGGTTTCTGTAAATTGTAAATTGCCCGTAGTGTGAAAGATAGTGCAAGTGTACGGGGTGATCGCTGGTTGGCACAGACTTGGTGGGTCGAAAGGCCTGTTTCCCACTATATGTCTAAAGTCTAAATGGTTATGGCAGAATAGTAGAGGGACACATGATCTGTGAATTTGGTGGTAGAGTCAGTTCCCTGGCGGCCAATACTTTTAGTACTGATAGGGATGTCCATTCTAACACCAGCCTAACCTCTTCCCCATCAATCTTCTTCTTCTTGCGTATGGCGTGCACAGCCTAAAGTTGTAGGACAACTTGTTCTATTTGATCTTATTTGATTGTGCGCGCCAGGTTGATTGCATTCGTCGAAACAGGGCGGACCACGTGAAAGTTGCAATCTTCCACCCCATTCCCCGTCAATAAATCTGGCTTAAACATCCTCTACTCCTGGCACTGGCTGTCTGAACATTAATAGTAACAGTGGCTTTGGTCAAATGGAGACACAAGGAACTGCAGGTGTTGAAATCTTGTGCGAAACACAAAGTGCTGGAGGAACTCAGTGGTCAGGCAGCATCTGTGAAGGGAATTGACTCGGGTTTGAAAGTTGAAGGCAACCTGTTTAGTTGAGAGACGCTGCTGCTTGATTTAAACCAGCATCCGGTTTGAACAAAAGATAATGTTGACCTCACATCTGTTCTCCTGCCAGTTGCTTGTATATTGTGGTAAGGGGTGAAAAGTTTGAAAGTAAATGAAATCCAGCAAACTATCCAGCTAAATGCCTCAAACAAAATAACGATGTCATGAGAGCTGTTGATTTCAACAGAACACAAAGTAACATTTTTGTTTTCTAAGGCATAAGCTTTAAGTTATTTCCCAAATATACCAAACTTCTGTTAAACCAAAAACTTCATCAGGTGACTTTTTTTAACCTAGTTTATATTTTTTTTATATAAAGGAAAATAAAACGAGTTGTGTAAAATTCCAAGTTTCAAATCCAAACATCAATTTAGTACAGCTAGGAATTTTGTAAATTGTAATATGATGGTAGACTGTAATCTATTGAATATCCGTGACTCGGTAAGATTGTACAGATTATTGTCTGTGCACTTTTTATGTTAACTGACCATGAAAGTGTACCTTTGGAAAACATTCCAGGACAATTTATTTAATACGCAGTCGTAATACAACTAGGTGCGGCACGGTGGCACAGCGGTAGAGTTGCTGCCTTACAGTGCTAGAGACCCGGGTTCGATCTTGACTACGGGTGCTTTCATGTGTGGAGTTTGTACGCTCTCCCCGTGACTCTGATATCTTCCGTTTCCTCCCACACTCCAAAGATGCACAGGTTTTTACATTAATTAGCTTGGTGTAAATGTAAAATTGTCCCTAGTGTGTGTAGGATGGTGTTAATGGCGGGGATCGCTGGTCGGTACAGACTCAGTGAGCCGTAGGGCCTGTTTCCACACCTTATCTCTAAACTAAACTAAGCTAAAAACAAGTTCAAAAATATGACAGCAACAATCATTTACTGCAGTCATAGATTTGAGTATAGGAGCAGGGAGGTTCTACTTCAGTTATACAGGGTCTTGGAGACCACACCTGGAGTATTGCGTACAGTTTTGGTTTCCAAATCTGAGGAAGGACATTATTGCCATAGAGGGAGTGCAGAGAGAGTTCACCAGACTGATTCCTGGGATGTCAGGACTGTCTTGTGAAGAAAAACTGGATAGACTGGGTTTATACTTTCTAGGATTTAGGAGATTGAGAGGGGATCTTATAGGAACTTACAAAATTCTTAAGGGGTTGGACAGGCTAGATGCAGGAAGATTGTTCCCGATGTTGGGGAAGTCCAGGACAAGGGGTCACAGCTTAAGGATAAGGGGGAAATTCTTTAAGACTGAGATGAGAAAGACTTTTTTCACACAGAGAGTGGTGAGTGTCTGGAACTCTCTGCCACAGAGGGTAGTTGAGGCCAGTTCATTGGCTATATTTAAGAGGGAGTTAGATGTGTCCCTTGTGGCTAAGGGGATCAGAGGGTATGGAGAGAAGGCAGGTATGGGATACTGAGTTGGATGATCAGCCATGATCATATTGAATGGCGGTGCAGGCTCGAAGGGCCGAATGGCCTACTCCTGCACCTAATTTCTACGTTTCTATGTTAATAGAGGCAAATACAGTAAAATATGTTAGATTAGATTAGGTTTATTATTATGTGTACTGAGGTACAAAAATTGCTTTGTTTTGCATGGTATCCAATCAAATAAGATAATATTATACACAAATACAATTAGGGCAAACTCAAGTACAATAGGTAGAGCAAATAGCAAGCTGCAGCACAGTGCATGATATAGTTCTAAGTATTGTAATGCACCCGTTCCCTAGACAAATTCCAATGTCCACGATAGGATATAGGTAAATTGGACAGTACCCTATCTTATGGAAGGACCATTCAGAAGCCTGATAGCAGAGGGGGAATAAGCTGTTTCAGTTTCGGAGTATGTGCTTTCAAGCTTCTGTACCTTCTGCCTGATGTGTGCTGGGAGACGAAGGGATGACTGAGATAGAACAAGGTTATGTTTGCTAGTTTTTCGAGGCAGCATAGTGTAGATGGATTCTGCAATACCAGAATGAATTTAATGCTGGAACGCATTGATGAATGTCAGATACCAGTAGATGTTTATCATCACTCTATGGTTTCTTTGACTAACATTATAAGATGAAAATTGGAGTGACACAAGTAAGATCATGACTATTCAAACTAGGGACTAGGATGACTAAATGTGCAAATAACTGGGATTAAGAATTTTGGGGCGGCACAGTGGCGCAGCACTAGAGTTGCTGCCTTATAGCACCAGAGACCGGGTTTGATCCTGACTACGGATACTGTCAGTGCAGAGTTTGCACGTTCTCCCTGTGACCACGTGGGTTTCTTCCAGGTGCTCCAGTTTCGTCCCACGTCCCAAAAATGTGCAGGTTTGTAGGTTAGTTGGCTTCTGTTAATAGCGTGTTACGAGTGAACACAAAAGTTTGATAACATAGAACTAGCGTGAATGGCTGATCAGTGGTCTGCATGGACTTAATTGGGTCAAAGGGTTTGTTACCATGCTGTATCTCTAAACTAAACTTTAACCACTCTCAGTCACTTGGTTCCTTAATATTTATATTCATTGATTGTACTAGTTTTGTGCTTTCTCTCATTACAGTACAGCGGCTTTAATCACAGCATGGTCCCTGTGGTTTCGTTCTCTTTAAGCATTGTATTGATACCAAATGGGTGAGACCTTGAAACTGTTCCAATAGCCCCATATCCAACTTCAGTATGCATTTCATCTTTTTTTTTTAAACTCAAAGCATTTGTCCTTGGCTACACGTGTTCATTTTAATTCAGCCTTTGAAATTCTGTCCTTCTAAAGCCCATGTTCACAGAAGACGTGATTACAATGTAAGAATGTAGCATGAAACCATCAAAAAAATATATACACAACATATGCCTAACGACATTCTGATTTCATGAAGAATTCCTTTCTGGTAGTTTTGTGAGGCATATCTTCCCCCTCCAACACACATTTTCATGATCTGATAACAATAAAGTGCAAGTATTTTGAGGAGGCTAGTCTCATTAGTGTAGAAACAAGGAATCCAGATGTAGTCAACTTACAAAAAAGGACGTAAAGGGCTTGAAATTTAAGTCAATGGATGGAGTTTCAGAGGCAGAATATAACACATTAATGCTACCACAGAGTGCTGGATCCTCAGTGGGTCAGACAGCATCTCTGGAGGACATGGATAGGCAATGTAACGGCTTGGGATCCAACCATATAGTCGAGACAAAATAACTAACAAAAAAGTGCTGGAGTAACTCAGCAGGTGAGGCAGCATCTCTGGAGAACATGGACCGGCGATGTTTCAGGTTAAGGCCCTTCTTCCTACACAAAGTGCTTGAATAACTCAGCAGGTCAGGCAGCATCTCTGGAGAACATGGACAGGTGATGTTTTGGGTCAGGATCCTTCTTCAGACAGGACCATTCTTCATTCGTGTGAATTTGTTACCAAAAAATTGGTTTAATAAAAAACAATATCCCTCATCCATGCAACACATGAATTTATTTATTAAGAACCATCTGCATATGACAGGTTTACAGGTTATTGCTGATGCATTCAGTCAAGCTGTCTAATTTAAAATAAAATAAAACTAATCTGCTATCTTTTCTGCAGTGCATCAGTGCCAGTTACCAAAAATGCAAACATGTAAATCTAATATTAAGCCTAAAATCTGGGCCTCATCTGGGTTGCCATGGTGCCAATTTTAAGTAATTGACAGTTCTTCATACCTTCTGCTTGGTTAAGTGTTGGAGCTCCATGTAATGTTTTAGTTTTGTTTAATTTAGTTTGAATATACAGCATGGAAACAGGCCCTTCGACCAACCAGTCTGACCATCGAACACCCGTTCACTCTAGTTCTGCATCCCACAGTTGGATCCACTCCCTACACACGAGGCGGGGAATTTACAGAGGCCAATTAAACTACAAACCTGCACATCTTTGGTATATGGGAGGAAACCAGAGCACCCGGAGGAAACCCATGCAATCACAGGGAGAAGATGAAAATTCCACACAGGGTCAGGGTCAAACCCAGGTTTCTGTTGTGAGGCAGCAGCTCTACCCACCTGCGCCACTGTGCTGCCTTGTCACTTTTCTTAAGAATACATTAATAAAGTGTCCATGATGGTTTAGCGTAGCTTAGCCTTGAGTCACAAAGGCAACGGGATGTAGATCTGAAGAAGGTATGCATTAAAAATAGTGTAAAGTTTGCATGGTGTCAGGACCAGTTCACGGACAACTGCAGGCTGTGGAGGGGAAATGGCTCCACTAAAATCCTGGCATCAATAATGCTGTGGATGATTATTTGAATGATAGGAGGAGGGGGGGGGGGGGGGGGGATAAACTTATATTGGAGTACATAATGGAGAAAAACATAGTTGATCAAATGAAGAGAAAGCAAAAATAATAAAAGGGCAGCACAGAGGGCAGTTGGTAGAGCTGCTGCTTCACAGCGCCAGAGATCAGGGTTTGATCCCCGTCTGTGTGGAGTTTGCACGTTCTCTCTGTAGGTTTCCTTCCACATCCCAACAACCTGCAGCTCATTGTAGGGTGAATTGGCCTCAGTAAATTACTCCCTAGTTTGCAGGGATGACGACATTGATCTATGGTCAGGGCCGAAGGGCTGTTTCCGTGCAGTATCATTAAACTAGAACAATAAAGTAACGATGGAAGGGGCTTTATTTTACGTGTATGAAGCATTAGGGATAACATCAGAGAACTAGAAATAGTAATTACTCTCTAATTACGGACGTTCTAAATTTGACAGAAACGGCCTCGTTTGGGTCTGTTCTAAGAACCAAACATTGCTGGCTGTAAAACGTTCAGACGAGATAGGGAAAGGAAACAGGGCGTGGGATTGTAGCGCCAACCACGCAGGCAATTACAGCATTAGAAAGAATATCATCAAAGTTCCCGTTCAAACTGTCTCTCACTGGACTGGGCTGCGAAATAATGGGGACTGTGAAACAATGCTGTGCGTTGCATCCACCGTGGGCAGCTAAAGGAGGGAAACGGTACCAAAAAAAGATTTCAAAGGGATTTGCGGAAGTAATAGGGCTGTAAGACTGTGAAACTTGAGGTAATTTGCAGATGGCCTCGAGCTAAAGGGGAGACAAGGGGCTTACTAATGACAGCGATAGGGGAGAGGAGAGGGCTGGTCTGGGGAGCTCACTGGGGCTGCCGCGCTCATCATGGCCCCTGAGGAGCTCCAAGCCAAATAAAGTTCTGAAACTTCTGGACAGGCGGGTCTTCCTGCTCCGTTGTTGTTATGTTGGATGCAGAATGTAACGGGTTTTATAAATAAAATCGGTGCACGGCTTTAGCGATATTATCTTGCTCTTAGCGAGAAATTCATTCAAGACCCGGCCAGCCGTTGTAAGCTATAGGATCTTTGGTTGTAAGTATCACACTCGAGACAAGAGAAAGTGCAGATGTTGCAGTCTTGAGCAGAACACGAAGTGCTGGAGGAACTCAGAAGCCGGGTGGGGGAGAGAGGTCGGGCAGTATCTGTGGGGGGGGAGTGTGTGTGTGTGTGGGGGGGGGGGGGTAGACACGAAATGCCTGAGTAATTCAACGGGACGGGCAGCCTCTCTGGAGAGAAAGAATGGGTGACGTTTCGGGGGAGGGGGGAAATGGGCAAGCGACGTTTCGGCTCGGGACCCTTCTTCAGACCGGTCGGGTTATGTGATTCTCCAATTTCAATCGCCAAGCACCCGTTGGTTGGGAAGGGTTAATAATCGAGACCCAAGTGTCCCCCTATCAGTGGTGTGGTATCAAGGGAACATAGATTTCAATTAGTATTGGAAGGATGAAGGGGAATGTTGAAAAATATTGCGTTCATTTCCTAGCAACTGACATGTAATCCCATTGAAAAGGGGATGTTATCAGTTGACTTTGTAAAGGGCTGGAGACTTCAATCCTGCCAAAGACAAGAATGTAACCGCGCAGAGTTAAAGGGCATTTCATTTATTGAGATCCACTCTCACTACAGTAACGTCGGATAAAGGGATCACAACCATCGCTGTAAAATATACCAGCCGTGCAAAAAAAAAACCGATAACGCACTGTGGCGGCTGTTGTTTGCTCAAATCATTTTTTTTTTGGAAGTAACAGAGAATTTGTACTGAAACGGCATCTCGGGGTTGCCTGGCTACCCGGCTTCAACACAGAACTCTGAGCAGCTGCTGTTGACAATGTAGGTACAATGTGTGTCTCGATAGCTTGTGATTGTCTTTTTCCCTGTGAAAATCGTTCCAGATAGAGCGCTGGGGTGAGATGATCATTTATATTGTTCACTGAATTGCTGTTATGAAAATGCTATTTTTTTTCCCAGTGAAACATGTCAGATGGGGTGTTATTTGATGGATGTCTTCAAACTTAACAAAAGGATAAATAATGTCGCTATTTCATTTTCCCCCCGTATTGTTCAAGTCATGCATAATTCCGGAGGCAAGAAAGCGAGCTGCGCTAAAGTTGGTCCCAATTTCGTTGAAATGTGGAACCGCACTTTGAAGCGACACCTTGCATTTAATCCCCATTCTTTCCATGTGGGCAAGTGTGTGCGACATAGTCAGGAGGCACTTTCAAGATTCAGAGCCTCACATTTAAAAAATAAAATGGTTTAAGCAAATCTGCGTGTTGCTGTTATAGCGCAGAAGGGTTTCCATTTTTTGGCCTGAAAAAAATATTTGGGAATATTACGTTTTCTGCAAATAATTGTAGACCTTCCTCAAATAGAATTCCACCTCTTTTTCCTACGAGGGCGTAGCCATCAGCTCGCCAAAATCTTGAAGATATGAAGCCAAGCAAATTTCCCCAGTTGCAATGAACCGTAAAGCAGGAATCCTCCAACTCGGCACGCTTCAATGTATTGCCTAGTAAATCGCGAAGCGGCACAAGGAGGCTGTCTTATCCGCCAATTCCTGCGAGCTATAAACATTTAGACACTCCAATTTCATAAGGCAGTGGGAACGTGCTCGATAAGAGAGAGGAAGGAAACGATGCAGCGTTCTTGGAAAGATTCAGAGGAACGGAACCAATGAGATAGTAACCCTTGCATCTCCTCTCTCCCCGTCCCTCCCCCCACCCTAGTCACTGTCTGTGTAACCCGCTAACACCTAGCCTACACCCAACAATGGACCATTGTGGGCTCCACCTTTCCTAAATCAGCATTATTTTTTGCATATCTTTCATTCATTTGATCTATATCTCTCTATATCACCCGCTATATTCCTCGTTTCCCTTTCCCCGACTCTCAGTCTGAAGAAGGGTCTCGACCCGAAACGTCACCCGTTCCTCTTATCCAGGGATCCTGCCTGACCCGCTGAGTTACTCCAGCATTTTGTGTCCATCTTTAGCCGTTTCAAAGAGCGGGCACGGGTTGATTGGTTGAGTGCCCTGTTTCTGTGCGGCCTCCATCAATCCTTGATTACAAAACATTTGGATTGCATGCAACACACACCCGAAACAATGCAGGTATAATTACACGGCTGTAATGTAATTGAGGATATTCACATGACAACATAAACCTTGAAGGAATAAATCCCTGTGGTTTTTGCATCGCTCCCTTCAAAGTGTTCTTTCTAAAAGCTGTCAGACCTTTTTTTTTGTTTTTGTCAGTACTTTTGGTTTCATTGTTTATGGCTCTGGTTCCATGTCTGGAAACCGTGGACATGTTTCCTGTCAACAGTTAACAGGTTTTTCTTCCCAACAAAAGCTGAGAGCGTGCATAGCCCTTGTGTTGTTGCATTGAAACGGCTCTCCCATCCTCAGTAGCAATTTAAAAAAAAAAGTGGGTTGACAGATCCCGAGCTTTGTATTCCCCCGAAGCTTTCTAAGATGCTGCTGTTTTCGTTCTCCGCGGGTTTCTGACAGCTGAGGAGCGGTGTGATTTATACGGAAGGATGTGGCAAGCGTTTCTGCCAATAATGCAATAAGTATCTAGTTTGAAGAAAATAATGATAATTGCACCTTGTGGACTAAACCAGGAGTAAGTCTGAAGAAGGGTCTCGACCCGAAACGTCACCCATTCCTTCTCTCCAGAGATGCTGCCTGTCCCGCTGAGTTCTCTAGCATTTTGAGTCTATCTTCAGACTAAATCAGGTAATGGTCGACTACAGTTAGTCTTGAACATTGAATAATAATATCTAATAAGGCGGATCGAATAATCTTAAAATCATTGTATCTTCAACCCAACTTTGATGTGACCATAAAATACAGTGCCCTCCAGAATGTTTGGGACAAAGACCCATCATTTATTTATTTGCCTCTGTACTCCACAATTTGAGATTTGTAATAGAAAAAAAATCACGTGTGGTTGAAATGCACATTGTCAGATTTTAATAAAGGCCATTTTTATACATTTTGGTCTCACCATGTAGAAATTACAGCAGTGTTTATACATAGTTCCCCCCATTTCAGGGCACCATAATGTTTGGGACACGTGGCTTCACAGGTGTTTGTCATTGCTCAGGTGTGTTTAAATTTATCCTTAATGTAGGTAAAAGAGAGCTCTCAGCACCTAGTCTTTCCATTACCTTTGGAAACTTTTATTGCTGTTTATCAACATGAGGACCAAAGATGTACCAATGAAAGTCAAAGAAGCCGTTATGAGACTGAGAAACAAGAGTAAAACTGTTAGAGACATCAGCCAAACCTTAGGCTTACCAAAATGAACTGTTTGGAATATCATCAAGAAGAAAGAGAGCACTGGCGAGCTTACTAATCGCAAAGGGACTGGCAGGCCAAGGAAGACCTCCACAGCTGATGACAAAAGAATTCTCTCTATAATAAAGAAAAATCCCCAAACACCCGTCTGACAGATCAGAAACACTCTCCAGGAGTCAGGTGTGGATTTATCAATGACCACTGTCCACAGCAGACTTCATGAACAGAAATACAGAGGCTGCACTGCAAGATGCAATCCACTGGTTAGCCGCAAAACTAAGAATGCCAGGTTACAGTTCGCCAAGAAGTACTTAAAAGAGCAACCACAGTTCTGGAAAAATGTCTTGTAGACAGATGAGACGAAGATTAACTTATATCAGAGTGATGCAGTACTTAGCAAAGTATGGAGGAGAGAAGGAACTGCCCAAGATCCAAAGCATACCACCTTATCTGTGAAACACGGTGGTGGGGATGTTATGGCCTGGGCATGTATGGCTGCTGAAGGTACTGGCTCACTTATCTTCATTGCTGATACAAATGCTGATGGTAGTAGCATAATGAATTTTGAAATGTATAGACAAATCCTATCTGCTCAAGTTCAAACAAATGCCTCAAAACTCATTGGCTGGCAGTTCATTCAACAGCAAGACAATGATCCCAAACATACTGCTAAAGCAACAAAGAAGTTTTTAAAACCTAAAAAATGGTAAATTCTTGAGTGGCCAAGTCAATCACCAAATCTGAACCCAATTGAGCATGCCTTTTATATGCTGAAGAGAAAACTGAAGGGGACGAGCCCCAAAACAAGTATAAGCTAAAGATGGCTGCAATACAAGCCTGGCGTTGCATCACCATAGATGACAGCCAGCAACTGGTGATATCCATGAATCGCAGACTTCAAGCAGTCATTGCATACACAGTATATGCAACAAAACACTAAACATGACTTCTTTCATTTACATGACATTGCTGTGTCCCAAACATTATGGTGCCCAGAAATGGGGGCACTATGTATAAGCACTGCTGTAATTTCTACATGGTGAAACCAAAATGTATAAAAATGGCCTTTATTAAAATCTGACAATGTGCACTTAAACCACACATGATTTTTTTTCTATTACAAATCTCAAATTGTGGAGTACCGAGGCAAATAAATAAATGATGGGTCTTTGTCCCAAACATTATGGAGGGTACTGCATTAATAGTATTAAACAGTATGTGATAGAGAATACCTTTTAATAACCTCTCACCACCTAAGCTTTTCATATTTGGAACTTTTGTATATAATATTTTTTTTATTTGAAGTAAATAGTTTACAATATATAGCTTACTTTATAAACTAACACCTTAATTCAGTATTACTACAAATAGCATATCAATACATAATATCTTCTATTTTTATGGAAATAAAGAAAAAGATATATAAAAGAATAAAGAAAAAAGGAAAAATAAAAGGGATTAAAATAAAAATAAAAATTTTCGCACATATACAATTAAAAATTAAAAAGATAATTTGAAAAACAATAATATTACATATATATATATATATATATATAAACAAAAACTAAAGACATTGTACGAGATACTATTTGGAACTTTTGATAGCAGGTTCTCTTTATGTGATGACCGGAGGAATTTATGCAAATGGGATTCAGATCAACAGAAAATTTAAATTAAAGAGTCAAGATATGTAATATTATCTCTAACGTCAAAATAAAAAAGATTTAATGTAAGCAGGCACTAATGAGCCTCATTTCTACATAAACGAGTTGGTGGTGTTGTCCAACTCAATAAGCAGGCCCTTTCAATCAATTGAGAAATGCATGCTCTGATGTCTTAGGTTGAGCATAAACGTTTAAAATGCTTGTGGATTTTTTTGTAATTCTCTCCCCCCCCCGCCACCGAGTTATCCCATGGAGCTCAATTTATTATTTTAGCAATTTGGAGGGGTTGTGTAGACTCTGAAATTGATTGGGATCAGATGCAAAATATGCGATTGTAGGCTCCACGCACTCAGCACTTCACCGACGCAAATGAAAGACCTGATGTCCCGTCCACACCGGACAAATAAATAGTAGATTTGAAATGTCAGGAAGGCGTGCGCTCTCCTCCTTGAGATTCTGCAGCAGGCATAGAGCAGCTGAGGCAGTTTCCAATAGGAGACATCACCCGCTGTAGCAACTTGTACACTCTGGTTAGCTTTGTATGTGAATGGATGGCGCTAAAACTCAGCAAGGACCTTGTCCAAGATAGACACAAAATGCTGGGCCAGGCAGCATTTCTAGAGAAAAGGAATAGGTAATATTTCTGGTCGAGACCCTTCATCAGACTGTGTCAGGGGAGAGGGAAACTTGAGATGTGAAGAGGGGCAAAGAACAAATGAATGAAAGGTGAGCGAAAGGACAAATCAAAGCCAGCAACGATGATCAAGGAAAGGTGGAGCCAACAATGGTCCATTGTTGGCTGTGGAGAAGGTGATAACGAGTAGAACAAGTGAAACTAAGCAGGAGGCCAATGAAACAAGTTGGATGACTAGAGTGGGGGAGGGACGGAGAGAGATGGAATGCAAGAGTTACTTGCATCTCAGCCGATTGAGCTGTTGACAAACACGTTGCTTTGGCCATGGATGTGATGTGTAATTTTATAAATGGACGATCATTTTTAATTGATGGCATAACTGGCAGTCAATGGGATTGGCAGGTAGAGGCAATTATGTTTTTAACTAGAAATGTACTTTTGGAGACTTTCAGGAATCAAATGTGAAAACGTATCAAAATGTCACATTTGTTTAAAAAAAAAGCATCCAACTCACTTTGATCATTTCTTTTTTGATCCAAATTAAGAAAAAGTATTTGCCATCACAAAGCTAGCACAATATCTTCATACCCTTTTGAGTTTAGAACAATCATACAATATTTACCTATTGTTCTATGCATGAATATTAATTCACAGGATGTTGATTTATATAATTGCAGGTAACCCTGCATTTCCTCTCCCCCACCCTAGTCCATCTACTAGTTCCACTATTCCCATCCTAGTATTCCTCCCGTTAGCACATCTTCCCCAGCCACCAATGGGCCATTCTGGACTCCACCCTTCCTTAGTCATCTGTTTGTTGACCCTGATTTGTGTCTGACCTTTTCCTACCTCCAGTCCCCCATCCCCGCCTCTACTTTCAGGCTGAATAAGGGTTCCATCCCAAAACGTCACCCGTCCTTTTTTTTCCAGAGATGCTGCCTGGTTAGGAAGGAACTGAAGATGCTGATTTTTTTCAGGTCCTTTCAGGTTAGGCAGAGGTTTATTGCACCTCCTCCAAGTCGTTGTTCTCAGTGTAGTCTCCTATATATCGGCGAGACCAAGTGCAGACTGGGCGATTGTTTCGCTGAACACTTGCGCTCAGTCCACCTTGGCCTACATGATCTCTCTTTTGCCAAACATTTTAACTCCCCTTCCCATACTGACCTTTCTGTCCTGGGCTTCCTCCACTGCCGTAGAGAGGAAACACACAAATTGGGTGAACAGCACCTTGTATTTCGCTTGGGCAGCTAACAACCCAGCAGTGTGAACGTTGATTTCAAGTAACCCTTTCATTGCCTCCCTCCCCCACCCTAATCCTTTTACTAGTTCCATTGTTCGCATCTTTGTGTTCCTCTCCGTTATCACCTCTTCCCCAGACAATAATTGGCCAATGTGGGGTCCACCCTTCCTTTGTCATCTCTTGTCGGTCCTGATTTTTCCCTATCTCCAGTCCCCCCTCCCTTTACTTTCAGTCTGAAGAAGGGTTCCAACCCGAAACGTCACCCGTCCTCTTTCTCCAAAGATGCTGCCTGACCCGCTAAGTTACTCCAGCATTTTGTGCCTATCTTCAGTATAAACCAGCATCTGCAGTTCCTTCCCACATGTTTAATTGATTTCCTATTTTTTTAAATGAACTTGTATCTAATAATATCAGGTCCATTTTTCTTTAGTGAAATAAGAAGAATCAGAAGGAGCCGTACCATCTTCATCCATTTTTTCATAAAGGTTTTAAGATGGTAACCAGTCAGTGTGGAGGGATGCGAGGCATAGTTCAGGAGAGGTAATGTGCTATTTTAAATCACTATCCATGTAGAACCAGGTGAATATAGACTCATGCTAAACCTGCAATCGTTCTACTAATGGAATGATGTGGTAATCTTAATGTATAAATTAAATCTAAATTAACATTCTGAAACAATTTGAACCACAGGGGCATCAGAAATAGAATATATCATTTAAGGAAGTGGTATGATAAGCGTACGGTATCAGTAGATAATTGACTTTGGAATTGCAAGCACTATAGAAATATAACTTTGCCTACCCAAATAGAATGTCTTCAATTTACTACAGGTCTATGGTGTACTAACCGTGAAATTAGCATCGAAGCTCTCCGGGATAGTGTTATAGAGCCATACAGCGTGGAAATAGGCCCTTCCGCCCAACTTGCCCACACAGACCATCTACACTAGTCGCACTACTTGCCTATGCTTGGCCCATATCCCTCAAACCCTATCCTATTCATGTACCTGTCCAAATGTCTCTAAAATATAATGATAGTGCCTGCCTCAACTGCCTCCTCCAGCAGCTCGCTCCCCCCCCCCCCCCCCTTGTGTAAAAAAAGTAACCTCTCAGGTGTTTATTAAATCTCTCCCTCCTCACCTTAAACCTGTGTCCTCTGGTACTCGATTCCCCTACTCTGGGCAAAATACTCTGTGCATTTACCAGATCTATTGCTCTGACGATTTAGTATACCTCTATAAGATCACCCCTTATCCTCCTGTGCTGACCAAAATCTTAAAATAACAATTAGACATAACAACATTGATAGATCTCGGGACCAGCAATGAAAGCATTGTGGAAGCACCCATTCTGGAATCATTATTTAATTGGCATTTATGTCTTGCCTTCTCAGTTGAATCTTCTGAGACTTTGAAAATAGACATTTAATTTTCCTGTCACTGGCAGTAGGTTAGAAAAATTAAGGTATTTGATCTCAGTTTATAGAAGATTTCATGTGGCTCTTTTGGGATATTAGAAGTTGTTTGTTCATGAGTCATGGTTCAAGCTTCTAGATGGATTAGCCGACAGATTATAAAGGATGATTATATTGAGTTTGGTAGAATAAATTGATAAATATATTTTCAGCAATTGCCTCATAAGACATAACATTTGCGAATAAAGGAGTTAACTTATTGTTTATCAAGATCTAATCATTTTTAAATTACACAATTTGGTTTATAAACTACATTAAATATAAACATTTTAGATAACTTGCAGCTTTTATGAAGGTAGACGGCTCTTCATTAAAATTCAATATTCTTGGAGCTGCTTCCTAGCTCAATCAAATATTTGCCCACAATAGTTACAAAAAGTTGTTAGTGGAAATAATATACATTTTAGCTGGCCACATCCATTTATAAATGTGTTATTGTCATCGACTTGTTTAGATAGCAATGTAAAAAACTTAGTTAGGAAATTATTGATTCCTTGGCTTGGCTTAGCTAGTTTTTCATCTTATGTATTGTCATGGAGTTATAGAAACATTCAGCACTGAAACAGGCCAAACAAAATTCCCCATCTAAGGTAGTTCCATTGGCCCACATTTGGTCCGTATTCCTTAAACCTTTCCTATCTATGTACCTGTCCAAGCATCTTTTAAATGTTGTTATAGTACCTGCTGTGTGTCCCTTAATAACTAATTAAGTTATTCGGCTTGTTTTTTTTATCATCCTCTGGCAAACATTTAGCCTTGAAGAGAACAACAGAAGGAAACTATTTAACACCTTACTTATCTGCATCAGGCTTGGAATGAGAACCATCTACATAAAGAGAACAATTCAATGAAGGTGTCAGTGAAGGAACAAAGAGATATGACAAAGAAAACAAACACAAAGTGCTTAAGTAACTCAGCTGGTTAGGTAGCATCTCTGGAAAGTGAAGTTCAGGATGGGTCCCTTCTTCAAATGAATTGTGGTAGGGAGGGAGATCGCTGGAAACTGAGGCAGGGCAAAGTCTGGCAAGTGATAGGTGGATACACACAAAAAGCTGAAGAAACTCGGCATCTCAGCCAGCATCTCTGGCGAAAAGGCATAGGTGATGTATCGGGTTGATACAGGTGAGTGGCATTTTCAATGGCAGATGGGTGAACAAAGGCCAGAAATGAAAATGACAAAGGGCTGTAAAAAAAAAAGGAAAGGAGTGATATGTGCAACCAAAGGAAGGAATATAGGAGGAAGGGGGGAAAGGAAAAATAATTCCCTCAACTATTGGCCTTGGTGCACATTAAGATTGAACAGAAAATAATGAATGTGCGAAGGTGGAAATAAATTAAGAGGGTTGTGATCTTCCAAAATTAATTGGATTCACGAATGGTTCTCAAAGTTTAGCAGGAAGTGAATAAAATCCCACTATTTAATAAAGAAGGGAAGGAGAAAACCAAAGAGAAGCCCAGTTAGTCTGACATCAGTAGTAGGGAAAAAAATTGGTACCAGCATAATTAGAACATAATAACATGATTCGGCAGATCAACTTGGATTTACAAAATGGAAATTGAGTTTCCAAAACCTGTTGAGAATTTGTTTTGAGGTTGCAACCCTCAGAATAGATGATGGGAAATCAATGGAAATCAGATATTCAATAATCTTTTGATAAGATGCCAGACAAGAGGCTATTAACTATCTGCATTGGGGCAATATATTTACATGAATTGAGGATTGGTTAAAAGATAGAAAACAGAGAGTGGGAACAAACATTTCATTTTTGGTTAGGGAGATTGTCACTAATTGGGTGCCACATTGGTGAGATTGGTACTGCGCCCCCAGTTATTCACAATCTTTATCAATGTTTGCATAAAAGGACCAGATATTGTTTACTGATGATACAAAAACTGGGTGAGCAAGATGCAGAGAAGCTTCAAAGGAAAAAAAGGCAATTTAAGTGGATGAAGACATGGCAAATAGTGCACAGGTATCACGTGGGAAAATACTAAGCAGAAACCGTAGCAATGTGGAGTATTTGTTAAATTAATACCTGCAAATTCAAAAGCAGCTGTAGCAAGTGGTTAGGAAGGTAAGTGGTACACAGGACTTCAATACAATATTTACATAAGAGTAAAGATTGCAATTTATATAAAGCTCCAGTGTATATGAATAACTGAAACTTAAAATGCAGTATTAATGAGTGGTTAGGACGGAAAATGGTACCTAGGCCATTACAGTAGTATTTACATAAAATAATAAATATTGCAATTATATAACTCATCCGTGAGACTGCAATTTCAATGTTGTGTACACGTTTGGCATCTCTACCCGCAAAAGGTTATACTTGTAATGGTGGAAATTGGTCAAATGTTCGCCAGATTCCCAGGGTGGGAGGATTGTCCTGGACAGCGAGATTCATACTGGACATATTAAAGTTCAGAAGACTGAGAGGTGATCTCATTGAAATGCAGAAATTTCTTACTGCATTTGTCAAGGAAGGCCTTTACCCGAGGACAGTAAATCCATGGAGTTCACTATCCATGAAAGTTGTGGAGGCTCATTGTTGAGTTCAAGTCAGAGATTGGAGGCACAATGATGTGCAGCTTCTAAAATCTGTCATAGAACACTTCTTCTTCTTTCGTGTGGCGTGCACAGCCTAAAGTTGTTGGACAACTTGTTCTATTTGATCTTCCATTTGTGCACATCGAGTTGATTGCATTAGTCGAAACAGGGCGGACCACGTGAAGGTTGCAATCTTCCACCCCTCATAGAATAAAAAGTGGTGTAATAACTCGGCGGGTGTCAACAACAGCAAATTCTCTAGAGGACTTGGGTAGGTGACATTTTGGGTCTAGGCCCTTCTTTAGACTGGGTCTTCAGACCCTTTTTCAGTCAGAGATTGATAGACTTTTTGAAATTAAGGAATTCAAAAGATATGTATAAATAATGCTGAGGTACAATATTAGCTATAATCTTCATTGAATGGTGGCACAAAAGGGAGTGTCTGAATGCTCTGCTCCTGCTTCTAATTTTCATGTACTTATTATTAAAACTGTCATCAGTATCTTTCCAGCCCACCTGAAGGAAATTGGTCTCTGTAGTTCTCACAGAAGAGCAGGCAGAAACATTTATTTCATGCCAGTAGCCATTCATATTAGCACATAGGCATCCATCTTTCACTACCAATTTCAGAATTTTGTTAAGTTTCTCCCCAATTCCTTACATTAAAATATTCGCCCATTAGAAATCGAGTTATCACCTATCCTGTGCATTCTGCATGTCCACTGCATATTCATCCTTATTTGTTATCAATGCAGTAGCAAACCCTCCTAACTAACCCTTGCTCATCCTCCATGGCTCAACCTGGAGTCTGTCAAAGTGGTAGTGAAATGGTTATGGTCAAACAGCACAGAGACAGCAGGCCCTTTGGCCATGCCCACCAAGGTGCCCCATCTACACTAGTCTCACCTGCCATATCCTTCATTCCATATCGTTCCATATCCTTAAAGCTTTCATAACAATGTACTTGTCTCATTTTATTTTAAATGTTGTTAAAGTTTCTTGCATTTTTTTGGGATGTGGGAGGAAACCAAAGCTCCTGGAAAAAGCTCACTCACTCACAATGGCATGTGCAAACTCCATACAGACAGCACCCAAGGTTAGGGATTTACTCCGTTCTCTGGCACCGTGAGACAGCTGCTCTACCAGCTGTACCAGTGTGTGGTTTTCCTCAGTTTGGTCACAGCTGCTTAACAAGTGCAACTTTGATTATAATTTCCAGCATAGTGAATAGCTTTACATAACAAAGCCAAACTGGAAGGGTTTGAGGAGAGAGAAGCAATATTGTTTGCAAAAGTTATGTCATCAGATATCACATGGAGAGGTGTTGGAAGTCCAAACGGTTGGACATTTTATGATAAAATCTCCAGCAATGCCTAGAGCTAGAGAAGCTCTCCCTTCACCAGGCAGAGATCAAAACAGGAAAACTCAATGGCTTTGCCCTCCTGGGAGAAATCAGGCCACCTTTAACACCTCTGTAGCTGAATGGATACAGTAGTCAAGCACAAACTGATAATGAAACTCGGACTTCAGATCATTGCACATTTTCTAACAGATAAGAAAGTCCATGTTTGTTTTCATCAAGCAGCAGAGATCCTAAACATTTTCTTTGTTCTGATTTTTTTAATTTAACAGATTTTTGCTGCCTCTACTCTACCTGTAAATTCATTCCATGGATTTAATATATGTCCCAAAAAATATATTTTATTCACCTGAGCACCTCCATGTTCTTCTATCTCTTTAATTTAGGTTTAAATATTTGTTAGGATTTATATTTTCCATAATGTTCACATAAAGCATTCACCAATTAATTAGTCTGGCAGTGATGGCAAATTGTTAGATTTTGTCAAGTGATTGTGAAATATTTAATATATTGTAGCGATGGCATTAATTAGACAGAAACATTTGTGTTTTCAAAGAGCCTCCAAAACCATTAGTTCACATTTTCAAAACTTAAATGACTATAAAGCATCACTATATATAAGTGTCGGTATGGCAACTGCTTTGCCCAAAACAGCAAGAAACCGCAGAGTCATGAACGCAGCCCAGTCCATCACACAAATGAACCTCCTCCCCTCCCACTGATTTCTTGTACTGCCAAGGAAAACCAGCCAAAATTATCACTCACACCCCGGTCGTTCTCTCTTCTCCCTTCTCCTGTCAGGCAAAAGTTACAAAAGCTTGAAAGCACGTACCAACAGATTTGAGAACAGCTTCTTCCCTCAGTTATCAGATTCTTTAACGGACCTCTCATATGCTGAGCATGTATTCTTGATCATTCCAATGAATCTTATTGTATCTCTTCCACTTTTTTTCTGCACTTTCTCTGTAGCTGTAACACTATTGTAGAAGAGTTGGGCGGGGGAGCGGCACAGTGGCGCACCGGTAGAGCTACTACCTTACAGTGCCAGAGACCCGGGTTCAATCCCAACTTCGGGGACTGTATGTGCGGAGTTTATATGTTCTCCCTGTGACCTGCATGGGCTTTCTCCGGGCACTTCCTCCCACACTCCAAAGACGTACAGATTTGTAGGTTAATTGATTTCGGTAAATTGTCCCTAGTGCGTAGGATAGTGCAAGTGTACAAGTTGGCATGGTCCCCATGGGCCAAGGGACCTGTTTCCACCCTTTATCTCTGAAGTCTAAAAGTCTAAAGTCTACCTGCTGTACTAATATATGGTATGATATGCTTGGATAGTATATAAATAAAGTTTTACACTGTATCTCATTACACATGACAATAATAAATCAATACCAATATCAATGAGGCCAAAGTGCCTTGCCTGCGTCAGAAGGATTAAAGTCCTACAGGCAGATTTGGCTCAATCATATAACCCGACACTGATGGAGAATGCACTGCTTTTCATCTGAAATGTTAAAATTAGGCCCCATCCATTCTTTCAGATAGAAGTAAAAGAACTCATGACATTACATTGAAGAATTTCAGTTCTGTCCCTCCGGTCCTAGCCAATATATGTTCTACAACAAACCTCACAAAAAACTTGTTTATATCACACTGTTGCTTGTAGGAATTTGCTGCATACAGGTTACCTGTCTGTTCCAAAATAGGGCTGTTTCTCCACCTTGAAAGGGTCACAGAACTAAAAGGACGTACCTTTAGAAAGGAGATGAGGAGGAATTTCTTTGGTCAGAGGGTGGTGAATCTATGGAATTCATTGCCACAGATGGCTGTGGAGGCTGAGACATTGTGTATTTTTTCAGAAATTGAGATACTTGATTGGTAAGGGTATCAAGGGTTGTGGGGAGAAGGCAGGAGAATGGGGTTGAGAGGGATAGATCAGCCATGATCAAATGGCAGAGTAGCCTCGATGGGCCGAATGGCCTAATTTTGCTCCTATGACTTATGAACTCCCTTTCTCCATCACAGCAAAGAGGCTGAAATTGTGAACCTTTTGTCTACTCGGTCCCCTCCCCACTCCATTGTTACCCCTCTTCTAAAATAATTTAGAGACATCATCAATTAATATTCTCTCTCTCGCTCCCTGAGTGAACAGTTCACTTTATACCCAAAAATATTTTAAGGGGAATTTGGAACTTTTCCTCCAACCCACTCTCCCTAAAAGGCTAATAAAAATGCAACTACTTTACATGGACAATGTTGGGACACATATGGAGTACTGCTCTCCTTATTTAAGAACGTTATTGTACTAGCAAATTCAGAGAAGGTTTAATAGAGTAATGCCTTAAATTGGTGGAAAGGATGGATAGGCTAGCTTATATCTGTTGTAGTTTGGTAAAATGAGAGGTGACTTCATTGAAACATTTAAAATCCCTGATGGCTCACCACAGGGTGGATGTGGAGGTCAATGTAGAACAAGTTTAAAATTGCGGAGTCACCCATTCAAGGCCATAATGAAGAACTGAAGTTACAATTAGATCCGATTTGATCTTAGAGTTCTATAGCATGGAAACAGACCCTTTGGCCCAACTTGCCCGTGCTGACCAGGATGCCTCATCCACACTAGCTTACACTAGTCCCACCTGCTTGCATTAGGTCCATATCCCTCTAAACCTTTCCTATCCATGAACCTGTCCAAATTCCTTTTAAATCTTTAAATCTTATTCAATAACTGGTTCAGGCAGCATCTCTGGAGAACACTGATAGGTGACATTTTTGGTCGGGACTCTTTTTCAAACTGTTTATTGCCTGACAGATAGAAGACCTGGTCTATTCTGATACAGACAGAGAAAACAAGTTACCTGAATTTGTACAATTCATTATTATGTCTGGTAGGACTCGACATAACCAGAGAGGTGATGTTCATCAAAATTGGACCTCCTCATGCAAGGGGCCACTAACAGATAGGTAGGTGTGGGAGTAGTTGGTGGAGATGGAAGGGAATGGATAGCAAGCAAAATGCTTGCTTGGAAATGCTGAAAGGGGTGAGGTTATTGGCGATGGAATCCTATGAAATTGCAAAAAATAATCAATTGAATGCACACTCGTGGCGAAGAGGAGAGCTCTATCCTTTCGGTAATACCCGCAATATGGGAAATAAATAATATGCAGATAAGGGCACTGTTAACTATGGTGGGGGGAAAACCATGATTCAGAAGGAAGATAACTCAGAATGTAGTTGTGTGGAAAATCTCATCATCAGAGCAAATGTGATGGAAACAGAGGCTCATAAGTTTATGTCATAGGAGCAGAAGTAGGCCATTTGGCCTGTTGAGTCTACTCCGCCATTCAATAATGGCTGATCTACCTTTCCCTCTCAACCCCATTCTCTGGCCTTCTCATAACCGTTGTCACACATATTAATCAAGAATATGTCGATCTCCACCGTAAAAATACCCAAGGACTTGGCCTCCACAACTGTCTGTGGTAATGTATTCCAGATTCACCATCCTCCGACTAAAGAAATTCCTCCTCATCTCCTCTCTAAAGGTGCGTCCTTTTATTCTGAGGCTATGCCTTCTGGTCCTAGACTCTCCCATTAGTGGAAACATCCTCTCTACATCCACTCTATCCAGGCCTTTTACTATTCTGTAAGTTTCAATGAGGTCCCACCTCATCCTTCTGACCTCCAGTGAGTGAAGGCCCTGTGCCGTCTTCTTCTTCTTCTTTCGTGTGGCGTGCACAGCCTAAAGTTGCAGGACAACTTGTTTTATTTGATCTTCTGTGTGTGCACGTCAAATTCATTGCATTAGTCGAAACAGAGCGGACCACGTGAAGGTTGCAATCTTCCACCCCCCCTTGTGCCGTCAAATGCTCATCATACTTTAACCCAATTATCCTGGGTGATTCACAGAGTAGAATCCATGCAGGAATCAAGGTAGCACAAACAGTAGATGATATAGTTGTGGGGATACAAGTCACTGCAGATGCTGGAATCTTTCATAAAATACAAAGTGCTGAAGGAACTCAGCTGATCAGGCAGCATTTATGGAGAGAAATGACAGACACCATTTTAGGTCAGGATGCTTCTTGAGATAGCTGTGAGAGTCTGTAGGTTTGTAGAGGATCTTAGTTGCTAGCTTATTCCCCAAGATGGAAATAGTGATTCAGAAAGAGAAGGAAAAGGCAGAGAACGACCATGAGAAGGTCAGAGCTGGGTGGAAATTTGTAGCAAAAGAATGAAATTTTGAATTCTGCACGAGTACAGGATATACTGAAAAATTAGTTGAGATATGGTGCTCAAGAACCAAAACAAAACCATTCCATGTAATCCACAGAGGAAGGGTTATACGGGCCTCCGCAAGTTTCCATAGAGACACCTTTGATTGGTGAAAGTGGGAGGAGTTCAAGTAGTTATTCAAAGCATGATCAGGCAAATAATTGCATTGGTGGAGAACTGATGAAGTTTCTGTACACAGAGGTGGGCGGTGTGAGATGGAGGACTATAGGAACTGGATGTCCATGATTAAGGTAGACCAGAAGATGGGTTCTGACTCAAAAATTCCCTCCAGAGATTACTGCTGAGTTGATTGCACCAACATTGAGTTACTCCAATACTTTGCGTTTCACTCACAATTCCAATATTTAAAGTTCCTTGTGTCTCCATAGAGATAGGCCATTTGGGACAAAGGAATTGGAAGCTGCCTGTGGTAGAAGGTATCAGATGTTTACAGATATATGTGGGACAGCACTGAAGAAAAGAAGGCATGAGGAAATAAGTTCAATGGAGCAGGAGTAGAAACAATGGGTCTGCTTGTGGACCTTGGACAGGAGGTGTACGCATGCATTATTTATCCACGAGTAGTTGCTCTACTCAACAGCCAAAAATCTGTAGCCTCCCTTTGATCTGGTATTTTGTTGGTTCACATGCTTGATCAATAGTGTTTTATCATTAATGTTTTATTATTATTAATGTTTAGTGTTTTATGAGTCATTCGTAACTGTCACTGTATGTCATGTTATTACCTGGGCGGAGCACCAAGGCAAATTCCTTGTATGTGAATTCTTCGCCAATAAACTTACTTACTTACTTATTGTGTAGAGTAATCAAAGTCGAGAGTTGAGGAAAGATTTCCAGGAGATTGGGGAAAATGACTGCGGAGCTGAAAGTGTTTTAAGGGTAGCATAAGCTAGGGTGATGTCCGATTCACCTCTATCCGCATTGCCTGACATTGGACTTTGTTGCTGAGAACTATATTTTGCACTCTATATCTTTTCTTTCGCTCTACTTGTGTTTGGCATGATTGTATCGCTGAATGGTATTATCTGATTTAATTGGCTAGCACGCAAAACAAAGCTTTTCCTTGCACCTCGGTACACGTGATAATAATTAACCAAAGCCTGCCAAAACGGGGAGGCGAAATGTTGTCTTTATATTGTTGGAAAGGAATGTGCGTCGGTGGATGGGCCTGGGCCGTTCTCATATTATCACATTATATATATTATCTCTATTATTCTTTCATGTAGTTTATAATTACCTAGAGTCAAACGTTCAACCTGTGCGGAGGGTATGTATGTTCGTGGGGGAAGGGGGAGTGAGTGAGCCGGCTAAATCCAACATAATCACTACCTGGGCTCCAAGATCAACTATGCCAACTCTCCTCCAGACGCCGCCGTTCCAATGCGCTTGCGCCCAATTCGCAATGCTCGCTGGAAGCTCTCGCCCCCCCGTTTCTCCGCCCCCTCCCTGCGTCGTGAACAACATTCACCGGGAACTACATCTCCCAGCATGCCCCTCCACCCGGACCGGCCAATCAGGAACCTGGGAACCGCAGGGCGTCGATGAGGTAATGGGTCGCCGAGCGCTTTCAGTGAGAGAATGCTTTGATGAGGTCCGACCTGATGAACAGATGGAATTTTATTCGGGGAGGAGGGAGAGTGGCTAGAGGAGGGAAACTTCTCTTCCGCTTCACCCCTTTCTCGGCTGTTGCTGGAATATAGGCGCCTGTGTGATATATTTTTTTTTTTTTTTTCCTGGAGCATGGGGGGGGGGGGGGGAAGCAGAGAGAGGAGGGAAAGGGAAGTAGTGAGTGAGGTGTGCGGTGAGCTGCCAGGACCTGGTGCTGCTGGCGGCGGCGGCGGCGCGCTTTGATGTCGGCTCGCGGTGCAGGGGCTTCGAGTTAAATCGTTGGAGGCGGTTAGTCGCGAGCGGGCGGGAGGGCGGGCGGCGGCAACGGGAGGCAGAGGCGTCGACATTTCTCCTCAGCTCCAGGCAAAGGGAAAAAAAGCTCTCAACCCCCACCCACCCCCCATCAAAAAAAACCCCTCTCTTCAAGATTAACGCTGTTCCCGGGAGGGTGTTTTACAAAAAAAAATCTGCTCGGGTCTTTTGTTCATTTTTTTAGTTAAGCGAGGAGGGAGGGGGGGGGGGGAAAGAGAGGGTGTTTGATAAAATATAAATATATATCTGTACACTAAGTATCATGCAAGAGCCGGGGCGGAGGCGGCCGACGCCGCCGTTTCTACCCGGCCGTCGCGGCGGATCGTCGTCCTGGAAGAAACTTTGCAACAGATTCGGCTGGATCGAGGAGTTGCTGCTGCTCGCCGCCGTACATGTGTAGGACGGGGAGGGTGAGAGTGAACAGGTAAATCCGACCCTTTCTGTGTGCGTTTGTGTTTGTCTATGTACGTGCGTGTGAGAGAGAGAGAAAACATAGAAGGGAGAGGAGCTGTGGAAGTGGCTCAGCCACTCTGCGGCAAACTATTTTTTGGTGGTGGCGTGGGGTGGAGGGAGGGAGGTGAGGTTAAAGCAACTGCAAAAGTAGTTATACTGCTGAAAAGTATTGGATTTGCACTTTGGAGAAACATTTGGGACTTGCACTTTACTGGGGAGAACATTTTTGGCACTTGCACTTTGGGGAGAGCATTTTGAGACGTACACTTTGATGGCCAGATATGTTGGGGAGAAAAATCTGGGACTTGCAACTTTCTTGATCGGTTTACATGGATCTGGTTTGTAATGCACTTTTTTTTTTCCTGACGAGCAATCTTGCGCCATATGCCAGATCTTTCTACTTTATAACAACAGAAGAGGAAAGCTGCAGTTCTTCCATAAAGGGAATATTGGGGTTTTTGGAAGGCGAACGGCAAATAATCCAGTTATTTAATGGTTGGAAACTTTGCCCAACTTCACAGTTGTTGGTCCAAATAGTAGTGACATCTGTTCGCGTTCCTGAGCTGAATTAGCTGTTACATTGCATACAAAAACATTAGCTGAACACAAAAGTGGTGCTTCAGCGTTTGTTCATTGGTCTTAACGTTACTCTTCGTTGACAACTAAACATAAAACCATTGACATGTATATTTTAGCTTTTCAACGGCAGTTTTGGCAGGTGCTCTCAGTTTTGTTTTGCACTGATCAGTCTGCATATTGCCTATATTTTAGCTTCCTCATCAAATTTTTTAAATTACAATTTTGTATGTATTCAAAACATTGGCTTTCCTTCTCAAACCCTCCCTCCACCCGACGTCTGTTTGGACCATTTTGTGTGTGTGTGTGGGGGGGGGGGGGGGGAGCTTAACAATTTTTGGAAAATAGTTTGCTAAAGATATTTCATTTGTAATCCAAGTAGTCCAATACAATTATTTTATTGACAGGCGAGTACTGAAAGTATTAAGAATTGAACTTGTTGCGAACATGGTGTAGTTACGATTTGATTTTTTTGGTGTGGTTTAAGCATTAGTAGGACATTTGACCTTGGCTGACCTTTGAACTTCGAATATAAACGACTCCTTTGCCTAACAAGTCGATCCAGAAATCATTACAGCTCCATGAACATAGACAAATTAAAATGAGGTATCTCGAGTTCTTAATTCAATTGTTACTAAAATATATATATTTCTGACAATTTACTACAGAGGATGAAGTGGACAAGTTTAGGGTATGAAAATCAAATATCTGGAACATTTTGTCTTTGAGTAAGGTTTTTATACAGAACACATTAAAACCCACGATAGAAGGGCTAACGAATCGCGTGTAAATATGTAAGGTCTCTATAACGGGTTAAATTAAATATTGCATGTGCTCACCCATATTGTAATTAATTCTGAAGAGGGATACTTCATGTTTGGATGGTACTAATTGGTTCAAAGTACTGATTGTTTAAAGGATAATAAGTACCAATGTGTGTAAAAATGCTCCAGTGACATGAACGATAAAACATCTGAGGACTGCTGATGGTATTTCGAGATAACTGCAATTTTTATTCGGTAGTTAAGAGATTTTAACACATGTTCACTATTTCTAATCAGATATAATTACACACGAAGACCTTTTAAGTTGTTTTGCATTCCGGGATTTGACTTTCTTACAGACTCTGCTAAATGCCTTGCGCCCTTGATAATTGTATTGTGGTATACCAACATGAAAATCTCAAATCCAATGCAGTTCGGATGTTGCGATTTTGGTAAATAAATATTGTTACTTCCCCAAGAGTGAGTTGGTGTGAACCCCAGTTTATACAATGTAGCATTTGGCATGGCGATGGGAAATTATTTGTATCTACCAATGATCCATACCTGTTTTTTTGGGGAATATAAATGTTTTGTATTTTAACCCTGTCTAGTATTTAAATCATTTTTTTGCGCAAATAGGTTTGATTGCGAGAATGACATCGTGTGGAATACAAAGGCATTCTGCTAAACGTGATTGACATTCGCGGGAGCATTGAGACTGCTTTGTTCTGAATACATATCACGATCAACAGAAAAAGTTGAATTTATAATCTTTAGATTTTTTTTGCCGGGTACAATTAGTGGATTAGGCCAAAGGATTTTCGGTGTGTACGATGTACGTATCTGGATGTTTGGTGAACTCCATGCAGTATCTGTACTAAGGCAGGGGGCGCTCTCTGGACCGTCTTAGAGGGGGCCAGGGAATGTGTATGTCTCCTGAGTGTGCGAGAGATTGAAAATAACAAAGAAAGTGTTTAAATATTTTCTTGTTGTTATTAATATTTGGGCGTTTGGACTTTAAAGGTCCCCGATGCACACGTCAGCTGAGCACAGATTTTTAAAGGTAGGTCGCGAAGCCAAGAGCGTGTTTAATTGCAGTGTGAGGTAGCTGTGCCTGAAAATGTGCAAAGGGTGAGTTGAATCGTACTTGGATTTTATGCCAATCATTTCTAGATCAAGTTTAGATGAGATTTGTTTCTAGCGAGATCTTTCGTAGATTGGTTAACGCTATGATATTCGATATTAGAAAGGCGTACAAGATGTAGCGTGTTTAAAACGGGGGAGCTTGGACCGTTTCTATTAGAAACAAACGAGAACAAGTAGCTAAAAGGGGTCTCGTTTGCACTTTCCCATCCCCCACGTTGTTCGAGAGGCCAAGAAATGAATGTGATGCGGGCTGCAGATGCATCAGTCAGATCGAGAGGACTTGTGCACAAACATCTCGCAAGTGCAAGGTATAGCGATTCTGTTCCAACCTGATCTGCAATCGCTGCAACTAGCACGTTTAGATATATCTATTTAACTATAGTTTGAAGGTGGACGAATAAAGATTTGCCCTTCAGGAAAGGATTCAGTAGTAAAAGTATCTAAGGAATAATAGCTTAAACATTGCAGCAGATTAAACAGCGATTGTAGGTGGTTTCGAAACATCAAACGGGAGGCTGCTTTTAAATGAAGGTCGATGCCTGCGAGGAAAGAGTATCGTTTGATTATTTTTATATTCGGTATTTGCCAGTAGAATCGTTTTTTTTTTGTCTATTTTAATGCCTCTTTAATTTTAAATGTTGCCTATATATATATATCTCGATTTTTTTTGAGCCGTAATGGGTGTTTAATTTTTTTCATGGTTTCATTCTGTAACACAAAATATGTTTTCAAGCAGGATTTTAAAAACAGAAAATGAATATATTTATCAGCAGTTGGTTCCCCCGTGGAGTGCATCATTGAAAAGTAGGCCACTCTAAGATCTAATGTAGATTGTTTAAAAAAAAATCCTGATATTCAGGTCTTCCCAATTAGCACAATGCAACATCTTTAATCAGATAAATTAATTCTGCAGACATACACATCAAATTTGAATTGTGTTTTGTTGGAAATTTGCACTAATTCAAGTCTGTGTCCACAGTTTAATTTGGGATTAACGGGATCGACACCTTTGCAAAAAGTATTGTGTTATGTCATCAGAATTACAAAGTTTACTTTAGATTATCAAACTGATTGTGAGGTGCCTGGGGTGGGATTTCCTAGCAAAATGTTGGGGCTTTCATCTGAGATGCACCTCCACACTTGTAGAAGGCAGAATGTTACAGCCGCTCATTATATTTATGGTTCTCTCGTTTTCATTGCATGTCTTTTGCTTCCCGAAAGAGATCCTGTTATGCATTGTAAGGTGTTCATTAATGTTGTATATTTATGTTGCTTAATGTTCAATTTAGTCTTTGATTCCATTATACATGAAACAATGGTTTAATTTGAGATGAAATGACAGCCAGCTTTTAGGAAATTTTGATTTGCAATTGTGTCATCTTAGAGACAGTTTCAGTCGTAAAAGAGCTTTCCGTTGGGGTTTATTTGGTATCTTTCACAATTTTGTGATAAAGGAATTGCAGTAGTCATTTTGCACATGGCAAGTTCTTGCAATCAGCAAAGCAAATGTATACAGAAATAGCAGGAGAAATAATCATGTCGCATCTAATGTTGAGGGTTGATGTATTGTTCTGAGTACAGGGAAGTGTAAACAATGTTTAGAGTTTGAACAGAATGGGTATCACTTTAGCAAGTAGCAAATCTGCTGTGGGGTAAATGGAACATTGAGTAAATGGTTTATGAGTAAATGGAACATTGGCTGACAGTTTGGATTTCTATTTCTGTGGATGTTACGCAGCAACGACTGATTTATACTGTTGAAAATCTTTTTTTAATGGTTGATGGAGCCGAGAAGTATCCTAGTCACCCTGAGAAATTTAACAAATAATCAAATGATAGGTTTACTTTTTCATCAAAGGTAGAATTTTCCATTTTGCTAAATTTATAGTTATCTATAATGTCTTAATGTTATTGGGTGTGACGACCATGAAATTAAAATTAAATTATTGTCAGTTCATCTACAGGTGAAAATTGTGATAGAAGGTAACAAGATACAATGGATAGAAGCAATCATTTTTGATCATATTTGTCATGTGAATAGATTTGGATCATTGTGCATTGTAATTTTGAGTCGTGATTTAAAATACTGACAGACCATAGCTTTCAAAAAATTGCAATTGGAGAAAAATGCTTAAAGAGAATTTTATTAATAAGCCAACACCTCCTGTAATACCATATCTCCATGTACTTTGGGCCATATTATTTTTCTGGTGTAGTCATAATTGTAATGGGAATAATTAAGCTGTAATTTGCATACAATCAAGAGTCAAACGTTTTGTTATCATATGCTCTGCAACAGTACAAAGAAATTCTTACTTGGAGTAGCAGCCCACAGATTTGTAAACATAGTATTCAATAGATAATATAATAAACAGGAAAACAACTTCAATAAATTTAAAGGAATGAAATGTAGTACATAACAAACCCTGAACACTCTAGTGCAACCCAGGCAATTCATAGCTCAGCTTAGTTGGAGTTCCTAGTATTTAATGGGCTGATGGTTGCTGGGCTGCTCCTGAACCTGGACGTTACTGTTTTCAGGCTCATATATGACCATCTTGAGAGCTTGACCAAAGTGGTGTGTGTCTTTAATGATATTGGTTGCCTTTTAAACACCGCTCTTCTAGATCCCTTCGGTGGAGAGGCCAGTACCTGTGATGGATTGGGCAGTGTTCATTGTTTTTAGTAACCTTCGTTCCTAGCATTCAAGTTATATATAGTTAGAATGGAGGAACTGCAGTGAATCAGATCTGTGTGCAGCATGGAAACAAGCCCCTCAACACAACTTATCCATGCCAACCAAGTTTGCATTTGCCAGCATTTGACCAACATCTCTCTGAACCCTTCCTATCCATATATCGGTCCAAAATCTTTTGAAATTTGTTATTGTATCCGCTTCTTGTTATTGTAGCCTCCTCTGGCTCAAGTGAATTGTGTGATAAATTTTGTTTTACTGATCGTGGTTGAACAGTTAATGTTGCTAGAGTCGAAGAGAATCTCACCCCCCTCTGTTTCTTAATCTAATAGATTTTTTAATATGCACCTGATAAATCGGGGTTTAATAGCATTTTTGAAATTTTACGCTATGGTCTTCTGAAACTGTTTATATCCACTATTTTATAATGCGTGTGTGAAGCAAAGCACATTGGATTGATTTTGTTTTATGTTTACTAAATTGTAAACACAAATCTTTGTTCATTGATAAATTAAGTTTCTGCCAACATCTGAAGAAGGGTCTGGACCCGAAACTACACCCATCCCTTCTCTCCAGAGATGCCGCCTGTCCCGCTGAGTTACTCTAGCGTTTTGTGTTTGCCTTTGAATTAAACCAGCATCTGTAGTTCTTTCCTACACTTTCTGCCAGAAATATCTGACTTAAATATTGCTGCAGTTTCTTAAACTATGCTTCAACCAAAAGAACCAACACTTAATAGTACCTCCCTAGACTAAGGGATCAGTTGTATATGTAGTCTGACTCTCCTGGGACAATATAATTTAACATTGCCGTTTTACAATTCATTAGCTGTTCTTTGCACCTTTTATGGTATTTCAATGCAAAATTGGAAAAAATATCTTGATAACTTGTGCTATTCCTTTTTAGGGAGAATTGGTAATGTTAAGTGTAAGCTTTATCGAATTATCAGAAGTTTCATCTTTCAGAGTGCAAAGTATTTTTCAATTGAAAGTAATGTTTGCTTGTAATTCAATAATAGGATATGAATTTTAAAGAAAGGGGTGAGGTGATGTTGAAATGACATAGTAGGTGATGGACCCTCATCCCTTGTTTTCATTTGTTCATTTTGTTATGGGGGATAGGGGACTGGAAAATAATATTTTAGCCTAATGCTGTGATTTATAGCTCAATTAATTTCCTCCTGATCTACAACAGCTTTGAATTAAAGCACATTATATTTGCTGTTTTAAAATTGCAGCATTTAACTTTTTGTCTTTGATTACAGGAAGAATACAATACTACCGATAATTGTTTTCTGCTTGAATATTTGACGTTGCGAAGAATTGTGATTGCACTGGATTTGGTGCTGTGTATGTGGTTGCTACAAAAATGAGTGCAAGAGGAAAGGCATATTTGGCAGACCTAGGGGGAAGCTTCACAGAAGATGCACCAAGGCCACCTGTCCCAGGTGAAGAGGGCGAGCTGGCATCCACAGACAGTAGGCAATTAAACCACTGTTTCTACCCCATAAAAAATGATGGGCTTAAAAGTGAGGCTTCCACAGCAACCCCACGGAGACCAGATTTGGATTTGGGTTATGAACCAGAGGGGAGTGCTTCACCAACACCCCCGTACCTGAAATGGGCTGAGTCATTACACTCTTTGCTGGATGATCAGGATGGAATAAATTTATTCAGGACTTTCTTAAAGCAAGAAGACTGTGTGGACCTGCTGGATTTTTGGTTTGCATGCAGTGGATTCAGGAAACTGGAACCTAATGATTCTAATGAAGAAAAGAGGCTTAAATTGGCAAAAGCCATATACAAGAAATACATTTTGGACAACAATGGTATTGTGTCTAGGCAGATCAAGCCAGCCACAAAATGTTTCATAAAGGATTGTGTTATGAAGCAACAGATAGACCCTGCTATGTTTGACCAGGCACAAACTGAAATTCAGACAATGATGGAGGAGAACACCTACCCTGTATTCCTGAAGTCTGATATTTATTTGGAATATACAAGGACAGGTGGCGAAAGTCCAAAGTTATTTAGTGATCAGAGCTCGGGATCTGGGACAGGAAAAGCATTATTAGGATATTTACCTACTTTGAATGAAGACGAGGAATGGAAATGTGACCAAGACACAGATGAACAAAAAGGGAGAGATATGGCTACTGTAAATAGGCTTACACAGAAATTGCTCATGGAAACAGCACCACAACGTGCTGGTCCAACCAGGCGATTCGATGAGGTTCGGGAATACAGGTAAATTATGTAGTATTAAATCAATTGTGAAATATTGAATGCAGCAAAATCCATTATTGTCAGTGTAATTTGTGCTAATGCAACATTGAGCAGAAGTAGGCCTTTAATGTTTTCATGCTTATTCTGTTATTCAGTAAGATCTTAGTTATAATTTGCTTTTGTTTCAGTGGAAGTTTTCATCTTTCTGTCTCTTTAAATCTTTAGCTATATTTTACTTGCTGAAATGCTCCTTTATGAACTTTAATTCCTCCATTACAGCAATTATAACAGTTGCTTTCTTGTTTACTCGTCATTTAACTTACTGGATTTGAAATTAATGTATACTTTGCTGTTGAAAAATATGTTAATCAATCAAAGATATTTGGTGTATAAAATCAGTTTGTGGTGACTCGAATACAGTCACAGTATGGGATTAAATTCATCAATTTAAGTTATCGAGTTTAGATTTAACATCTCCAAACCATTGGTCTAATTAAACTATTGCTTTGCATTTTGTTCTTGCAACTCAATGAAAACTTTGCTCAGTCTAGTCTATTTGTAACATGGATAGGAAAATAATATTTATATGAATTTGGTTGCAGTCCAGAGCAGCCTTGCAGTAAGAGATATGCTTTAACATTTTTGGAATTATTAGCCTTGCAAGCAATTATCACCAGAAAAGACAGCATGGATTATGAAATACATTTTGACTAGTTTATCAGATTTTAAATGTTCCTTTTTATTGAGAAATATGTTACTGAATGAACTATCTAATCAATAAGGTAAGCATCTTTTTTATTTTTATGGTCATAGTGTTGGAGGGAGGGGGGAATTGCAGATAAGGGGCAGTGAGACAGGAGGTTGTTAAACTGTCTTCGGAGAGAGGAGGAGAACTTCTTCAAAGTAGGCATACCTTTAGGAGATTTCACAGTGGAGTAGACAAAATGTTTAAGAAGGAACTGCAGATGCTGGAAAATCAAAGGTAGACAAAAATGCTGGAGAAACTCAGTGGGTGAGGCAGCATCTATGGAGCGAAGGAAATGGGAACAATTACTCATAAATTCTAAGACGAGCTAATTTTATGTTTGTGGTACGTAATTGCAGATGTGCATTTCAAATAGAATGCGTTTTTTTTAAGTTGGAAATTTTGGTTTTAAGATGTCCTTTATTCTTTTTTAAGAATTGTCCAGTCATCTTCACAATATATTTGTTACTAAGGATGTATTGGAAGCAAACAGTGAAAATTTACTGTGGATTTTTCAAGAAGTTATCCTGTCATTGAAGACAGAAGGTGTTGGGGAGACTCTTGAGGTCATGGGTTGACATACACCTGGCTTTCTGCTGGCTGTGAAATTGATTGAATAAATGGACAAAATCTGTGTTCTCTTGCATCATGCAAACATTTTGATAGGAAGCCAATCTGAATAAAAGGGTATGCAGAAGTATAAATATTTCAGGAAACTGCCGAAAGTACCAAGTTTGCATTGGTCAATGCTGTTCATAATTGGCAGATTAATGAAGGCAATACTGAAACAAACAAAATTGTTGACTTTGATATTGAGTCTCAAAGGCTGCCCCACTGACTGAATGAAAGTGCTTCACCCAACTGGGTGTGGTTTGCCAATGGGAGGAGATTAAAAAAAAAACAACTCTAATTTCCATCATTAATCAATCAACCTGATGGCTTTGTAATCAACATATTGCCCTGGCCTTGCTGCATCGTAGCACTTATCTTTCCGTTGTCACTTCTGCAATTGGAAACTTTATTTTGGAAAAGAAGACAGTCGTGATATTTTCGTTTTTTTCCCTTCTGGTGAGTCTGTGATCAGAATAAGTATTACTTTCCACACATTCTGGTTGATCACTTTCATTTCATTTCAAATTTATTTTTACATTTAAAGTAATTTGAGTTGGACCCATTTACTCAACATTTTCCAACTCTGATATAAATGTGTACACCATCCTTGCTGACAAGGGGGGGGAGGAGGGGTGGGAGATTGCAACCTTCACATGGTTCGCCCTGTTTCGGTGAATGCAATCAACCTGGCGTGCACAATCAAATAAGATGAAATGGAACAAGTTGTTCTACAACTTTAGGCTGTGCACGCCATACGCAAGAAGAAGAAGCTGTCAAAGGGAACAGGTTTAAAAGTCAAAACTCTTTCATCTTGATTCCTGCTGCTAGTTAGGTGCCTGTATAAAAAAAATATCTTTTCCTAATCATGAGCAATTGGCAAAATAAAGAACTTTGTGCACAATGTGTGTGAACATATTCTTTTGAGGAATATGTTAGAGGTATTCCAACAGTTGAAACTTTAATTCTTTTGAGACTATTGGATTGATAATTCATTCAGATTAACCCTATTTTACTAAAGGGCTGAAGTGTTTGTGTGTTGACGCAAGCCAATTAACTTCAAGAACATGGTTCAAATAAAGCAAAGAAAAATCTGATTTAATTGTATTAGTTTGTATACATACTTGCGACCAACAAGCACTGTTCATGTGGCGGTAACATTATGCAACCACATGCTCCTTAAATGCCTTTTCAAAACAAGCCATTAAATCGAGCAAAAAATAATTTGAGAATAGGCTCAGTGCACATTTTGTTTAAGCCGTTGAGTATATGCCACAAACGGAGCTGATGTAGCATTGGCCTAGCAGTAGGCAATGGACTGCATGTGACAAACTACCCAGCTGGGACAGTAAACTACACCAATCCTCGCAAATGTATACTGCCTGGTGTATTTGTATTTAAAATTTGTCAATTTAATTTTTTTTTCAAATGGTGTCCAGATAGATCCTTGTTAGCTCCCAACTGGTACTTGTGGTTTGAATGATGAAAGCATTTATTTATGAACTCCTTTCATCAAATAAGAACTTGACGGATAAGGTCCATATCAATTGTATACCTTAGGACATAAAGTGCAGTTAAGATTATTTGCTCGTGCAGTGTTTTTAAAAAGAATGATTTGGTTCCTCAAGCCTGCATTTATAGTGTACAAGTGACCTCTGTGTTGCAGTATTTTGGTGATGGCAATTCGCCCTTGCAAAATTCTCAAATCATTGTAACCGTGGTACACAATAAAAAATTGCTCTGTAAGCAGGCTTGAAGTTACTGCAGGCTTGAAGTTACTGCGGAAAAAGGCGAATACAATTTACTTCAACTAATTTCCTGATTCACACACAGATGTACTGACTGTTTTCTGGGAATGTCATCTGCCCATAATGTAGAGGTAGGTCTCTGTAAAGATTAGGCGCAAGCTTAATTATGAAACAATCTCACATGTTATGAACACGTTTTTCATATCCGTGTGATGTTCCACAATGTATCAAAGTTGAATAAAAAAGATACTCCATTGATATTTGAACAGAGCCCACCCTATTCAGTAATGTGAATTGATCTAGTGGCTGGGGAATGGCAGCCATGAGTGCTTCACTAGCTGAAATTTACCGTCATTTCACAGAAGTAGTTGTACAATGTAATGTAAAAGATTAGATACTAATGTATGTCTATTAAAGTTGCAGGACAGATTTTAGACCATTGGTGGCAGAAGAGAAACATGCATGCACACAACATAAACAGTAATGCCTGTGATTAGTGGAACCAGTTTTTGAATTGGTGGCATAGAATTTAGTCTGGGGGATGGAATTGACCTAAATTAGATTCTGTTCATTTTCAGCATCTTGCATCTTGTATCTTCCATTTGTGTTTCTATATTTTGTCCTTTGTCCTATTTTCATCAATGGCATTGGTGGACTGGATTATAGTGAAAGACTGTTCTGCTACATTGTGGAGCTTCTTTTAGTAGAAGTAGAACTTTGGTCAAAATAAGTTCAGGAATATTCTACACTCTAGAAAATAGGAAGTGCTTAATGTTAGACTTTTGTTTCATAAAGATTAGAATCAGATTATATTGTTTTAAAGCATTTCTGCAGCAAGCAACTGATAAATCTGGAAGGTTTTGAAATGGATGAATTTAGTTTAATAGTTTCATGATCTGTAAAGTATCTAAAATAACTGCACTGGGCTCAGTTCCTAATTTTTGTCCTGAGCAACTGACTATCACTCGAACAAAATATTGTTATATTTATTAGATATATAGAATGTTAAAACGATATGTAAAGCTGTAGAATATGTAGTCGGTGACCAGACTACAGTGGTCAGTTTTGAGCTCTGCGCATTTGTAGTTATGAAGAAAAATGCAAAACAAGTTAGAATTATAATACACTAGACGACCCGTTGGGTACCCGTTGTGATGCCAGAAATCCTTGAGACGTTCAGTTATTTCAAATTCTGCGCATGCGCAGATACAGGGCCCGGCAACCCTCCCCCAACTGCGCAGGCGCGACTGCCATGTTGAAACTCGTCCCGTTCAGAGTATAAAGTTTTTTAAGTGAATTACTTTGTAAAATATAACAAAACTTGATACTGCACACCACAGGTGTGCAGTATCAATGGTGAGCAAGGTGCCCCTAGAATTGTTGAACTATCATGTAGCGTTTTGGCTGTATTTTGGGAACATACACACATACATACAAGATGAGACTTTTTGTTATCTATCTATCTTCTATTTATCTATCTATACATACTATTAAAAGACTTGTCTTGTTTGTCTGTTTGTGAGATCAAGGAACGGTACACAATAGCTGGTCGTTAGTGTCAAGTTTCTTCACATTTGATGTTATATTTCACAAGTTATTGATATTTAAAGTTTAAAAAAAAGTCAACTTTGAAAATAATAATTGCCTGTGAGTGGGAGACTTCTGCCAGTTTCCAGTGATGTCACAATCGCATCTCAGTCATCCAATCACAATGGGGTCTCATTTACACAAGCTGCCGTGGAGATTCCGAAAACCGATTGAATGGCTCAAGGGAGCACTGACGCCGACTCAAAAGTCGAGTCGATGATGGACTGGGCAGTGTTTACTACGTTTTGTAGTCTTTTCCTCTGCAGGGCGCTCAATGTGCCGAACCAAGCCACGATGCAACCGGTCAGCAAACTGTCTACTGTGCACCTGTAGAAGTTACAGAGAGTCCTCCTTGACAAACCGACTCTCCGTAATCTTCTCAGGAAGTAGAGGCGCTGGTGAGCTTTCTTGATAATTGCATCCGTGTTCTCGGACCAGGAAAGATCTTCAGAGATGTGCACGCCCAGGAATTTGAAGCTCTTGACCCTTTCAACCATCGACCCGTTTATATAAACGGGACTGTGGGTCCCCATCATGCTCCTTCCAAAGTCCACAATCGGTTCCTTGGTTTTGCTGGTGTTGAGGGCCAGGTTATTGTGCTGACACCATATGGACAGTTGCTCGATCTCTCTTCTGTACTCCGACTCATCCTCATCAGTGATACATCCCACAACAGTGGTGTCGTCAGCGAACTTGATGATGGAGTTCGCACTGTGACTGGCTACGCAGTCATGAGTATAGAGAGAGTACAGCAGGGGGCTGAGCACTCAGCCTTGAGGTGCTCCCGTGCTGATTGTTATCGAGTCTGACACATTTCCACCAATACGAACAGACTGTGGTCTGTGAATGAGGAAGTCAAGGATCCAATTGCAGAGGGATGCGCAGAGACCCAGTTCTGCGAGTTTGGTAACCAGCTTGGAGGGGATGATAGTATTAAATGCCGAGCTGTAATTGATGAATAACAACCTGACATATGAGTTTTTGTTGTCCAAGTGGTCCGGAGTGAAGAGCCAGTGAGATCGCATCCACCATTGATCTGTTGTGGCGGTAAGCGAACTGCAGTGGGTCCAGGTTTTTGTCGTGGTAGGAGTTGATTTGCGCCATGATCAACCTCTCGAAGCACTTCATCTCCACATGCGTTAGTGCCACAGGTCGATAGTCATTGAGGCACATCACTTTGCTCTTCTTGGGCACTGGTATAATTGATGCCCTTTTGAAGCAGGTATGCACCTCAGAAGTGAGAGGTTGAAAAGGTCCGTAAAAACTCCAGCCAGTTGGTCCGCACAGGTTTTTAGAACATGACCAGGTATACCATCAGGTCCAGGCGCTTTTCATTTGCCCCTCTGAAGGATTTCCTGACGTCAGCCTCTGTGACTGAGACTGAAATACCATCACAGCGAATGGGGGCTCGGGAAGGCACTTCGGTGTTCTCCCTATCAATGCATGCTTAAAACGCATCGAGCTCATCAGGGAGTGATGTTTCGCCGACATTCGAGCTGCCTCCTGATTTAGCCTTGTAGGAGGTGATTGCATTCAGGCCCCGCCACAGCTGCCGAGTATCTGTCTCATCCTCCAGCTTGGAGCAGAAGTCCCTTTTGGCCTTTTTGATGGCCTTACCAAGGTCGTACCTGGACTTCTTATAGACCACTGTATCATTAGACATGAATGTCCGGTCTTCAGAAGAGTGCGTATCTCAAAGTTGATCCAAGGTATCTGATTGGGAAACACTCGGAAGGTTTTTGTAGGGATGCAGTCCTCCACACATTTCTTTATGAAGTCTGTAACGACTGTGGCGTATTTGTTAAAGTCCGTTGCCGAGTCCTTGAACATTGCCCAGTCTACAGACTCCAAACAGTCCTGTAGTTGTTCCTCTGCCCCCCCCCCCCCCCCCCCCCCCCCGACCAGCTCTGCACTGTCCTCACCTCTGGGGTTGCGCTCTTTAATTGCTGCCTGTAGGCAGGGAGAAGCAGCACCGCGGTATGGTCGGATTTACCGAAGTGAGGGCGATGGATAGAGCGGTAGGCATTCTTGATGGTGGTGTAGCAGGAGATGTGTTGGTGGAAGTTGGGGAGTGATTTCTTTAGGTTTGCGGTATTGAAGTCCCCAGCAATGGTGGTAAATGCCTCTGGGTAAGACGTCTGGTGTTTGTTGACCACGGTGGGCAGCTCCTCCAGTGCCAGACGGATGTCTGCCTGGGGTGGGATGTAGACCGCGATCAGGATGGAGGTGAATTCCCTCGGAAGGTAGAAGGGACGGCACTTCACCGCCAGATGTTCGTGGTGTGGAGAGCAGGAGTTGGACAGGACTGCTACATCTGAGCACCACGCGGAGTTGACCATGAGGCAGACGCCCCCTCCTCTCTCTTTCCCAGATGCCAGTGTATGGTCCATGCGGTGGATGGAGAACCCTTCAGACTGGACCGCTGAGTCAGGAGAGCTGGGGGTGAGCCATGTCTCTGTGAAACAGAACACAGAGCATTCCCTCGGCTCCCTTTGATAAAGCAGTCTTGCCTTTAAGTCCCCCACTTTATTTTCAAGGAACTGTACATTTGCCAGTAGGATAGTAGGGAGAGGGGGTTGAAGTCCCCTGCGCTTCAGTCTGACCTGAAGTCCTGCCCGCCGGCCATGTTTCCGGACACAATGGAGGCTTCCCCTTTGTTTCCAGGTACTGAGTTTACTGTACCTGCTGTTTCTGCGGACCTGCGCTGGAACTGGGATTCCTTCACAAACAGCAGCTGCAGCTCCAGCTTCATTGTTTCTGGGAGATCCAGCCCGTTGGCTCTGGAGGTCATCCCGCTGTTCCGAGGCGTCCAATCTCAGTCGTCCAATCACAATGGGATCTCATTTACATACGCTGCCCAGAACATTCCGCCACCCGACAATGACATAGCTCTGGTATCTCAACTGCCACCCACCTTGCTCACCTTTGTCCCTTGTGAGTGGTATTAGGGAATAATATTAATTCCAACTCCAGCCTGTCAGTGTGTGCGCGCTTGTGTGTGTGGGCGTGAGCTACTGTGTGTGTGGGCTTGTGTGTGTGGGCGTGGGCTAGTGTGTGGGTGGGCGTGCTAGCCCACGCACTAGCCCTCGCCCACGCACTAACCCACGCCCCCACACACACACACACAAGCCCACGCCCACACACACACACACTAGCCCACTAGTGTGTGGGGCTGTTGGCTAGTGTGTGTGTGGGGCTGTTGGCTAGTGTGTGTGTGGGCGTGGGCTAGTGTGTGTGGGCGTGGGCTTGTGTGGGGGCTAGTGTGTGGTCGTGGGCTTGTGTGCATGGGGGAGCTTTCTTTTTTATTGTGATTTTATTGGGGGGTGGAATAGGGGAGCTTTCATTTAAAACATCGCAAATTTCATTGTGGTGGTGTAGGATGGGGGGGGTGAGGAGTGCTGGAGCAGGGATAGAGGGAGAGGGGTGGTAAGGAGGGGAAAGTTGTGGAGGTGAAGTGGAGGAGGAGGGCAGTCGGGTGAGGCCCAGTGGGATTGGGGGGGGGGGGAGGGGGGGGAGCTGGGTTATGGGGGAAGGTAGTGACTGAGGGTCGGGGGAGGGAGTGGAGGAGAGGATGCGAGGGGAGTGAAGAGGAGGGGGTCGGAGTGCTGGGGGATGAGGAGGAATGGAGGAGATTGGGGTAGGAAGAGGATGGCGAGGCGCAGTTGGGCGAGGGTTGCCTGGCCTCACAATGGGGATCCAAAGGTTCCAAGGGTAAGTCTCCTTTTATTTTACAAAGGCCTCCAGGGGGTCCTTCCTGCCCCCGTCCCCCCCCGTCCCTGGAGCTGGTCCGGGGGCATGGAGAGGCCACGCTGGAGGCTGCTGCGGGGAGATGTCACGCTGGGGCCTGGGGGCTGGATCGGGGCCGCGGGGAGGGAGAGGGGACCCGGGGCAAGGCTAGGCCGCAGCCTCGGTCTCTCCCTCCCCCGGCTCCAAGCCGCTCGGGGAGTGGTGGAATATTGCATTGGGTGACTAGCTCTTAGTCTAGTATATATAGATAAGCAGTGCAGGCAGGAACTCTGTGGAGCAGGCAGCATCTATGCAAGGAAATGGGCAGACGACATTTCAAGTAGGCACCCTTCAAACTGGGAACAAATTGGACAAACCTTGGGCTTTTCAAACAGGAATAGTGGTGTTGGTGAAGGAAATTCTTGTACAAGTATAATGAAATAGGAGCTGGACTAGGTCACTTTGTTTTATAACGCTGCCCCGTACTTCGCTATGATTATGACTGATCAACCTCTGACCTCCTTTGCTGTTCCAGTTTCCTATACTCCGTAGTGATGTACACAAGGTAATGGACATGGTAAATCAATGGTACATCAAATTGAGTTGTCAGATGCATGCTGCAGTTAAGGTTCATACAAAAGATACAATCTTTCCATGTGAAGATTCATAAGACACCTAAATTGGCTACGTCTACCAGCTGGATTAAAGGAAATTGAATATATAGATGGCAGGAAGGGACATTTAGAGTCTTCCTGAACATTTCACAACATTACAATATACTTTATTAATTCTATTTAGAAACAGGCCAGTAGCGTAGAGCTGCTGCCTCAGTGCTGGAAACCCGAGTTGGATCCTGACGTCGGATATTGTCTGTGTGGGGGGTTTCACATTCTCCCTGTGACGCCATGAGTATTCTGAATGTTACGGATTCCTCCCACGCCCCCAAAGGGGTGCAAGTTTGTAGGTTAATTAGTTACAAAGGGTTACCTTTTGCTCTTACTGTGCAGGGAATGGATGAGAAAGTGTGATAACATAGAACTAGTGTGATCGGTGGTCTGTGTAGACAATGGGCTGAAGAGCCTGTTTCCATGCTGGATACCTAAAATAGAAAACCTAATCACCTTCACATTGTGGGGACTTGCTGCATGGTAATAGGCTAGAATGACTACAGGCAGAATAATCTGTGGCAAGGCCAGTGCATTAGCATCCACAAGTATTTGAGAGATTTCAGCAGGTCCTCATCCTGTGGGAAGATTCTGGTCCAGAATATGCAACGAGAATTGGTTTTGTATTTTAACTCCAAGTTCTTTGACTATCAGATTTTATCTCTAGCAGGGTCTCGCCCCAAATGCTGTCTGTCCTCCTGAGTTACTCCAGCTTTTTGTGTCTATCTTCAGTTTAAACCAGCATCTGCAGTTCCTTCCTACACATTTATCTCTAGTTCTGATAGAAGGACATCAATCTGAAATATTAACTTTTCATATTTCCAGTTTCCAGTTACTTGGTTGTGACATAGACTAAAGTGCATGTAGAATGTCCAAGAGGTGTAAATGGTACCAAGGATATTCTCCACGTGTGAACTTGTACGGGAGTGAATTTTGGAATTATTAACCTTGCAAGCAATTATCACCAGAAAAGATAGCATGGATTACAAAATAAAACATTTGAACTATTTTATTTATCAGATTTTAAATATTCCTTTTTATTGAGAAATATGTTACTGAATGAACTATCTAATCAATAAAGTAAGCATCTTTTTAATTTTATTATCGTAGTTGGAGGGCAGGGGGAATTACAGGGGGGGGGGGGGCAGTGAGAGAGGAGGTTGTTAAACTGTCTTCGGAGAGAGGAGAACTTCTTCAAAGTAGGCATACCTTGAGGAGATTTCGCAGTGGAGTAGACAAAATGTTTAAGAAGGAACTGAAGGGTTTCGACCTGAAACATTGCCTATTTCCTTCGCTCCATCGATGCTGCCTCACCTGCTGAGTTTCTCCAACATTTTTGTCTACCTTCGAATTTTCCAGCATCTGCAGTTCCTTCTTAAACATTTTTTATCTTTATCTTTATTTTATGTAGTTATTACTATTCCCAGCAGTATTTTTTAAAAAGGGAACTGTTCCGAATATTAAGTATGTATTTGGTAGGTCCAGAACAAGCAATTCATTGGAATGGAGTTTTTTTAGCTTATTGGTAAAACATTTCAAGCTCTTTCTCGCTAAAAACTCCCCTTCTGTTGAATATCTTGTCTGGACATTGAATCGGTACAATTGCACCCATAGTTTTACCCTTTAACATTGTTTTTGCTAACCTGTTTGCTTGCACTTATCATTTGCCAAAAATGTAAAAGCATGCATGTCACAGCCAAGAAGTCCATGCACAATTTCGAAAACTATCCCAGGTAGTGTTTTTTCTCTGAACACATTTTTCCCAACTATTGTCTGTACTAGCAAGAACGTTGTGATGGATTCAGAAACTGTTTTGACATTAACTCTGCCAAAATGAGAATTTACTTTAAAAGGGAAATTTCATTTTTAAGTTCTTGATAAAACATTCGTAATATCCACAAAAATAGAGAATGTTTCACAGTAGCTCATGATCTCAACCAACTATTAGTATTGAAACTTCTTTAAATATTAAGTTATTCAATGTGTGTCAGTATCAAAGTAAGTGAACATTATGCAAGATTTTACTTTCTGATAACAATTGAGGGCTAATTCAAATACATGAAATGTTCACCTTTCCATTCTAATCTTATAAAGAATTGTATATTAATCTGGCTGAGTTGATGGTGCTTTGACCTCACGACTCTGAAGTATACTAGTGGAGCCCAGTTCCTAGTGTGAGCATGCAATTTGGTCTCTTGGGTAATATATTTAAACCATTTTTTCCTCTGCTGGGTTTAATGTTTTTGGAGGATCAACTCTTGTAGGAATTTTTCTTTGTCTAGGGTGACATTTATCCCTTGTGCCTTTGGGGCATACTCTACTGTTATCTTACATTACATCCAAATCTAACTAGTAAAATGTGAAGCACTATAAAAGCAGAAGACTTGTCTTCTAAGCCCTTTTGTCCCGATTGCTTTTCAGGCAATGAAAAACTTTTGAGATATAATTTGGGGGATTTTTCAAGGAATATTGCCATGGTATTATTTCCAAATACCTTTCAATTTCCTAGTCAATGTTCAATACCATTACTTACATCCACTCTTTCTTTGACCCTGGTTTCTAATATCTGAAAGAATTCAAATAAGTTCTAAAGATTACTGAATTCTATCGGTTGAATTATTTGAAAACAAAAGTTTTTAAACACCTGGTCCCAGATATGTGATACTTTTGTCCAGAACTTTGGTTTATTTGGATGGCGTAGTTAATTTATGCTCAGTAAGCATCAGTGCAATATTTTTGACCATCTTTTAGAAATGTCTGCTTAGAATTAATATTGGATAATAGATTGCATCTTTTATTTTCTACTATCTTTTTCATCATTGTAATTTCTTAATACTTTAACATTTTGGTTTTGTTATTAATTCAAACTATTCCATTCATTCCTGCTAAGTGGTATAAGAACCCGGAGGAAACCCACAAGTTTTTAGGGAGGTGCAAACTCTACACAGACGGTACCTGAAGTTAGGTCAACCTGGATCTTTGGCACTATTAGTCAGCAGCTCTACCAAGTACCTCTGCCAACTACATGCATACTGACAAGCGGGAGATTTGCAAGATGAATTTTCTGACTGCTGCGGAGCTGCAAGCATCTTCTGCCCTGTTTGAACTCTGGTCACAGCCACATTTCTGACTGGCAGGCTATTTGGGTTGCAGACCATTCTTGGAATGGAATCCTGCTGTGAAGCGGGGATGACCTGTAATCTTGTCTCTGGTATGTAGAAATTACTAGATGCAAGTCTTCATTACATATTTAATAACTTGCGAGAATATTTGTGGCTCACTGGAGAAGTAAATGTACCTCCTTTGTGGAAGTGACTAAACCACCCACCCCCTCCAGTTTACCCAACCTATTCTATGAACCCCAGTTTGATATTCCTCAGCTAGGTGAACATAACTTTATTTACCCCAGGAGAGAAATTGATCTGCCAACAGTCATAAATAAACACAAAATACATGAAACGTCAAATAGTGTTCTTGAAACATGAAATCCTTGCTAGGATCTATGCTGTCAAGCCCCTTAAGATTAAAATGAAATTAAATTCCCTGTCGTTTGCATGAACGGTGGGAACAAAGGCCTTTGTTTCGTCTACCATCTCCTTGATATAAAATGATCTAATGTACCTTGTGTAAAATAATTTGGTCACTTAAGTAGCATGGTCCAAATATGACTTTCGGTGTCATTACATTGTTTATGCAATCCCTTACAGGTTAAAAAAATTCCAATAGCTTGTCCCATAAGAAAATCCAGATATTTCTGAATGCTTGCAATTGTCTTTTTAATCTTATTTCCCTTGTAGATGACATTTCCAATTCAAGTACATCTTATTACATTTGTATTAAGTCACTTTACCTTGCTAAATCTCATTGCATCTTTGTCACGGATTAGTTTTCAACCAAACCTTTGTCACGAAACTTTTATACATTATGAACGGTTCTGGGATCCTTTATCTGAATGATTTAACATGGACTGGAAAATATGGGGTCCAAGTACTCATTTGTGTAGTGTCTTGAATTAACTAAAGGTTAATCCTTTCTAATTTAATGCCGGCAATTTAATGAGTTCTAACTTCATGTAGGGGTCCACAAGAATCTATTGTGTATATCAAAATTAAATCTTGTTTGCCCTATATCTACTTTGCTGCGTAAAAACACCATCAAACTTTTTTCTTAGATCTTTGGCTCTGCTTAATATTTGAGTGCTCTAATACTGTCCTGAATAATCAGTAGCAATTGCTGCTGGTGCTGTCAGGCTAATTGCTTATTTGCTCTCTCCTAGAACAGCGGGCATATGTTTACATCTTTCAGTGTGAAGTATATTCTAAAAGCATACTTAACCCAGCCTTGGGTTTTCATTTGGGTAACAAGGCTAATTGTTTTGGTAGATAAGAACTAATTGTATATTGATCTTGTGGACCATTTGATTTTTCCAGCAATTTTAAGTATGGCTTCAGGAATAATTTGTATATTTAGCACTCATCTATGGACCTACAGGCAATCTTGAAGATTTCAGTTACCCTGGCTTTGACATTCAGAGAATCTATCAGATTATTGCAAATAAATCCAATTGTAGCTTTATCGGTGTGTATCGTAAAATTATTATTGATTAAACTGTTTCCCCACAAAGCCAATTGTAAGCCTGGAATAGAAATGTAGGACATTTAGTATTTCTAGATTTTTTAAAGGTACGTTTAAAATATACAGCCTGGTTTAATGTAACATTTCTTCATTCTCACCGTAAATTGAAATATTTTCTGAATGACAGTTTGCTGAAGGATGAGCTGATACAAATATGGTATCTGCGCATTTAGGATCTAAGGAAGATATTGTCTATATTGTCAATCATACATTGAAAAATGATAAAATTAACAGCATAGGGCTAGATTGAAGTGTAAAACTGTGGTGAATTTTATGTAACATTTGGATACCTGGATCAATAGGAATTGGACAGCAAAAATAAATAGTTGGGATGGAAAGAGGTTTTAAAAAAAACAAGACAATCTGCTGGAGTAACTCTGGTCAGGCAGCATCTCTGGAGATCGTGGATAGGTGTCGTATTGGGCTGGGACCTTTCAGATTGTGGTGATGGGGAAGAAAGCTGGAAGAGGAGGGGCAATACAAAGCCTGACAGTTAATAGATTGAATGTTCAAGAAGGAACTGCAGATGCTGGAAAATCGAAGGTAGACAAAAGTAATGGAGAAACTCAGCAGGTGCGGCAGCATCTATTGGGCAAAGCAAATAGGCAACGTTTCGGGCCGAAACTCTTCTTCAGACTGATGCAGGGTGGGGGTGGAAAGAAGAAAGGAAGAGGAGCCAGAGGGCTGAGGGAGAGCTGGGAAGGGGAGTAGGCAGCAAGGGCTACCAGAAATTGGCGGTTAATGTTCAAGCCGCTGGGGTGCAGACTTCCCAAGAGGAATATGAGGTGCTGCTCCTCCAATTCCCGGTGGTGCTCACTCTGGCCTTGGAGGAGGCCCAGGCCAGAAATGTCTGATTTGGAATTGGAGGGGGTGTTGAAGTGCTGAGCCACAGGGTGATCAGGTTGGTTAATGTGGACCTGCACGTCCTCCAACCTCACCGGCATCTCCTCCAACCTCATCTATTGCATCCACTGCTCTAGATGTCAGCTGATCCGAACACCTCCGCTCGGTCAGATGGTTGGACAAAGGCTACGGACGAAAATAGGAGGTGTAAAAGTAAACGATCCCAGGTCAAACTCCAATAGTTAAAATGGGAAGAATGAGTATTAGTGGCAAATTGACGAGTCAATACAGAGCCTTCCATAATGTTTGGGACGAAGACACATTTATTTATTTGCCTCTGTACTCCACAATTTGAGATTTGTAATTGAAAAAACACGTGGTTAAAGTGTGCTTTGTCAGATTTTATTAAAGGGTGTTATTATACATTTTGGTTTCACCATGTAGAGATTAAAACATGATTTATACATAGTTCCCCCCCCCCCCCCCCCCCCCCCCCAATTTCAAGGCATCCTTAATGATTGGGACACATGGCTTCACAGGCATTTGTAATTGCTCAGGTGTGTTTAAATTTCTCCTTAATGCAGGTATAAGAAAGCTCTCAGCACCTAGTCTTTCCTCCAGCCTTTCCATTACCTTTGGAAACTTTTATTGCTGTTTATCAACAGGAGGACCAAAGTTGTGCCAATGAAAGTCAAAGAAGCCATTATGAGACTGAGAAACAAGAGTAAAACTGTCAGAGACATCAGCCAAACCTTAGGCTTATCAAAATGAACTGTTTGGAGCATCATTAAGAAGAGAGCACTGGTGAGCTTACTAATCACAAAGGGACTGGCAGGCCAATGAAGACCTCCACAGCTGATGACAGAATAATTCTCTCTTTCATAAAGAAAAGTGAAACGCCTGTCCGACAGATCAGAAACACTCTTCAGGAGTCAGGTATGAATCCGCAGAAGACTTCATGAACAGAAATACAGAGGCTACACTGCAAGATGCAAACCACTGGTTAGCCACAAAACTAGGATGGCCAGGTTACAGTTTGCCAAGAAGTACTTAAAAGAGCAACCACAGTTCTGGAAAAAAAGGTCTTGTGGACAGATGAGATGAAGATTAACTTATATCAGAGTGATGGCAAGAGCAAAGTATGGAGGAGAGAAGGAACTGCCCAAGATCCAAAGCATACCACGTCATCTGTAAAACACAGTGGTGGGGGTGTTATGGCCTGGGCATGTATGGCTGCTGAAGGTACTGGCTCACATCGTTATTGATGATACAGCTGCTGATGGTGGTAGCATAATGAATTGTGAAGTGTATAGACACATCCTATCTGCTCGAGTTCAAACAAATGCCTCAAAACTCATTGGCCGGCGGTTCATTCCACAGCAAGACAATGATCCCAAACCGCGCATGGGGAGATTGTTCTCTCCATAAAAATAAAAAATAAAAATAGAGACAGTAACAATTCAATTTGCCCAAGGCTTCCAAGTCTCCTTTATTCTGAATTACTGAATGTGGGGTGGGGGGGGGGGGGGGATGGCAGGTGAAGGGCAGGTGGAGAGATGGTGGGAAAAACAAGAGTACTGGGAAAAGTTGAATCAGTTGTCATCTTATTGAATGGCAGTGCGGACAGACTTTCACAGCGTGCGGAGAGTCTGTGCCAGGGGTAAAGTTGCGGGGAGGGCAGGAGTGTTGAGAAGGAGGGGGTCTGGGATAATGCCACTAACTCACTCACCACTGCGGAGTGCGGAGCCACCGCATTGTAGCCGGGGAGAGAAGCAGTTCGGGTGGCTGCGAGCGGCCGCCGGGACCCGACAGCAGAATTTAAGGATTTGCGGGAAGCGGCTGACATGAATGAGGCCAGCGAGAGGCTGGAGAGAGGTTTTTAGACGGAGAGCTGCCAGAGGTGAGCGTGGGGCCGGCAGAAGGCACTGAGGTGGCGGCATGTTCCGCTGTCCAGCCCGGCGGCTGCTCAAAGCCACCCAAGCTACTTCTGCCCCCCCGTCCCGCCTCAATGCGGTGGCTCCGTGCAAGGAGCGTCGCAAGTGGGTTATTGGCATGATCCAGATGCCCTCCTTCACAACGCTCCTGCCCACCCCGCAACTTTACCCTGGGCCAGACTCCCCAAACGCTGTGAAAGGAACTCTTTTTCCTCACCCCCCCCCCCCAACCCCGGGAAATACGGTATTTAAACATAAAGCACCAAGAAATGTACTTACCACATTATTCGTGCACAAACTCCATTCTTCTCTCTCTGTTTCCGAAGATACTTTTCAGATAATGACAATCCATATTTGAAAAACCCGCCAAGAAGCTAGCGTTGCGCATGCGCAATAGGCTGCTGCACCTGCACAGTACAGTAAAGGCAGAATTTCAGCTGCCCTCAGCCCCGCTTGTCATTGATAGCTTGAAACAGCGCTGACGGCACGTGGGCTGCACAGACCTTTGCGTGTTCCAAGTGCTGCGGATGAAAGGCACGGAGAATTATGTCTACCTAAGAGATCAATCTCTTAGATAGACATAATTGTCCCATGCCTTTACTATTTATATTTAGTAATTACCATTTTATAATTTTAGTCAGGGTAGGCAGTGCCTACCCTGACGGCACGTGCCTGTCCCAAACATACTGTTAAAGCAACAAAGGAGTTTTTCAAAGCTAAAAAATGGTAAATTCTTGAGTCGCCAAGTCAGTCACCCGATCTCAACTCAATTGAGCATACCTTTTATATGCTGAAGAGAAAAAAGGGAACTAGCTCCCAAAACAAGCATAAGCTAAAGATAGCTGCAAAACAGGCCCGGCAGAGCATCACCAGAGAAGGTGATCTCCATGGATTGCAGGCTTCAAGCAGTCATTGCATGCAAAGGATATGTAACAAAATACTAAACATGACTACTTTCATTTACATGACATTGCTGTGTCCAAAACATTATGGTGCCCCTGAAATGGGAGGACTATGTATAAACACTGCTGTAATTTCTACATGGTGAAACCAATATGTATAAAAATGGCCTTTGTTAAAATCTGACAATGTGCACTTTAACCACATGTGAATTTTTTTTTTTCTCTATTACAAATCTCAAATTGTGGAGTACAGAGGCAAATAAATGATGGGTGTTTGAGCCAACCATTATGGTGGGCACTATTAAGCATGTCACTCAAATAATGCTCAAACTCAAAAGAATACCATTATGGTGAAGTAAATGAGCTGCCCATGCAATACAAAAACCTCACTCTTTCCATGTATTTCAGTGGTGAGGTGGTCTCTGTCATTTTCACAACAGTAAAGGCAAGGGCTGTCTTAACAGCATTGTGGGCCCCTGGGCAAAGCAGTGCACTGGGGCCCCTGCACTTCCAGTTTCATTATGCTGAAAAAATATGTCATGCACTTGGGATGTTCTTCTCCGTTTTCATGATCTACAATAACATTCCACAATACATAGATTAGCATGGGGCCCCTATACTTGTGGGGCCCCGGGCAACTGCCCAGCGTGCCCATGTTTTAAGACTGCCCTGAGTAAAGGTACACTTTGGATATCGTGCTTAATTGTATTTGCCCATGCATGATGTTTCTACTGCATTTTCACATAAATACCAGAACCTTTACCTTAATGTATGTTAACATAGAAAATAGGTGCAGGAGGAGGCCATTCGGCCCTTCAAGCCAGCACCGCCATTCATTGTGATCATGGCTGGTCGTTCCCTATCAATAACCCGTGCCTGCTTTCTCCCCATAATCCCTTGACTCCACTAGCCCCTAGAGCTTATTCTAACTGTCTTTTAAATCCATCCAGTGACTTGGCAGGGAATTCCATAAATTCACAACTCTCTGGGTGAAAACGTTTTTTCTCACCTGAGTCTTAAATGACCTCCCCTTTATTCTAAGACTCTGGCCCCTGGTTCTGGACTTGCCCAACATTGGGAACATTTTTCCTGCATATAACTTGTCCAGTACTTTGTCTTGTCCAGTCCTTTTATAATTTTATATGGTTCTATAAGATTCCCCCTCATCCTTCTAAACTCCAGTGAATACAAGCCTAGTCTTTTCAATCTTTCCTCGTATGACAGTCCCGCCATCCCAGGGATCAATCTAGTGAACCTATGCTGCATTGCCTCAATCACAAGGATGTCCTTCCTCAAATTAGGAGACCAAAACTGTACACAATACTCCAGATGTGGTCTCACCAAAGCCCTATACAACTGCAGAAGAACTCCTATACTGAAATCCTCTTGTTATGAAGGCCAACATTCCATGAGCTTTCTTCACTGCCTGCTGTACCTGCACGCCAACTTTCAGTACAAGGACACCCAGGTCTCGCTGTACCTCCCCCTAACGTAACCCCATTGAGATAATAATCTTCCCCCTTGTTTTTGCCACCAAAATGGATAACCTCACATTTACCTATTATACTGCATCTTCCACGCATCTGCCCACTCACTCAACCTGTCCAGGTCACCCTGCAACCTCTTAACATCCTCTTCACAGTTCACACTGCCACCCAGCTTTGTGTCATCTGCAAACTTGCTCTGCAAGTTAGTGTTGCTCCTAATTCCCTCTTCCAAATCATTAATATATATGGTAAACAGTTGTGGCCCCAACACCGAGCCTTCCGGCACTCCACTCGCCACTGCCTGCCATTCTGAAAAGGACCCGTTCACTCCTCGTTAGTTTATAGATTGCTGGCGTTGAGACTCAAATGATCAGTCACAAATTTAGGCCCTGTGCAGTTTTTTTTTTAAGTTTATTTGGTGATTTGAATGTTAAAACAACAGTACGGCTTCACCCTATTTGATATTAAATTATAAAATATTTTGATATATCGAATAAGGTAGACACAAAATGCTGGAATGACTCAGCAGGCCAGGCAGCATCTCTGGAGAGAAGAAATAGTATTGAATAAGTTCATTGGTATTTTAATGTGCCTCTGGGAATTTTTATACTTTTAAAATTGTTAATTCTATAAAACATTTGGAGGATGACATCTCAGATTTTCTTGGATTTGGAACATGAACAGTAATTGTTTTGTTTGAGCAATCATTAATAAATATTCTGCGACCAAGTAGTGAATGACTATGTAGAAAGCAAATGATAGAATGCCATAAAAACAATCAAAAAGGTTCTGGATCGAACCCGGGTTTCCGCTGCTGCAAGCGCTGTGCCACCGTGCTGCCCAAGGAGGCCAAGGAAGGATCTTTCAAATTATCTACTGTTTTATGCCAATTATTCATGGCTATATTATGCAGTGGTGTTGAATTTGAAGCTGTGTTAAACTTCTGTAAGTCTAGGTAGGGTAGTTGTACCACTTTCCAGTGGGAGGTCATTTCATCAAAGTTGGAGTTACTAGGGCAGGGTATCTGTTTTTTGAACTTGGGGCCTGCTACTTGCTCTTTTTTGTCCTTGGATGGATACTATTTGCTTCAATTTTCAAATGCAGCATTATTGATATGTCGCAAACCACGTTCTAAATTGTGTGTGTGTGATTTTAAAAGTTTTTTTCCAACTTAATGAAGCATTTTAAATGGCCAAGTGTGAATAGGGTGCTTGCAATTTTGAATAATCAATTAGTGTTCTACTGTTAAGAGCAGAATGTATGGTATCTAGGTTTAGGATGGCATTGTTGTAAGAGTGAAACGATGTGCATTAATGGAAACATGGGGAGGCTGTGTACCTTTGATGATATATGGTGCATGTATCGAGCGACGTGGGAATGTACGTTGAAAATTGCAAGGCACATTAGGTAATAAAGTATACATGCTACCTAAAAGGCGCATGTTTGATTAATACTGTGTAGACACAAACTGCAGATGCTGAAATTTTGAGCAGTTTGAATAAGGGTCCCAACCTGAAACATCTGCCCATTCCCTCCAATGATGTTGCTTGACCCGCTGAATTCCTCCAGAACTTTGTGGTTTGATGAGGAGCCAGTTGTTGAAAATGTCATTGTGGGAACTGCAAAGAATAAACCAATTGTTCATAAATGGAACTGTAAATTTTCACTTCACAAAATTGGCTCTGGAATTATCTAAAATGCATTTTGATTTAAACTTGTGTTTTAGCGTTCAGGCACATATGATATATCACAAAAAGATGCAACGTTTTATTTTCAGAAATTTGTGCTTGGCATTCCCACATCCAATAGATGCCTGAAGTTCAGCCCTCCCAACTCCTTGATTTTTGGGACCTGCATTACAAAATCTCTCATTTGTTCTATAATTAACTTGCTGATGGGCAACTTGCTGACATTGTTGCTTACTGTCCTGACTTTCTCTTGGCTGGTCATATAGAACACTTCCCCCCCCCCCCCCCCCCCCTTCTGGTGCCTCCAATATAGCATTTAGAAATAATTCAATGGAGTAACCAGTCTGGGCTATTGCTTGTTGAAGTTGGAGACCCTGAAGTGTTAGAAGGGTGATGTACTCCTTAAGGGCCTGTCCCACTTGCATGCGATTGCATGCGTTTGGCGCGACCAAACGGAAGCGGAGTTCACGCGTGACGTCATTTGTGTCATACCCACCAATCAGCTGGGCAGGAGGCAGGCCGCCGGATTTTTGGCGTCGGGCAGCGACGTCATCACGCAACACCATGCCGGGCGGGACATCATCGCACAACGCCACGCCGTCAAGACGCTGCGTACGCCCGCAATGCGCCTGCGGGCCGACAGGCCCTTGGCGTGCAAAGTATTAAGACGGTGCAGGATTTTTGGAGCCCCGCGCGATGTCGGAACCAGCCCCACACAACTCAATACACCTCCGCGCTTCTATATGGGACTGGTCCCGCGCGGCCATAAGGTGCCCGTACGCTTCAAGCGACCATGTTTGGTCGCGCCAGACTCGTGCAATCGCATGCAAGTGGGACAGTCCCTTTACACTCTTGAATGGACTCCTAAATATGAGCTTCAGAACTCGTCAAAACCTAATTTAGCTCTGAAATCTTACCTGTTTCAGTGCCCATGGGTTATTAAAAATCAAAATGCAATGTTTAAAATGGTATGATGTTGATATGTTTGAAAATAGTTTCATTTCTATTTAGAGATCGGTAAATTGACTTTTAACCATCATTTACTCTTGAAAAATGACTTTATTAGAAATGTATTATATCTAAATTTAAGATTTTTTTCTCAAATATATTTTCTATAGAACTGTCATGAGTTCAATGCTTGTAAACTGTTTTAATTTCAGTAGCTGTAGTAGTTTAATAGCAGCTATAAATAAATCAATTATCTCGGAGCAATAACTTTCATCATTCCCATGGAATAGCGCACAAATCTGTTTGCATTAAATGAATCCAGATATCTTAGATGCATTTGGTACCAACTGTAAGCTACCAGAGGATAGATTTGGTATACAATCTATTGACACTGCTCTATTGCACTTTAATGATCATATACCTCTGCTGTCCAAAAGCCATGAAATTGAAGGCTTATCTCCAGATTTGCAGTCTTTAAGTTTTGACAATCAACTGGCACAATGAGGCTGATGTATATTTTGGATCGCTGTATCTGAGAATCATGGGAAAGAAATAGGCCTACAGGAGTCTATGAGCATTATTTTCAAGATGTCTTTATGGTTGGATGATATACTAGAGGGCATAAGTGGGAAATATAACAACACTGCAAATTGGGACACACGGAACTGGTGTGATGGTCAACATGGACGAGGTGGGCCAAAGGCCTGTTTCCATGCTTTACCTTCTTTCAATTCAATCAAAACATGGATCTTCGGTTAAGCCAGACAATTTTTGGAGCAGTTTGTTACAAGACTATTAAATGTAATGAAATTGCTTAACCCTCGGACCTCATTAACGTACATTTTAAGAGGATTTTTGAGTTTAATATTGTTGAATGGTGAGAGAAGAACCTTTCTTATTCTATTTTGGCTATCCCACGAGTAATATGGCCAGGCCCAGTCACTGACTCTCTTGTTCTAGCCCTGAATTTTTTTCAGTTACTGATCCAGTTCCCTTTTAAAACAAGAATGAATTCACCATCTGTCTGGTGTAATCTCAATGTTAGGGAGGGAGAGAGAAAACGTGGAATTACTGACCAGTTAGTCTAACATCGGTAGTGGGGAAAATGCTAGAGTCAGTTATTAAAGATGGGATAGCAGCACATTTGGAAAGTGGTGAAATCATTGGACAAAGTCAGCATGGATTTATGAAAGGTAAATCATGTCTGATGAATCTTATAGACTTTTTCGAGGATGTAACTAGTAGAGTGGATAAGGGAGAACCTGTGGATGTGTTATATCTGGACTTTCAGAAGGCTTTTGACAAGGTCCCACATAAGAGATTAGTATACAAACAAAGCACATGGTATTGGGGGTTCAGTATTGATGTGGATAGAGAACTGGCTGGCAGACATGAAGCAAAGAGTAGGAGTAAAGAGTAGGTCATTTTCAGAATGGCAGGCAGTGACTAGTGGGGTACCGCAAGGCTCAGTGCTGGGACCCCAGCTATTTACAATATATATTAATTATCTGGATGAGGGAATTGAATGCAACATCTCCAAGTTTGCGGATGACACTAAGCTGGGGGGCAGTGTTTGCTGTGAGGAGGATGCAAGGTGACTTGGGTAGGTTGGGTGAGTGGACAAATGCATGGCAGATGCAGTATAATGTGGATAAATGTGAGGTTATCCACTTTGGTGGCAAAAACAGGAAAGTAGACTATTATCTGAATGGTGGCCAATTAGGAAAAGGGGAGATGCAACGAGACCTGGGTGTCATGGTACAGTCATTGAAAGTAGGCATGCAGGTGCAGCATGCAGGTGCAGCATGCAGTGAAGAAAGCGAATGGTATGTTGGCATTCATAGCAAAAGGATTTGAGTACAAGAGCAGGGAGGTTCTACTGCAGTTGTACAGGGTCTTGGTGAGGCCACACCTGGAGTATTGCGTACAGTTTTGGTCTCCTAATCTGCGAAAATACATTCTTGCCATAGAGGGTGTACAGAAAAGGTTCACCAGACTGATTCCTGGGATGGCAGGACTTCCATATGAAGAAAGACTGGATAGACTCGGCTTGTACTTGCTGGAATTTAGAAGATTGAGGGGGGATCTTATAGAGACTTACAAAATTCTTAAGGGGTTGGACAGGCTAGATGCAGGAAGAATGTTCCCAATGTTGAGGAAGTCCAGAACAAGGGGTCACAGTTTAAGGACCGAGATGAGAAAATCATTTTTCACACAGAGAGTGGTAAATCTGTGGAATTCTCTGCCACAGAAGGTAGTTGAAGCCAGTTCATTGGCTATATTTAAGAGGGAGTTAGATGTGGCCCTTGTGGCTAAAGGGATCAGGGGGTATGGAGAGAAGGCAGGTACAGGATATGAAGTTGGATGATCAGCCATGATCATATTGAATGGCGGTGCAGGCTCGAAGGGCCGAATGGCCTACTCCTGCACCTATTTTCTATGTTACTTTTGTGAGTTACATTAAATGTCTCTAATTCTTGACCCTTCAACCGTAGGAAAAACTTTCCCTCTGTTCACTTTGTCTATAATTCCAACTTTTTTTGCACATCAATCTTGGCTCAGAGCAGAATAATCGTGCAAAAGTATTCAGCCCCCTTTACTCTGACACCCCTAAATAAAATCCAGTGCAACCAAATGCCTTCAGAAGTCACCTAATTAGTAAATAGAGTCCACTTGTGTGTAATCTAATCTCAGTATAAATACAACTGTTCTGTGAAGCCCCCAGAGGTTTGTTAGAGAACATTAGTGAACAAACAGCATCATGAAGCCCAAGGAATTACACCAGACAGGTCAGGGATAAAGTTGTGGAGAAGTTTAAAGCAGGGTTAGGTTATAAAAAAATATCCCAAGCTTTGAACATCTCACGGAGCACTGTTCAATCCATCATCCGAAAATGGAAAGAGTATGGCACAACTGCAAACCTACCAAGACATGGCCGTCCACCTAAACTGACAGGCGGGAAGGAGAGCATTGATCAGAGAAGCCATGGTAACTCTGGAGCCAAGAGGCCCGGAAGTGGCGGCGCTGCCTGGCAGCTGCGGCTCGCCTGCAGTCCGTCTGTTTTTTCTTTTTTCTGTTCTGCTTATGTCTGTTTTAGTTTTTGTTAGTTTATTAGATTGTGTAAGTGGGGGTGGGGGGGGTGGGAGGGTTTAGTCTCTTCCTTCTGGGGGATACGACCTTTTCTTGTCGTATCCCCTGTCTCCGTCTGCGCTGAGGCCTAATGGCGAAGCTGACGGCCTCGGGGCCTCTGAGCTGACGGCCTCGGGCGGCGTTCGCGGCAGTGGCAGTTCCGGCAGCGGCAGTGGCTCGACTGGCCTGACCTGGCAGCAGCAGCGGCCCGACTTGGAGCTGTGGCGGCACTCCGGCGTTCCGGTAGCGGCAGCGGCCCGACCTGGAGCTGTGGTCTGACTTTGGAGCTGTGGCGGTGTTCTGGCGTTTCGGCGGCGGTGGCAGCGCAGCTTCCGAGGCCCGGCCGCGGGCCCCGTGGACGACATCGTCGGGAGCTCGCAGGTCACAGGTTGGTGACCTGTTTTCTGGAGCTTCCGCACAACAGCTGCGTCACGCTGGACTGGAGGGCGGCAGCTTCGGCAGCTTTGGCCGCCCCGGGCCGCGGAGTTTGAATCTGCCTGTTCGTGGAGCTGGATTCAGCCGCGGGACTGACTCACTTACCAACACCCGGTGGGGTCACAACATCGGAGGCCTGGATCGCCTCAGTGCAGAGGGAGAACAAGGAGGGAAGAGCCAAAGACCAAGACTTTTGCCTCCATCACAGTGAGGAGGTGCCTGGTGAACTCACTGTGGTGGATGTTAAATTTGTGTTTTTTTGTTACTTTTAATATATGTATGACTGCAGGCACGAAATTTCGTTCAGACCGAAAGGTCTGAATGACAATAAAGGTAATCTGAATCTGATGGTAACTCTGGAGGAGCTGCAGAGATCCACAGCTCAGGTGGGAGAATCTGTCCACAGGACAACTATTAGTCGTGCACTCCACAAATCGGGCCTTTATGGAAGAGTAGCAAGAAGAAAGCCATTGTTGAAACAAAGCCACAAGAAGTCCCATTTGCAGTTTTCCACAAGCCATGTGGGGGACACAGCAGAAATGTGGAGGAAGGTGCTCTGGTCTGATGAGACCAAAATTGAAGTTTTTGGCCTAAATGCAAAATGCTATGTGTGGCGGAAAAATAACACTGCACATCACCCTGAACACACCATCCCCACTGTGAAACATGGTGGTAGCAGCATCGTGCTGTGGGGATGCTTTTCTTCAGCAGGGACAGGGAAGCTGGTCAGAGTTGATGGGAAGATGGATGGAGCCAAATACAGGGCAATCTTGGAAGAAAACCTGTTGTAGAGTCTGCAAAAGACTTGAGACTGGGGTGGAGGTTCACCTTCCAGCAGGACAACGACCCTAAACATACAGCCAGAGCTACAATGGAATGGTTTAGATCAAAGCATATTCATGTGTTAGAATTGCCCAGTCCAGACCTAAATTCAATTGAGAATCTCCGGCAAGACTTGAAAATTGCTGTTCACAGACGCTCTCCATCCAATCTGACTGAGCTTGAGCTATTTTGCAAAGAAGAATGGGCAAAAATGTCAGTCTCTAGATGTGCAAAGCTGGTAGAGACGTACCCCAAAAGACTTGCAGCTGTAATTGCAGCGAAAGGTGGTTCTACAAAGTATTTACTCGGGGGCAGAATACTTTTGCACGCCACACTTTTCAGTTTTTTATTTTTAATAACATTTGGAAACCATGTATCATTTTCCTTCCACTTCACAATTATGCACCACTTTGTGTTGGTCTATCACATAAAATCCCAATAAAATACATTAACGTTTGTGGTAACGTGACAAAATGTGGAAAAGTTCAAGGGTGTATGAAAACTTTTGCAAGCCACTGTATAGATATACCAATGTTTTATATAGAATCTTCATAAAAAGTTTTCGCTTTCTATACTTTATCTTGAAGATACTTTAAAGAAGCTTTCTCAAATGGCCTTGGCATTTGAGATTTATGTATATGTTCAGATTTTCCTTTTTCAGTGCCACGTTTGGAATATACCTCTCTCCTTATACCTTTGTCTCCTTATTCATCATACCAAAATACATCACTACAGGTTTTCTTTTAAGTTCATCTTTCACTGGGCTTATTTTTAAATAATATTTACTACAGCTAAAATTAATGGTAGATGACTGAACTAAAATTTTGTGGAATTAAAGGAAATGTGGTAGCATTGGGTGAGGGATGACTGGAAAGTAGAAAAAATTAGAAGACAGAAACAATGCTTCAACTGGAACTGTGCTGATTGTCTACAACATGGACCTTGGTCTGCCTAAATCTCAGCATTTAATTGCATTTGAATCCGTATTCATTACTGTCCTTCACAATATTCTAATCAACTCTTTCTTTGAACAGCTGCAGACCTTCTGGCAAGTAGGGAGTTGCAGGATTTGTACTAGTATCAGTGAAAGAGGTATTATTTCTAAGTTGGGATGGTGCATGACTTGAGGGGATTATGTAGATGCTGATATTTCCAAAATATGAAACCCAAGTCATCTTCAGTGGTTGAGAGTTTGGGGAGTGCTGTTGGTGCTTCTATCAAGTCACATCTGGTCCTCCTTCAGTCCAGAGAAAAGAAGCCTGGTGTCCTTGTAACAAAAGTCTTCCAATATAGGAAAAATCTTGATGAATCTCCTCTGCAGCCCCTCCAGCCAACTGCATTCTTCCTGTAATGCAGTGACTAGAATTTGCACACTAAGTCAATTACAATCTAACTGATGTTTTGTAAAGTTACAGCATAATGTCTCAACCTTTGTATTCTATTCCCTGACCTTTGAAAGTAAGCATGTCATATGGTTTCTTCACCCTGTATACCTGTGTTGCCATTGGCAGGGAATTAGTGACTTTAAACTAATGTCTTGCTGTTCATCATCATTGCTTAGTGCCTTACAATTTACACTATACACCTACTCCTATTTGGCTGTAGAAAGTGCATCGCCTCTCTCGTGTCAGTTGTGTTTTGGAGTTCGTGACATTTCATTATGATCTATCAAGCCAATGCATAATTTATATTTGAAAGCTTACCATTTGAATTTTACATTCAAAGAAGTTAAAATAAAAAACTTAACAGGTGAACTGCATTTCATTTGTATTCACACTCTTAATTTTACCTTCAGTCCAAAGGTGAAAGCCATTTGAAACACCTAAGTGCTTAAATTTAAAACTTAACAAAAAATTTCTGATTAAAACATTTAAAGTGTGGAATTTGAAATCCTGTATTTCTGGTATTCATGGGATTTGTTTGATTTCTAACGAGGCTAGTGAATAACAGCAAGAAATGCCTTTATGTTATGCGGAGGAAGGCTTTCAGCATAAGAATCTGCCACTTTAATGATAAAAGTATTTCATTAATCTGATAGCAGAGCTCCAAGCAAGTGACAAAAGCAAATCACATTATTAGTTTCTACCTCTTATTGGGCCAAAATCTTTTTTTGCTTTTGTGAATTAAGATTTATAAGCAAATCATTGGTATGAATGACCCACAAAAAAACGTGCCAAACATTCAAGGCAGAAATTAAAATATGTTTCCACAAAAAGTATTAAGACAGCAAATCTTTGAGGAAAGTGAGCAGGCATGACAAAGGAGTAATGATTAATAACGGAATCCTGGAATAAATCATCTTGAATCCTGCTCCTTAAGTGTTTTACAACAATATAGCAATCTAACCTTGGAGTTCTCAATCAATACCTCCACCTGTTCGTAATTTTTAAAGTTAAAATTGTTTCCACAGTGTGCTAAATTATCATACATTGGAAGTTATGGATGCTGCCAAAGCAAATATTAACCCCCAGGAAAAATGTTGAAAACAACCCACCACCTGGTGAGGGCTACTTTGCCAAAGCCTCCTTAGGAGTAAAATGCAACGGTGTGGCCAACACTCTAGACAACTTCCGAGTTCTTATTAACCTCCACCAAGATGGTGTTGCTGTTTGAACATTCTGAACACAAACTCAAACTTTGTTTTGAACCTCTTCCAGCTATTTTACTATTCCTGGGCTTGAGTGCACAATCTCTGCAATTAGTACATCAAACAAAGTTCGAAATTCTGCATGATATATACAAATAGCATATTCATTTTTAAATGAACAGCAAGAATTTACTTGTTTAATGAACATATGATGTTGTTTCCCCTCAAACTGAAATTTGAAGTGTCATATGAAATTTTAAACATCAGCCACTTAAAGCATTGAAACAATTTAAGTGTTAACAACCAGGTTTTTTAGTTAGCTGTTTAGCATTTATTCTGGCTGAGTGTCTGTGGGCTCTAAACCAGTCAGGTCCGTTTTATGGGAATCTTGTCAGTGCAGTTTTAAACAATTTGTAGTTCAACTGCATTGGCTACCTTTTTGTAAAATAAAATCCATGTCTGACTGGGGAAGTTTAAATCTCCAGAAAAGTGTAGTGAATTCCTTCATTATGAATACATTGCATTGTCAAACTGAAATGATTGGATGTCTTTAAATGTTTGGAGTTTCCCCTTTGTCTCTCTAAATATGTAACATCAATTTTTGGGAGAAGGCTCGGACAGTTAATCCAAGTGCTTACACAACAGTCTTTCCGACACAGATACCAAAGATCCATTTAGGCAGGAACCAATTCATCGGGAATCTGAATTGCAGGAAATAGTTTTGGGTCAGTAGTCCACATTTCAATTGTATCCGTATACTTGTGTGAGGGGAGATGGTCAGATAAATGACAAGATACAAGATTAAAACAAATATTAGGATCTTAAGTTTTTCAATTGATTCATCAAAACCATACTCCTGAACAAGTGTTTCAGACCATAGATCTGCAGCCTGGTAATCAAAGTTGCCATTGATTTTATCTCTAGCAACAGTGCTACAATCTTCTACGTAACACAAATGAATGTGCATACCACCAGCATCTTGTAACTGTTAGTTTTCGAACACATGGGATACTTTGCAAGGAAGGGTACAGTTTTCTACTAATCATCAATATCAGCAGTAATTGTCTTCATAATATTAATCCATCTTTATGGGCGTTAGTCCTCATCAACTTGTGACACTGTTGTTTCTGAGAAAGCCTGTTGGGTGAAATAGAGATAATGAACTGCCTATCCACCAAGAACCTGTTGTTTCCAGTGATAGAGCCACACAGCATGCCAAATTGCCATGCTGAACAAGTTGCCTAACTGAGCAAGTCCTACTTGCCTTTGCCTGGCTTCATATAATCACATCCCTGCCCATGTAAATGGTGGAAAATGAATCCATTCTTTATAGAAATGCTATGTATATGAATTTGAAAAGTGTTCTATATGACTGCATCCAGGCACGGAACTAGCTATCAAAATATGGAGGTGACGGGGGAGACGGACGGACGGACGCAATTTTGTGGCGGCCGCGCGCGTATGCGCACACTCACACGCATGGCTTTGGAGGCTCAATCCAGCGCTAAATACAGCTCAACTCTGCTTCTCCGTGCTGGTCATATTTCCCGCAAGCCCAGGCAGGTTGATCTGGCGGGACATGCAGAGTTGAGCTCGCTTTAGCGCTGCCTTTCTGCACTGGCTGTGGGCCTGGGGGTGCCGCGCCCGTCTGACTACCGACCTCCTCAGTCCCACCCCCACTCCCCCCTCCTCCAATCATCGCTCTGAATCATGTCCCGCCCCCATTGCCTGCTGACCGACGTCTCTCTCGTCCAATCGGCGCCCTCGATCGGCAGTACCACCTCCACTGTCTCGCGGAAAGCGGAGATTTTAAAATCCGGATGACAAAAACTTGGGGGGGGGGGGGGGGGAGAGAGATGTTCCCCACCTCTCAAAACACCGGGTTTTCCGCCCCTGACTGCATCAAACTTGGTGAGACAGCTGCACTCCCCAACATTGCAAGAGTTGTGAATGCAGCTTAATCCATGATACAAGCCAGCCTCAACCCCCATTGACTTGATCTATACTTCACAATGCCACGAAAGCAGCCAGTATGATGAAGGACCGCTCATACCCCAGTCATTGCCTCTTCCCTCTCTTATCGAGCAGAAGATATAAAGCTTGAAAGCACATACGACCATGTTCAAGGCCAGCTTCCACCCCACCATTATCAGCTCTTGTCGGATCTCTTGTATGATAGGGATAGGTGTCCTGATATTACAATCTACCTCGCTGTGCCCCTTGCACTCTTTGTGTGTAATTGCACTTACTCCGTAGATGTAAGACTATAATTCTGCAAACTCTTTTTCTCTCTGCACCACTTGATGTACTTGAGTATAGTATGATTTGCCTGGACAGTACACAAAGTTTTTCACTAACGTGGTACGTAACGATAAACCAATACCTGTTTTTTGTATTTGTGGAAGAGTGGGGAGAGATACATCAGCTGTATATAGAGTTTGAAGAAATGGCAAGTGATCCGAGCAAATTGTTGGTCAATTGATTAAAATACCAACTTAATGGCCTATTTTTAAACTAAAAGAAATACTAAGGCATGATTGGGATTTGTTGACTTGAAGATTCATATAACTATAAATAAAGGTGACACAATATTTGTCCAAAAATTCTGAGTATCCTAATATATGGTTAATGGAATGTAATACTGCATGTGAGTGATGAAGCATTTTTGTCAATGCTATATTAAGTACTCGAGGGTATATAATGCTATATTAAGTACTTCATTATCCTTAGTTATGTGTTAATGTTTGTACTAAATACATCATTCTGTATTCAACTACTTCAAGTGCTTCACATCCAATCAAACACTTGATGTCTGGAGGTCATGGTAGGAGCTGTATTATTACAATTTAATTCAATTTTTATGTGGCCCTACACAAGTGAATTGATGATTCTCAAATGGTATGGTTATTTTTTTGAAAATAACACTTTTTTCCTCTGTTTTGAAAAAATGCTCTTAAGTAATTTTGATGGTATAGTTGCTGATTATTGAGTAAATGGCAGCTGCTTTTTAAATTTGATAGAAATTCCATAGTGGTCGTAGTTATATACAGCACAGAATTGGGTGCTTCAGTCCATTTTGTTGGCTTATTGGGCTGACCAAGTTGGCATATAGGGCTGGTCCCATTTGCCTGCATTTAGCCCACAGCCTTCTGAACACCACCCATCTGTCCTAATATCTATTAAAATCCATGGTAGTTTACTGGGTAATATATGTACATGAGATCATTATCCTTTTGCTTTTACAGGAAAGCTTGCTCTGCACAAATTAAATACTTCAATTTCTATATTTGTGCAATGGCTTCACTTTGGAAGAAAGTATTGATTTGCAAACTACTTGGGGGTGATCTGACACGGAAAGACATCATATAAAGGCAAATCTTTAAACATTTGTAATGGAAATTAAGCACACTGGGGCCCTTAAAATAGCATTTTGCTATAGTTTTGCTGAGGTGCAATATTGCTGAATGTTTAAAATAAAATAGTGATGTTTAAAAGTGCATAGTGAATTTACTGCAGGTTAGATTCATTTGCTCAAAGCTGAGAAATTAGTACTATGTACATGTGGGTATTGTAAAGAAAGCGGTTGTAAAGTAGCAATGTTACAACATTTTGAGATTTGTAAAATCAAGTCTGCAATTTATCTCATCAGATAACGCATAAAAAGTTTAATTTGACACCTAGTTCACTTTCATATCTTCAGTATTAAAAGGTTATGGCCATTTTCCTACTCTGAAATTAGCATCTTGTTCCCTAGTGCTTTTCCATTTACTTAACTCAAAAGCTGTGATCGAGGACAGTCAAAAGCCCATAACTTTCTTAAAAATCAAGAGAACTGGATGGAATTTTTAGTTATTATAGATTGAAGCATTCTGAAACGAATATGAAACTATCTTACTTGGATGACCTGAAATTAAAGCATATAATTGGTTACCTAATTATAGCTAATTACAAAATTCAATTACTAGATCTAAACATCTATCTCTTAAGAAAAGGTTATCATTTTTAAATAGCCTAAGTGTCCAAATAACATTCACACAAGAATTCACAATATAACATGATTTTAAAATCTAATTGTTATGAATTTATAGGCCAAATGGAAGGAATTTAGTGTTTAATTCCCGTAAATTAATGGGCATTTAAATCATCTTGCGAGTGAGATTTTGTGGAACACGATCGATGGGAACGTTGCGGTTTGTGGTGAATTTGAACCCTCTGTCGGCAGGAAAAACACTGCCGGTTCGTATGGGGCCATAATCACATTTTCACACTACATTAAAGTAATCCTAAGAAGCTAATTTATAATTAAAATAAACGACTTACCTTATGTTTTGTCCCCTACATGAGATCCGTCCCGTTGACGGCGTTAGAAGTAGATTTTTATTTTACTCCAGGGATTAAATTGTCCCGCGATTTAAAAAAAAAACTTCAGAGAAATCAAGTCGGATCGTTTATTCATCAGCAGCTTAACAGCCTGAGAAAGATCAACTCCGACAAGCAGGAGAAAATGGTATTTTTGCCCCCCCCCCCCCCCCCCCCCCCAAAAGGAGCCAAAGTCGCGCACACGGCCAGTGGCAGAACTGCAGCGCCGCTGAAGGTAAGTATTGTAACATACCTATGTAAAGGGCTGAGAAGCTACGAAGTAATAGAAATTTGTGCATCAACTAAATGGGATCAGTAAAGGGCCTGTCCCACTTTCACGACCTAATTCACGAGCTTTTTTACTCATGGACATTTTTTTATTGGGCTAGAAAAACGCCCCGACCTTCGCGAAGGAGATAGGCGACGTTTTGGGTCGAGACCCTTCTTCAGACTACCTCACTGGCCTCAACTACCTTCTGTGGCAGAGAATTCCACGGATTCACAACTCTGTGTGAAAAATGATTTTCTCATCTCGGTCCTAAAAGACTTCCCCCTTATCCTTAAACTGTGACCCCTTGTTCTGGACTTCCCCAACATCGGGAACAATCTTCCTGCATCTAGCCTGTCCAACCCCTTAAGAATTTTGTAAGTCTCTATATACGATCCCCCCTCAATCTTCTAAATTCTAGCGAGTACAAGCCGATTCTATCCAGTCTTTCTTCATATGAAAGTCCTGCCATCCCAGGAATCAGTCTGGTGAACCTTCTCTGTACTCTATGGCAAGAATGTCTTTCCTCAGATTAGGAGACCAAAACTGTACGCAATACTCCAGGTGTGGCCTCACCAGGACCCTCTACAACTGCAGTAGAACCTCCCTGCTCTTATACTCAAATCCTTTTGCTATGAATGCTAACATACCAGTCACTTTCTTCACTGCCTGCTGCACCTACATGTCTATTTTCAATGACTGGTGTACCATGACACCCAGGTCTCGTTGCATCTCCCCTATTCCTAATCGGCCACCATTCAGATAATAGTCTACTTTCCTGTTTTTGCCACCAAAGTGGATAACCTCACATTTATCCACATTATACTGCATCTGCCATGCATTTGCCCACTCACCCAACCTATCCAAGTCACCTTGCAGCCTCCTAGCATCCTCCTCACAGCTAACACTGCCCCCCAGTTCGTGTCATCCGCAAACTTGGAGATGTTGCATTCAATTCCCTGATCCAGATTATTAATGTATATTGTAAATAGCTGGGGTCCCAGCACTGAGCCTTGCGGTACCCCACTAGTCACTGCCTGCCATTCTGAAAAGGACCCGTTTACTCCTACTCTTTGCTTCCTGTCTGCCAGCCAGTTCTCTATCCACATCAATACTGAACTCCCAATACCGTGTGCTTTAAGTTTGCATACTAATCTCTTATGTGGGACCTTGTCGAAAGCCATCTGAAAGTCCAGATATAACACATCCACTGGTTCTCCCTTATCCACTCTACTAGTAACATCCTCGAAAATTTCTATAAGATTCATCAGACATGATTTACCTTTCATAAATCCATGCTGACTTTGTCCAATGATTTCACCACTTTCCAAATGTGCTGCTATCCCATCTTTAATAACTGACTCTAGCATTTTCCCCACTACCGATGTTAGACTAACTGGTCTGTAATTCCGCGTTTTCTCCCTCCCTTTTTAAAAAGTGGGGTTACATTAGCTACCCTCTTATCCTCAGGAACTACTCCAGAATCTAAAGCGATTTGAAAAATTATCACTAATGCATCCACTATTTCTGGGGCTACTTCCTTAAGAACTCTGGGATGCAGCCTATCTGGCTCTGGGGATTTATGGGCCTTTAATCCATTCAATTTACCTAACACCGCTTCCCGACTAACCTGGATTTCACTCAGTTCCTCCATCTCATTTGACCCCCGGTACCCTGCTATTTCCGGTAAATTATTTATGTCTTCCTTAGTGAAGACATAACAAAAGTAGTTATTCAATTGGTCTGCCATGTCCTTGTTCCCCATGATCAATTCACCCGTGTCTGACTGCAAGGGATCTACATTTGTTTTAACTAATCTTTTTCTCTTCACATATCTATAAAAACTTTTGCAGTCAGGTTTTATGTTCCCTGCCAGTTTTCTTTCATAATCGATTTTCCCTTTCCTAATTAAGCCCTTTATCCTCCTCTGCTGGACTCTGAATTTCTCCCAGTCCTCTGGTAGGCTGCTTTTTACATAATTATACATTTTTATAATCAGTTGAAGCAATTCACAAGTTATCAAGTATTTAGATTTTTGAAAAAATGTGAAAGATTATAGTAGAATGAAAATGATAGACTTGCCCACGGTCTCAATTTTACCACTGGCTGAAGTAACATGGACAGTGTCATGGTGAATTTTACTGTACATTTTCTTGAGTGGAAAATTTTAATTTGGAGATTTTATAGAGCACCAAATTTGCATTTGTTGATAACTAAGGTTTTGATAGTGTTCTAATTTTATGGCCTTTTGCTATGTTTGGTTTTGCATCAATTGAAGATTTACTTTGAAGCCCATATTGCAGTGATGTTCAAGATATGTCCCACAGGCAGTATGCAGACTGCAAGTTGCTTTGCAGTCTGCAAATCTCCTGTCTGTTTCTTTCTTAACGCCTTAAAGTTATGTACAGCTCTTGGGACTGAAGTAGTGGAAACTGTTGCTCTCTGGGCACATCAGGAGTAACCTTTATAAATTGCCAGGTCTGGCACTTTTTAAGAGCTGAGACATTTGCTCTGTTGTCTCAAACTTCTATAGTGGACCCAGCCAGATCTCTCCTGCTGTTCATGTACACAGGGCAAATTTCTTTTGAAGCAGGGATTAAATTCTTGGAAGATGAACTCTTTAAAGCAATATTGTGGCTTAGAAGTGCTGGGGTGGAGCACAGGACACTGCTGTGAGGGAGGAGAGAGAGAGTAGTATTAGGATCCTGGTAAAGGACAAAAAGAGAACTGAGCTTCAAAGGAGTATGGTAATGGGACCAAAACACAGTAGGAGCCTTGAGCTATTTTTGAATATAGGATCTTTTATTGTGATATAATTATTCACAGCTCTTATTGGTTTTAATATGTACAACTATATGTTGTTTAAAGCGATGGATATCTGCTCTTACTCATGTTTTTTTAAACAGTTTAATATATCACTTGGGATTCTGTCTACCCAAGTAATGCTTGGCTTACTCCATGGTGCCTTTCCCACAGCAATTTGGTTATTATCAGGAACATAGCAGAATTGGACGAGGTGTACCTCATCCTACAATTCTGTAGTATCTTGCATTTGGTTCCATTGTGCTATACCATCCAACAATAATGTGTCTGCATTTGAGGATTGAGCTAGTCAAAGTTACATGCAGATTCCAGAAAATGGCGTGCAAAGTCATAATTTTCATGACCTTTGCATAATTCAAATCTAACCCCATTCTCCTGCCTTCTCCCCGTAACCTCTGACACCCGAACTAATCAAATTTGACGGCATGTTCAATATTTGTGCTCAAAGCCTTGTAAGCGTTGGAATATGGTGTGAGAAAAATAATGGCCTGACTCATTTAAATGCCACTTTGTTGTTGCTTTTATTGTATAAATTATTTTGGGTATGTTGACCTCCAAACCTTCTGTAGAATTGCACATTTAGCAAGTTAAAATCTGTCATTAATCCATTAGCAGAATTTTCTAATGTTTGTGTTGAATGTGCAAAATCAAAATTACTTAATAGCCTTTCAAATTGTAGCACATTTGCCTTTGTCTGCTTGCAATTCTTTTAATGTCTTTCATCTACTGGTTTGTATGTTCCAAATCTGAATGTAACATGGGTAATAAAGTGATAATTGGGGCCTGGTTGCTTGCAAATTTCCTTTTTTAAAGGGGAAATTTGAATGGCATGCAGATGAGTAAATATCTCCATTTCACGTTCTCTCAAATTTACAAACCATTTTAAAGTTGACATTTGAAAGTTCACTTTAATTGCCATCAAGATAAATTATTAGAATGTTAGACCGCAAGAAAGAGGGAAGTTTAAACCAATCATAAAAAATAGCACATGCCCATGTTCATTTGACATGTTATTAGCATCACTAGTTTGAAGACTTCAGGCAATTCCAAATTATTAGTCGAAGCTCACTACTAAAGAACTCTTGTCAACTCCTGTAACTTGACGTGGGTATTGAGGACAAATGGATCATGGTGATGGCATCATAATTAACTTTTTGGCAATAAAATTAAGCAGTATTGTCATTGCACATTATATAATGTGTTAACAAAACTATTTATTTTTATATGACAGGTCCATTGACAGCAAGATGTACTTGTATATTCCACCTGAAGCAAATTGCCTCCCAATGACTTGATAACACAGCAACCAAACCCTTTGGGTTTTAATGTTGTACAAACTGATTGGTGTGCAAGGCTGGCCAAGCAATTGCTCAAGATGGTTTTTGTTTTCGTTATCTCTTTCAGATGAAATTTCCAATTAATAAACCTTTTTTGTATGGCAATCGGAAATATGTTGCATTCGCTTTTAATATTTGATGTTTTATTTTTCAATGTTACATCCAGGCTCAAAAACATACCTCTCAGCTGTGAGTGTTTTCCTAGCATGATTAAGGGTTTGCTAATCGCGTCTAATGTGGTCTAAATAAACTATTATGGTCTAACTGATGTGGTCTAAATAAACACTTTATTTGCATTGGTGGAATTTTCATTGCTGTTCTTTAGAAGTGCATTATTCCAAAAATAAACTTATTATTATTTATTTTGATAACTCTAGTTCTGATGGCACTGATTCTGAAACATTCATTTCTGGCTTTGTGATCAACAAGTGCAAATGCACTGAATCCAAGTCAGCAGAATTTAAAGGATATACATGTCTTGAGGTCTCAACTTCCAGCAGAAAAATTCCAAATGTTTATGAAGTACAGTTGAAAGCTAAATTTTGCCAAATCAGATATAAATTCCGTATTTCATTCCTGATAAAGTTGTGGCCCATTTGAGCACGTGACCTTTTAGAGGTGGATTTGTGAGCCATTTGAACTTATTCTGTAAAATGTGAAGTTAATGCTTGTAACGATAGTACAAGACTTGCCTTTACTGGCTGTTTTTTCCTGAAGGTATAAATACTTTTATTTACTGGGAAAATAAGTTTAGTAACGCAATTGTGACATTAACTATATTCAAGATACTCTCTCACTGATGACTGTTACTTGCGTTCCCAAGATGTAGGTTATTATTTCCAGCTTTAACATGATTTTGCCTAATTTATGTTTCTTTTTTTATCCAGACATGGTTCATGGCGGGAACCAGTCAATCCTTACTACGTGAACACAGGGTATGCCTTGGCACCAGCAACAAGTGCTAATGACAGTGAGCAACAGAGTATGTCAAGTGATGCAGATACCATGTCGCTGACAGACAGTAGTGTGTAAGTATATTCACATGGCAAAATGCTATTGAAATGTTTTTCTGTGCAATTATTGAAGGATATTCATTTGTGCAATATTTAATTTAACAACAAATATAGCTTTTTATTAGGATTCTTTTGAATGTGACTTGATTTCCTACCTTCATAGTCAATTCATTGTGAACGTTTTCTTTGGATCTTAAATTGTTTTGCTGAGTAATAATTAGTATTAACCCATTTTGGGCTGTGAAGTTGAAACTGCTGTTATGCAGTGTTAGGCTTGGTAGACAGGTATTGCAGGTTTGATTCAGATGTTGGAAGCTGAAGATAATCAAGTAAATTCCATATGATGAAAAGTACAATTTGGCATTATTTTTTAGAGAGTTGTTGGGAGTATATCTTAGAATGTTTTGTCATATCGCTATTCCATCTGTTGAAATGTGCATAGAACTTTGTTCTAACCTTTTCCATTGTATCATGAATGTAGAAGTGTTTACGTTTGTATCATGTAAGTAGAAGTGTAGAAGAAATATGTATCATGTGCAGAAGTGTTTTTTTCCTTTTTGATATCATAAGTGCCTTGCTTGTGTACTCTGGTTATTGATGATAATAACTCTGTTTTAAAATTTGAATTAAATTTCAAAAACAATAAATTTCATGTGTATAGAAATTCAATGCTCTGTTAAGTTTTGTATTCTTGGACTCTATTTAAGGGCTTACCCAAACTTGCAGTTTACCTAAAAGCACATTCGGGTTATATCCATCTTGGTTAATCGGTATGAATGTGTACAGATGAAAAAATGGGGACAGAAGATTAAGTCACATGGGGTCCACAGTGAGTTGGTAATTTGGCTTGGTCATAGACGGCATGTTTTTCAGACTGGAGTTCTCTGACCAGTGGTGTTCACAGATTCACTATAAAGGCCTCTTGTTTGTAATATGTAATATATTTTGCTCATCATATAAATGATTTGGTTGATTAGTAACTTTGCAGATGAGACAAAAATGGTACATCAGAATAGATCAGCTAGAAATTTAGGTGGCAAAATGACACATGGAGTTTAATGTGAAATGAAGTGTTTTAGAAGGCAAATGAAAAGATTTGACCAATAAAGAATAGACGTTTTAACACTGCCATATAAGCCTTCATTGGTTGAGGTATTGAATATAACGTTGGCAAGTCACATTTCAGCTGTATAAATATTGGTTAGGGCACATTTGGAGCATCGTGTGCTATTCTGGTTATCACACTATATGAAGAATGGGGAGTGTTTAGAGAAGGTGCAGAAGATGTTCATCAGAATTTTGTATGAATTGGAGATTATTAACTACATGGAGAGGATGGACTATTTGGATTGTTTTCTCTGAAGGGTCGAAGGCTGAAGGGCAGTCTGATAGTGTATAAAATTGAGCTATAGATGAAGTAGAGTCTTTTGGGAGGTCCCTGAAATGCCCTGGTTGGAGAGGTGGTAGACGCAGGTATGGTAGACACTCGTATGATGGAAGTGTATATTTAAGAGGCATCTAGATAGACACATAAAGGCAGAGAATGGATGTGGACCATGCAGATGGGATTAGTTTGTTTGATATCAAGGTTAGGATGACATTTTCAGTGGGCTGAAGAGCCTGTTTCCATGCAGTACTTTTCTGCTCTGTTCCTCCATACATATGTCTATGCAGTATTCTATATTTTTTTAAATATATCCATGCAGCACAGTTGCCATGTTTGAATATACCTCGTTAGCTATTTTTGAAATTTGTTTGTGCTATTCATTTCCGACAGTATATTCGTGTAAGTTACGAAGATAGTAAATTCAGGGATAGCAAATTAATCGGAAAGCAGAAAAGGTTAGAGATGGGAAGATGTGGCAAGTAGTGGGATCCTGTTGGAGGTGGCGAAAATGCTGGAGGATTATATGCTGTATGTGATGGCTGATGGGGTGGAAGGTAAGGACAAGGGTGAATCAGTCCTTGTTACGATTGGTGGGAGGGGTAGCAAGAGCGGAGCTGCAGGATTACGAGGAGACCCTAGCGAGAGCCTCATCTATAATGGAAGAGGGGAATCCCTGTTTCCTAAAGAATGATGACATCTCCGATGACCTGATATGGGAAAACCTCATCCTGGGCGCAGATGTGGCAGAGATGGAGGGATTGGTAGTAGGGGATAGAGTCTTTACAGGAAGCAGGGTGGGAAGAAGTCTAGATAGCTATGGGAGTCGGTGGGTTTGTAATAGATGTCGGACAATAGTCTGTCTCCTGTGATGGAGACGGTGAGATCTAGAAATGGTAGGGAGATGGTCCAAGTGAATGTGTTTGCAGGGTGGAAATTAGTTGTGGTTGATGGTCAGTGAGTTCTGCATAGGTGCAGGAAATAGCACCGATGCAGTCGTCAATGTAGCGGCGGTACAGTTCGGCGATAGTGCCAGTGTACGCCTGGAACAGTGATTGTTCGACGTACCCTACGAAGAGGCAGGCATACCCTGGATTTGGAGGTAGTGGGAGGAGTCGTAGAAGTTGATGAGGGTACGGACCAGCTCTGCTAGGCGGTGGAGAGTATTAGTAGACGGAAATTGGCTGGTTCTGCGGTTGAGGAAGAAACTGAGGGCTTTAAGACCTTCCTGGTGGGGGATAGTTGTGTAGAGTGACTGGACATCCATAGTAATGATGAGGGAGTGGGGGCCTGGAAAACAGAAGTCATTGAAGAGATGAAGAGTGTGTGAAGTGTCTTAGACATAAGTAGGGAGGGATTGGACAAAGGGGGATAGAGTGTGGAAATTGATTTGGTGGTACATGAACATGCAGAAACAATGGATCTGCCAGGACAGTTTTGTTTGTGGATTTTGGGGAGAAGATAAAATCGGGCTGTGCGGTGCTGGGGATTGATAAGGTTGGAGGCTTTTGAGGGCAGAGAACCGAAAGTAATGAAATCAGAAATTAAGGTCTGGTGCTTGTCTGAGGTGTCATGGTCCAAGGATAAGCAGAAGGGGATGTCGATGCGAGTTGTCGCCTGGCCTCAGCCCGGTAGAGGTCAGCGCGCCTTCCTTGTCGGCGGGTTTGGTTATCTTGCTCGGTTACTGCAGAGTGAGCGGAGGGGTTGTACGTTCAGGTGGGGCGAGGTTAGAGTAAATAAGGGGAGTGGAAAAGTTGAGGCAGGATCATCCCAGGAAAGTGTTAAAGAAGGAACTGCAGATGCTGGAAAATCGAGGGTTACACAAAAAGCTGGAGAAACTCAGCGGGTGCAGCAGCATCTAAGGAGCGAAGAGTGGGTTAACATATGATGAGCGTTTGATGGTGCTGGGCTTCTACGCGCTGGGGTTTTGAAGGATGCGGGAGGAACCTCTTTGAAACTTACTGAATCGTGAAAAGCCTGGATAGAGTGCATGTGGAGAGGATGTTTCCAGGCAGAAGATGGTGAATCTTTGGAATGAATTGCCACAGAAGGCTGTGGAGGTCATCAATTGATATATTTAACGCTGAGACAGAGATTCTTGATAAGTACGTGTATCAGGGGTTATGGGGAGAAGGCAGCAGAATGGTTTGAGAGGGGTAGATGGATCAGCCATGATTAAATGTCGGAGTAGACGTGATGGGCCAAATTACCTAATTCTACTATCACATGATGTGGAGGTAATTTATGAAAATGTTGCTGTGAGAAAGGGGATCAGTTATGAGGAAAGATTGGCTAATGTGGGATGTTGGTTTGGAATAAAATAAAGCTGTGGGGGATTAAGAGACTTGAATGAAGTGGATAGGAATTGCCAAATTGGTGACTAGAAACAAAGATTTACTATCACTTGGAAGAAAAACATTAGAGGGGAGTTGACACACTGTTGCTTGACCTGAAGAATGGTTGGGTGTCCCACATTACCTGAAAATCTGATAGCTGCAGAATCCCTCTTCACCTTTAAATTACATTTGGATACTTGATATGATGTGACCAACAAGGCTATAGACCAAGAGCTGGAATGTGTAGGAAAGAACTGCAGATGCTGCTTTAAATTAAAAGTAGACAATATGCTGGAATAACTCAGCGGGACAGCATCTCTGGAGAGAAGGAATGGGTGACATTTTGGGTCGAGACCCTTCTTCAGACTGGAATGAGCCTGAGGAACTTATTTTTGACCAGCATTAATTTCTGCAGCTTTATTCAGGTCCCCACTAAGTTACTATCGTCCCTACTATAGACCAACATATCTTTCATTTTCAAAGAAAATAGCATATTGCTGTACAGTGAATTTCTATATATAAAACTTGTTGAACAACTTTTTCCCCCACAAGTTATCTGCTTGCATCCTTCAACTAATGACCTTTCTGGGGGAAGTTTATCATTTATTCCACTGAAACCCTTCAAGAAAGTTGACAAGCTGGATCCAAAATTGGTGAGATGTGATGTAAAGGGTCATGCTGGGTGGGTGTTTCTCTGACAGGAAATCAGCAACAAGTAGTGTAGGGCAGGGATTGGTGCTGTAACCTTTGCTTGTAATATATTTAAATGACTTGGATGAGAATGGAGGGTTTGATTAACAAGTTTGCAAATTGTACAAACATTGGTGGTTGTGGATAGTGGAGGTTGTTTAAGAATACAGCAGGGCACAGATCACATGGAAAGTTGGGTGGTGAGTTGGAAGATTGAAACCAGAAGAGTGTGAGGTAATATATTTTGGGATGTCAAATCCTGGTAGAAAGTAGAGGAAATGGTAGGAATCTTGCTGTTGAATTGTAGCAGGGCCTTGGGGTGCAAGTGCATAGTTCTCTGAAAGTGGTGATAAAGGTCGATAGGGGAGCAAAAGAGGTATTTGGTATATTTGCCTTCATAGGTCAAGGCATGGAGTATAAGAATTAGAACCTCGAGGTTCAATTGCAAAGAAGTTGGTTAAACTGTATTTAGAGTATTGCGTACAATTCTGGTTGCTGCACATAAAATGCAGAAGAGACTCACCAGGATATTGCAAGTAATGAGGTAAATAGTGATCTAATTGGCTGGGTTTATTCTTGGAATATAGAAATCTGAGTTTATTATTGCGGGGGGTGGATAGATAAAAGAAACACAAATTAGGCAAAATCATGTTAAAGTTGGCAAGTTAGGAAGTTGCAGTCTTTTATTTCCCCCAAGACGAAGGAAAATATTTGAAGGCCATCGAAGGGTTAAGTTTTTCCACACTTTAATTGTTTTGAATGAGTTACCAGAGTAGGTGCCAGAGGCAGATATAATCGCAATGTTTAAAAGCTGTTTGGATAGGTACTTAAAAAGGAAAGGTGTAATGCGATAAAAGCCTAAGGTGGACAAATAGACTTGGCGTAGGTCGGCATCACAGCCAGTGTGGGCGAAGTGATGTACATTTCTATGATTCTATGACTATGAATACCTCGAACTAATCTCATCTTGTCCACCCTGGTTGTAAGGTAAACAACCTTTGCTTTACTTTGAAGAAGTCTGAAGAAGGGTCTCGACCTGAAATGTCACCCATTCCTTCTATCCAAAGATGCTGCCTGTCCTGCTAAGTTACACCAGCATTTTGTGTCTAACTTCATCTTTAGTTTCTCTACCTGTTGCTGCACATAATTTCTGGTGTAATCCTGATAAATCCCTCATCCATCCAGTTGAAGGTTTTGCATTTCATGGAGGAAGATGCCTAGAATTGGCCAGAACACTCCAGCGTTTACACAATCATGCCTGTATTTGTAGTTAAAAATGCGATATGCTTGTTTACCAGCCTTTAATGTCGCCTCGCCTTCAAACAGCTTCAATTGATCTTGCATCCCAGTGTGAAACACTGGCATGGCTCGTATTTTGCTTAATCCTGTTGACCTTATGGTGGTGGTGATTTGGAAATAAACTACATATAATTAATTTACAATTTTAGAATTATTTCCTATTGGGTATTTTGGCACCTGGCCGTAGAATTTGTATATTCGTGAGCCTAGTCATTGAAGATATTTCCTCAATGATTAATTTGTCGTAATTTGTGTTATTGTGGAAAGGATCCTTTCATTAGATTCGTTGCACATCCATTTTGTGGTGTCAGTGGGGGATGGGGTGCATTAGGACAGTGGCTAGTTAGCACTTTAAACATAACCGCTGGTTCAATGACTGAGGAAATCAGAGTCAGCCAATCGTGTCTCCACATCCTGTGGTCAGATGTAACAAAATGAGAAAATACTATGTTCGGTGTCAGTCACTTGGTGGTCTACTTTGTCAGATTAATGTCAATCAAGCAAACCTTTATCAATTCAACTGATCAATTGTAGTCTCTTCTATCCCACACAGGCAGGCAAAAAAACTTCTCGTAAATGCATGGATCTGAAATAAGTAGAAAGTGAGCTTAAATATTTGTACATTGTAGGCAACATAAGTGGCAATGTAAACTGAAAGTATTAATTATATCTCTGGATTTTTTGGCTCTTTTTACATTTCTGAATGGACTTAATTCTACAAAGTAAAATTTCTCATTTGTTTTTGTTTCAACTTTATCAAGTTATACTACAAATTTAGTTGCTTCCCACTATATTTTATGTAATTACTGTTTGTTTTAAATTTCATTGAAGGAATAGACTTGATCATTTTGCATTTGGTTGTTAAGAACAAAACATAAAGAACTTATTTTACACCATGATCCAACTTTTATATGCAAGTCAAGATGTGCTGTTTGGCTGTTCTAAATAATGCAAGTTTGCTTTCACTGTGAATGAATTTTGGTTTTAAAATGTAGCGCTTTTACATAAATGATTTGTTTTGGCCTTCTTTTGAATTCTCTACCTAAATAGTTCACTCAATTTGATTTACTCAACTGGATATAATGACCCTGAGCAATACAAGAAATCTATTTATAACCTTCAGAGCCATCAGGAATGACAAGACAGAATTCTGGACCAAGCTTGAGTCCAGAGACAGTGACACGGATGCCCATTGATTGTCCTGCATGTTATAACGCACTATAAAATGAAGTCGGACAGTATCACTGGCAACAACTTGTCTCTCTGTGATGAGCTCATGCATTCTATGTTTGGTTTAAACAGAACATCGATGGAAAGATGTCACCCATGCCATTAGCCTTTGGTGCACCTATATCAATGGACATTGTGCCAGATGTAAGACTAGCTTTTCTAGGAGTAAATCTCAGGAAGCAACTAGCCCTCGAGGACCAGCTTGCAGATGTAGTGATCGATATCTTCAACCTCCCCGACTCCATTCTGTGGTCTCTACCTGCTTTAAGGTGATCACTGTAATCCCTGTGCCAACGGAAAGGATGGAAGCATGCCTTAACCTTTCATCCAGTGTCCCTGACATCCACCATCATGAAGTACTTTGACTTGTTATGGCCTCCCAGTCTGTCTTGAATTACTGCAGTTTGCCTACCTTCGCAACAGGTCCACAGCAGATGCTGTATCCCTAGCCCTACACTCATCTCTAACACCTACACAACACGAATATCTACGTCAGATTCTTATTTATTGACTATACCTTTGCCTTCAACTCCTTAAGCCCATCCAAACTCCTGGACATAGGAGTCAACACCTAGGAGCCAGTTATCAACTTCTGGAAGTATGGTGGTGTGCAAACCCCAATCAGCATCGATGGTGCTGAAGTGGAAATGGCTCAAAGCTTCACATTCCTTGATATAGATAATATCAACAATCTGTCCCGGACCGACCCCATTGAAGCTACAGCCAAAAAAGCACACCCACGTCTCAACTTCCTCAAGATACTGGGAAAATTTGGCTTGTCTCCAATGTCTCTTACCAACCTCTATAGGTACTCTGTTGAAAACATGCCGTCACATTGAATCACGGCATAGCTTGGGCACAGCTCAGTCCAACATCAAATAAATTGCTGAGAATTGTGGATATAGCCCAGCCATCACACACACCAAACTCCCCACCATTGACTCCATCTACTCTTCACACTGTCTCGGGAAAGCGACCATAATTAAGGACCTTTTTCACCCAGGTCATTCCTTCTACCTGTTCATCAACACTTTCAAAAGTTTGAAAGTTGGTACCACCAGACTCGAGAATAACTACATCCTCCCTGTTACCGGATTTCTGAAGAGTCCTTCCATAAACTAGGGTACAGTTCAGATTTTCCAGCCTACCTCGTTTTACTTGGGAAAAGTTGAGAAACTCTATTGTGCGCACAGGTATTTTATATTTGTTCTACAAGTTGCTTTTCTGTTCAGCTGGATTATATGTGTATAGTATTATCCAATTTGACTGGATTGCATGCAAACAAAAGCGTTTCACTTCATCTTGGTGCACACTACAATAATAAACCTAAACCAAAAAAGAACCAGATGCAGCAAAAATTGAGCCTTGTCGGCATGCTTCTGTGATTGAAAACCTGCCTTATAGGGCCAGCTACACCACCTGCCAAGCATGACACCTGTATCATTACAGTACAACATTTGTATCTACCCAGCAATGTCAAAGAGAATCAAAGGAAATATTCTCCAGTGGTTGGAATTGTATGTGAAGACTGCTGATAGTTGGGGGACGATCATGACTGCTCAGGATATTGCTGCAGGAGTTTCTTGGGGCAATGTTCTAAGCTTAGTAAATCTCCAACTGCTGCTTCATTGAGCTCCCATCATTAAAAGGAAAAAAATATAGGGATGTTTGTTCTATACTATTCTTCCAGATATGAAGCAGTAGCTGAGGAAGGCAGCAAAGCCTGGAAGAAAATCATATATTTGCAGTTGCACATCAAGTAATGTTTTGTATCATATAATGACTACATAATGACCATTTTGATAAAGAGTCTGAACATCCCTCTTTAACATTCAGTAGCATTACCATTGCCAAATGAGCCTTCATTGACATCTTAAATGGGATGGAGGGTGGATTTGGAGTGATGTTACTGTCACCACTGACCAAGGGAATCATTAAGTTAATGGGACCACATACTGGAATGACGGTAGAAAGTGGGCGCTCCTGCTGATTGAAAGCTTTTCCATAATCTTCAAGTTGTATGGTGTGAATATGAAATGCTGTCCATTTTCAAGGAAGAATGTCATTCTGCCACTTGGGTAATCATCAGCGTCAACGATCACTTGAAGTAGAGCATGAATGTCCCCCTGTGGGTCTAAAGATGGTTGAAAAAGCCAATCTTGTAGCCACTTTATTGCAGGATAGCAGGTGTTATGTCCCTTTGGGTGGATGGGTCTGCGTGACATCTTTTAATGTAGGGAGAGCCAATGCAAGGTCCTTTACAAAGTCTGACCTGGGTTCATTGGCATGAATTCCATGACAGTTGGAAGTCTCTCCCATCCACCTTCTTAGATGTTGTGGTGCTCCACCTGCTGCCCAGCCACCATTCTCCCCTGAGAGGTTGTCATCTTATGCAGGGCTTTGACAAGAATTTCCCTCTAATCCTGCCCAGTATAGGAGGTCCGCCAGGCCCATTTCTCCTGACATTAACTTTTCAGGATCTTGGGTAAAATCTTCAACACGACAAAGTGGTGATCCTCAAAGAAGACTTGAGGTACACCATCTAGTGCACCCTTACTAATCAAGAACCTATTGTTCTCCGCTTTAAAAATACCCAATAACTTGGCCTCCATCACTGTCCATCAGGTGGCGTCATCGTGTGTGGCAGCCTCGCCAGCAGCTGTTCATCCTTTCACCCTTTTTGTTATTTTTAGTATGTCAAAAACAACCTTTTAAAGGTTTCTTAGTCTTTTATATGTGGGGGTGGGGGGGAATAGGGGGATACTGTTTCCCAGTCACTTACCTGGACGGAGATGCAGCTTTTCTCTGAGTAGCATCTCCCCCTGGGGCCTACCAGCTGGATTGGCGCGGCCTTTCATGCTGGAGACCGCGGTGCCAGAGCAGCAGCAAAGCTGCGCTGAATTCCATCTCAGAGCGGGACAATGCCTTACCAGGGATCGCCTGTTGAAGCTCCGGAGTCTTAGGCCTGCTGACCTTAACACCGTGGAGCTGTGGTTTGCGGAGCTTCCAGACGCGGGCGGTGCTGACTTTAACATCGCAAAGTCCTGGGATCCTTTGCCGAGGGTTTCCAGTGTTGAATCGCCGCCCAGCTCGGCATGTGGATTTTGGGAACTGCGGTCCCCTGTAGGATACGGCCATTTCGGAAACTCCAAGCCGCTGAATGTGTTCTTCCGTTCCGACACCGGAGCTCCGATCAACCTCGGGGAGGGCCTGAACATCAGGCCGCCTGTAGCAGTGACTGTGGAGGGCTCAAAGGCCCCGACCACAGGTGAACAAAGAGGAAGATGACTGAAAATTATTGCCTTCCCTCACAGTGGGAAATGTTGATTCTGCTGTGTGGGGATGTTCCTGTTAAATTCTATCGTGTATGGTGTTCTTTTTTTGGCTGTATGGTAACTCAAATCTCACTTTACCAATTGGTGCATGTGACAATAAATGTAACTTGAACCTGAACTTGTCTGTGGCAATGAATTCCTCAGATTCCCCACCCTCTGGCCAAAGAAATTCCTCCTCTTCTCCATTCTCAGGGTAAATTCTTTTAATCTGAGGCTGTGCTCTCTGGTCCTTGACTTTCCCACTGCTGGAAACTTTCTCGCCATGTCCACAAGATGCTGGAGTAACCAGCGGGACAGGCAGCATCTTTGGAGAGAAAGAATGGGTGACATTTCGGGTTGAGACCCTTCAGACTGAAGAAGGGTCTCGACCCGAAGCGACCACCTTCGATTTAAACCAGCAGCTGCAGTTCTTTCCTATACTCTCCACAGCCACTCTGTCCAGGCCTTTTATTATTCAGCAGGTTTCAATGAGTTCCCCCCCCCCCCCCACCTCATTCTAAATTACAACAAGTACAGGCCCAGAACAATCAAATGCTCCTCATATTCCTCCCCCTCCTCCCAATATTCCCCAGTTTAATTCTTGTAAAAGAAAGAATGAAACCTTTCTTGTAAACCTCCACTGGACTCTCTCCAACACATCCTTCCCCAGATATGGGGCCCTAAACTACGGTGATTGTAAAACCAATAATGTGTCTAAATTTAAGTATCAGTTTTGCTGTGCTTTGGATATTGTCATTGATCATAAAAATTGAGAAACCATTGTTCTTAATGCAGCATGTAAATATTAAAAAGATTTAAGAAAAATAACCCAAGTTTTTTTCATAAAGCAAACTTTTTGGGTTTGCTCTGCCAGGGTGCTGAATTGATATCAAAGTCTGGAGCAATGACTTGTTCGAATGTTTGTATTTCTGCCACACCTACTCCATGGATGTAGATCGTGCAAAGTAATTGTCAGAGGAAGCCAGTTATCTCTAACTGCGAAATAAATGAAAAGCTGAACGACCTAGATTAATATAATGTAGTAATACACTAGCATGATATTAAAAGTATTAACTGAAGCTAAAATACTGAGAAATCGCAGGGATCCAGTGAAAGTAATGAAATGTATGACAGTTGTATCAGTACAACCATATTTGTATGTCATCACAAAAATGTATGAAGCTCTAATTAATGGCTTTGGGGCACTTGGACAATGCAAGATAACGGGCAAATCATTGTAATATGGTGTTAAGATGTAGAAACAAGGAATTCTAACCAGAATCCTGTCCATTCCAGGTACTGATATCCTGTCCGTTCCAGGTATTGAATCTCTGAATTGCTTCCAATGGACTTGTATCATTCCGTAGGACCAATAATGCACTTGATGCCCCTGAATTGCTCTTACCAATGACCTGTATAACTGAAGCACATTCTGCCAAATTTATATCCAATTTCCTAGTATAAATGGTAGTTAGCTTTCCTAATTTCTTGTTAGCCCGTTTCAAATGCACTAGGGCACCTAGATTTCTCTGCAACTCATATCTGTGCAATCTTATACCTATTATTGTTCTTTGCAAAACGAAGAATTTCAAAATTTCCCACATACTTAATTTGCCAGATCTTTGTGCACTTGATTAATCTAGATCCCATCGCGACCTCATTTTGTCTTTATATCCTGTTTTCCTACCTTGGCCATCACCAAAATCAGCAATCATATGTTTGATTATCTTGTCTTCAAAAATAATGGCAATAGGTCAATCACCATATTACTCTGCTCTCTATCCCCTTCCTGTAATCCATCTAATCTTTTTTTTGAGATATGGCCAACTCAACGGAGGTAGAGCAGAATTTGGCCCACAGTTGTGCGTGGATTGAGGGATTAGTAAAGTACTGAGAACGCAACCTTGCAGCGCACCAACGTTGAGAATTATTGTGGAGGATGTTTTTTGTTGCCTGTCCTTACTGATTATTGTCTGTGGGTCAGGAAATCAATGATTCAGGTGCAGAGGGAGAAATCAAAGTATTGTTGCAAGGCAGATCTCTTGTCTTTGGTACTGTCACATATATTGTTGGTCAGTATAAATATAAATGGGTCAATCCTGGTGTAACTTGGCAGAATCATATTTGATTTTGGCTGTTTGAGATTTTAGTGTATTCTGAATTTTTTTGATTGAGTCGAGCTCAATCTAGACATTAAGACATGGGAGAGTTTCTGACTTATGTGATATCTCTGAATGATGAAATGGATATAACAATCATGAATTGAGTTTTCAAGAAACAAGATACAATGCAAGTATTGATAAATAATTCTTAGTATAGCTTTAAGGGGAAAAAATTGAATTAGAGTAGACTATTTGGCCTTTGGAGCATGCTCATCTCTCTTTAAGATCATTGCCGATCTACTACCTCTGCCATTTTCCAGTATCTCCATTATCTGATTACCTTATTCAAAATGTTATTATTTTTGAAAGAATACAATGACTCGGCTTCCATTGTCTTCCAGGATAGAGGAGATTCATTACCCTTCATTGAAGACATCTGTTAAAATATGGGATTGGAGATTGTTGACCCTGGTTCTGGACTCTTCCTCTGTCAAGCTGGTTAAGCATTCTATAAGCTTGGTCAAGATCTCATCATTTTAAACTCTTAATAAAGTCCCAGTTTACTCAATCTCTCATTTTACAGTGAATCCACCATCCCTGGAACCAGTGTAATGAATCTTCACCCACCTGACTATAGCACGAAAGACCAAAAATGTAATTGCCTGACCTGTTTTACCAGAGCTCTGTTTTTGAAGTTAAACATTTTAGTCTTGAACTCTCCTCATAATAAACGGCAACATGCTGCTTTCCTCCTTGCTGCATCTACATTGGATTTCAGTGTATAGTCATCAAGGTTCTGTCAAAATCAACTTTATCCAATCTCTCACGATTTAACAAAAATAATTATTTTTAAATCTTGCCCATCAGTGAGTAACTTCACATTTGCCTTATTCAATCTGTCTATTCACTCAGCTTGTCTATATTACATTGAAGTTCATTTGAAACCCGCTGCTTTTGTATCATCAACAAAGATGTGAAACCCAAGGATCTGAAACATTAACTTTCTCTTACTTGGTGCTGTGCTTTTTCGACAGGAAGAGCTGAGAGTTGAAAATAGAAGATTATTCCAAATGAGAAAGTTGCATATCTTTATAGTTCTTTTTTTCTCCAGTTAATTCTGAAGATGCATTTTGGCACTAGTATGTATAACATTGCACCCTTTGAGTGGTTATTCTGATTGATCATACCAAAACATTGATCAAGCATCATATCGATCAGGCTGATGGCAAAATATGTCTCTGGATCATATTCTGTTTTTTTCATTTAATGGACACGAGGGGGAGCAAAAAGCAGACATTTTGATAGAAAAAAAAATAACTTGGTTGTAGCATTAGTCTAGAGTACTGTTACTTTTTTCAGTCTCTCTAGATAAGCAGCAGCAGGATACTATTGTGTACATTTGGGCAATTTGCCATCAGAGTTACCACATTGAGAGAGCTGCAGATTGCACCCCATCTGTTAAGTACAGTGGCACTTTAATGCAATGGCAAATGTAGTAAGTTGGGCCCTGTCCTTCTGATGGTTTAATCCTTTCAGCATCCCACTTAGCTTGAAGGCATTGTGGCTTTCTTTGAAGTAAGGCACAAAGCTTTTAATAGGGGGTAGTTTAAGAGAACATCTGCTGAATGTTTGCTGTAAGTGATCATTGAGGATAACTGATCTATGCAGCAAATGGATAAAAAATGAAAGTGTTCACCAAAATAGTTTTTGTGTTAATAGCCTAATAACTGGTCAAAAAATAATGATTGAACAATGCTGTTCTTGGGTATGATTGCTTCATTGGCTAATGTAAAAAAAAAGCGCATTAATAATATCAAAGTATGTTTGATCCTGGTGAAGCTCAGGTTATGTACAAGTTAAATCATACCAGTTTAACATTGGACTTTTAAAAAGCTTTATTTGATTACAAATACTTCTAATTTCCAAAGTAAAAAAACAAGCAAGTTTGTATCAATTATTTTTGGATTCTTCTGTGAATGTGCGTTGTGTTCATTTTAATACTCTTCACAGAGAAATCTGTAATCTATCAATAGACATGGTCTTGCAGATGTTATGAGGTACATTTGTTGTCCTGGATAAATTATTGTTTCCAATTCTTGCCTGCACTTGTAATTGAGTTTGGAAAGACAAAGTCTGGCTAACAGGCCAGGTCTTCATGGCTGTGACCTCTGGTCTAAATTGAATTGCCAGCTTTCAGCCATTTAAACTTGCATGCACACCCATAAGATGAGTATGTAATCTATCTATCTTCTATATATTACTAAAACTCTTGTCTTGTGTGTTTCTATCTTCGCGCTTGTATATGATCCCCGGAACTAAGCCAAAATGGTACATGAAGGTACATTTGGTACATTTTTGCACCCCCTTATTCACAATTGTCCTGTGGTGGTTTGTGTCAAGTTGCGTTCAGATTATTGTTATATTTTACAAGATATTAACATTTTTAGATTTACACCCTTGCACCCTGCTTGAAATGGTATGAAACTGCTTTTGAATTTGGTGGCCTTACACCCTGCTTAAAATGGTGGAAACTGCATTTGAATTTGGTGGCTTGCACCCTGCTTGTAATGGTAGGAAACTGCATTTGAATTTGGTGGCCTTGCACCCTGCTTGAAATGGTAGGAAACTTCATTTGAATTTGGTGGCCTGCACTCTGCTTGAAATGGAATTTCAAGGAATAGCCGTGAGTCAACTGCCAGCCCACCAGCTGTGAGTGAGTGAGCTACCAGCACACCAGGTTAGACTGAGCTGCCTGCCCAAGAATCCATTCGGCCCACAATGTCCATACTAGCCCTCTGAAAACCAGTCCCTTCAGCCCATAACACCCATACTAGCACTCCTGAAATCCACTACCCCCCCCCCCCCCACAACTGGCCACCAATATTGGAATTGGTGGAGAGGTGGAATATTGCATAGGGGGACCAGCCCTCCCGTGTGAACATGGGACCTAACGGGTCCCACTTAGTCTAGTATATTACTAAAACTCTCATCTGTTTCTATGCCTGTGTGTCTGACAGCGTATGTGATTCCGGAACTATGCCGAAACGGTACACTATAACGCTAAATATATTGCACCACCTTATTCACAATTATCCTGTGGTGGATTGTGTCAAGTTTTGTTCAGATTGATGTTATATTTTACAAGTTATTAACATTTTTAGCTTGACAAAACCCCACTTTGAGAAGGATTTCTTCAAATCTGCACTGGCAGTTCCCAACTATGGCGTCACAATGGGATTGTCGCCCTACCCGCTACATAGTTGCTATCCCAGAATACTGAGTCCTTGCCAGCAAATGTCCTTCAGGGGAAGAATCTGCCAGCCTAACCTAGCACATATGTGATTGCAAAGCCTTTTAATTGCTCTCTAAATTTTAAAGTTTAATAATTAGATTTGGATAACAAAAGATGGCCTCATTGGTGCCACGTACATCACATCTACATATCTATCTATCTTATCCTTATATGACTATAAAACTGATCTTGGATGTGCGTGGGTCTGTGTGTATTTATTTGTTTGTGTGATCACATGTACTCGAAGAAACAACGCGCTAACAGGAAAAGTTTACATATTCTGGTAGAGATTTACCCCTGGAGTCAAAAATCGGCTTAACTGAAAATTTCTTGCTATATTTCTTCAGTAATTAATAATGTTCACAAATCCGATCCAACTTCCAATTCAAAACGCCTGGGTTTTTTTTTGCTGGTGACAATCGATCTGCCATCTGCTCGCGCTGAGACTGACGTCACCTCCCTCCCCTCCCTCCTCCCCCCATTGTTCAAAAGTCACCCTGTCGAACTCCCGAGAGCTTTGGTCGATGAACGCTCGCGCCTCGGCTCGGGTTTCCCAAGTAGCATTTCCCCCGACCCAACTAGTCTTGGTCAACTATTTATATATTTATATTACTATTTGCGCAAAAGCGGTACACAATAGCGGTGCAATTTTTGCACCACCTTACTCACCATTGTCCTGTGATGTCAATTAAACCAGTTTCGTTCACATTGATGTTATATTTTACGTTATTGACATTTTAAACTTTAAAAGAAATGTTTCCACTTTTCCTGCCATCAGCAGTGTTCCACCCTACAATGGGATCTAATTTACATGTAAAAAAACTGTTTTTAAAAAAACACAGCAGCGTTCCACCTCACAATGATGTCAAGGGGGGTAGGAAGGGGAGAGGGGTTATGGAGGGAGGGAGTGACTGAGGGTAGGGGACAGGACAGGAGAGGGAGGGGGAGGGGAGGAGGAGAGGCAGGGTGAAGAGGAGGGGGGGGGTTGCTGGGGGATGAGGGGGAATGGAGGAGGATAGGGGTAGGAAGAGGGGCGAGGCGCAGTTGGGGAGGGTTGAAATGACTCGCATCACAACGGGGAGCTCTGACGTCACAACGGGGATCTCTGGTGTCACAACGGGAACCCATCAGCCGCACCTGCGCAATTAGGGACTATGGGTGAGTGGTGGAATATTGCATTTGGGAAACGGGGCCGAATGCGTTCCACTTGGTCTAGTGTTGATTAAAATTGGAAGTCAGCCTCCACATTAAGCTGCAAAAACATTACGTTACTTATTTAGTTTATTATTTTTAATTATTTGTAGGTGCTTTTAGTTTAAGAATATTTAAACATTTATCTTTAAAATGAACATGTTATGTTTTAAATGCTTTTGAATATCCATAAAATATAAATTCAACAATTTTGATGTGAGACTGAGTTTTACTCTCATCTTTGCCTTCTGTTTGAACTCAAACAGATGGTCTTTCTGCTGTAAAGGATGTGAAGTCAAACTTGGTTGAAGATCAAGTAAGGTGCAAATGTGAACATTTAAGTTGAGAGATTGGTCAAGCAGAAGGATGGATTCGATGCCTCTGGCAATGGAGGTTGGAAATGATCTTTCCAATCTAATTAGTAGTAATGTTAGTGTAGATAGTGTTGGGTAAGAGGCGGCAGCTGGGGATGACTGTTGCTTTGAAAACATCTCTTTGAATAAGGCTGCTAAAGGACCACGGCTTTGGAAGGGGGCAAAAATTAATTGTGGCTCCAAAAGATAGAATTATCAGGATGGGAAGAGTTCCCATTTCTGTGGGTATTCTAGTTGTGATTTAATGGATGAGCAGAAAGAAGGTAGATAAGCAATGACAAAGAATCTATGACTGGCAAAGTGGTTATATTGTCTTGGCTAACAATATACTTTGCCAATGTTTTGTCAATGGCATTTGGCAATTGTCTCATGGTGCTTGATGAGCATTTTTAATTAAAGAATTACGGATTGTTACTTGATTAAAATGATTAAATATGTGTCTGAATGTAGTACAACACGAAAGGATGATTTATTGGAAGGGGGAAAATGTTGATATTGTAGGTTGTGAATTTGTATGGTACTATTGGAGTAGACCATGTGAAATTGCATTTTGATTGACTGCAACTGTGGGATGCTTGTGGGAGAGAAATTAACATTCAAGGCAATGGATGTTTTGTCATTGTGGAGTGGCTTGAGTTGAAGCTGTGCTCATTATTCAAGTGAAAATAGTATATATCACTCTTGACGTGTACCTTGTAGATTGTTAGAAGGCTTTAGGATGTCAGGGGCTCCATTAGTTGACACAATCCCTGATTTTTTTTTTTTTTGTATCTTTTGTTTGGTTGGTCCATTTGAGGTTCTATTTACAAGTGGCACCTGGATTCTGTGGGGGCATTAGGCCCTGTATCATCGTAGTAAGAATGTCTCTTACATTAAAACCATTTACCACCTTGCCTGCTTGCAGCAATTGAATGGCAATGCAAGCAACTTCAAATGTTGGATCTTGAGCAGAACAAAGTGCTGGAGTAACTTTGTACCATTCACACTGGGGCTACATCACCTTGAAACCTCATTGCATACTAATACTCAATTCCATTCAATTTTATTTAATTGGCAAATTTAGAAATCTTATTACATTTGGTTCATCCATCCTGATCATTGATCAGTTGTGTACAGCTGATCATAAGCATGAATCACAACAATATCCCACTATTTACCATCTGTCATATACTGGAGCCATATGTATATAACATCAAAATGGGTCCTTTGGCCTGCTAAGACCATGATGACCAACCAGCAACTAACGCAATTTTACACAATCCATTTTATTCTTCACCCCTCCTGTATTCCCTTCATCTCTACCCCAGATTCTACCACCCATCTCCACATGGTCAATATAATGGCCAATTAGCCTACCAATCAGTAAACATTTTTTGATATGATGAAGAAATCCGCACAATCAAGGGGAGAATTTGCAAACTCTGCGCACACAGCAGCCAAGGTCAGATTGAACCCAGGTTCCTAGTTGAGGCAGTAGGTTTACTGGCTGCACTTCTGTGATGCCCAGTTGTTTCCTGTCTGCCAACCAATTTTCAATCTGTGCCAACATTACCTTCAATCCAACATGCTTTAATTTTATACACTAATCTCTTATTTTAAATTTTATCAAATTTATGAAAATCCAAATACATGACATCAACAGATTCTCCCTTATTTATTCTACTATTCGAACTTCTGCTTCAATAGTTATTTCTTTAAGAGTTGGATTACTTTACTCACCCTTCAATCTATAGGGACTATTCAATAATCCAGATAACCGAATGTCGGTTCATGAAGAGAATATCGATTCTGCATGAGTAGGTTTAATCTGTAGAAGAATAACTTTGAAATTTGGTAAACCTAACCCCAATTACATGAATTAACCATTTACCTCTTGGTTCCTGTGGTGTTGAGGTATCCAATGAGTTGATCAGTGGTGATAAAATGTTTCTTGGATTGTAATGTGTTACTGGCAAACATTTATTAGCCATCCACAATTACCTTTGACAAGATGGTGAACTGTCTGGAGCTGCTGCAGTCTGCCTGGTGAAAGTGCTTCCTCAGTAGTATCAGTTAATAGATTACTGAAAATAGACCCAGTAACAACAAAGACATGTTATGTTTCTAAATCAAGGTATTGTGTAGCTTGGAACACAAAGTTGATAATGTTATTGTAGTCATTTCCTTGTCATCCTCAGTATTATACTGGTTGATTTGGGAGATGTTGAAACAGCCTGGGTGAATAACCTACATGCAGACACTGAATGAAAAGATAGTACATGGTGTACCAAGCAAGCAGGCTATTTTGACCTGGATGGTGTCAAACATTTTGTGTTGCTGATGCTGCCGTCATCCAGTCAACTGGACCATATTTAGTGCCTTGTGGAATGTGGAAAGGCTTTGAATTATCAGCAGAGGAATTGGTCATTGCAAAACGCTCCCACCCTAGCTATGCCTGCCTTTTTGTCAATTAAGTCGAACATTCCTTGTTCCAAATGTACACTGGCACCATCCCCAACTCTTTCCGCTAGATTGACAACTGCATTGGGGCTGCCTCCTACACCCATGCAGAACACATTAATTTCATTAACTTTCCAACTAACTTCCACACTGTCCTCAAATTCACCTGGACCATCTCTGACACCCCTCAACTCTTTCGTGATTCTGCCTCCATCACAGGGGACAGACTATTGCTTGATGTCTACCACAAACCTATCGACTCCCGCAGTTATCTGGCCAACATTTCCTCCCACCCAGCCACTTGCACAGATGCTAAACCCTACTCTCAGTCTTCCCTGCTTCCATTCTAGAACATCCGAGATGTCCCCATTCTTTAGTAAATGTGGATCCCCCTGGTGTCATTGATAGATTCCTCACCGGTGTCTCCTGTGTCCCATAGTTCTATTCTTGCTCCCCCTACTCCCCCCCCCCCCCAGACTGAACAAGGATAAGTGTTCCCCTGTTTATCACCTTTCACCCCCCCCCCCCCCACCCGCCTCTGCATCCAACACATCGTTCCACATTTCTGTCACCTCCAAGATCCCACTGCCATCACTTCATCCCAAACCCACCCTTTCTGCCTTCAACAGAGACCACTCTCTGTGCAACGTTGTGGTTGGTTCATTCCTTCCCACCCAAACCACCCTCTCCCCAGTTATTTCCCCCTGTGACTGCAGGAGATGTAACACCTGACCCTATACCTCCTCCTTCACCTCCATCCAGGGACACCAACAGTACTTCCAGCTGAGGTAGAGGTTCATGTACACCCCGCTAATTTCTACTGTATCCAGTATACCCGATAGGGCCACCTCCTCTCTGGGAGTTTTCCTTCAGTTGATCTTGTGGTGAGTGTTTCAGCAGTCCTGGTGAATGGCTAGTGGAGTTCTTAAGGTTTCAACACCCAATCCTCTTGCTCCTTGCATAGCCTCCCTCTCCTGCTTTCCATCTAAAGCTAAACAAAAGAGAGCAATGTTCCATAACATGATGGTTTTCAAAGTGCTGAATTTTAGTTGCAAAGGATCAAAGGTTGGGGGAAGCGGTGAGGATAAATATTTAATATCAAAAATGTAAAGAATATGATGTGACAAAGCAGGGTGTAGGCTGATTTTGTTGGTGTAGGTGTAAGAATATATATATTTGTTCCGAGCTTTTGGATGCCATAGTTCAAGAAATCTTCCACCAGCCTTTCATCTGAAAAGACTAGGCATGGAAATTTGCATCAATGAATCATAATGTTTATGCATTCAAATTACTGCATATGCAAACTTACTCACTGGTGTTAAGACTGATACACTGCCCTCCATAATGTTTGGGACAAAGACCCATCATTTTTTATTTCCCTCTGTACTCCACAATTTGAGATTTGTAATAGAAAAACATCACATCTGGTTAAAGTGCACATTGTCAGATTTTAATAAAGACCATTTTTACATATTTTGGTTTCACCGTGTAGAAATTACAGCAATGTTTATACATAGTTCCCCAATTTCTGGGCACCATAATGTTTGGGACACAGCAATGTCAAATAAATTAAAGTAGTCATGTTTAGTATTTTGTTGCATATCCTTTTCATGCAATGACTGCTTGAAGTCTGCGATTCATGGACATCACCAGGTGCTGGCTGTCTTCTCTGGTGATGCTCTGCCAGGCCTGTATTGCAGCCATCTTTGGCTTTTGCTTGTTTTGGGGGCTTCTCTTCAGCATATAAAAGGTGATTGCCTTGGCCACTCAAGAATTGAGCATTTTTTAGCTTTGAAAGACTCCTTTGTTGCTTTAGCAGTATGTTTGGGATCATTGTCTTGCTGTAGAATGAACCGCCGGCCAATGAGTTTTGAGGCATTTGTTTGAACTTGAGCAGATAGGATGTGTCTATACACTTAAGAATTCATTATGCCACTACCATCAGCAGTTTTATCATCAATGATGTTAAGTGAGCCAGTACCTTCAATAGCCATACATGCCCAGGCCATAACACCCCCACCACTGTGTTTCACAGATGAGGTGGTATGCTTTGAATCTTGGGCAGTTCCTTTTCTCCTCCATACTTTGCTCTTGCCATCACTCTGATATAAGTTAATTTTCTCATCTGTCCACAAGATCTTTTTCCAGAACTGTGGTTGCTCTTTTAAAACTTGGCAAACTGTAACCTGGCCATCCTATTTTTGCAGCTAACCAGTGGTTTGCATCTTGCAGCGTAGCCACTGTATTTCTGTTCATGAAGTCTTTTGTGGACAGTGGTCCTTGACAAATCCATACCTGAAGAGTATTTATGATCTGTCGGAGAGGTGTTTGGGGATTTTTCTTTATTATAATGATAATTCTTCTGTCATCAGCTATGGAGGTCTTCCTTGGCCTGCCAGTTCCTTTGTGATTAGTAAGCTCACCAGTGCTCTTTCTTCTTCATGATGTTCCACATAGTTGCTTTTGGTAAGCCTAAGGTTTGTTTGATGTCTCTAACAGTTTTATTATTTTTTCTCATTCTCGTAATGGCTCTTTGACTTTCATTGGCACAACTTTTTGGTTCTCATGTTGATAAACAGCAATAAAAGTTTCCAACGATGATGGAAAGACTGGAGGAAAGACTAGGTGCTGAGTGCTCTCTTATACCTGCATTAAGGAGGCAATTAAACACACCTGAGCAATTACAAACACCTGTGAAGCCAGGTATCCCAAACATTATGGTGCCCGTGTTTCAAGATGGCGGTGTATAAACACGGCTGTAATTTCTACATGGTGAAACCAAAATGTATAAAAATACCCTTTAATAAAATCTGACACTGTACACTTTAACCACATGTGATGTTTTCTATTACAAATCTCAAATTGTGGAGTACAGAGGCAAATAAATAAATGATGAGTCTTTGTTCCAAACATTATGGAGTGCACTGTATGTAAAGGGCCTGTCCCACTTGGGCGTCATTTGCGCGTCACGCAGGTGGCGTGCAAAGATTTTGTGAATCCCAAAATCCTCGGGCTCCGTGCGCGACCCTGCCTACGCCACCACGCGTGTAATACACACCACCCGCGCACCACATGCACGCCGTGATGCGTAAATGACGCCCAAGTGGGACCGGCCCTTAACTCCCTGGTGGAGGGGGGAATACATATATGCATGCGTTTCATCTTCATTAGGAAAATATGTGACATGTATTAGTCCAAAATTATTCCTTTATCACAGGCAATACCATGAAGGATCCATTTGCAATGTATTAACAAATCAGTGTGCAAACATAAATGAAAATCAAAAGGCTATATTAAAGTGCTATATTGCGAATCTCAACAAGCACAAGCAGACATCAATCGTGCTCAGTAACCTGAGACTGTTTCAATTTAAACAGTTTTTTAACCAAGCAAATACGAACCTTTGTCTATTCTTAGACTTGGGTTTACTTTGTTTCCATCTATAAAAGTTCACACATTTGAATTTGCACACAGCTACATTGAATGGTCCAATGGCTTGGTTTTTGCAATCATTGATATAGGAAAAGCATTTCATTTATACTTACAGGTGAACTTAATATAATAATCCTTTTTGATCAGCTACTTACAGGGGATGGTAATTTCTACAGGTAATGTGGGACCTGAGAGAACAGCCAAGTGACTGCATGTCTTGTTCAGCCAACTAGATCAAAGAATATTCATAACCATGATGTCTGATGTGCATGTTTGGTTATTTAATTTATTTTAAAATAAGAAAATAAAAATCTATTAACTATTAAAACTCTGATCTTGTGCGTGTGTGTAATCACATCTTCTCAAAAAAACAATGCGCTAACAATAAAATGTTTACATATTCCGGTAGAGATATTTCCCCTGGAGTCCAAAATCGCCTTTTCTGAAAAATTCGTGCTTTATTACTTGAGTTATGAATGAAAATGTTCACAAATCCAATAAAACTTTGAAATAAAAACACCAGTCTTTCGCTGATGACGTCACAATGGATCTGCGTGCTCGCGCTGCGCGTGACGCCACTCCCTCCACCTCTAATTCCTCCCCGTTATTCAAAAGATGCAGCCCTCTCCTCCCCCCCACCTCTCCCTCCTCCCCCCACCTCTCCCTCCTCCCCCCCACCTCTCCCTCCTCCCCCCCACCTCTCCCTCCTCCCCCCCACCTCTCCCTCCTCCCCCCCACCTCTCCCTCCTCCCCCCCCACCTCTCCCTCCTCCCGCCCACCTCTCCCTCCTCCCCTCCCGTTATTCAAAAGACGAGCAAGTTGACCACTGGATTGAAGCCGCTGAACATGGAGTCCTTTTGTCGAAGCTTGCTGCCCACTGCTCCCTCCTCCCCCCGATCTTGCCCTCCTCCCCGTTATTCAAACGATGCAGGCCTCTTACACCCCCCCCTCTTCTTCCCCCACAACTCTCCCTCCTCCCACCCCCCTCCTCTTCCTCTCCCCCCCCCGGCCTCTCTCTTCCCCACCCCCCCGGCCTCTCTCTTCCCCCCCCCCCCCCCCCGGCCTCTCTCTTCCCCCCCCCCCCGGCCTCTCTCTTCCCCCCCCCCCGGCCTCTCTCTTCCCCCCCCCCCGGCCTCTCTCTTCCCCCCCCCCCGGCCTCTCTCTCCCCCCCCCCGGCCTCTCTCTCCCCCCCCCCGGCCTCTCTCTCCCCCCCCCCCGGCCTCTCTCTTCCCCCCCCCCCCCGGCCTCTCTCTTCCCCCCCCGGCCTCTCTCTTTTCCCCCCCCCCCGGCCTCTCTCTTCCCCCCCCCGGCCTCTCTCTTCCCCCCCCCCCGGCCTCTCTCTTCCCCCCCCCCGGCCTCTCTCTTCCCCCCCCCGGCCTCTCTCTTCCCCCCCCCCCCCGGCCTCTCTCTCCCCCCCCCCCCCCGGCCTCTCTCTTCCCCCCCCCCCCCGGCCTCTCTCTTCCCCCCCCCCCCCGGCCTCTCTCTTCCCCCCCCCCGGCCTCTCTTCCCCCCCCCCGGCCTCTCTCTCCCCCCCCCGGACTCTCTCTCCCCCCCCCCCCCGGCCTCTCTCTTCACCCCCCCGGCCTCTCTCTTCACCCCCCCGGCCTCTCTCTTCACCCCCCCGGCCTCTCTCTTCACCCCCCCGGCCTCTCTCTTCACCCCCCCCGGCCTCTCTCTTCACCCCCCCGGCCTCTCTCTTCCCCCTCCCCGGCCTCTCTCTTCCCCCTCCCCGGCCTCTCTCTTCCCCCTCCCCGGCCTCTCTCTTCCCCCTCCCCGGCCTCTCTCTTCCCCCTCCCCGGCCTCTCTCTTCCCCCTCCCCGGCCTCTCTCTTCCCCCCCCCCCCCGGCCTCTCTCTCCCCCCCCCCCCCGGCCTCTCTCTTCCCCCCCCCCGGCCTCTCTCTTCCCCCCCCCCCGGCCTCTCTCTTCCCCCCCCCCCCGGCCTCTCTCTTCCCCCCCCCCCCCGGCCTCTCTCTTCCCCCCCCCCTCCCCGGCCTCTCTCTTCCCCCCCCCGGCCTCTCTCTTCCCCCCCCGGCCTCTCTCTTCCCCCCCCCCCGGCCTCTCTCTTCCCCCCCCCCCGGCCTCTCTCTTCCCCCCCCCCCCGGCCTCTCTCTTCTCCCCCCCCCCCCCCGCCTCTCTCTTCCCCCCCCCCCCCCCCCGGCCTCTCTCTTCCCCCCCCCCCCCCGGCCTCTCTCTCCCCCCCCCCCCCCCCCGGCCTCTCTCTTCCCCCCCCCCCCGGCCTCTCTCTTCCCCCCCCCCCCCCGGCCTCTCTCTTCCCCCCCCCCCGGCCTCTCTCTTCCCCCCCCCCCGGCCTCTCTCTTCCCCCCCCCCCGGCCTCTCTCTTCCCCCCCCCCGGCCTCTCTCTTCCCCCCCCCCCCCCCCCCGGGCTCTCTCTTTCCTCTCTCTTTCCTCTCTCCCCGGCCTCTATCTTTCCTCTCTCCCCGGCCTCCCTCTCTCCCCGGCCTCCCTCTCTCCCCGGCCTCCCTCTCTCCCCGGCCTCCCTCTCTCCCCGGCCTCCCTCTCTCCCCGGCCTCCCTCTCTCCCCGGCCTCCCTCTCTCCCCGGCCTCCCTCTCTCCCCGGCCTCCCTCTCTCCCCGGCCTCCCTCTCTCCCCGGCCTCCCTCTCTCCCCGGCCTCCCTCTCTCCCCGGCCTCCCTCTCTCCCCGGCCTCCCTCTCTCCCCGGCCTCCCTCTCTCCCCGGCCTCCCTCTCTCCCCGGCCTCCCTCTCTCCCCGGCCTCCCTCTCTCCCCGGCCTCCCTCTCTCCCCGGCCTCCCTCTCTCCCCGGCCTCCCTCTCTCCCCGGCCTCCCTCTCTCCCCGGCCTCCCTCTCTCCCCGGCCTCCCTCTCTCCCCGGCCTCCCTCTCTCCCCGGCCTCCCTCTCTCCCCGGCCTCCCTCTCTCCCCGGCCTCCCTCTCTCCCCGGCCTCCCTCTCTCCCCGGCCTCCCTCTCTCCCCGGCCTCCCTCTCTCCCCGGCCTCCCTCTCTCCCCGGCCTCCCTCTCTCCCCGGCCTCCCTCTCTCCCCGGCCTCCCTCTCTCCCCGGCCTCCCTCTCTCCCCGGCCTCCCTCTCTCCCCGGCCTCCCTCTCTCCCCGGCCTCCCTCTCTCCCCGGCCTCCCTCTCTCCCCGGCCTCCCTCTCTCCCCGGCCTCCCTCTCTCCCCGGCCTCCCTCTCTCCCCGGCCTCCCTCTCTCCCCGGCCTCCCTCTCTCCCCGGCCTCCCTCTCTCCCCGGCCTCCCTCTCTCCCCGGCCTCCCTCTCTCCCCGGCCTCCCTCTCTCCCCGGCCTCCCTCTCTCCCCGGCCTCCCTCTCTCCCCGGCCTCCCTCTCTCCCCGGCCTCCCTCTCTCCCCGGCCTCCCTCTCTCCCCCCCGCCTTCTCTCTTCCCCCCCCCCCCGGCCTCTCTCTTCCCCCCCCCCCCGGCCTCTCTCTTCCCCCCCCCCCCGGCCTCTCTCTTCCCCCCCCCCCCGGCCTCTCTCTTCCCCCCCCCCCCCGGCCTCTCTCTTCCCCCCCCCCCGGCCTCTCTCTTCCCCCCCCCCCCCGGCCTCTCTCTTCCCCCCCCCCACTGCCTCTCTCTTCCCCCCCCCCCACTGCCTCTCTCTTCCCCCCCCCCACTGCCTCTCTCTTGCCCCCCCCCCCACTGCCTCTCTCTTCCCCCCCCCCACTGCCTCTCTCTTCCCCCCCCACTGCCTCTCTCTTCCCCCCCCCACGCCCCCACTGCCTCTCCCCACGCCCCCACTGCCTCTCCCCACGCCCCCACTGCCTCTCCCCACGCCCCCACTGCCTCTCCCTACGCCCCCACTGCCTCTCTCTTTCTACGCCCCCACTGCCTCTCTCTTTCTACGCCCCCACTGCCTCCCTCCCCTCTCTCACCCCCCTCCCCCAGTCTCTGCTCTCTCTCTCTCTCTCTCTCTCTCTACACCTCCCTCTCCCTCTCTAGACGCGCCTGCGTGATGCCGCATGCCGCCCCGTCCTCTGCAACCGTGCGTTGAGGGGAAGGGACCCAATGGGTCCCACTTGGCCTAGTAATATATAATAATGTGCAGGTTGTGAAAGACACTAAATTTAATGTGGGGTAAGATGCTTTCAAAAATTAGATTTTGGCATTGGGGTATTTGGTAGTCAAAAAGACTTGCACACTTATTCACTCGAATGGGCAAGACTTTATCAGACTAGTTAATAATTAGTCAATGTTAGAGCCTGTGGTATTTGTTGGTGCTCGATCACACAATGAAATATGACTCTGGCAAGGCTTCTGCAGAAGCAGGGAAGCTACCTGATTTCTCATTTCACTGTGGTTGTAAAGACTGGTGCTAACTCAGCCATTTAATTAGATCATGGCTGATCTGATTTTTGGCCTCAACACATTTCTGTTCAATCCCCATAACCATTGATACCTCTCAACTGAAAATTTATCTTGCAGCTTTGAATATACTAAATACTTAAAACCCAGCCTATTACTTTTGAATTGGCTTATCAACAGGAATGCTGCATGAAATTTCATGCCATGAAAATAAATTCGCAATCACTTAAAAACATAATCGTAACCATCAAAATTACGTATTTTCTAAACTAATTTTGAATGAATACTTACTGCATTTTTATTTTAATTTGGATGAATCTCTGTGCTGCCAGCACTCCAGGGTTAATATTAGAAGCAGAAACCAGCATAAAATTAGTTTGAGATTCTTCACAGACTGGGGCACAGCATGTCTGGATCTACGGGGAGCTTTGGTTCTTTTTTTTAATATGGAGATTAAGGGGAAAGGGCCTATGTAATGAGCAGATAAAAGCGAGAGATGGAAAAAGATTCATTGCACATGGCTCTTAGCGTTCTAGGTGGAGGTTTACACCCCCAAAAAAAGGAAGTTTGATGTTCCTTCGTTGTGTTCATTCAGTGAACTGTAAAATACTTTGAAGAAGCTTATCTGTGGTTTAAGGGTTTCCTGGGAGAGTTGCTGGCTGACTGGCAAGAAAGGCGCTGATTGACATAACTGATTTTAATGCCAGGGCTTTAGACTGGAGCAAAGCCATTGATACTAGATTGCAAACAATTTTGCTGAATTCTCAGTTTTGGAATTGGAAACTATTACTGAAAGAAAGGAATGGCTTTAATTGCTGTCAGTTACGTATTAAGTGCAGCATGCTTAAAGTTCTTGTAATTATATTGTTTTATATTTGGATTAAATTATCCAAACTAATCTATTTAACATGAGTGGTTTACTGAAAATTTGAAATTGCAACGTTTTCTCTTTTCCTTTGTTAGCACTTAACCCATCTTATTGTCGTCTCTAATCTATAGTTTGGCATTGGCGTAGATGGGTATTTTGGTCAGCATGGATGAGTTGGGTGGAAGGGCTGGTTTCCCTGCTGTAGGATGATGACTCTACATGGGAACAGTTATGCAAATATGAAAAACTGGAGAACAAACTTAAAATCAATGAAAAATCAAAGGTGAAAACAGGAAGGCCACATTTATTTGTGACTTCCATCCTTATATAGCTATAAAACTGATTGTGTGTGTGTGCGTTTATTTGTTTGTGTGCGATCACATCTACTCGAAGAAACGACGCGCTAACGGTACATTTTTTACTTATTCCGGTAGGGATTTATTCCATGAAATTAAAAATAGCCTTATCTGAAAATTTAATGCATTATTTCTCGAGTTATTAATCAAAATGTTCTCAAATCTGAAGAAACTTGGGGGAAAAAAACTGCTTATTCCCTGATGACGTCACAATGGATCTGCCTGCCTGCGTCTGCTCGCGCTGCGAGTGATGTCAGCCCCCCACCCCTCCCTCCTCCCCCTGTTATTCAACAGTCGGCCCGTCGAAGGTAGACCAAAGATCAGAGTTGAAGACTGCGCTGCTATTGAAAAACAAGCAAGTAGGGCCCAGAGCTAAAGCACTCGGGTCCGTCTCTGGTCGGGTCCGGGTCTGGTCTGTCTCTGGTCGAAACCATCTTGGATTGGGTCCCTTTCCCCCTCCTCCTCTCCCCCTGTCCCCCACTCCCCCTCTCCCCCTCTCCCCAGAGCCCAGATTTGCAACATTGACTCATTTTAAAGAGAAGATTAAACAAGGAAACATCATAGTATAATGCGATAAAAAATGAACTGCAAATGCTGGTTTGTACCAAAGATGGACACAAAACACAAGAACAAATCAGTGGGTCAGGCAGCATCTCTGGCAAACATGGACAGGTGACGTTTTGGGTCAGGACCCTTCAGACAATAACAGGTTGCATTTTAAGTTTCTGATTCATTTCCACTTTGAAAGATCCAAGAGTTTAAAGAAGATTATTAAATGGCATAATTGCTGATAGAAATGTATCTAGAATGAGGCAGGGGGTTGGGAATGCAAAAGCAGAATACTTGGATCTATCATTAATATAAACATAATCATGATTTACAGTACTATGGCAGAGTTTTCTGAATTACCAACTCTGGGCAATATCTTTTATTTCCAAATATTAATTTCTGCATGATATGTTACATCTTTAAATTTCAACTGCTCAGCCTCACTATAATGGGAATTGGGTTGCACTCTATTATTGTTCTGACTTGTAAGTAATTGCCATGGATAATTTGGTTTACCTGTGATGCACTTTCCTGGTTTGAGGTTGAAGCTGCAAGCCCAATTCGTAATGACTGGACTTCATTAGTTTGTCATGCAAGCAAGACTGTAATACAAAGACAGTTAATGTTGGCCATTCTTTAAAGCTTGTGTTCTGCAGCAACTATGTTAGTAGAAATACTAGAAATAGTAGAACTCTATTTTCAGAAACTTTTGAATTTGATATTCCACATAAGGAAGGAACAGGATACATTAAAACCACCTGTAATTATTGAGATGCAATTTTCAAATCCTTTCAACTTCAGATAATCTGCATTCAGCCTGTGTACTTTAAGTTATCAAACATTTTTTTAATTTGGCTGACATTTCAAAATTGAATAGAAAACCTTTTATAAAGCAGAATTTAAGAAGGATCCTTTATATGAATTTTCTCACACCTCCGCTTTGTTACTAATACATTATGATACATTTATTTATATTTCTTGATATATGTACATCTTAACACTTCATTCTTTAATCAAGAGTGTGACCCCAAACACACAGACTAAAATGTTAATGCTGTTCTTCATTGAAGAGGAGGGCCAAGATAAAATTTATGAATCAGAATGTGGCTTTGTTTGAACCTGCTGCTAATGGATGAGTTGGCAAATAACGTCAAGAAAAAAAAGTCAAACCTTTCAAGTTCAGAGGTGGCACCAGGGAATCGAGCCAAGGGAACTTCAAAGCCAGCACAGCAAGACGGAACATGTGTTTGAGACTGAACAGATTAGAGGCCATTATCAGTCATTTGCCGTGATGTGGTGAACAAAAGCATGTTTTCCCTTTGGAGGCGGGGTTAGTAAATGTTTTTTCAAATAAAGTAACTTGCAAATGCTCTACCTGGTACCCATGCATTGTTTTACCTTGGAAATACAAGGTAATAAGAATCATAATATTGCCACTACATCTCTACATTGTTACTAATCGTGTATTAGACTGAGATTCCCTTCTGAGCAATACAGATTCTGAAGGAGTATTAATGGTTTATGAAAGTGACACTTGTTTAATTTCCTTTTATGGCTTTGTTTATTGGGCCACATCTTGCTCTCCCCAGGACTGAAATCGCTGTCCATTTTCCTCCACATCCACTAAATCTTACCATGAAGCTGCCTCACCCCACACTGACCTGACGGTCTTTGTCAGGAGGCAAAACTAGTCTTGGGCTTTGTCTTCTGTCAAAGCTGTCATCACATTTGAGTTTTTAAAATATTTTTCTCATTTAGCGATAAACTAGTTAATGTAGTTCAACTGGAAATACACTAAACAATAAAGGAAATTTTTACTTTTCCCCAGCATCCTTATTGAAATGGATAGTGTCTAGAATATTGTGCAGGATGTGAAGTAAGTTTTATTCATACCCTTCCCTGCCTCCAAGACTGGAGAGTTCAGCTGTGGAGCAAGCTGACAGGTTTGGCCTTTCAAACCTGTCTAAATCCCACGTTTCCGCATTTGATAGGGGAATGCTAGGTAGTCCAGGCGTTTAAACTGTTCAATGCCAGCAATTCCAGTGGAAGCTGCTGGCATTGTACAGAAGTTTTTAAAATTGTGATGCATGTTGTCAGCAAACTTAAGAGCACACCATTTTAGCCTGAGGTACTGTTTTTGTTTAATGCCTCTTTCCTTTTTCAGTATACTATGTAGAAGAAAATAATTTAAATTAAAACAATGTTCATGGAGTATTGACTATAATATGTAGAGATTTGCATTTTTTCCTCAGTTTGTATTTTGATACCATTGGTCTCTTCTGGAGTTCGGTTGGGTCCACAGAGTGTAACCTTCCAGGTGTCCTGGTTAAATAACTACATTTAGTCTACTTAATCATGCAGCATACAATAATAGAGGGTAGATTTGTCATGCAAACTTCTCCCATTGCATAAGAAAACAAAACGTTTCAAATGAGGATGACAGAAAACGAGTGCCACTTTGGTCGCACTGCTCTTTTTATTTTGTAATGAAAGTAGCCACTCTTGTCGGGGAAATAGGCTTGCCAAACTCTATCTTTAGCTTTTTAATTTCAACCGAAGAAAGATAGACCAGTTTGTTATTGAGAGTTTTAAGGATTATACAAATCAGGACTGTGGGGGAAGGTAATTTATCAATCCTTTAAAAGGTTTATGTCAAAATATAAATTGAGTATCCATAATTCATTAAATAGCAAATCATAACTTCTTGACAAAGTTGAATTTTTGTATTGATGATCAAACCGCACAATGCAAACTGATGGCTTGTTTATGCTTCAGAAATCCACTAATTATTTTTTGTCTTTTCATAATTTAATGTTTTTGGCAGCTGAATTTACTCTATTGTTACTGTAGCTACAGTGATAGGACTTTTTCTAATACAAGTTCTCAGAGCTCGGCATACTTGACAGTTCACAGCAGAGCTGGGAAAAATTAGATAGACATGGTTGTAATATCTTCATACAACTTTCACAAGTGTATCATTATTCCAGCTGCAATTGTAGCTTTCCATTGGTTAAGTGAGTTCTGGAGATTGCTTGTGGAAATTGTAGTCTAATGTTGTGGAGGGCACACTTAAAATTTTGACACGGTTTTGGTTTTCCTTATATTTAACATATTAATTGATGCATCAATTAATGAAATATGCAGCTGAAAATTTCACTCTTTCACTTTGTCAAGGCAAAACATCTTTCTATTACACGTTTCAACATGTTTTGCTCAAAGATGCTCATGTTTGCTATTGCTTTGGTTCCTAATGATGAAGCTGTTAATTTGAAATTGGTGCACAATTATAAAACTAAAATGTCACCTTTTTTGGACAGAGATGGAATTCCCCCATATCGAATCCGAAAGCAACATCGGCGGGAAATGCATGAAAGTGCCAAAGCGAATGGACGAGTTCCACTACCTCACATTCCGGTAAGCATTTCTTCTGTGAACGTATAGATATGAAAGCAAACTTATCTGTGTGGCCGTTTTAATGGACACATTTTCACTTGGGCTTATTGCTTTTTTTTTGCTTTTTTAATATTTAGTTACCAGCTGTTTTAAAACTGCATAGATAACTGATGACTTTGTTGCATTTTTTATTACATTTCACTGTTGTGAATACTATGTACTTAAAGCAGAATCCAAGAGCGCAGATGTTCAAAATATGAATCACAAAGAAAATGTTAAAACACTTTCTGGGTCGGATAGCATCTGGAGTTGATGTGTCAGTTGAAATATTTAAACGCTGTTACAGAGAAAATATGTATTCGCCGTAAAGCTGCTTATATATTGCCATGGTCAATGATTAGTTAATTCTATATTTTGCTGCTATTGTGAATTGATTCTATATAGGATAGTGTTTTGTTTACATTCTTGCCAAAAACTTGCACTCAAGTTGTGATTGAACTTAACACCTCGCATTTTTCTACAATATTAAGCACAATTATTTGCTTACATTAAACAAAAATAAAATTATATTCAGTGTTATTCTCCTTGAGTAAGGCCTCTTGAGGCATTTCTTTCATGTTTAGCTTTTATCTTTTCATTCTTTTAACAGAGCAATAGGAGTGCCTGGTAAACAACACAAATCATGGCCTAAACAAAGTCAATTAAATAACACATGAAAGAGATTTGGATATCCTCAAGGCCCTATTTATTAGAACTTATTCCAGTATAGTTTAACATGTTTTGCCAACGTGATTCAATTTTTCCAAGCATCTCATGCTATAACACTTTAATGAAATGCAAATCAGTAAGACATTAAACTGAATGTAAGCTAATAAATTGGGATCGCAGGAATTGCAGATGCTAACATCTTGAACAAAATAAAGTGTTGGAGCTACTTAGTGAATCAGGCACCATCTATAGAGGGGATAGGTGACATTTTGGGTTGGGACCCTTCAAACTGGACGCTTTGGATCGATTCTCGTTGATCTAAGAAGGGACCGGACACAAGACATCACCTACACAGATGCTGACTGACCGGAGTTCCTTCAGCACTGTTTTGCTAATAAATTGGGATACCACCTGGTAATATTTCCTGATTATCATTCTTGGATCACAAAGGGTTAATAAAATAATTATGTAAATAGGAGAAAAGCTTTGAGGAAGACTTGTTTTTCCCTCTTTTGATCTTCCTAGTGATGTTTATGGCTGAGCCCTTTAATATTGTTTTACTGCAGGGTCAAGTTTAAATTTCAAGCATTAATACAATTTTTTATGGAAGATGTAGTTTCCATTTCTGCAATGAAGGGTGAAAAGAACTTGTTAGTGGCAGTTGAGGCAACTTTTAAAAAAAGATTCAGAAATCCCTATATTCAGGAAAGGTTGTTTTGGATTGCATAATAGCAAATATAACTTTATTCAAGAAAAATAAAGTAGGAGACTGCAAACTTGTTAGCTTGCCTGTTATTGGGAACTCTTGAAGCTGTTATTAAAGTTGTTATAATAGGACATTTGTAGAGAGAGTGACCTGTGCATAAAGTGTCGGGATCCGGTTGGAAATGCAAAAGATATTCTGAATGTCGAAGCCAGTGGGATGAAAGGTGAGGACCAGCGGATATTTCTCTCCTTTCTGGGGGTGGGAGACTGGATAGTGTCAAATTATGCAAAGAGTTTAGTGGGGCAAGAGAAGGCGTAAACAATAGGCCTACAACGGCAGTCCTGTTTGTGAATCTTGAAGAGATGGAAGCGGATTATGCGTGATTAGGACATCAAACTTTAGGCTGTTGAGGCAGTCAGTTGAAAATGAAAGAGCCAAGAGAGTGGCAGGGCCAGAAGTGGGTGTTCAGGGGAATGAAGTGTGCTGGAGACGTGAGAAAGGGTAGTTATGGGATGCGAAGTAGGTATTAAAGTAGGTTTATTGGCCAAGTATCCACATACAAGGAATTTGCCTTGGTGCTCCGCCCACAAGTAAAAAACATGACATACAGTGACAGTTACGAATGACTCAGAAAACACTAAACATTAATAATAATAAAACAATGATAAAACACTGTTGATCAAGCATGTGAACCAACAAAATACCAGATCAAAGGGAGGCTACAGATATTTGGCTGTTGAGTAGAGCAACTACTCATGGATAAAAACTGTTTTTATGTCTGGCTGTGGCAGCTTTGACAATCCGGAGTCGTCTTCCCGAAGGAAGTGATTCAAAGAGTTTGTAGCCAGGGTGAGAGGGGTCAGTTATCTTGCCTGTGCGCTTCCTGGCCCTTGCAGTGTACAGTTCATCAATAGAGGGAAGGTTGCAGCCAATAATCTTCTCTGGTGATCGGACGATTCGCTGCAGCCGCCAGGAGGAGGAGGCATCAGGAAAAGAACTCGACATGTTGGGGCCAGTATTCACTGAGGAACTAGTGAATGAAATGGGGGTGGGCTTTCAAATAATGGATGGTTGGGCAGGCTTCATTTGTATCTGTTGGAGTGGACAGAGCCTTGATTCAACCAAGATACTAAGGGATCTTGACATGGATTTTTCCTCTATATGAAACCTAAAGGTCACTGTTCATAGGTGGTTGGCCATTAAGGTATGGATATTATGAAATATTTTGAGTGCTACGAGTCTCTAAAACTGATTTTCCCAAAGGGCAGTGGAAGCAGAGCCTTTGAATATATTTAGGACAAAGTCAGATTCTTTATAAACAAAGGAATTAAAGATTATAACAGAAATCATAATTGAGATTAAAGTCAGGTCAACAGTGATATTATTCAATGGCAGTGCAGGCTTGATGGACCAGATGGTCTACTAATTTCTGTTTGAATATGTAGATGTTGCAAAATGTTCAGTGAGCCCCCTGTGTTGTAATAAATAGTTTGCTTTAAGCCGTGTTAGTATGAAAAGTTAACATAGAGTCAGATGGAAGCATGCATGCAAGATGACCTATATTATCTAACAATTAAGGCAGTGCAAGGTGGTCAGTGCTCTACATTTTCCCAACTTAAATTTCCAGCTGATTAAAAATTAAAGACTGGCAAGGTGTTAAGGAAGGCTTTTTTTTTTAGGAAATAATGCTCATTAAAATATCTTCAAAGCCCAGAACAAATCAAAGGAGTATGCTGGCCAATGAACCCGAACTAATTCTGATATGCATTATTTACCAATTGAAGAAGCCCATTCCAATTATTATTTTTCTGGATTGGTAATCAAAACTAATCAATAAGATGATTTGTATTAGAAGTAGTTAAGAACATTTCCAGGGCCTATATTTGACTAAATCTCTATTCTTTGCATTTCACAAATTGTAAAATGTAGGGAAGGGAGGATTTTTTAATCTCTAGCTAGGTCACTCTATAAAGTTGTATTAGAATTACAAATTTAGTACACCTGCATCATTCTCTTCAGACTATTTCAGACTGCTTGTATACAGATGAATGGACGCAGTGATCCCTGTATTTTGCACAGGCAGGAGTTAGAAGATGATAGATGAAATTAGGCACTTTTGCACTCCTATTTGTTCTATATAGTTATCAAGGGAAAGCTCCTCAAGATTTTTTGAATTGCATGGCTTTCCAATGAAATTACTGAAACAATGGTTGAACATCGTTACAAATAGCTACTAATTAATGTTAATTTAAATCCAAATAGGTGCAAAATACATTGCAAGAATTTTCTTTCCATGAGAATTGTGTTGTAATTGAATGCTATCAAATAATATGAGAGGTTGGTTAGGGCCTGGATGTTGTATTCATAGCATTCCACATGTTGCAGATTTGTTTAAAGTTTAGATGTCACTTTAGTGCCAGTTTTTCTGGCCGAGAGCGAGTCGATTGCAAACAGGCGGGGACCAAATGACTGCGAGTGGGGGGGGGGGGGGGGGGGGGGGGGTGACGTAACTCGCCACGCGTGGAAAACAGCGCTTAGCAGGCGGCGTGTGGAAAACTGCGCAGCGGGCGGCGCGAGCAGACCCATTGTGATGTCATCAGCTCAAGATATTTGAAATTCGTGAACATTTTCATAAATAACTCAAATAAAGCTCAAAATGTTCAGGTAGACCGAATTTTGACCACGGAGTAAATCTCTGCAGGAATATGTAAAAAACATACCATCAAAGCATCGTTTTTTCGAGCAGTATTTATTAACACACACTCTACACACACACACACACACACACACACACACACACACACACACACACACACACACACACACACACACACACACACACACACACACACTCTAACGCACGCACTCCCGCACTCACACACACAGTCGTTTAATATTTATAAGATATCAGTACATGTGATGTATGAAAGAAAACACTACAATCTCATGAGAATAATCATGTCTTGGACCGGTCACCTTTTTGGAGAACATTGTTACTTCAGTACAGTTGGGTATTACTCAAAGTTGAACTCTTTCAAACGTATGTATGCACAGTAATCTGCAGTTCACTCTCTTGCAAAAACTAAAACAATTTGCTGAAAGTTCACAGTATTCATCAATCATACTGTCATGGTTTATTATGGTGTACGATAATCATGTGAGGTTATTTGTATTATTGTTTTGACAGTTCAAACCTCTTGCACTAACCTTCCTCTCAGTCATGATCCCAGTGTGCTCGCTGCCTTGCAAGTCCGAAACAAAGCGTGTGATTGGTCAATTGGTGTCTGACTCAATATCAAACGTGCTTTGATTGGACAATTACTACTCGGAAAATGTGTGTTTTTTTCCATATTTTAAAAATATGTTCTGGTTTTGTTCTTGACGAGTTTCAGATATGATTTCTATAATATTTTTACACAATATGTTATAAATACAGGTAGATATGGGATGTGGGTTACGAAATGAAATGAAAACGCGTCGGCCCATGGTCTAAAAGTTACAGCCCGTGGAATGCACAGCATTATTTATGTACAATTGTAAACTTGTAATTGAAACAAATGAATTTGTAATCTTTAGTTGCACTACAGCTATTGATGTATGCTCTATTTTTATGCTCCATAATTATCAAATAACACCCCTTGTTTTATTATCTAGATATAGGCAGAATTTCTTCTCTCTGCTCCTTAAATCCCTCAAATGAAAGTGCACCACTACTGGAGTGAGAAATCTCAGCCACTGGCATAAAAGGGAGGTGGTTTCTAACACTTTTGATGCAAGATAGCTTTGCAGTGGGATAATCAGATTGGGTTTAATTCCATCAGTACAGTCAGAAGTTCTTCACCAGAAACAGCTTGGGTTCTCAGAAGCTCCATTCTGTTTGTTCACTTCCAATAAGGCAAAAGCAAATCCACCATCAAACTAATCCTATTAAGGGAGTTCAGTTAGCTTTGGTTTTAAATTAAATTATTTTCATCCTCAAGCTGCACAAGACCTGGTTTTTGGCTTTGATCATTTGACTGTGAATAGCTGCACGGATAGGCTAGTGACTATTCCCAGCTGCACAGCATACTATTCATTAACATTATAGCAACTACAGAGTGAGAACAGAAATGTAGCCTGATGAACCCTATCTGGTTATGGTTTTGCTTGATTCATCATTTCTTAAGTAGGAGAAAATTGATGGGTTTTCCACCAGTGCAGAGTAAAACTTGTACCTGAAGAGGTGAAGATATTTTGGTTTTGTTCAGCAATAAAATGTTAAATTATATCATATCCATGGTATCCTTAATGTAACTAAATAATTTTGGGGGCACATCTATTGAAATTTTAAGCATAGTTTGAGATATTTTGAAACTTTGGCGTAAAGAGGTATAAAAGTTCATTTGAAAATAAGGTGTGAAGCAAATATCTTTTTTATCCTCACAATGTGATCTTTTCAAATAGCATTTAGCTTAGAAGTGAAGAATGAGCAGGATTATAAAGAAAGTATCCATATAAAAGTAAAATGTAATATTTGGAGCAGAAGGATATAGTCACCATTTGTGCAATAAAATATGCTAATTTATATTGTTTTGGCCGTGGGGGGATTTTGAGGAAAAACGTCTGTACTTTCAACATAACCCACCTGACAAGTATCAAGGTCCCATTTTATGTTCATCTAACTTTTCTTTCCATAGAATATTTAATACAATTTAGAGTTCAGTTATCAATGAATGCATCAGGCATTCCAACTTATGTTAAATTGTTTAATATAAAAATGAACCCAATGTTTTGAAAGAAGGAATGTTATTGTCCAGTTTAATTCTGGTTTGGTATAAATAATTTGTCAAGCAGTTTAATTTTACGGGATAATTTTGCATACATTTACATAATGTGCAATACAATTTCACTGTGTCGAATAATTTTGTAGTAAATTTAGGCACAAAATGCTGGAGTAACTCAGCGGGTGAGGCAACATCTATGGAGAGAAGGAACCGGCGACGTTTCGGGGCTCGACCCGAAAGGTCACCATTTCCATCTCTCCATAGATGCTGCCTCACCCGCTGAGTTACTCCAACATTTTGTGTTTACCTTCGATTTTACCAGCAAATGCAGTTCTTTCTTAAAAAATTTGTAGCAAACTTTTGTGATTATCCCAGCATATTTTTAACTAAGCTTAAACAAGTGCAGTGATTTATTTTTCCCTTCAAGGCCGCACGGGGAGTTTCATTTCAGCTGAAGTTGTCATTCAACTGTAGATAGGCACAAAATGCTGGAGTAACTCAACGGGACAGGCAGCATCTTTGGAGAGAAGAAACGGGTGAAAATTCGGGTCAAGACACGTCTGACTGATGAAGAACGGTCTCGACCCAAAATGTCACCCATTCCTTCTCTCCAGAGATGCTGCTTGTCCCGCTGAGTTACTCCAGCATTTTATGTCTATCTTCGGTTTAAACCAGCATCTGCAGTTCCTTCCTGTACATTTAGTCATTCAACTGTAACAATTTTAACTTAAATATATGTGGATGTACATTTTATTAAAATAATTGATTCCTGTTTGTGAAAGCTTGTTAAAATTTAGTGATCGCAGTTTGGTTGCAAAACCAAATAACTGTAGCTTTGGAATTAAATTGACATTTTCATATCTTCCATCTTTGAATTGTATTTCTACCAATGAAAATAATCTTTGCAAAACTCTATTAATAAAATTATAATATAGCTAGAAAGTGCATTCATGGTCAATCAAACATTCGGCTGCATAGTTGAAAATGGATTACCTTTAATGCTGTTCAGAATACTGTCCTTTAATGCTGTTCAAGCATCTCACCAATGGAAATATCTCAACAGCCACTCTATCATGTCGTCTTAAGATCTGAAAACAGACCCTTCATCATGATGCCAAATTAAACTAACCCCACCTTCCTGCACAGTCACATGATCCATATACATCCATTCCCTGCATGTTCATGTGACTGATTAAATTCCTCTTATTGTGTCTGCTTCCACCATCTTCCCTCTCCCACACCCAGCAGGGTGTTCCAGGAACCCAGAACTATGCAAAATAATCTTACCCTGCACATGTTCATGAACGTTTCCACTATGTTCTTGAACCTATACTCTCTAGTGTTTGGCATTTCAACCTGTGGAAAGAGATTCTGACTGTCTACCTTATCTATGCCTCATAATTTTATATACTTCTATCAGAATTCCATTCAGCCTTCAATGCTCAGAGGAACCAGGATTTTCAGCTTCCTCAAGCTAATACTCTATAATCCAGCGTGACATCTTGGTCAAGAGGTCGTATGCCCTATCTGCATATGTCACCACTCTCAGGGAATTACGGACTTGTATCCCAGGATCCCTCTGTTCATCAATGCTTGGACGGGTCCTCTCACTTACAGTATACTCTTCCCTTTCATTTGACTGCCAGCCTTTTATGTGGCACTAGTCCTTGAACACTAGCAGATTTTCCAAATGTGCTTCACCTGCCAGAAATAAAGTTCCTGTATTTTACTTGAAAAACAATTGAACAACATGTAATCAGATTGTCATCATTTAAGCTGATGACCCTATCAATAAATTCATCATGCAAAACAAAATGCTTCCGGTCATATAAAGGCAAAGTAGTGCAGATGCTGGAAGTCTAAAATATAATGTGCAGGTCAAGTGGCATTTCCAAAAGAAACAAGAGTAAACTGCAAGTGTAGAGAGGAAAGCTGTTGCAGAAGATTCTTTGGTCATGACTGGGCACAAATGGAGTAGTGCCGATGATCCCTTCTAAAACGACACCAATGTTTATATGTTGTAGGTCCACTGTTATAAATAGCAGAGGGAGAAGGAAGATGAGAAGGGAGAGTAACTTTGTGATCATCACATTTGAGTATGTAGTGATTTTACCAATAGTTGTTTAGTTTAGAGATACAGTGCAGAAACAGGCCCACCGAGTCCGCACCGACCAGCGATCCCCCATACATTAACACTATCCTACACACACTAGGGACAATTTACATTTATACCAAGTCAATTAACTTGCAAACCTGTATGTCTTTGGAGTGTGGGAGGAAACCGAAGATCTCTGAGAAACCCCACGAGGCCACAGGGAGAACGTACAAACTCCGTACAGACAACGCCCGTAGTTGGGATCGAACCCGGGTCTCCAGCACTGCAAACGCTACATGGCAGCAACTCTAACGCTGTGGCACCATGCCGCCTGTTGTACCATGGGGAGGGGGATTCAAGCATGAAGTTGCAGGAAAGATTAGCGCAAGTTTGGGTATGTGTAATTGATGATGTGGGGGAGAATATGCAGCTCTTTATTTAATTCAGCAACACTTGTTGAGCTCATCACTCTACATTTGTTCCACATAAAATTTGTGGGGTTTTTTGTCCACTTGACATTCTGTGGTATTTTTAGTTCTATCTTTAATCTTTAAATCCATAAACACTTCTCGTTTAACGACATTTGGGTGTTTTACCACTTCATATTAACCACCTACCTGCTGTGATAAAATCCAAGTAACAATTTTTTAATTGATGATGATTGATCATAAAAGCTACTGTTTAACTCTGCTTTTCTCATTTTAACTTACCAAAATAAGTATTCAAATGTATTAAATCACTTATAATAATTAATTGTATGAGCAGAATATGAAACTATTTCACAGATCATATTTGCATTCATCTGATGTGTCTCTTGATTTACGTAGCGCACGTATCGGATGCCAAAGGATATTCATGTTGAACCAGAAAAGTTTGCTGCAGCACTCATCAGTCGGCTGGAGAGTGTATTGCGAGAACGAGAAGCAGAGGAGAAATTGGAAGAACGGCTTAAACGTGTGAGAGCGGTATGTTTTGTAATATTAATGCACACAGTTAAATGTTATATGGTCTGATGGGTTATGGCGTGCCTTCAGCTGCTAAGAGGCATGATTTACCTTTAATCTGTCATATTGTCTTTGTCTAATTTTGAGTACAGACCAGACTTCCCACCATTGACACTATCTGCACTGCACTGCCATGGGAAAAGCAGCCAAGATAATCAAAGACATCCCATCCCAGTCGTTCCTGTCCAGCAGAATGTACAGAAGTTTGAAAGCATGCACCACCAGACTCCAGAAACGGCTTCTGTCCTCTGGTATCAGGCTTAATCGTAGACATTGCACTTCGCCTCTGGAACTGGTGTGCTGCAATGCTGAGAACTATATTCTGCACTCTGTATCTTCCCCGTTGTTCTATAGTACTTGAGTTAACTTGATTGTATTTATGTACAGTATATCTGATCGGTTTGGTTAGCATGCAGAGCAATGCTTTGCACTGTAACTCAATACACATGACAATAATACACCTAAACCTAAAATGGTGACATGTGCAACAGGAATCCAGAGGTGACTAAATATAATGCAAACAGTACTCTTTGTAGTATTGCACAGTTAATTAGAATGGTACAGTGCAATCAAAGTATTCAGACCCCTTCACTTTTTCCACATTTTGTTACGTTACAGCCTTATTCTAAAATGGATCAAATTCATTTTTTTAATCATCAATCGACACACTAAACCCCATAATAAAAGAACGAAAACAGGTGTTTAGAAATTTTTGCAAAGTAATTAAAAAGAAATAACTAAAATATCACATTTATATAAGTATTTAGGCCCTTTACTCAGTACTTTGTTGGGGCACCTTTGGCAGCGATTACAGCCTCAAGTCTTCTTGGGTATGACGCTATAAGCTTGGCACACCTGTATTTGGGTAATTTCTCCCATTCTTCTCTGCAGATCCGCCCAAGCTCTGTCAGGTTGGATGGGGATCGTCGAAGCACAGCTATTTTCAGGTCCCTCCAGAGATGTTCGATCGGGTTCAAGTCCGGGCTCTGGCAGGGCCACTCAAGGACATTCACAGAATTGTCATGAAGCCACTCCTGCGTTGTCTTGGCTGTGTGCTTAGGGTCATTGTCCTGTTGGAAGGTGAACCTCTGCCCCAGTCTGAGGTCCAGAACGCTCTGGAACAGGTTTTCATCAAGGATCTCTCTCTACTTTGCTCTGTTCATCTTTCCCTCGATTCTGACTAATCTCCCAGTTCCTGCTGCTGAAAAATATCCCCACAGCATGATGCTGCCACCGCCATGCTTCACCGTAGGTATGGTATTGGCCAGGTGATGAGCGGTGCCTGGTTTCCTCCAGACGTGACGCTTGGCATTCAGGCCAAAGAGTTCAATCTTGGTTTCATCAGACCAGGGAATCATGTCTGAGAGTCCTTTAGATGCCTTTTGGCGAATTCCAAGCGGGCTGTCATGTGCCTTTTACTGAGGACTGGCTTCCGTCTGTCCACTCTACCATAAAGGCCTGATTGGTGGAGTGCGGCAGATATAGTTGTCCTTCTGGAAGGTACTCCCATCTCCACAGAGCAACTCTGGAGCTCTGTCAGAGTGACCATCGGGTTCTTGGTCACCACCCTGACTAAGGCCCTTCTCCCCCGATTGCTCAGTTTGGCCGGGCGGCCAGCTCTATGAAGAGGTGGTTCCAAAGTTCTTCCATTTAAGAATGGCGGAGGCCACTGTGCTCTTCGGGACCTGCATTGCTGCAGAAATTATTTTATACCCTTTCCTAGATCTGTGTCTTGACACAATCCTGTCTCTGAGGTCTACGGACAATTCCTTCGTCCTCAAGGCCTTGATTTTGCTCTGACATGCACTATCAAATGTGGGACCTTATATAGACAGGTGTGTGTCTTTCCAAATCATGTCCAATCAATTTAATTTACCACTTTGGACTCAAATCAAGTTGTAGAAATATCTCAAGGATAATCAATGGAAACCGGGTGAACCTAAGCTTAATTTTAATTGTCATACCAAAAGGTCTGAATACTTAATGTAAATGTGATATTTCAGTTATTTCTTTATTTACTTTGCAAAAATTTCTAAACACCTGTTTTCGCTTCTTCATTCTGGGGTATTGTGTGTAGATTGATGATTTAAAAAAAGAATTTAATCAATTTTAAAATAAGGCTGTAATGTAACAAAATGTGGAAAAAGTGAAGGGGTCTGAAAACTTTCTGAATGCACTGTATCTATCCATTATGCACATCTTTAATATTTCTCATTGCCTTTGAATATATGCTTATTTGTACATCTTTAGTTCAGTTATTTGGCAAATGTGGATTTTTTAAATGTATGCACTGAAACGTAGCCATAATTATGTTTACGTTATGAAATTGGAAGTGTATCTCATTTCAATGGTACAATTGATAATCCAATACAATCAGTACTTTGATGCAAGACTATAGTTTCTGGACTATTAGATGTTAGTCCATTGATACTTCAATTCAAGTTTTTTCAGATGCTGCACAGTGCTATCATTTTCCAACATACCCAGTACATTGAAATGAATGTAATAAACATCACCTGTGAGCAAGTTCAAGAACCACTCGTATTTCCAAAGATTTGGGTAGCAAATCATCAGTTTTATTGTATTTTCTAGAACCAAGGCCATCTTTATATTTAGTATTGTGCCAAATGTTGTCTTAATCAGTATTAATATTTATCTGGTAGTGATCAAAATCACATTCGGTAACATATATGAAAGCAAGAAGTACAAAACATCTGTTTAAGATTCTTGATTGATGAAAGGCTGACTTTAAGTGAGACAAAGCCTGTGAACAGCAAAATGAAAAGTTTTCCAGAGGAAAAAAATGGGATTAGGCCTAAAATAAAAGCCCTAGTAGACTAGAGGTAAAAAGATACAATGTAAAGTTAAAACAGAAACATGCATGAAAATAAAACCTTATGATCATGTTCACTGGGAGAGTTACAAAGAACAAAAATGATAAAATTGGGATAGAATTAGCAAGAAAAATTATCATGGATACATTTGATAAACTATCAAAATCCTTACCTTTACAATTAGAGAAAAGGCTAGGGGGAAATGAGATTAGGTGATTATGGATACATTAATGCTTATGGAATAAAAAGTTAGCTTCCTTTATGGATATCAATAAAAATATATATATTTACAATCTCACCTATACCTATTGGAGCCGCTCAGATTGCCCCTGTTGACCTCAATGGGCAGGTTCTCGTATACTTGTCTTTTACCCTTGCAGGAAATTGTGGCCTTGACTTTTGCTATTTCTAGACTTGCCTGCAAGTGAATGCTCCCAATCTACCTTTGCCAGGTCTTCCCTTGTGTTAATGAAATTGGCTGTGTCCCAATTTAAGTCATTACAAATTCCTGGTCCATCTCTATCCTTTTTCGTAACCACTTTAAAAGATACATAAACGTCTGTCTCCAAAATAACTCCCAACTGACATTCAAGACTTGACCAGTTACATTGCTCTCTTTAGGTCCAGCAATCTCCTGCTCTCATGGCACTGACTACATACTGTGTTAAAAAGCTCTCCTGGGAGATTTCAAACTTTGGCCCTCCATTGAGCCTTTAACGCAAAGGCAATCCCAGTGAATATTTGAGAAATTGAAATTGCCCAGTGCAATAATCCTATTTTTATTGCATCCCTCTATCTACTTAAATATCTGTTGCTCTATCTCCTGCTGCCTCTAGTTACACCCAGCAAAACAACTTCTTTATTGTTTCAACATGTTCACAAACATTGAATCAGTAATACAAAGAATGTAGAAATAACCTGCAACGTTCAAATATTAACACCAAACATAGCAATTTTTGTCCGCAAACCAGGAGTGTGAGAAAGGAGAGAAATGCGAAGGAAGCAAAATGCTCTGACTTCATGTTCTCTAATTTTCATTTACATTAAAACTATTTGCAAAGATTAGATTAAATTAGATTAGATTCCTTTATTGTTATTCAGACCTTTCGGTCTGAACAAAATTGTTACCATACAGTCATAACATATAATAAAAAACAAAACACACAATAAACACATATCCAACATCCACCACAATGAGTTCACCAGGTACCTCCTCACTGTGGTGGAAGGCAAAAGTCTTAAGTCATTGTCTTCATCCCTCCTAGTTCTCCCTCTGCGCTGAGGCGATCCAGGCCTCCGACGCCGCTGGAGCACCGCAGCACTAAGCCAGAAAGCTTGCAAACCTCTTCCATAATCATTTGTGGTGTACAGATCATTTGTGAAGGTCTTGAAACAGATAATAACCTGTAATAATTGTCACATCTGATTAGATAGTAGCTCTAAAACTATTAATTAGCAAATTAAAGTAAAATCAGGAAATACCTAATTAGAAGGTGCAAGACTTGTCCAAAGTGTTTTCATAGTTTCAAAACCAATTCAGTAGTGCCACCTGCAGGTTGAATGCAGTAATTTAGCAACGTTTATTGTCACAATCAATACACGAGTCGAATGAAAATACCAAAAATATACATACATGAAAGCTATTTATTTTTTCGATTGCTTCAGTTTTTAACGTCAATGTTCACATTTCAAATGCAGCATCTTTGTAGCATTATATGCAAAAAATACACGCAATCAGGTAGCAAAGAACAACTGGCATCTACAACAGTTAAGATTTATGCCACTAGTCTCTATTACACACAGCCTGCCATTACACTCAAGATTCCATAAATCCCAGGTTAATAAAGTGCAGAAGGGCATGCTAGGAGTGTGTCCATGTGTACCAAAAATGAGACGCAAACCTCGTCAAGCGGCAACAGCGCACCAAGTGATATGGTAAACAATTAACTGGATCACAGTCGGCAATCCTGTTGCATCCAGTCATGAAGAGTGGGCTCCAACTAAATGACTAATTAGTGGAGGAGCCATCAGAGCATCTCCAACCTTTGTGGTAGGGAAAATTAGCATGAAACTTTAACGTGCTAAAGACAGAGCTCTAGCATTCAGTCGTGTTAAGTTCCAAGTCAGTGATCCCTCCCAGTTCCCCCCTGAGATTCCTGCCACCAGTGGGATCAGTTCAATTCACTCAAGCCTACTGCGAGTACCAGAAACTGCAAAAGCAATGGGTACTGGTGACATTCTCAGGCTGCCCCATATCACACTATTGTCATTTGCTTCATCAATGATCATTCATTTATAAGTTAGGAAATGTTCAGTTCTACTTGCTGCAATTCAGTAGATGAAGCTGTTAATTTGCATGGAGATTAATACGTGATATGGTGCATAACCTTTTTTCTACGATTGCCAGGCTGTGACCAACTCCAACAGGACGGACTAATTTGCATATCCTTCACATGCAACGGCATAAACATTGATTCCCCACCTTCAACAACCTGAGGCTGAGTATTAACTAGAAATTCAGCTGGTCTAGTCATTATATACGGCCTTTTCACCATATACAAATACTTTCAGCTTATTTTACTGAATGCAAGTCCAACAATATTCAAAGCACAACTCCATGCAAAGCAGCTCAGGTGCACAGTGATCTTTGTGTGTACCATGCACAAAATGCATCACCGAGGCTACTCTGAAAGCACCTTCGAAATATGGCCCTTTAAAAAAAAAACATGGAATGGAATACTGTCCCTGCAAATCTTCCCCCACCTAAAATCATGTCCAACTGCTGGATCTCCAGCATATTGGGGAGGGAAAAGGTGAAAAAAAAAACAGCAGCTCCCATGGTTTTTGGGGAAACGTGATGAAAAGGGAAGTGATTGGAAGAGCAGATCTGAGGATTGAGAAGGGAACAGTCCCTTTGGAACACAAAGGAGAGATTGGTGTTGGCGGCAATGAAAAGGGAGTTTAAAGTATAAGATTAAATGATTAAACTTGGATCACAGTGTAGACAAAAAATAATTTTATGGAATCGTGCTATTGGTAATTATTAAAACGTTTTAATGAGGATCCTGTGCAGTTGATGTGAACATAATCGTTGAAGCAGTACTTAAGCACTAAGGAGTACAGCGATCTATATTAGTTAAATTAACCCTGAGATTCTTTTTCTCTTTAGGAGGAAGAAGGAGAGGATGCAGATGCTTCATCGGGTCCCTCTGCAGTTAGCCACAAACTGCCACCTGCCCAACCTATGCACCACTTCAATTCTCGTTACTCTGAGATGGGCTGCAGTGGATTGCAAATGCTTGATGCTCACGAGGAGAATCCAGAATCGATTCTTGATGAACATGTCCAGCGTGTAATGAAGACTCCTGGCTGCCAGTCTCCAGGACCTGGGCGGCATTCTCCAAAGTCCCGCTCTCCAGACGGCTTATCCAGTGGAAAGGCAGCAGGATTAGCTGGGTCGTTGCTACCTTCAGGTCATAAACATGTGTCTAAGACAGGTGTGAAAGTTGAGACTCCCAATATGTACCATCACAAACATGTTTACCACCATATTCATCATCACAATGGGATGAAACCAAAAGAACAAATTGAGGCAGAAGCCACACAAAGGGTCCAGAGTAACTTCTGGAATGCTGACTCTCACCACTATGCAACAAAATCACGGAATTATGCAGAAAGCACGAACATGGTACCTAATCCAGCTGAGTCGTCGAATTATGGGTAAGTAATCATGTCCAATCCTGTAGCATCTTGTGTCACGTTACATGGTCATTTTATGCTCAATGTTCAATGTCATCGCATATAGTTCTGAAGCCAGTTTTTAAATATTTTCCTGAATTTGCTGTTCTTTATTTAATAATGAAAGTAATGTGTGGTGCAGTTGGCATCAATACATGAAAGAGGGAAACATTAGAAATGTAACTAAAGAGTTTCCTACTAAGCATCTGGTGGATGTGTATATACAATTGGCATAAGATTCAGGATTATACTCTGGTCCTTTAGAGTGGCACAGCTGGTAGAGCTGCTTCACAGGCCAGAGACCCTAGTTCGATCCTGATCTTGGGTGCTATCTGTGTGGAGTTTGTACATTCTTCCAGTGACCATGGTGCTCAGTTTCCTTCCACATCTCAAAGATATGTAAGTTAATTGCTCTCTGCAAATTGCCCCCAGTGTGTCGGGAGTTGATGAGAAAGTGGGATAACAGAAGTAGTGTGGAAGAGGGGGGGGGGGGGGTTAATGGTCAGCATGGATGCAGTGGGCCGAAGGGCCTGTTTCCATGCTGTACCTCTAGACTTCTAACCTAACTTATCCTGGATCATACATTCTATAGCTGAGGTCCAAAATTGCTTGCATGGCAGGAGAGAGCGATTTTGAAAGTGGAATGCAACGTTAGAAAATGGTCACCAAAGAGATGTTTGTTTTCAAATTGTACAAGAGTTCAGAGTATGTGAAATTTAAAATTTGCTTGACATCTTGCAGCTTATTCCACGAGTACATCACTCGTGGACTCAGAGATTACCTGATTTCTGTTAGATTTTAACCTATTCTATGAATAGTCTGCCAGCACTCCTCAGTCCTTGCAGCAATGCAGTCTTGAAAGTTATCCTCTCTTTTGTAACTGTAGGTAAGCCTCTAGATACCTTTTTTGATCATCATTTGCTTCTCCTTGTTTCTTCCACCCAAAACCTGCTTTGTAGAATCACCCATTGAGCCTATTGGTCTTTTGGAACACATTTACATTGTTGCAGAAGGTCTATGGGGAAGATGAAGGGCTACCATATCTATATTTTGTTCCATCATTTGCTTGCAAAATTGCTTCATATCATGGTTCCCACAAGGTTCTAGTAGTTAATATTAAACTACGATCAATTTCCCTCCTGGGATAAATAAAGTTCTATCATATCATAAACATGTCGGTGAACCTGCCTTTTCAATTCTGCAATTTGTCATTTACAACAGGATTTCCACCAACTCATTCTGCCCACTGCGTTATGTACAACAAGTCTTAATGGTCACCTTGAATATTGTCCTTTTGTTCCTCTGTACTTACTCTGCTCTTTATTATAACATCATACAACACGGATCAAATTATTTGGTCCACCAAATCGCGATATTCCATCAACACCACCACCCATTCTACCACTTAAACATTATTGATAATTTACAATTAACCAGTTAAACTGCCAACTTGCATGGATTTTGGTTGTGGAAGAAGATTAAGAAAACCCACTGGGGGAAGTGTAAATGCCAGATGTGCAATAATTGAGGTCAGGATTGGACACATGCTGCAACTTGGCTCCAGCAGCAGCTCCAATAGTCACATCCCCATAATTTTTGTATCTTTTGGTAACCTCGATTACCTTGCACTGTCAATCTTAAGCAGTGTGTTTTGTATTAATTTCTGAATCCTCTGCTCCAATCATTGTCCATTCTTTCTCACCTAATGTGCACTGAAAAAAATTCTGACTATTACACCGCCTATCCCTATCTCATAAAACTTTCTTGGGCCCCAACTCTGCGCCGTATAAATAGCTTTGTGTTCATCTCTTCATGCAGTTATTTTCCTGATACAATATACCATGCTCTGGAATATTGCCTGATTTAGAATCATTTCTTCTTGTTGCAATTTGTCTCGAAGCAAAGTCCTGCAAGAGCTGAATGTTACCAATCCTTCTGAAAATAAATTTGAATTCATGTTTTATTAAGCCAATTGAAATGCCTTAAACAAATTTAGTCAGGTTGTTTGATTTCTAACTTTTCTTTTTCTGATAAAAAGTCTGACCTGAAATGTTAAAATTGTTTTTTGCTCCACATATTCTACTTGATCTGTTGAGCATTTCCAGTGTTTTGTATTTCTGTAACTTTATTCAGTTTGTGTGTGATACTACCACAAATGCTATAATTACTCTAACCATTACTACAATCTGTGTCTTTCCAGTCTAAAACTATTTTGCTCACAGATCCATACTTTAGTTGTTTTTTTAAAACATTCCTCAGTTAATTAGAGCCAATGGACTTTTTCAAGTTGACTGGTTGGATTGGCAACAATTCCAATTGCAGTTGACTGAAGCAGTACCAACTGAAGCAGGACCAAAGGATTAGTTAAGGGCCTGTCCCACTAGCGCGCGATTAGACGCGACAAGCGCGACCTACCGTGGTCGCTTTAGTCGCCCGGCCTCGCGTGACCCTGTCCCACTGCGATCGCCGGAGTCTCGTCGAGTTGTGTGTAGCTGGTGTCGACATCGCGCGTAGTGTCCAAAAACCGACACTGCTTAAAAAATTACGCGCGGCAAAATCCTGTCGCGCAGAACGTGATTAACGTGATGACGTTTTGAAGTTGTGCGTCTTCAGCGTGGCGTTGCGTGATGACGTCACTGCCCGACGTCGTGCAACGCGCATGCTCATGCGCATCGTCACGTGATGAAAAATAACGTCCTTCCTTCGGACGTCGCGCGTGTAATCGCGCGCTAGTGGGACAGGCCCTTCACTCGCACCGGGATCGCCTGACCCCCACGCGACCCCCGCGTCCGAATTTGTCGCGCTTGTCGCGTCTAATCGCGCGCTAGTGGGACAGGCCCTTAACATTCAGCTCTTGCAGGACTATGGTTCGAGACAATGGCAACTTTCAAATCTCCTGCTGCTCTTTAGCTCCATCATCCACTGCTCTGGGTATGTAATCAACTTTGTGGTTAGTTCCTGATTTAACCTTCTAGTTCAAGATCACCTGACTATTTGGTCATCTGCATTATGTTTTCAATGCTTTCTTGTTGTTTAGGCTTAGGCTGCTATCTTCCAATGTGAACAGCTCACCCTATGGCAAGATTTATCAAATCTGCTATTGTTCTAATGTGGTCATGATCTTGTGCATGATTAAATCTCTTCAGTCCTGTTTCCTTCAAGTGAAATAACCCTGCTTTCTATTTTAAATGAATAACTGAAATCCTTCATCTTCAGAACAATTCTAGTAGATGTTTTAAGGTCCTTGAGAGAATTCTTACCTCAATACGTCAGATAGACGGATAGATGGCCTAACCACTGTTTACATGTTCAATGTTACCTGCTTACTTTATGCACCCCATTTATTGAACATTCTCATCATGCCCTGTAACTTTGAAGGATTTATGCACTTGTTATGCAATATCTTTACACATGGGATTTGGTCTGTTATCTCTGCTTATTCTTTGTGCCAAAGTGTAACTGCCAAGTCTAGAATCCCCAGGCGATGATACTCTTAGCGGGTAAGATAAGGTGAAAAGGGAAATTTTATGTCAGGCATCAGGGGTTTAATAGTTTGGATAGGACTATTGAAAACTAGGGATGAAATTAAGAAAGAAGTGGACATGAAAAAATATGAAGTATTGATAAAGAATCCATTTGCCACGGCCCTCAAAATACTATAATGCTGATGGTATAACAGAAAGGGAAGTGTGTAAAATATTGTTTAGGCAAACATGAGACTGAAAGATCTAGTATCATTAAAGTGGATAAATTACTATGTTCAGATGAAATTCCTCTCATGCTGTTAAGAAGGGGTAAAACACCAGAGACGCGTTTCTAAGCATCCCTGGCATTAACAATGATGCCAGAAGACTGCAGAGATAGTGAAATGTAACTGTTATGCAAAAAAAGGGATAATCTGAGGAATTGGGGTCTTGGAATTCTTGGAATTAATTGAGAAGACCAGAATAAACCTTCAATTAGAAAGGCACGGATAGAGGAAGCTGTCTGTTTGCCTCCTTTGCAAAGGGGTTTGGAGTGTAAAAATGGGGAGGATGTGTTGCAATTGTAGTCAAGTCAAGTTTATTTGTCATACGTATACAAGATGTGCAGTGAAATGAAAGTGGCAATGCCTGCGGATTGTGCAAGAACAACAGAATAGAACAGAACCAGTATTTACATTTTAGAAAAATAAAATAAAATAAAACACAACACAACAATAAATTAGTCCCTGGTGAGATAGGAGTTTACAGCCCTGATGGCCTGTGGGAAGAAACTCCGTCTCATCCTTTCTGTTTTCACAGCGTGACAGCGGAGGCGCTGCCTGACCGTAGCAGCTAGAACAGTCCGTTGCTGGGGTGGTGGGGTCCCTCATTATGTTGCTGGTTCTGGATCTGCACCTCCTGGTGTACAGGTCCTGCAGGGGGCGAGTGTAGTTCCCTTAGTGCGTTTGGCCGAATGCACTACTCTCTGCAGAGCCTTCCTGTCCTGGGCAGAGCTGTTCCCAAACCAGATTGAGATGTTGCCGGACAAGATGCTTTTTACAACCCCAGAGTAGAAGCACTGAAGGATCCTCAGAAAGACTCTGAATTTCCTCAGCTTCCTGAGGTGGTAAAGGCGCTGCCTTGCCTTATTCACCAGTGCGGCAGTGTGTGATGTCCATGTCGGATCCTCTGTGATGTGGACTCTCAGGTATTTGAAGCTGCTCACCCTATCCACAGTAGTCCCATTTATCTCCAGTGGCATGTACGTCCTCGGATGTTGAGCCCTTCTAAAGTCCACAATCAGCTCCTTAGTTTTTTTTGACATTCAAGAGAAGGCTGTTGTCCTGACACCAGAGTGCCAGATCAGCCACCTCCTCCCGGTAGGCCTTCTCATCGTTATCGGAGATCAGGCCCACCACCACAGTGTCATCGGAAAACTTGATGATGGAGTAGGAGCTGAGCCTGGTCACACAGTCATGTATGTACAGGGAGGATAAGTAGGGGGCTAAGGACGCAACCCTGGGGGGATCCTGTGTTCAGGGTGAGGGGGTTGGAGGTATGTCTCCCCATCTTGACCATCTGGGGCCTGGCGGTGAGAAAGTCCAGGGCCCAGGCACACGGGAGTGTTCAGCCCCAGTTCCGGCAGTTTCTCAGCAAGTCTGGTGGGGACTATAGTGTTGAAAGCTGAACTGAAATCAACGAACAACATCCTCACATACTGCCCCCCCCCCCCCCCCCCCCCCCCTTCTGGCTGTCAAGGTGAGAGAGAGTGGTGTGCAGAACCTGGGAGACCGCATCATCCGTGGATTTGTTCGGACGGTATGCGAACTGCTGCGGGTCCATGGTGCGAGGGAGGAAGGCGCAGATGTGGCTCTTGATCAGCCTCTCAAAGCATTTCATGACTACCGAGGTGAGGGCCACCGGTCGGTAGTCATTCAAGCAAGCTGGAGAGGCATTCTTTGGCACTGGTACAATGGTGGATCTTTTGAAACAGGCAGGGACCACGGACTTGGCCAGGGAGAGGTTGAGCAAGCTGAGTAGCACAGGACTATAGTACTCGCCGAGATATACCATCTGGGCCCACAGCTTTCCTCGTGTTCACACACATCAGAGCCTTCCTCGCGTGGTGCTCGGTCACCGAGATTGTGTGCGCATCCCAGCTGAGGACCTCCCTCCAGCCACGCTAGCCAGTGCACTGGCAATGTTGTTGTTAGCCGGTGAGCTAGGGGTGATGTTGCCCGTCTGGAATCGTGCATAAAAAGTGTTCAGGTCATCAGCTAGGGAAGTGCCGGCATCCCCAGTTGACGGGGGGGGGGGTGCTCTGGTGTGATGAAGCTTCACCTAGAAACCTCATACAGTTGTGGACTCCCTGCCTAAGTAAAAATAAAGTAACATTGGAGGCCGCCCAAACGAAATTCACCAGGCTAATTCGAAGAATGAGGAGGTTGTCCTATCAAGAGAGACTAGATCATTTGGGCCTGTATTCCTTGGAGTTTACAAGAATGTTGGCTATCGTATTCAAGCAGACAAAATCCGAAGTGGGCTTGACAGGATACATTTTAAAAAAGCTTTCAAAGTGCTGAAATAACCCAATGGTTCCAGCAGCAATCCTGGAGACCATGGAGAGAAGACGTTTCAGGCCAGGACCCTTCTTCACACAGGATAAATGTTAGGTTATTTTCACTCTTGGGAGAGCCTTGAACAAGGAACAAGATAACGTGGTAAAATTGAGGTACACATAAATCTCCTCTTGCAGAGGGTGATGGAGCTCTGGAATTCTCTGCCATGGTTGGTAGTGAAAGCTACATTAATAGAACTATTTGAATTTGAATTGGATAAATATTTGATTAATTTTAAGACTAGAAGGGCATGGAGGAATGACAGAAGAGGAATTGAGGCCTGCATACATCAAGATTGTATTACATGGTGGGGCAGGCCAAATGGTCACCCCTGCTATGTTGTGTATTTGTAATGCGTCTAGAGCAATCAACATGCATTTGTATAGAATGCATTCTACCTAAAACATTTGAGGAGATAAATGTCAATGAATATTTACATGGATTTTAGCAAGATGTTTGACAGCGTCTCATGTGGTATGCTGATTATGAAAGTAAAGGAATATAGATCCAAGGGAGAATGGCAAATGTGATTAGAATTGATGAAGTATCAGTAAGCAAAGGATAACTGTCAACAATTGTGTATTCTTGGCTATTGGAAGACTATTTCAAGTGGATTCAAGAGGTTTTACTTGATTCTTTGCTGTTTGTATTATTGTTTTTATTGATTAAAACTTCAAAATGAGGGTGTATAACAATTTTTCAGATACAAAAATTATGTATGTGTTTGACAATGGGAAACATTTATGAGAATGTCACTGGGTTGGTCAGTTGGGTGAAAAGGGGCAAATGGTTTTGCATTTAATTAAATATAATGAGATGAAGTGTTTGAAGAAGTGCGACAACTTGAGGAAGGATACTGGACACATGTGGAGGACATGATCCACAAATCTTGGAAGATGGCAGGACATGTCCTTAAGGTGTTTAAAAGGCAATTTGACGAGACGTAAAATGTACAGGCAGGTAGATTATGGTTTATCACCATTACCTCTTTAGTTTTCAGTTATATGAAATCCATTTTTGGAATCCAGTAGATGACATGCACTGTATTGCCTTTTTTTTTAAATGTTAGTTCTTTGAAAAGGTTGATCAGGTTACTCTTATGATTTGGTTTCAACAGATTTGCACTTAGAAACATAGAAACATTGAAAATAGGTGCAGGAGGAGGCCATTCGGCCCTTTGAGCCAGCACCGCCATTCATTGTGATCATGGCTGATCGTCCGCTATCAATAACCCGTGCCTGCCTTCTCCCCATGTCCCTTGACGCCACTAGCCCCTAGAGCTCTATCCAACTCTCTCTTAAATCCATCCAGTGATATGGCCTCCACTGCCCTCTGTGGCAGGGAATTCCATAAATTCACAACTCTCTGGGTGACAACGCTTTTTCTCACAGTCTTAAATGACCTCCCCTTTATTCTAAGACTGTGGCCCCAGGTTCTGGACTCGCCCAACATTGGGAACATTTTTCCTGCATCTAGCTTGTCCAGTCCTTTTATAATTTAATATGTTTCTATAAGATTCCCCCTCATCCTTCTAAACTCCAGTGAATAGAAGCCTAGTCTTTTCAATCTTTCCTCATATGACAGTCCCGCCATCCCATGGATCAATCTCGTGAACCTACGCTGCACTGCCTCAATCACAAGGATGTCCTTCCTCAAATTAGGAGACCAAAACTGTACACAATACTCCAGATGTGGTCTCACCAGAGCCCTATACAACTGCAGAAGAACCCCTTTACTCCTGTACTGAAATCCTCTTGTTATGAAGGCCAACATTCCATTAGCTTTCTTCACTGCCTGCACGCCAACTTTCAGTGACTGGTGTCCAAGGACACCCAGGTCTCGCTGTACCTCCCCCTTACCTAATCTAACCCCATTGAGATAATAATCTGCCCCCTTATTTTTTCCACCAAAGTGGATAACCTCACATTTATCTATATTATACTGCATCTGCCACGCATCTGCCCACTCACTCAACCTGTCCGGGTCCCCCTGCAACCTTCTAAGATCCTCTTCACCGTTCACACTGCCACCCGGCTTTGTGTCATCCGCAAACTTGCTAGTGTTGCTCTTCTCTCTTCCAAATCATTAATATATATGGTAAACAGTTGCAGCCCCAACACTGAGCCTTGTGGCACTCCACTCGCCACTGCCTGCCATTCTGGAAAAGGACCCGTTCACTCCTACTCTTTGCTTCCGGTCTGCCCCCAATACCATGTGCTCTAATTTTAGTCACCAGTCTCCCGTGCGAGAACTTATCAAAGGCTTTCTGAAAGTCTAGATACACTACATCCACTGGCACCCCTTCATCCAGAAGATTAGTCAAGCATGATTTCACTTTCATAAATCCATGTTGACTTGGACTAATCCTTTTACTGCTATCCAAATTCTCCATTATTACCTCTTTAATAATTAACTCCAGCATCTTTCCCACCACCATGTCAGGCGAACGTCTGTAATTCCCCATTTTCTCTCTCGCTCCTTTCTTGAAAAGTGGGATAACATTAGCTATCCTCCAATCCACAGGAACTGATCCTGAATCTATTGAACATTGGAAAATGATCACCAATGCATCCACTATTTCTAGAGCCACCTCCCTGAGGACCCTGGGATGCAGACCATCAGGCCCAGGGGATTTATCATCCTTCAGTCCCATTAGCCTACCCAATACTATTTCTCGCCTAATGAAAATTTCTTTCAGTTCCTCCACCCCCTTAGATCTTCTGTCCTCCAGTACATCTGGGAGATTATTTGTGTCCTCCTTAGTGAAGACAGATCCGAAGTACCTATTCAACTCTTCTGCCATTTCCTTGTTGCCCATAATTATTTCACCCGTGCCTGCCTTCAAGGGACCCACATTTGACTTTGCTACTCTTTTTCCCTTAACATATCTAAAGAAGCTTTTACTGTCCTTTATATTCCTGGCCAGCTTCCCCTCATACTTCATCTTTTCAGCCCGTATTGCCCGTTTTGTTTCCTTCTGTTGTCCTATGAAAGTTTCCCAATCCTCTGGCTTCCGGCTACTGGCTCTACATTCATTCAAACTTCCTTGACCTGTTAATGTTTTCCCTGGTAATTAGTTCTGAAAGCTTCACCACAATAAATGTGTATTTGGCATGTCTTTATAAACAAGGGAAACAATCCTGTCTGAATATGTGGCCTATTGTGGTAGGCAAGTTATTATGACAACTCTGAGGGCCTGACTTAAATTTTCATATGAAACAGCACTGATTAATCAAGAACAGTAAGTGGAGATTTGAGGGGTCCGATATCTGACTGATGATTTAATTAAACCAACATGTGATGTACCCAACCAAGACTCCAGCAAGGCTTTTGCCATATACACATGGTAGACGTGTGAAAATCCCAGGGAAACGGCAAATTGGCTCAGCAACAGTAAAAAGCAATTGTAGTGGTTGATCGGTGAAGGCTTTGGTTATTGACTAGATTTTTTTTCTTGGCGTGGAGAAGTCTCGGAATACCCAACTGAGGTATACAAATTTGTAAATTAGGTAGAGAGTACAAAACATCTCTCCTCAACAAAGGTGTCATTAAGCAAAGAGCATAGAACGTCGTCCACGATTGTTGGAATCAGGCACGCATTGCCTGGATGATGGTGCGGATACTCACCACATATAAATATATGATCATTTGAATTGCGATGACATAACAGGCTTTATGTAGTCCAATGCTGGAAAATGAGTATGGAAGGGCACTTCATGGTCAACATGGACACGGGGAAAGTAACTTGTTTGAATGCTGTATGACTTGCTAAATTACTAAATTGCTTGAATACTGTTGTGCAGGAGTAAAGTCAACACACTGTCAAAACGAAATACCAAGAAGACTGAGCCAGGAAAAGCAGATACTGGGAACTACGAAACCCCTGCCCCTCCCGAGGACATGGAGCGGAATCAGAAGATACTACAATGGATAATTGAAGGAGAGAAGGAAATTCACAGGCACAAGAAGGCTCCACATAAGTAAGAAAACATGATTTTCTGACCACGATATAAATTGCTGTTAATGAATTGTATATTTGAAATTATAGTGACTGTTTCCAAATATTAGAGTCATAGAGACATAGAGTGATACAGTGTGGAAACAGATCCAGCCTACCCTAGTCCCACCTTCCTGCGTTTGGCCCATAACCCTCCAAACCTGTCCTATCCATGTTCCCGTCCAACTTTTTCTTAAATGATGGGATAGTTCCAGCCTCAACTACCTCTTCTGGCAGCTTGTTCCATACACTCACCACCCTACGTGTGAAAAAGTTACCCCTCGGAAAATATTTTCCATTTCACCTTGAACCTATGTCATCTGGCCCTCGATTCCCATACTCTGGGTAAAAGACTACCCGATCTATTCCCCCTCATGATTTTGTATACCTCTATAAGATCTCCCCTCATGTTCCTACGCTCCATGGAATAGATACCCAGCCTACTCAACCTCTCCAGATACCTCACACTCTCTAGTCCTGATTACATCCTCGTAAATCTTTTCTGAACCTTTCAAGCTTGACAATATCTTTCCTATAACATGGTGTTGCCATGTTGTATGCCATGCCATAACTTTACAGGTGATTTAAAAAAAAACTTTTACTTTGATCCTTTGTCAAATTTTCCATGGGAATAAGAATCCAAAGCCAATGAAAGCATGTGCAGAAGGGATTTTCTCATTCTTGTAACAAATGTTTAACATGCTGTAATCTAATTCCAACCATCATGGTCAATTAACTGGCTTCTTGGTCAACACACATACAGTGCCCTCCCATAATATTTGGGACAAAGATCCATCATTTATTTATTTGCCTCTGTACTCCACAATTTGAGATTTGTAATAGAAAAAAATCACGTTGTTAAAGTGCGCATTGTCAGATTTTATTAAAGGGTGTTTTTGGTTTCACCATGTAGAAATTACAGCTGTGTTTATACATAGTTCCCCATTTCAGGGCACCATAATGTTTGGGACACATGGCTTCACAGGTGTTTGTAATTGCTCAGGTGTGTTTAAATGCCTCCTTAATGCAGGTATAAGAGAGCTCTCAGCACCTAGTCTTTCCTCCAGTCTTTACATTACATTTGGAAACTTTAATGTTGATTGTCAACATGAGGGACAAAGTTGTGCCAATGAAAGTTAAAGAAGCCATTATGAGACTGAGAACAAGAATAAAACTGTTAGAGACATCATCCAAACTTTAGGTTTACCAAAATCAACTGTTTGGAACATCATTAAGAAGAAAGAGAGCACTGGTGAGCTTACTAATCGCAAAGGGACTGGCAGGCCAAGAAAGACCTCCACAGTCGATGACAGAAGAATTCTCACTATAATAAAGGAAAATCCCCAAACACCTGTCCGACAGATTAGAAACACTCTTCAGGAGTCATGTGTGGATTTGTCAATGACCACTGAAGACTTCCTGAACAGAAATACAGAGGCTACACTGCACGATGCAAACCACTGGTTAGTTGCAAAAATAGGATGCCTAGGTTACAGTTTGCCAAGAAGTACTTAAAAGAGCAACCACAGTTCAGGAAAACGGTCTTGTGGACAGATGAGACGAAGATTAACTTATATCAGAGTGATGGCAAGCGCAAAGTATGGAGGAGAGAAGGAACTGCCCAAGATCCAAAGCATAACACCTTATCTGTGAAACACAGTGGTGGGGGTGTTATGGCCTGGGAAGGTGCTGGCTCACTTATCTTCATTGATAATACAACTGCTGATGGTTGTAGCATAATGAATTCTGAAGTGTATAGGCACATCCTATCCGCTCAAGAAGTTCAAAACAAATGCCTCAAAACTCATTGGCCGGCAGTTCATTCTACAGCAAGACAATGATCCCAAACATACTGCCAAAGCAACAAAGGAGTTTTTCAAAGCTATAAAATGGTCAAGTCTTCATTGGCCAAGTCAATCACCCGATCTGAACCCAATTGAGCATGCCTTTTATATGCTGAAGAGAAAACTGAAGGGGATTAGCCCCGAAAACAAGTATAAGGTAAAGATGGCTGCAATACAGGCCTGGCAGAGCATCACCAGAGAGGACATCCAGCAACTGGTGATGTCCATGAATCGCAGACTTCAAGCAGTCATTGCATGCAAAGGATATGCAACAAAATACTGAACATGACTACTTTCATTTACATTACATTGCTGTGGCCCAAACATTATGGTGCCCTGAAATGGGGGGGACTATGTATAAACACTGCTGTAATTTCTACATAGTAAAACCAAAACGTATAAAAAATGGCCTTTATTAAAATCTGACAATGTGTACTTTAACCACATGTGGTTTTTTTCTATTACAAATCTCAAATTGTGGAGTACAGAGGCAAATAAATAAATAAGGCAGAGTGTTTTTGTCCCAAACATTATGGAGGGCACTGTAATTTGTTTGTGAAGCAGATATTTAATATTTGTATGCATAGAAACCCCACACTCAAATTAAAATAGAAGATAGACACAAACTGCTGGAGTAACTCAGTGGGTCGGGCAACATCTGTGTAGAAAAGGAATAAATGACATTTTGGATCTGAACCCTTCTTCAGACCTGAAGAAAGTCTGAAGCAGTCTCAAGGGAATTGACACGAAACATCAACTATGCCATTTCTCCAGAGATGCTGCCTGACCTGCTGAGTTACTCCAGCACTTTGTGTCTAGCATTGGTATAAACCTGTATCTGCTGTTGCTTCCTACACAAAATTAAAATTGGATTTTGGATGTGTCCTCAACCTAAACCTTTTTGAACTTTTCTGAAAAGCTGCTGTACACCCTGATTGTAAAGCAATCTTAATTCATCTAAGCTTTACAAAGTTAACCTACTTTGATTGTTATTTTACCATTTTGTTACTTATAAAGTTGCATCTTTTATACTTACGCTGTTTATGAATAGGATTTCTGAAAACCTGCACTAATTACTCATTACATTTGCCTTGTTTTGCAGTTTGACTGGGGCCAAGAAACAACCTAGTCATGATACTTCTAGACCAAGCTCAATTGAGAGGCCAGGAACTGTTCATCCATGGGTCAGCGCTCAGTTGCGAAATCCTGTCCAACCGTCGCATCCATTCATTCAAGATCCAACCATGCCACCCAACCCTGCACCTAACCCTCTGACTCAACTGGAAGAGGCACGCAGACGGCTTGAGGAGGAGGAGAAGAAGAGTGGCAAACTACAGTCCAAGCAGAGGTAACAGAAATTGATATTTCATACTTGATTTGAAAATATAATTCATACGTTGTTTAATTCATGCTTTAAGTGGTGGGTCAGTAAGTGTAATTAGAGGTTCTACCGATGGATTTTACATTATTATCCATTTAAAAAATATTGCATTTGTAAAATATAAGATGTGCATTTGATCTGATCAGTTGCGTAGATCATTTGTGCATACTGAAAGATACATCATGACAGCTTGCAGCAGGATCATACATTTTTAGAATATAAAAATTGTTGATTTAATTTTGTGGATTTTTTATTTGTCATTGGAGCAGCCCATGTTGAATTGTGAATTTCAGATATTGTTTCCTTTGTAATAGCTTAACCTCTGCTTAGAAGCTTGCAAACTACTTTAACCTCTGCCTTGTAATCTTGCCAATTGAAATTTGTTTCTTGAAACTATAACATAACGTAGGATTTTGGTGGCAGGTCTGAGCTTTTAACATTCGATCTTTCACTTTGTGTTAATATGGTGGAGGAGGAACATTCAGCAAGAGATTTAGAAAACACTGCACGCTACTTAATTACCAAAATTTTCCTTATTTTTAATTTGGAAGCATTATACCCAGATTTTATTAATATTTGATTAATTTTTCTCACAAATTAGACATTTTAAAGTGTGATACATAGACATGTTATATTTAGCCTCAATATGCAAATAACTCAAAAGAACTTTGGTTCTTTTGGTCTCCTAATTCTTATTCTTAATGGTATTTGGTTAAATTGAGACTGGTTAAAGAGATCTTTCAAACTACTTTCAAATTATCATAAATCTGGAAAACATTGCTACGTATTGATATGTGTTGTTCACCTGATATCCTGGGGAAGATTCGTCCAAGGTCAGACCTGAACAAACTGACAAATGTGTTAAATTGTAAAAATGTAATATGATCTTTATTTAGCTCATTGATCATAGAGAGCAGTGCATATAATCAGCTGTTGTCAATATTTTTTACCATTGAATCATTTCTACCTTCACTTTAATTTATTGGAAAGGTTCAGTAAAGAGCTTTATTCTTTTGCCTCCCTCAAGCCTGGGTTAAATGTCAATCATTATATACAAGCAAATATTGACATTGATGTCAATCCATTGTATTCTTGATATTCATTCAACAGAGATGCCTTCAACCCCTAACCATTGCCTTAACGGCATAATTAAAACTGACAACTTGTCATTTGGTGAAACAGCATCATAAATCTATTGATCCACCAAAGTACTAAAATATACTGAGCTTTATATTTAAATATAGGAAAATAATTGCTGCTTCAAAGTTATTTTAATTCAAATGGTACTCTGTTTAGATTTAAAATCTTGACTTTTGTCTAATTTGTATATTTTGAGCTGGCAAAAGATTGAGATCGATCATTGCAGATTTAGAAAAAGTAATTGAAATTTCAGTCTAACAATTTGACTATTTAATCTAATAATCTTCAGTCAGATTTATAAGCCAAAATTAGATAATTGACTTTAAATATTAAAGACTTTACTAAATGTAATAAATTGCAATAGACAATAGGTGCAGGAGTAGGCCATTCGGCCCTTCAAGCCATCACCGCCATCCAATGTGAACATGGCTGATCATCCCCAATCAGTACCCCGTTCCTGCCTTCTCCCCATATCCCCTGACGCTGCTATCTTTAAGAACCATATCTAGCTCTCTCTTGAAAGTATCCAGAGAACTGGCCTCCACCGCCCTCTGAGGCAGAGAATTCCACAGACTCACAACTCTCTTTGAGAAAAAGTGTTTCCTCGTCTCTGTTCTAAATGGCTTCTTGGTTTCCTGGTCTTCCAAAATATTCCAAATGGAATTTAAACTGGAGGTGGTGGAGGGAGGACTTATTCCCCTTATAAACTGTGGCCCCTAGTTCTGGCCTCCCCCAACATCGGGAACATGTTTCCTGCCTCTAGTGTCTCCAAACCCTTAACAATCTTATATGTTTCAATAAGATCCCCTCTCATCCTTCTAAACTTCAGAGTGTACAAGCCCAGCCACTCCATTCTCTCAGCATGTGACAGTCCTGCCATCCCGGGAATTAACCTTGTAAACCTACGCTGCACTCCCTCAATAGCAAGAATGTCCTTCCTCAAATTAGGGGAGCAAAACTGCACACAATACTCCAGGCGTGGTCCCACTAGGGCCCTGTACAACGGCAGAAGGACCTCTTTGCTCCTATACTCGACTCCTCTTGTTATAAAGGCCAACATGCCATTCGCTTTCTTCACTGCCTGCTATACCTGCATGCTTACTTTCATAGACTGATGAACAAGGACCCCCAGATCCCGATGTACTTCCCCTTTTCCCAACTTGACGCCATTTAGATAGTAATCTGCTTTCCTGTTTTTTTTACCAAAGTGGATAACCTCACATTTATCCACATTAAACTTCATCTGCCATGCTCCTGCCCACTCCCCCAACCTGTCCAAGTCACCCTGCATTCTCATAGCATCCTCCTCACAGTTCACACTGCCACACAGCTTTATGTCTTCTGCAAATTTGCTAATGTTACTTTGAATCCCTTCATCCAAATCATTGAGGTAGATTGTAAATGGCTGCCGTCCCAGCACCGAGCCTTGCGGTACCCCACTAGTCACTGCCTGCCATTCTGAAAGGGACCCGTTAATCGCTACTCTTCGTTTCCAGTCTGCCAACCAATTTTCTATCCATGTCAGCACTCTACCCCAAATACCATGTGCCCTAATTTTGACCACGAATCTCCTATGTGGGACCATATCAAATTAAGTTATTAAATGTTGTGTCTACCTTGTTTGAATTTAGAATAGATTTGTAAAAATGCAATATTTTAAGTATGACTAGAATTATTGATTCACAGAAAACAACATGGATGCTTCCATGCAAAAATTAATAATCCATCACATAGTGGGTTGCCCATGTTCTCATAGACTCTGTTCCTCATTTAAGAGCATGAGAAAACTGTTGGGGCCTGTTAGTAGTTCAAAGGTTTCAGAGGTCTTTTATTGGCACATGCATCAATTAAGGTACAGTGATATTCGAATTACCATACAGCCATACTAAAAAAAAAACCAACAAGACACACAACTGCATAAGAGTTAACATAAACATCCACTAGGACGGATTCCCCACATTCCTCACTGTGATGGAAGGCAGTAAAGTCCAATCTTCTTCCCTCTTTATTCTCCCGCGGTCGGGGCAATCGAACCATCCGTCGGGGCGATCGAACCCCTCGCGTCGGGGTGGTCGAAGCCCCCGCATCGGGGCAGTTGAAGCTCCCGAAATCGGGTAACCAGGGACCACGAGCTCCACGATGTTAAATTCTGCAGACTCCTGCAGTTGGAGCTCCCGTAGTCAATTATTGTAGAAGTGTGGGATAGGGGGAGGTTTTCTTTTAATCATGATTTTCATTGTGCGGGGTGGAATAGGGGGGAGGCTTAATTTTTTTAACAAGAAATTGCAATTTTCACTGTGGGGGGTGGGACAAGGGGGGGGAGGTGTGAGGAGTGGGGGAGCAGGGGGATAGAGGGAGAGGAGGGGTTAGGGAGGGAAAAGTGGGCGAAGCGAGGAGGGAGAGTGGGGGAGGAGGAGGGATACAGGGAGAGGAGTGGGAGAGGAGGGCAGTGGGGGAGGTCGGGAGGAAGAATGGGGGAGTGGGATAGGGGAGAGGTGAGGAGTGGGGGAGCAGGGGGATAGAGGGATAGACAATAGACAGTAGGTGCAGGAGTAGGTCATTCGGCCTTTTGAGCCAGCACTGCCATTCAATGTGATCATGGCTGATCATCCACAATCAGTACCCCGTTCCTGCCTTCTCTCCATATCCCTTACCTCCGCTATCCATAAGAGCTCTATCTAACTCTCTCTTGAAAGCATCCAGAGAACCAGCCTCCATTGCCCTCTGAGGCAGAGAATTCCACACACACAACTCTCTGTATAAAAAAGATTTTCCTCATCTCCGTTCTAAATGGCTTACCACTTATTCTTAAACTATGGCCCCTGGTTCTGGACTCCCCCAATATTGGGAACATGTTTCCTGCCTCTAGCGTGTCGAAACCCTTAATAATCTTATATGTTTCATTAAGATCCCCTCTCATCCTTCTAAATTCCAGAGTATACAAGCCCACCCGCTCCAATCTATCAACATATGACAGTCCCGCCATCCCTGGAATTAACCTCGTGAACCTACGCTGCACTCCCTCAATAGCAAGAATGTCCTTCCTCAAGTTTGGAGACCAAAACTGCACAATATACTCCAGGTGTGGTATCACTAGGGCCCTGTACAACTGCAAGAGGACCTTTTTGCTCCTATACTCAACTCCTCTTGTTATGAAGGTCAACATGCCATTTGCTTTCATCACTGCCTGCTGTACCTGCATGCTTACTTTCAGTGACTAATGAACAAGGACCCCCAGATCCCATTGTACTCCCCCGTTTCCCAACTTGACACCATTTAGGTAATAATCTGCCTTCCTGTTTTTGCCACCAAAGTGGATAACCTCACATTTATTCACATTAAACTGCATCTGGGATGCATCTGCCAACTCACCCAACCTGTCCAAGTCACCCTGCATCGTCATAGCATCCTCCTCACAGTTCACATTGCCACCCAGCTTTGTGTCATCTGCAAATTTGCTAATGTTACTTTTGATCAATTCATCCAAATCATTAATATATATTGAGGAGGGGGGTGAGGGATTATGGAGGGAGGAAGGGAGTGACTGAGGGGAGAAGGGGGAAGAGGTGAGGGAGGGGAGAAGGAGAGGGGAAAGAAGAAGGGAAAGAAGAAGGAGGGTGAAGAGGAGGGGGAGGGAATGTTGGGGAATGAGGGGGAATGGAGGAGGATAGGGGTAGGAAGAGGGATGGCGAGGTGTCGTTGGGGAGGGTTGCCGTGACTCGCATCACAACGGGGATCTCTGGCATCACAACAGGAACCCCTCAGCTGCGCCTGCTCAATTGGGGGCTATGGGTGAGTGCTGGAATATTGCGTTGGAGGAATGGGGCCCAACAAGAAGATCTGAGAATAAGACAAGAGATTAACACTGATTGCAGTGAAGGCTGTTTCTGAGAAAGGAGGTAGGCAGATGGAATGGAGTATTCTAATTCCTAGGATTATTCTCCATGACACTGCAGGTATGTGCAAGAGGTTATCCAACGGGGTCGCACTTCTCTCAGGCCTGCATGTATTCCAGTGCTGAATGTGGTACCAGCCGTCTCCGACATGGATCTCTCCGAGTCAGAGTATGTGCCACTGCTGTTGATGTATTCTCTGTGATCCTAGGTTTAGATATTAGTTTGTACATAGGCATTTAAATTTTTTTGTATTAGCAAAACAGATGTTAATTTTTTCTAGATGTTTTTGTTGTATATTTAGTTTTGTACCAGCTCCTTGAGCTTCAGAGTTAATTTCTTGATTTAATAACTGCATGTGAGAAAATTGAATGAGATTTATTTGTAGCATTCTCATTTATAGTGCTTCTTACGAAAATCGTTTGTCTGCAAGTCGTATACTAATTTTAGTAGCGAATCAAAGTGCTTCCAGATCTAGTGGCTTAGAACTTCTGTTTTTTTAAAAATCTTAAACTGCATTTGGGAACATTTTGAGCAATCAATTGGGACCTGTATTTGAAGTGAAAGTGCCTATATTGTTTCTTGGGGGAAAATTCCAGTTCCTCAAGAAACGTAACTGTCAACATTTGAATTTAAAAATATATTTTGTTCGTAAAATAATCAAATATATGCAATGGAAGACATTCGTTATTTTCATCTTAAGTCATGTTAATTCAATTAACATTAGGCACATAATCAATTGCTATTTTATAAGCAAGCCATTGTCAAATAATTTTAACACCAATTTAGCTAATTTTAGTGTGGTTGAGGTAGGGGCGAGTCTTGGGGGGGGGGGGGGGGGGTGGAAGAACTGGTGGGCAGGGAATGGCTGAAGAAGGGCCTCGACCCGAAACATCACTCATTCCTTCCATCCAGAGATGATGCCTATCCCACTGAGTTACTCCAGCATTTTGGTCTATCTCTCCTGGATCTTTTCCAGACTATCAAAAAATTATTGAAGACAGCGTTCAGTGTCAATATTCGAACTATATATGAAAAATCAAACTGAGAGCCTTTCTTACCATCATCCAACCAAATGTCTTGCTGCTTGTTTAAAAGCTTTGTGATGAGGTATCTTGCCAAATGACTTTGACAGTCTGCTATGGGAACCATCCAACAGATTCTTCGTCTCTTTTTCCACCAGAGACCAGAGATTTAATGCAGACCACTGCATAATTGGTTTGTGATCAAGTGGTCTTCTGGATGAAGTATTGTCTGATACAGCTGGCTTCAACCAGTGTTAAATACTTTCATACCTGTTAGCTATTTGAATGAGATGCATGAAATGGCAGCTGGATTAACCTATGGTATTGTTTTTCCTGCGATTCACCTAGACCCACAAAGCCAGTTTGACTGTTCATAGATACAATTAGCTTGCAGAACAAAAATGAACCTAAACAGAAGAAAGCACTGTTAGCCATGACAGAGAGCCTTTGGTCTGAGTTACTCTGCCGGTTAGGATCAGAAAAAAGCTCTTGCCTAATGCCAGATTTGATTGAGCAGCTTTCTGTTTCTGATCCATTGATTAGGACTGCATCTCTGATGTCCATACGGATCACTTATCCAATTACAGATTTCTCTCACAAAATAACATTTTGAGGAGCATATATGTCGTACGATATACTGTCAAAGCTGACTGGGCAAGTCTACCACTTGTTTCAGTGATGAAATTATTTCCCTGCTAAGGAATACTCAGGCCTAAGAAATACTGCCAATGGTTGCAGCCACACAGTAGGTGGAATTGCAAAAATAATAGGACAACTTTGATCTGGTAACCTGCACAGTAACCTAATGTTACAAAACATTGTGTTGTACTTTTGCCATCTTTAAAGCCATTTTTAACGATGAGAAATGCACTTTAAACTCATTCAGTGGTTATTCCAGCATGCCTACAGCATTAGAGGGAAAGAACCCAGGTCTACAGTGTGGCAACTGCCAATAGTTGCCAAATGTAACTGCCAGTATGGGTGACCCTCGTGTAATGGCTGTTTGGGTTATGGAAATGAGATTTTACAGTTCACAAATCACTCCGCAAAAATGTGTGATATGGAATAGAATTTACTCTCACAAAATCTGTCTGGAGGAAAATTCATAAACCAACACACTTTGTTTCCATTTGTGTTTCTCGATGGGTAGACAATGTAACTTTGTGTTATGGAAAATTAGGATGGCGGTGTAAAGAGTCCAAGATTAAAAATGAGTTGTTTAGAACAAGGGAATTAGAAATGGTCAAAATGTCAGAACTGCAGCGGTGTTATGGAGATATGTGGAAAGGGACAGGATCAGAGAAGAAAGGATGAAAACATGGTAGGAAGAAATAAGTTTAGGGTAACATCCAGCTGAAACAATGGATCTACCAGGACAGTCCTGCTTATGGATTTTGGGTAGGCTATAGAAGAGGGCCGCATGAGACTCGGATAAGACTGGAAGCTGTGGAAGAAAGATGTACTGAGGAAATTAGTTTTATGACTGGCTGGGTAGCAACAGCCGGTTGTTGCCAAATGGAGTGAAGTCAATGATGGGGGCATGAACCAAAGGAAGATTTGCCATCCGGCCTTGGCAAGATAGAGGTCAGTTTTCCAGACATTAGATCCACCTTTGTCAGCGAGTTTAATATTGGGGTGGTATTTATGAAAGGGAAGTCCTTGTATCGCTGATGATATATTTTTGATTCTGGGAAGGTGAGTGTTTGTGGGGATCCCATCATTAGCGTGGGGTATTAATTATGTAAACATGATGAAACAGATCCTTTTATCATTCGAGGAACTTAAATTTTCAATCTTAATGGTTTAGGTCCTACCATTTAACTGAAAATTGTGAAAATCTCCGTTTTTGAGAGGCAGTTTTACAGTGGGAAATGATTTTGCAGCATTTGTCTGGCAATAAATCAATTTGCAGTAAATGACAAATAGCTACCATTCAGTGATTGTCAAACTCAATTTTGTCTGAATCGAAAGCAAATTAAATTTGAGAGGCATTTTGATAAGCTAGTAATTTTGATTAACATCTTTTATATCTCATTATTTAAGCAATTTTCTAGTTGGTTTCTTTGGCTAATAATATACGTTGTCACGCTTTTGAACTCTGCTACTTGCCTTGTTGCTGTAGATGCTTTACCAATGTTTTATAACATGGATTAGTGAAAGGAAACTCACTGTGATCTTTTTCTCCCATTAAAGGCATAAACCGCAGAAGAAGTCAGCGAATGGTGTGTCTCAGCCTGGTGACAACATTGTGGTGGCCTACTACTTCTGTGGGGAACCAATTCCATACAGAACATCTGTTAAAGGGCGTGTGGTCACGTTAGGACAGTTTAAGGAGCTGTTGACTAAGAAAGGGAATTACAGGTACGTTTTCCAAATCTGAGATTTTTGCAGCATTGAAGGTAAATTGCCGACTAATTATCCCAATGGAAGTACCTTAACAATTTCAGTTAAAGTATGTGGGGAGGAATGAATGGTTACTAAAGAATGACAATTGGCTTTCTCAAAAAAATAACTTTTGAAAATCGTAGCTGTAGGAATGTGGGTGTTGTGAATATATCCCTTCAGAAATTCTGCCTGGATTTGCAGATCAAGGGTCCTGGTGTCAATAATGTTAGCTGTATCTTTTGTGCATTTGATTTTAAGTAACACCATTACTGCTAATTGGAACATAGAACAGTAGTCAATTGGTTCCCGACGTCTGTAGTGAATGTGATACCAAATTAATCTCCTTCATGTGCTCCATATCTCTCCATTCCCTGATATTCAGTTGTCTAAGAGCCTCTTAAATCTTATTCTATATGCCTCCACCACTAACCCTGGCAGCGTGTTCCTGGCACTGATTGTATGTGCGTGTGTAAAAAATCATTGCCACAGCATATCTTTTGCACATGCCCCCCCTCTGATCTTAATGCTATGCGCTCTTGTCTGACATTTTCACCTTATGGAAAATGGTTTTAACTACCCTATCTGTCTCGTGCTTTCCTCATCTTCTCCTCCAGAGAAAATAATCCAAGTTTGACCAACCTCTTCTTATATCTATTACCCTCTAATCCAGGCTGCGTCCTGGTAAATCTCTTCTCTACACCTTCTACAAGAGCCTCTACATCCTCCTGTCATGGGCAATAAGATCTGCAGGCAATAGTCCAAATGTGGCCTAACCAAAGTTTTATAAAACTGTAACATGACTTCCTCACTCAGTGCTTTGACTAATGAAGGAAAGCATGCCACATGCATTCTTTATCACTCTATCCATTTGTGTTGCTACTTTCAAGAAGCTATAGACTCGGACACCAAGATCCCTCTGTATATCAATGCAGTTAATAGTCTTGTCATTAACCATATACTCCTTGCATACAACCTTGGTAAGTGCAACACCACATACTGGTCTGGATTAAGTTCCATCTGCCATTTCTCCACCCAGATCTGTAACTGATGTATCTTGCTGTATACGTTGACAGCCATCTCTACTGTCAGCAAATCCACTAATCTTTGTGTTGTCTACAAACTTACTAACCAACCCATCTCCATTTTAATTTTTCCTACGCTGCCCAAGCCTTTACATGACTTAGGCCCACTGTCCATCAAGCCAAAGCATCTTAGTTGGCTGCTTTATTGTGTTTGAACATCATGTAACTGGAAGTCTTGAAAACATTATCATTAAGCCTATTTCTTCAAGAGATAAATTGAAAATAAAATAACTCCTCAATATGTACAATTGTATGCACATTTATAAGACCCATTAATTTTATAAGAACCGTTGTCAGGGTCTCTGCCTTCATCAATAGGACTATGAAAATCAAAAGCTTCATTATTTCTTATCTGGTCATTAAATATACTTTTTGCAATCTGCAATCTTTCATGCTCTTTAGCGTGTTGGCCGTGAACCTACACATCAAGAGTACTTTAGTAATCTGTGATGAAGTATAATATTCTAAATAGTAAACTGATGTAAATCAATTGGCCTTGAAAGCTTTTATGATGTTGGCAGCACATGTACCACACAGAATACATTACATTGCCTGCAATCGAGAGCATAATCCAGTCTGAGAGTTAGCTGGAGTCATGCTAAAAACCACTGCTACTGATTGATTCAACTCCATTTGGTGGAACCTCTTCCACCTCTGCAGAATTTTAACAAATGGATCAAGTGGGCCCTGGAATCTCCAGAGAATGATTAATTTGTTTTAGTAATGTAGTCATGAAGTTGGATAACTTGTCTTATGTACATACGCCATGATGTGGAAAATAGCATTGTTTAGAGGAAGAAAATTACAAAAGTAAAATCAACCCTTGACATTTTTAAACTGCTGTCTCAATTCTAGAAGGTTTGCACTTCTAATTGTCTGATTATAAATTGCTAATCATGGCATTTAATTGATTTGCTTGCTCTGCAGGTATTATTTCAAGAAAGTAAGCGATGAATTTGACTGTGGGGTGGTATTTGAAGAGGTTCGTGACGAGGAAGCAATTCTGCCAATTTTTGAGGAGAAAATTATTGGAAAAGTAGAAAAAATCGACTAAATGCAAGCCAGCCATGAAGAAGAGTATGTAATGGTACAAGAGAACATTCAGCTGCTTGGAGTATTTGAAATGCATTACTGGAGGTCACAGTGGTTAACTGTGGAAAATGCATCAACCTGATATATTAAGGCTTCCAACTCTCCACAGGGATATTTTACAACTGCTCATTACAGCAGAAAAAAAATGGTGCTTTCAACACCAAGGTCTGCCAGTGCAGTCCTTTCAAGGGGAATGTTTGCAGCATTATCAGTATATTTCAAACACTAAGTGTAATGTAGCATTGTAAAATTGTATTAGAAATTGTAATATGAAACTGTTTACTAAAGCTGCATATTTTTGATATAATGTAATCTGAGGAAAATAGCATTTTTAATGTAACAGTGCTCTTATGTTATTTTAAAACATACATACAGGTACTTGAGCTCACCAAATGTGTACAGCCATGTATTAATAGCTATTTTGTCCATATTTCAAACCATTGGTAGGTGTTTCTCTACTTGTAGAATTGATGATTATCACTAATTCTACTGGCTTGTCAGGATGATGCCCATCAAGAAAGTTTACATAGTCACCTTTGAAATTACTGCTGTATCGGCCTTTTTCACAGGGGTATGTTCTACTCTTTTGCATGACCCAATCGGAATGTGTATGCCAGGGAGCAATTGACTGGGAGCATTCCCCCACTTCCCTTTCTAATGAGTTGCTAGTACCAGGCATTAATGGCGTTGGTACTTTCTCATTTCTGCACGTTTTGGTTCACAGCTGTATTTTGAAGGTAAAAACTGAAATCTAGCTCATTTGTCCCAAATTCTCTCTACGAACAGCTTGAATGAATTACATTTCTGTTTTATTTATTGGGTTTCAGCATGAATTAGAAGAACACTGGTATTGATTTTGTTTGCTGACTCTAGCACGGGTTAAATTGGTTGCAATATTTTGATGTGTATTGTCATGTGTACTGAGATGCAGTGAAAAATGTTGTGTGCTATCCAGGCAAATCATACCATAAATGAGTACATCAGGTAGTGCAAAGGAGAAAATAAAATGCAGAATATAGTGTTACAGCTACATAGAAAACAGATAAATTGCTATGGCCACAATGAGTTAGATTAGAAGATGAGCAATTCATCCCCTGGCCCACAAGAGGTCCATTCAAGAGTCTCATAACAGTGGGGAAGAAGCTATTATTGAATCTGGTGGTACATGCTTTCAAGCTTTTGTATCTTCAGCCTGGCGGGAGAGAGGAGAAGAGAGAATGACCTGTGTGTGAATGGAACCTTAATTATATTGGCTACTTTCCTGAGGCAACGTGAAATATTAATGGAGTCGGTGGGGTGGGTAGGTGGGTTTGTGTGATGAACTGGGCTGCCTACACAACTCTGCAATTTTTGCAGTGTTGGGCATAACAGTTGCTATAGCAACTGTGATGCATCTGGAGAAGATTATTTCTTTTGAGCCTCTGTATAAATTAAGAGTCATTGAAGGCATGCCAAATTTCTTTAGCCTTCTGAGGATGTAGAGGCATTGGTATGGGTTCGCAGTCATCGTGTCAATGTGGTTAGACCAGGTCATATTATTGGTGACATTTACACCTTGGATCTAAGCTCTCAACCATTTCAGCACCATTGATACGCTTTTTTTAAAGAAGTTCCCAATCTTCATTTCCAGCGCGAAACTGGTAATACATCCTGACAGTCGTAATTTAGTTTTTCTTTAAACCACCTACCATGCTGTCAGCACTGAATTCACAGATTGCAATGTGATGTGCGGCTTTGCTGCCCCTGTTGCCATGCTGACACAAGTGCTTGAAGTTGGCCAAATTAGTACAGCAATCAGTTCAAAGTATCTGGGAAACGCTTAAAATATGGCATTCTGTAAACGAAGACATTGTATTTAATTTATTCTTGGCATACACAATCTTAACAGTTTAATAAATTGCAAGTTAGTGTCTGGAATATATTTGATTGTCTTTAAACTGGCAACAAACAGCTGTGAAATAACACATTCTTTTCATCTGGGCTCGCGCTCTACTATTGAAAGATTTAAACTGCCCTCAGCCAAAATTTAAGATAATGCTCTTGGGAACAAAATGAAAAACTAGCCAAGCTGTTAATTTTTTGATGTTCAGAAATCATTCTTCTGTAACTTTGGTACTTAAGGAATCACTTTCTTCCCCATAGTAAATATTATGCTATAGTTCATTGGTACCCAATTTCAATTGTGCAAATTGTCGCTGCCTTTTTTCAAATTGTTAATGAATAAAGTTTGTCTGTGAGACAGTTTGTCCCAGGAAATGAAAAGGCCTATACAGTAAAGGTTACTGTAAATGTGATTTATCAGGTTATTGAGACTAGGAATTGCGAGAAAAATCGTCTTTTCACCTGTCAAGTCTCATTCTGTGTTGGCTGATTTACGACAGAACACCCGGAGGGAGGAATCCCTGTTTCTACTCTCACAATGGTCAAAAGGGCATGAATTATGATTTTAAATCTTCATACTGCAAATTGGGCTTTTACCACCTATGCTTATTTATAGATGTAATCAATTTGTCATGCTGTTGTCTCGCCCACATTCATCCCCTCAGTTCAATTTACTGCCATTTGGCTGTCTAAATTTATAGAAACTGCATTTAAAACTAACGAGGGATATTCATTCTGTTGCACAGAAATGATGATCAGTTACAAATTTTCCCAAAATCCACTAAGTCTAAGGAACAGTCTAAAACATCATACTTGCGTTTCTGAAAGGTATTGTGTAAATAAAAGTACATCACAGAGTGCCTTTTATATTCAATGCTGTTACCTGTCTGACGCTATGTGATACCCTCCCACCCCTCCCCCCAATGACGAGGAATAGCTCTCCTCATCCAGGGATTTGCAGTATGATTTTTCTCCTGCATTCGGTGTCCAGCGGGATTTTTAAGTGGCCCTGCATTCACGGGTTTTGCATTTCCCTTTTTTCTAAGGGTTTCCATTGTAAATATGTACATTTTCTAAAGATGTCTTCAATAGCAGCACGTCAGAAGATTTAGTTACCTGGTTTCAGTCATCTTTCAGTGTGCTGACTTGTACAATTATCTTTTAAAAGGTACTTGGACAATAAAGAAAAAAAAAAAGTGAATTCTGTGTTTGTTGTATCTGTATCTTCTTTGTTTAATTGGAGCACATTGATCACAATTTTGCTTTTTTAAACACCAATAGATAACATTTGACCAACAATCCAGAAACCTGGATTAATGATCTGAAGCTGCAAGTTCAAATCTCATCATGGTGGCTAGGAAATTTAAATTTGCCATTAAACGATTCTGGAATAATAATGATGGCATTATTAGTGATAGTGAAGCAGGGAGAGTAGTGTAAATAGGCATCTAGTTCAAAAGTCAAATTCTTTACCTGGCACAGGCTATGTAACACTGTCAGGTCGGACAGCAGTTGGGGATGGACAACAAATATTTTTGCCTTGCCTTTGAGCAGGTTATAGGTAATAAAACATTACGTAACCTGGTATGGAACTATTCCCACAATGCAGCTCATAACTTCATTCCCTTGGGTCGGGATCGGGCACTGCTCATAAGAACTAGAGAGATTGGACTTCGAAAATGGCGCCAAAACATGGCGTCTCTTGCATGTGGGCTCAATGGACTATTTCTGTTCACTTGCTAATTGAGGGTGTGCTTGGGTATGGAATACTGTACTGGACCGTATGTAAGAGAATTATTTTGCTACACATTTGGACATGTGACAGTAAAAGCACCAATTAACCCATTGAGATGTAGCCTGATGATCATCATATTATTATTATTGGAGGAAATGAGCCAGTGACTTTTTACTACTTTTAAAGAAAGCAAAATGTCAATTTAACGTGGGGCGAATTGCAATAAAATTGGCGTAAATTAAAGCAGAATATATGGGTGATGTTAGTGCATTATTGCTGATATCACTACATATCGGCATTAGACAAGTTGAAAATGTAAGCACAAAATTTAGTATTTAGGTTCTTTTCTCCATCACTATGTATTGTCATTATGAATATTGCTGATATTGACATTTTTTGATCCCTCAGGCTTTTCAAATAGTGTAGTATTACTATATAACTGAGGAGATTTTCACTCTTAACCACTTCTAAGATAAGTTCAGAAGCAACAAACTGGTGTGGAACTAAAATTGCGTAAACCAGCCCAAGAAGTACAGCAGGTTGTTTTCTGAAGCGTGTTATAAGGTTGAAGCACATCACAAAACAAACTGCTATGCTGCCTTTAACAACAATTGAATACATCCATCACTAAAACCTTGCTTTTGACAGTTTTAATAGCCAATATATTTGAAGAGTAGTTTAGTTTAGAGATACAGCCGGGAACAGGCCCTTCGGGCCCACCGATTCCACGCCGACCAGCTAACATTATTACTGCACACTGGGAACAATTTACAATTCTTACTGATTAACCTACAAACCTGTATGTCTTTGGACTGTGCAAGGAAACCGGAGCACCCGGAGAAAACCCTCAGTCATGGGGAGATCACACAAACTCCATACCCAGGATTCAACCCAGGTCTCTGGATCTGTAAGGCTTCAACTCTACCGCTGCACCACTGCTGCCCTTACACTAAATGAATATTGTAATCTCCGCAACAAACCAAGTGGAGATATACTATCATTTCTACAAATTTCTCATAACTTACGTTTGGACCTGGATCTAACCAACTGCTTGTCCCTACCAACCTGTTATGGATACGGAAGACTGAACAAGCTGACATTTTATAACTGTGTTCTATGATTGGGCCACAGGCACTTTATCCTATGATTGCATTTTTGCCTTTAATTTGTTTTGTTTTTTTAGATACAGCATGAAAACGGGCCTTTGGCCCACCAATTGTCCATGCCGGCCATCAATCACCTGTTCACATTAGATCTATCTTATCCCACTATCTCATCCATTCACTACACACTGGGGGCAGTTCACAGAGGTCAATTAACCCACAAACCCGATATCTATTGAGCCTGAGCATACGGAGGAAACCCATGCGGCCGCAGGGAAAAAGTAGGACGCACACACACACCTCCACACCTCCATCCAAGATTGAACTGGTCTCTGGTGCTATGAGGCAGTGACGCTACCAGTTGCACCATTGTGCTGTCCCATTTCTATTTTGTATGTAAAAGTCAGAAGCAATAACTAATCTGAACACATCAAACATTTATAAAATTAGACAAGAAAAAAAATTGTAATATAATTTCCTCTTAAAAACTAGGCTATTTTCTTCACTATCATGGGATCATCAGCTTGAGATGGTTTTGTATTTCAATATGGTTGAAATTAATTATCCACCAAATTGGACAGTGTGAATGCATATTAATAGATTGGATGACTGGACAAAGTTGGGCTAATGAATCCACTAGAAGTTATTTATGTACAGTAATTTGCTCTCAAAAAGGAAGAAAATTGTGTGCTTTCTATATGGAAAAGTAGAGATAGTCAAAGTTCCATAAAGACATATGGGCCACCGCCATTTCGGAGAATATAAAGAAAACCCAACTGAATGCTGACCTTTGTAGCCATAGAACTTAAGTTACATTCTGCAATAATTACAGAAAGTCCCCCTAACCAGTCAACGGAAAGACAATACATGATTACAATCGAGCCATTTACAGTGTATAGATAACAAAACAAACTGCTACCGTGTAGCCTTTAACAATAAGTCATACCTTACATATAAAATTACTTCCTCAGTGTGTCCTGCTGATGTCTGTTAGTCAGCATTATATTGGAAAGGGTGCAAGATAAAATAGAAAAGATTAACATTTAAATTACAGCAAAATGCAGTGCAATTGCTGCATTGCCGTTTATTCCAAAACCATGGTCATTGGAAGCAGATAAAGGTGAAAACCATGAAAATGCTCATGTGTTTTGTCACCAGAACAAGTTCAAAACGAATTGCTATGATAAGTGAGAGCTACACTATGCTTACCTTTAGGCAGTAGTTTCTGACCAATCACTCCATTGTCAACCCTAGTAGTGGATCATAGATGTCCTGAGTCGTGGGACCAGTGCACTTTACATCCAGGCCCACAGGCTAATGCAAGCATCATGACCCTCTTTGTTTGAATTGGGTTGCCGATTAAGTAAAAAGGTTAAGAACAGGTAAGGTTTCTGAATTAATTCTAAAAGTCGTCTGCAGGGTTGTTTTAAAACTTTGATAATAGGAGATTCAAACGAGGGTGGCGCAGCTGGTAGAGCCGCTGCTTCACAGCGCCAGAGACCCTGGGTCTCCTGACTTCGGGTACTGTCAGGAGTTTGCATGTTGTCCCTGTGACCATGTGGGTTTGTAGGTTAATTGGCCTCTGTAAATTGCCCCTAGTGTGTAGGAGTGGGTGTGAAAGTAGGATAACATAGAACTAGTGTGAAAGGGCAATCGATGGTCGGCTTGGATTCAGTGGGCTGAAGGGCCTGTTTCTAACGCAGTATCTAAGTACTAAGTACAAAATGAATAAATAGACCATTTGGCTCTTGCAGTTTTTGTTGCCATTTACCAAGTGTCACTGCTTAAAATGTATTCTTTGCTTTTGCATTCTGCTTGCACTATTGGTTGCTACTCTGGCGTGGCTGGATTTTGCATTCAGTTATTCAAACTGAGATGCCACAAATCATCGTACATTGTACTTGTATTATTGCAATACTTAACACCTGCCACTAAGTGGCAGGGCATTTCCATCAATAATCCAGAATCTGAAATCCAAATCCTGTGCTACAGCAATTGTTCAGGGTTTGCATGTTTTGATTCCTTAATATGCTGGTGATCCTTTTTAAACAAAAAGATCACAAATCCTAGAACATTTTAAAGGGTAAAAAATTACTTGGTTGGCTTATGTGTTCAGATCAGTAAGTACTAGATGCAGTATATAGACCAGTACAGAACAGGATAAGCCTTTCGGCCAACAATGACTGCGCCAAGTCTTGATCAACTTAGTAAGATATGAGTTGCCGCAAACAATGCCATGCTGAATGTCCCTAATTATCCTATCCAAATGTGATGAACTTGCCCACACTGACCGGCATGTCCCATCTACACAACATATGGGCCAAACGCACACAAGTGGGACTTATCTACATGGGACATGTTGATTGGCGTGGGCAAGTTGGGCCAAAGGGGCTGTTCCCACACTATATGACTATGACTCGACATCCTGTCCCAAAGAATTCTCTCCAGTAGTTTCCCTACCACTGAATGCGAGGCTCGCCGACCTACAGTTCCCTGGATTCTCTCTTCTTAAATAAAGAAACAAAGGTTCTTGAGTCTTCCCAAGCCTCACCTGTGGTTAGATATAGTAAATGTACAGATGATGGTCTCCCGGCAAGAGATCCAGCCATCTTAAATTAAGGAAATCAATATTTCAGGACAAAAATGAAAAGGAATTTCTCCGAGAGGATAGCAGATCTTCCTTGTCCAAAAGGGCTGTGAAGGTTTAGTTGCTGGGTATATTCACCACATCGATAATTTCTAGGTACAGGCCCACATCAATTTTCCAGCAACTGATGCTCCGATACCTCCTTTAATCCAGACAAAATTACGAGATCACACTGAAATCTCCCCCGGAAGTCCCCCTGAAAATGTTATGCCTCGGCCAGGTGAGGTGGCTGATCTCAACTTCATCAGAACTTCTACGGCCGATCGGAGGGTTGAATTTGCCTCCTGTGACTGTGATTCTGAAACTCCGGCCTCGCCGGAGCCAGCAGATCTATTCCCATGTATAGGAAGGAATTTGTAGGTTAATTGGCTTGATAAATGTAAAACTTGTCCAAGTTCCAATATAGTTCTTGGTGGACTGTTCGGAAGGTATATGGTACAAGGAACTACAGATACTAGTTTAAAATGAAGATATAGACACAAAAAGCTGGGGTAAATCAGCGGGACAGGCAGTATCTCTGGAGAGGAATGGGTGACGAAATGTGACCCATTACATTTCTCCAGAGATGCTGCCTGACCTACTGAATTAATCCAGATTTTTGTGTCTATCTTAGATCTATTCCCATAGCCGATGTCCAAGACCGACTTTGCGGGCCAGTATCTCGGCCCCTCGACTCCTCTCAGAGGCTGTGACCTCTGTTGGTCCAGGTAATTCGCTTTCTGAGAGCTATTAGGGATGGGTAATAAACTTTGGTAATGAGGTTAGATTCCAAAAAAGCTAAGTAAATGAAAATAAAAATATTTTTTCCTCTGGGAATCTACCTAAGAATTGTTCCTCTTTAAAGGAAGAAGCTAAATAGGACAAAGATCACCGTGAATATACAGCGTGCAGAATATTGTTCTTTCTGCTCTTACATTTAATTAGCAAGGAAGAGTCACAGCTCTGTTGGCCTGTGCGGGGCAGTGGCTGTTTTCGAGCTGGTCGCTGCAGCACTTTGTGTGCTTTTGTGTTGAAACCAGCATCTGCAGTTCCTTCTTTCTACCTCATGTACAATATAGAAACATAGAAACATAGAAAATAGGTGCAGGAGGAGGCCGTCCGGTCCTTCGAGCCAGCACCACCATTCAATATGATCATAGCTGATGATAATCCAAAAACAGTACCCCGTTCCTGCTTTCTCCCCATATCCCTTGATTCAGTTAGCCCTAAGAGCTATATCTAACTCTCAATAGAGCAACGGGGAAGATACAGAGTGCAGAATATGAAGTGACAACCAACCACCATTTTCTGAGGGCATTTAGGGATGGGTGATAAAGGTTGGTAATGAGGCCATATCCCCAAAAAGTGAATTCAAGATTCAAGAGAGTTTATTGAGTCCTGTGTCCCAGATAGGACAATTAAATTCTTGCTTTGCTTCAGCACAACAGAATATAGTAGGCATAAATACATACAGAAGAGAACTGATCAGTGCGACCATATACCAACGAATATATATACACATATAAATAAACAGATAAAGTGCAAAGGGCTATTAATGATCAGAGTTTTGTTTGAGTTGAGTTTAATAGCCTGATGGCTGTGGGGAAGCAGCTATTCCTGAACCTGGATGTTGCAGATTTCAGGCTCCTGTACCTTCTACCTGAAGGCAGCGGGGAGATGAGTGAGTGGCCAGGATGGTGTGGGTGGGTTCTTGATGATGCTGCCAGCCTTTTTGAGGCAGCGACTGCGATAGATCCCCTCGATGGTCGGGAGGTCAGAGCCGATGATCGACTGGGCAGTGCTTACAACTTTTTGCACTCTTTTCCGCTCCTGGACGCTCAAGTTGCCGAACCAAGCCACGATGCAACCAGTCAGCAAGCTCTCTAGTAGACTAAAATAAAATGTTTTCATTCCTCTTGGAGTCGACAAACAAATTGTTCCTGCATCTTTAAAGGAAGAAGCTATAAAGGATAGATATCATAGCAAATATACAGAGCACAGAAAATAGTTATTTCTGCCCATATTAGTAATTAGAAAGGAAGAGCTACAGCAAAGGGGAAAGATAGTGCAGAGCAAAGTTCGTTCTTTGGGACGGCAGAGCGACTGCAAAGGTGAATTTCTGCCCTTATTATTAATTAGAACTACATTTAATCAGAAAGGAAGCGATACAGCAAAGGGAGAAGATACAGAGTGCAGAATATTGTTGTGTCTGCCCTGGTAGTAATTGGGCAGGAAGGGCCTGCGCTGCGCTGCGCTGCGTTGTGCTGTGTGTGGCAGAGGTCGGTTTCGAGCTGGGCGCTGCAGCAACGCGGTACTGGCGGCGCTTGCCGTAGAGGGGCCGGGCCGGGCCGGGCCGGGAGAGTGAGGGCCGGACCCGCTCCTCCAGCATCCTTGGGCCGGACCGGACCGGGCGGCCATGGACGCGGTGGGCGCGCTGCTGGACGAGGTGGCGCTCGAGGGGCTGGACGGCATCACCGTGTCCACGCTGTGGTTCCGCCTCGACAGCCGCATCCCCGCCTTCCCGCTGCTGCTCGACGCCGCCACCCGCCGCCTGCTGTGGGGCGGCCTGGCCTCCAGCTCCCACGTCCACTTCCACCTGCTGCCCCACGCCAGGCCCCCGCTCGTCTTCTATGACAGGTGGGTGGGTAAGGGGGTCGGGGAGGGGGGCTGTGTAGACGGGGGGATTAGGGGAAATAGGGTGGGGGTGGTGTGGGAGTTGGGGCAGGGGAGTAGGGGCAGGGGTGTGGGAGTAGGGGCGGGGGTGTGGGAGTAGGGGCGGGGGTGTGGGAGTAGGGGCGGGGGTGTGGGAGTAGGGGTGTGGGTGTAGGGGCGGGGGTGTGGGTGTAGGGGCGGGGGTGTGGGAGTAGGGGTGTGGGTGTAGGGGCGGGGGTGTGGGAGTAGGGGCGGTGGTGTGGGAGTAGGGGTGTGGGTGTAGGGGCGGGGGTGTAGGGGCGGGGGTGGGGGTGTAGGGGCGGGGGTGTAGGGGCAGGGGCGTGGGTGTAGGGGCGGGGGTGTGGGAGTAGGGGCGGGGGTGTGGGTGTAGGGGCAGGGGTGTGGGAGTAGGGGTGTGGGTGTAGGGGCGGGGGTGTGGGTGTAGGGGCGGGGGTGTGGGAGTAGGGGTGTGGGTGTAGGGGCGGGGGTGTGGGTGTAGGGGCGGGGGTGTGGGTGTAGGGGCGGGGGTGTAGGGGCAGGGGAGTAGGGGCGGGGGTGGGGGTGTAGGGGCGGGGGTGGGGGTGTAGGGGCGGGGGTGTAGGGGCGGGGGTGGGGGTGTAGGGGCGGGGGTGTAGGGGCGGGGGCGGGGGTGTAGGGGCGGGGGTGTAGGGGCAGGGGCGTGGGTGTAGGGGCGGGGGTGTGGGTGTAGGGGCAGGGGTGTGGGAGTAGGGGTGTGGGTGTAGGGGCGGGGGTGTGGGTGTAGGGGCGGGGGTGTGGGAGTAGGGGTGTGGGTGTAGGGGCGGGGGTGTGGGTGTAGGGGTGTGGGTGTAGGGGCGGGGGTGTAGGGGCGGGGGTGTAGGGGCGGGGGTGTGGGTGTAGGGGCGGGGGTGTGGGTGTAGGGGCGGGGGTGTAGGGGCGGGGGTGTGGGTGTAGGGGCGGGGGTGTGGGTGTAGGGGCGGGGGTGTGGGTGTAGGGGCGGGGGTGTGGGTGTAGGGGCGGGGGTGTAGGAGTAGGGGCGGGGGTGTGGGAGTAGGGGTGTGGGTGTAGGGGCGGGGGTGTGGGAGTAGGGGTGTGGGTGTAGGGGTGTGGGTGTAGGGGCAGGGGTGTGGGTGTAGGGGCGGGGGTGTGGGTGTAGGGGCGGGGGTGTGGGTGTAGGGGCGGGGGTGTGGGTGTAGGGGCGGGGGTGTGGGAGTAGGGGCGGGGGTGTGGGTGTAGGGGCGGGGGTGTGGGAGTAGGGGCGGGGGTGTGGGTGTAGGGGCGGGGGTGTGGGAGTAGGGGTGTGGGTGTAGGGGTGTGGGTGTGGGTGTAGGGGTGTGGGTGTAGGGGCGGGGGTGTGGGTGTAGGGGCGGGGGTGTGGGTGTAGGGGCGGGGGTGTGGGTGTAGGGGCGGGGGTGTGGGTGTAGGGGCGGGGGTGTGGGTGTAGGGGCGGGGGTGTGGGTGTAGGGGCGGGGGTGTGGGTGTAGGGGCGGGGGTGTGGGTGTAGGGGCGGGGGTGTGGGTGTAGGGGCGGGGGTGTGGGAGTAGGGGCGGGGGTGTGGGAGTAGGGGCGGGGGTGTGGGAGTAGGGGCGGGGGTGTGGGAGTAGGGGCGGGGGTGTGGGAGTAGGGGCGGGGGTGTGGGAGTAGGGGCGGGGGTGTGGGAGTAGGGGCGGGGGTGTGGGAGTAGGGGCGGGGGTGTGGGTGTAGGGGCGGGGGTGTGGGTGTAGGGGCGGGGGTGTGGGTGTTGGGGGCGGGGGTGTGGGAGTTGGGGCAGGGGTGTGGGTGTAGGGGTAGGGGCGGGGGTGTGGGTGTAGGGGCGGGGGTGTAGGGGCAGGGGTGTGGGTGTAGGAGTAGGGGCAAGGGTGTGGGGGCAGGGGTGTGGGTGTAGGGGCGGGGGTGTAGGGGCAGGGGTGTGGGTGTTGGGGCAGGGGTGTAGGGGCAGGGGTGTAGGAGTAGGGGCAAGGGTGTAGGGGCAGGGGTGTGGGGGTGTAGGGGCAAGGGTGTAGGGGCAGGGGTGGGGGTGTAGGGGCAGGAGTAGGGGCAAGGGTGTAGGGGCAGGGGTGTAGGGGCAGGGGAGATGGGGCAGGGGCAGGGGTGTGGGTGTTGGGGCAGGGGTGTGGGTGTTGGGGCAGGGGTGTGGGTGTAGGGTTGGGGGTGTAGGGGCAGGAGTAGGGGCAAGGGTGTAGGGGCAGGGGAGATGGGGCAGGGGCAGGGGTGTGGGTGTTGGGGCAGGGGAGTGGGTGTTGGGGCAGGGGTGTGGGTGTAGGGGCGGGGGTGTAGGGGCAGGAGTAGGGGCAAGGGTGTAGGGGCAGGGGTGTGGGAGTAGAGGCAGGGGTGGAGGATTGGGGCAGGGGTGGAGTGCAAACAGAGGGTGGAGGGATCATGAAGGAGTAGGTGCAGTGGTTGGGGACGGGGCGTGTGCAGCGGGACCACAGGGGTGGCGGAGGTGGGAAAGGTGATGTCAGATGGGGAAGGATGAGGAGGAAGCTGGCTAGTGTTTTTTTCCCCCATTGCAATAGTCACTAATAAGGAAAACTATTCTAAAATTAATTGTGCACAAGAGTGCTGTGAGTCGTGCCATGAATGTTAAACTTTCAGTTAACATATTTATTATCCTTTGTTTCTGGAAGATACGAAGAAATTGATCCAGAGACGGGAATTCAGGAGACCAGGAGGGATCCCACACCCCGTGAAGATATCTATCCCATTTGCATCATTTCCGATAACAAGGATGGAATTCAGGGTTCCTGTCAACATTTTAACAAGCGGAAAAACATAACAGCGCAGATAAGGACTCAGCAGTATGAACCATGCTGTACGTTGGACGAAGCCACCGAAAGGTCATTCACAAGATATAATATAATAATAATATACTAATGGGACGGCACAGTGGTACAGCGGCAGATTTGCTGCCTTACAGCGCTTATAGTTCTCCCCGTGACCTGAGTTGCATGGGTTTTATCCGAGATCTTCGGTGTCCTCCCACACTCCAAAGATGTACGGGATTTTAGGTTAATTAGCTTGGTATAAATGTAAATTGTCTCTAGGATTGTGTCAATGTGCGCGGATCGCTGGTCGGTGTGGACTGGGTGAGCCGAAGGGCCTGTTTCTGCTCTGTATCTCTAAGCTAAACTAAACTTGAAGGGTTCAAGATACAAATTTAATTTGATTCACCACATTAAGATGTTTTCCTGACCATCTATATTTCTTGGGACTTAACTAAGTAAAGCAAACAACTTTTTTTTAAACTGTATTTTTGACAGAGGTTATTGTATTTTCACCACTGAAGATCATAGAAAATTTGTGTCACAGAAGTGAGATACAAGAGAGATACTAGTCATCTACTCTTGCAATTCATAAATCTACAGAAAACAGGAACGTTTTAATTCTTTGTGGTCGTTTAATTCTTTGTGTCTATCTTGCCTTTGTTCATCTATCTGAGGCGAGGAAGGCACAGAGTTAGACAATGTATTTCTGTTTGCTATACTTTTATGCATTGCAAGACACACTTCTCACATTCCCTGATGCCTTTTGCATGTAGAAAATTAACTGCTTCCCTCTGAAAACATTCAGCAAATTGGCCTCTATACCTTGGTGTCATTGAATATCACTGGCTCACCATTCACTGAGTGGAGAAACCTATTGCCTTGTAACCGCAGACTGAACCCTTGTTAGGGGAAACATCTCATATTTCTCTGTGCAGCGCGCAGAATGTTTTATGCTTCCGTTGTATTTCTTGTACGGCAGTCCAGGACTGATTGTTGACATTTTTTTAATAACAACTTGCACACGACACTCTACAAGTGTGATTTTACCAATACCCTTTGTGGTTGTAGCAAGATATCCTTGCCCCTGCGCTCAAAGCATCTTGCTATGCAGTCTTACCATCTGCTTTATGAATTGCTTGTTGCACCTACATTTCCCACTGACACCACTTAGCGACCACATTACCCTTGCCGAGTGCTATCCCTGTCAATGCTTCAAGGGGTCACAGTTGACTATAAACACAACCGGTGAGCCATGTAAATACTAGTGACTCGGAGGCTGGACACAAGTGTGCGGACACAAGGAACTGCGGATGCTGGAGTTTTGAGTGAAACACAAAGTGCTGGAGGAACTCAGCCGGTCAGCAGCATCTCTCGAGGGAATAGACAGGCGAGGTTTCAGTCTGAAATTGCAGTGGCTCAGTCAAGAATGGTCTCGACCCAAACCGTCGCTTGTCCATTTCCTCCAGAAATGCTGCTTGACCCGCTGAGTTGATACAGCATCTTGTGTTTCAAATCACAAGTCACAGAGTCATACAGTGTGAAAACAGGTCCTTCGGCCCAACTTGCCAATACCAACCAACATGTCCCATCTATATTATTGCCACCTGCCTGCATTTGGCCCATATCCCTCTAAACTTGTCCTATCCATGTACCTGTCCAAATGTTTCTTAAACATTGCAATACTACCTTCCCCAACTACTTCCTCCAGCATCTTGTTCTCTACACCCACCATACTCTATGAAAAAGTTGTTCCTCAGATTCCTCTTAAATCTCCGCCTCTCACCTTAAACCTATGTCTGGTTCTTGATTCCCCTACTCTGGGCAAGAGATTATGTGCGTTCTTTGGCCAGGAGTTGAATACAACAGCCTGGAATTTCTCTGGTATTTGAACTGTTGTTAACGTTGATTGCCCGTAGCCTCGTAGACTTGTGTAGTGCACAGCAAACACAGTACAGCAAACACAGTACAATAAAAAGAGTAATCATGGTGATCCTGACTACGTGTGCTTTCTGTACGGAGTTTTACGTTCACATCGTGACCTGCGTGTGTTTTCTCCAGAACTCTGGTTTCCTTCCACACTCCAAAGGCGTACAGGTTTGTCGGCTAATTGTCTTGGTAATTTTTTTTATTGGCCCCAGTGTGTGTAGGATAGTGTTAGTGTGAGGGTCAGCATGAACTCGGTGGCCCGAAGGCCCTGTTTCTGCACTGTATCGCTAAACTAAAATAAAACTAAGGTGCTACAAAACAGTAATATATAAAGTAGTATGCTAAAACAACACTATGCTACTTCATTCTAATAATTGCTACTGTATGCTAATAAAACAATGTCCTTCATTAGATAGACACAAAGTGCCGGAGTAACTCAGTGGTTCAGGCCGCATCTCTGGAGAAAAAGGATGTGGCATGTTTTGGGTCAGGACCCATCTTCAGACTGTCTTTCTGTAGATAAAGATTGTTTTGTTGAATTCTTGTTACATTAGACATGTAGCTCAGACCCTTTTCTATCAGCGGCTCTGCAAATGCATATTTCCTACTGTTTTTTACTAATTTACTGAAGATTACTAGTTTTGATTTTCTCTACAGGTGGGGAGAAAGACTGGTCATGGTTGCCTCACAAATGATACGTCATCGAGCTCTAATTGGATGGGAAAGTGATCCAGAGATAAGTCTGCCTGACTACTCCTATTGTATATTGGAGAGGTTGGGTAGAGCACGATGGCAGGGAGAACTCCAGAGAGATCTTCACAGTGGAGCCTTCAAGTGAGGATATTTAACATTGAAAGAAATTGAATTCAGTTCATGCAACTTAAATCTTTCATCTAAGAATGTTATCTTGTGTTGCAGAATTGATGCTCGTAAAATGCATTATCACAGAAGAGTTCTTGACAGAAACCGCTTGATTACTCTACAATCCCATGTTATTCGGCAGCCCAATGGAAACCAGCAGTATTCCATTCTGCTCCTGCTCAAACGCTTTCACGTTGATAGGTAAAATAATTAACATTGAACATTATTCTATTTTATTCAGTAACATCTGCCTCTAAGTATACAGCACTTTTGGTAAGAGCGACATTGAGCAGAAATAAATAGAAAAACAAATGAGGAGGCATTTGGTCAAAGTAGTGGATTTTGAGATGTGTCTTTAAATTGAAGTGGTTTAGTAAGTGAATACAAGATCTCAAGGTCGTGGTAACTGAAATGGTGGAGCAATTACATTTGGATTACATGGTCCCACAAGTGGAGAAAGAGATATCTCAGCGAGTTAAAGGACAGTTGGAGACCTTTTCCTGTTATCAATGAAAATGAATAAAGATGAGTGAGGATTTTAAAACCAGGTATTCCTTATTATCATAAGAGTCAAAATCATGGAAACAGGCTCTTCATTCCAACATCCATACCGACTTAGATAGCCACCTGCCCAAATGTGGTTCTTTTCTCTCTAAACCTTTCCTATCCATGTACCTATCCAAGTGTCTTTTAAATGCTGTTAAAATACCTGCATCAACTGCCTCCTCTGGCAGCTCATTCCATATGCCCACCACCGAACAAACTAGTGCTGACAAAAGATGACCTCAAGAAGGGTGGAATCCACATTGGCCCATTGTTGGCTGGGGAAGATATGCAAGCGGCAGGGATACAAGAATGCGAACAGTGGAACTAGTAGGACGCCTTGAGGTGGAGGGGAATGGAAGGAATGCAGACGTTACTTGAATTAGAGAAGTCAACGTTCATAACACTGGGTTTTAAGCTGCGCCAGTGAAATATGGGGTATTGTTCCTCCAAGTTGCGTATGGCCTCACTCTGACAAAGTTTTGCTTGGGTTACTCCAGCATTTTGTGTCTATCATGTTAAAGCTTGCCACAGCCGTGACCTGTGTCCTCTCTACTTTGTTTGGTTGCCCTTCTGCATCAGTTTAATCCTGTTCTAGACCATTGAGGACGTTTTACAGAAATAGTGGATTTTGTTGCCTAGGCTTACTGCATTTTTGCTGACATTGGGGTCTTATCTAATTTACACCATCAGACACTATTTATTTGCATGAGCAGTCAATGCTTCTTGAATTCAGAGGTTAATATATAACGTGCAAGTGTTACTCTTTTGTGCCTGCTAGAATAGTATTGAGTGAGAAACAAAAACTGATGCTTTTCGTTTACACGGTTGTGATCGGGGTTATTTTGCTGTATTAATGGTGCGACCACCATTATAAGTGTGAGCCACGTATAAATATAAATTTAACAATATTCTCAGATTTATATTTTAATAATAGAAAATAATAGTTGCCCACTGATAAACATTCATTGTTAAACTGGTTTGCTTTTGTATCTGACCTACAGGAGAAGTAAGTACGACATTTTAATGGAGAAAATCTCCAATATCCTTGTGAATCGGCCCAATCAGCTGGAAGTCATGTTAACCCTTAGAGATGAGCTGGTGAGTGGCCCTGTCATGGGGTGAGCTTAAGGTGTGAGGTATTGGAAACCTTTTTGCTTTCATTAAAGTAGCTTTCTGTTCTGAACTGCATGCTGTAGGTTTCCCTTGATTTGGAGAATGCGGTGCATCTTTTAATCTATTTCTGTTGCTAACACCAATGTTTGCACATCGACATTTCATCTGATGGGACGATTGTTTCCCAAGAAGTGCTGTTTTGCCTGTAATGTGTAAGGAAGGAGCTATACAATTCCCGTGTGTGCTGATCATTGGCTGTTGTTACACTCTAGGGGATTGGGGCCAGCGGTAATGTGAAGTAGCCTGATTCAGATCTTATTGGATAGAGAGGAGGAAATATCTCAGTCCTGAATGATTGCCCACTTTGTTTGAGATTAACCCTGGTTTTAGGTACCCTGTCCAATGGAAATGTTCTTGGGGCAATGTTTAAAGGAGATGTGCAAGGCAAGTTTTTTAACACAGGGTGGTGGATACCTGCAATATGCTGATAAGGGTGGTGGTGGAGGCAGATACAATAGGTGGCACAGTGGTGCAGCGGTAGAGTTGCTGCTTTACAGTGCCAGAGACCCGGGTATGATCCTGACTGCAGGTGTTGTCTGTACGGAGTTTGTACGTTTTCCCTGTGACCGCAGGTTTTCTCCGGGTTCTCCGGTTTCCTCCCACGTTCCAAAAACGTACAGGTTTGTAGGTTCATTGGCTTTAGTAAAACAATTGTAAATTGTTCCTAGTGTGCAGGCTAGTGCTACTGTACAGAGCCCGTACGGACTCAGCAGGTCAAAGGGCCTGTATCCACACTGTTTCTTTGAAGTCTCTAATGCCTAAAGATAGTGGCATTTACGAGGCTTGTAGATAGACATGAATATGCAGAGAATGTAGGGATATGAATCATGTGCAGGCAGATGAGATTAGTGTATCTTGGCATCAGGTGCAGCACAAGCATTGTGGGCTGAAGGGCCTGTTCTTCTGCTGTATTTTTCTATGTTCTATAAATATCATCCCTGCATTTACCTTGTCAAGCTCCTTGTGATTGTGATATTTAATTCTTGTAAAGCCTAACATATATTGGCCCTGTCTGCTTAATCTTTAATCTATTTAATAAGGCATTCCCTCCATTCCAAGAGGCAGTCTGGTGTACCTTTGTTACACTCGGTCTATCAAAATATATCCTTCTAATACTGGGGACCTCAAAATTCCAGGTGCTGTTTTTCCAGAGCCCAATGTAATTGCAGTCATTCATTTTATTTGTGTACTCAAATCCTCTCGCATTGAAGGCCAAAGTACCATTTCTCTTCCTAATTCATTGCTATATCTGTAAGTTCATTTCCTGTGATGTGTGTATGATGTTGATGTTTGAATCAATAGGTAATTTGTTTTTATTCCACCTAGAGTCTTTGTGAGAGAACTTTCAAAAAACTTTATCAATATATGGTGACAGCTGGTATTGCCAAAGTGATTTCTATTCCCCTTAAAGAACTGCATCCTGAGGGTGGACCTTGTATGACAAAAAAAGGTAATCTCGACGTAGCTTATTTTTCTGAACGGCACTGTTTTGTTTTCCAACATGTGTGTCAAATATTAGTTTGAATAACTATTAGTTGATACTTGGAAAATATGATGTGACCTTAGCACTGTTGGGCTACAGTTTAGTTTATTGTCACATGTACCAAGGCACAGTGAAAAGCTTTTGTCCTGTGCTATCCAGTCAACAGAAAGACAATACAAGATTACAATTGAGCCATTTACAGTGTATAGATACATGATAAGGGAATAGCATTTAGTGCAAGGTAAAGCCAGTAAAGTCCAATCAAGGATAGTCCAAGGGTCACCAATGAATGTTTTCTGGTTGTGGTAAGATGACCAAATGCAAAACAATATTGATCATTATCATGGGATAATTTGCAACTTCAGAGATAATTGCATTTAGAAAAGCCAACAAATTCCCATTGAAATTTTATTTTGATACTTCTGAAAAACAGTTATAAAAACACAGGTACTATCGCAACATTTTAGAAGCATTTAGACAGGTACATGGATATGATAGGTTTGGAGGGATATCAGCCAAACGTGGGCAGGTGGGACAAGTGTAGATGGGACATATTGGTCAGAGTGGGCAAGTTGGGCCAAAGGGCCTGTTTCCACGTTCTATGACTAATTCTGGTGCAAATGGTGATCGAGTGCTGCCTCTGCTAACTGGCTATTGCTCTTTGCAGGAACCGAGATTATTGTTCGTTGCCTGAAATTAATAAAACCATATGGGAAAAAAATCGATGATGACGACGATATTGATGAAGAGGAAAGTAAGGGAGTGGAAACAATGGACGTTGTGTATGAACGTGACATGCTTACTCAGGCTTATGAACTAAGTAAGTTTTCATTTCATATACTGCTCGAATAATAATGTGCCAAGTCTCTATCCAATGAAGAGTATCCAAAATTTATGCTGCATAGTGTGCGATAAAAGTACTGAAATAGTTATTTCTTCCAACAGTTATTAGTGGTAACATGCATTTGTTGTAAGCGAAAATGCCTAATGAATCTTTTCTAATAGAGGCAACATGTATACTGAATCACAGTTTCAATGTAAGAAGTTACAGCTCAGTAAGAACACAGAGTGTAATAAATATAGTGGATAGAATGGGGATAATTACGGTGTAAACTTGAAATCTCAATTATCCTTAGCATAAACTTTAAAATTACCGTAAGTGGTAAAGTCACCGCAGTCGGTGATAATAATCAGAATCATAAAATAATCTTCAAAAAATAGGCTACATTAGTGATGGGTCGAGCTGCTGCCATGCAGCTCCAGACCCAGGTTTGATCCTGATGCAGTCGATGTGGAGTTTGCATGTTCTCCCTGTGACTGGAGATTCCCCAGGTGCTCTGTTTTTTTTCCCCCCACATTCTAAAGACATGTGGATTGGCAGGTAAGTTTACATTGTCACTAATGTGTAGATGAGTGGTGACATTTGCGGAGGGGTTGGGGTTGCTGGTGTCCTAGAGGGGGTGACCTATTTTTGAGAATTTACTGGTCATCTCAAAAAGGAAGCAGGGTGGCACAGTGACGCAGCGGTAATGTTGCTGCCTTACAGCACCAGAGACCCGGCTTCGATCCTGACTACGAATGCTTTATGTACTGACTTTGCACATTCTCCCTGTCACCGCATGGGTTTTCTCCGGTTACCTCCCACAGTCCTAAGACATGCTGGTTTGTAGGTTAATTGGCATCAGTAAAATTGTAAATTGTCCCAGGTGTGTAGGATAGTGCTAGTGTACGGGGTGGTCGGTGTGGACTCATTGGGCCGATGGGCCCTATTCCCACATTGTATCTCTAAAGTCGAGAGAAAATAGCTGCATTTTTATCCATCACCTCTCAAACCTTTTTGTCCCAGAAGCATTTCATTTCCAGGGAAGTACTTTTAAAGCAAAAGTACTATTGCTGTGACAAAAGAATCATAAAACATAATCATCTTGAAGGAAGATGACAGTGAGAGTAGGAATGGAGTGAGGTGGAGGATAAATGCGTGGCTGAAGGACTGGTGCAGAGGGCAGGGATTCAAGTTTCTGGATCATTGGGACCTCTTTTGGGGGAGGTGTGACCTGTACAAAAAGGACGGGTTGCACTTGAACCCGAGGGGGACCAATATCCTGGCGGGGAGATTTGCAAAGGCTACTGGGAAGACTTTAAACTAGAACGGTTGGGGGGAGGGACTCGAGTAGAGAAAGCTAGTAGATAGTGTGTGAGGCAGGAGGCAGAGAAAGGAAGCACTCAGACCCAACATGTAAGGTAGAAAGAAGAAACATAATAAACAGAGAATAAGAAGTGGTGGGTTTCTTAAATGTGTGAGCAGAGAGACAGAGGGGGTGCAAAATGAGGGTAGAAGCAATAGGTAGCAAGGTGAAAAGTAAAAGTGGCAGGCAGACAAATCCAGGGCAAAAATCAATAAGGGCCACTTTTCAGCATAATTGTATAAGGAGTAAGAGTGTTGTAAAAAGAAGCCTGAAGGCTTTATGTCTCAATGCAAGGAGCATTCGTAATAAGGTGGATGAGTTGAATGTGCAGATAGTTATTAATGAATATGATATAGTTGGAATAACGGAGACATGGCTCCAGAGTGACCAAGGCTGAGAGCTGAACATCCAGGGACAGTCAATATTCAGGAGGGATAGACAGAAAGGAAAAGGGGGTGGGGTAGCGTTGCTGGTTAGAGAGGAGATTAACGCAATAGAAAGAAAGGACATTAGCTTGGAGGATGTGGAATCGATATGGGTAGAGCTGCGAAACACTAAAGGCCCTGTCTCACGGTGCGTGTTGATTTATTTCCAGAGTTATGTTGCACCATATGCTTGTAATAAGTCGATAAAGGGAGACCAAATCTTTAAGCATTGGTCAGATTTTCCTGCTAGGACGAATCTCATGTCTTCGAGGTGTAACATTTCAGACATATTTGGGAAAATAGATTATGAAAGAAAACTGGCAGGGAACATAAAAACTGACTGCAAAAGTTTTTATAGATATGTGAAGAGAAAAAGATTAGTTAAAACAAATGTAGGTCCCTTGCAGTCAGAAACAGGTGAATCGATCATGGGAAACAAGGACATGGCAGACCAATTGAATAACTACTTTGGCTCTGTCTTCACTAAGGAAGACAAATAACCTGCCGGAAATAGCAGGGGAGGGGGTCAAATGAGATGGAACTGAGTGAAATCCAGGTTAGCCGGGAAGTGGTGTTAGATAAATTGAATGGATTAAAGGCCGATAAATCCAGATAAGCTGCATCCCAGGGTACTTAAGGAAGTAGCCCCAGAAATAGTGGATGCATTAGTGGTAATTTTTCAAAACTCTTTAGATTCTGGAGTAGTTCCTGATGATTGGAGAGTAGCTAATGTAACCTCACTTTTTAAAAAGGTAGGGAGAGAGAAAACGGGGAATTACAGACCAGCTAGTCTGACATCGGTAGTGGGGAAAATGCTAGAGTCTGTTATTAAAGATGGAATAGCAGCATATTTGGAAAGTGGTGAAATCATTGGACAAAGTCAGCATGGATTTAAGAAAGGTAAATCATGTCTGACGAATCTTATAGAATTTTTCCCGATATATCTTCCCAAAAATTTTTTTAAGAAGGTGGATTCTATAATTACAAATTTTATTTGGGATTATAAGAGCCATAGAATAAATAAGAAACATCTATGTAAAGCAAAAATAAGTGGAGGTTTAGCGTTGCCTAATTTTATTTTCTACTATTGGACAGCTTATATTAAAAATATGAATTTTTGGTTGGAAGAATTAGATATACAGCCGAATTGGTTAAATTTGGAAAAGGAAGACTGCTTACCTTTTGAAATTAGCTCGATTATATTTGCTAATACCAAATTACATAAAAAAACTTATAGAGGAAACCCAATAATAGAAAATGGGATACGTATTTGGAAACAATTTTAAAAAATCTTTAAAATTGGAATGTATACCACTGGATCTTCATATTGCAAACAATATCACTTTTAAACCCTCTAGGATGGATAAAGGTTTTTCACAATGGAAAAATTATGGAATTAATAAGATACGGGATCTCTATAGGGAAAACCTTTTTCTTTCATTTCAAGAATTACAACAAAAATATGGACTACACTCAAAAGAATATTTTAGATATTTACAAATTAGAGATTATGTTAAATTAAATACACAAGAATTTAGAAATAGAAAGACAGAAATTCTAGATGAATGTTTAAATAAACATCCGAACACAGAAAAATTAATATAATATATTTATAATATTTTATTGGAAAATGATGCACCACCGTCGGAAATATATAGGCAAGCATGGGAAAGTGAATTAGGACAATCATTTAGTTTAGAAGTATGGGAGGAAAGTTTACAACATATACACTACTGCTCATTAAATGCCAGACACTCTCTGATACAATTTAAATTTTTACATAGATTACATCTCTCAAAGTCCAAACTAAATAGAATTTTTCCAAATGTTTCTGCTATATGTGACAAATGTCAACACCTAGAAGCCAACCTAACGCATTCATTTACCAAATGTATTAAAATAACTTATTAAAATTAAGATAATTTCGAAGGTAGTTAATACAAATCTGTATCCAGATTCTAAATTAATTATATTAGGTATATTAGAAACTGATCAATCACTAACAACAAAACAACGAATTTTTATCGATTATAGTTTAATAATTGGTAAAAAATTAATACTAAAATTTTGGAAAGGTCCTGCCAACCCCACTATTAAAATGTGCATTACAGAAATGTCGGAGACACTTCTGGAAAGATTAAGACTTGTCCTCTTGGACAGGCTAGATCAGTTTAGAGGAACATGGTCTCCATTTACTGATTATCTAAAGGGACAAATGGGCTCGGTTCGAGGGCCTGACTGAAACCTGGACGGGGAATGGATGAAGAATAGTAAGATTAAACGAGAACTTACCAGTTTGAAGTTTGATCTTTATTTTATGAGGAGTTGCGATGAGGGATTTCGTGAAGAACCCGCCAGCACGCATGCGCGACATCTCTTCAAAGCAGCGGTGTGGAATCACAGAACCAACAAACCAAAGAAATGACTTGTGATAGTAAGATTGAAGAGACTCTAGTTACCAGTTGACTTTATGATCGAGGGTTGGGAGCGGAGGGCACGAAATCCCTCATCGCAACTCCTCATAAAATAAAGATCAAACTTCAAACTGGTAAGTTCTCGTTTAATCTTACTATTTCATTTCGGAGTCACGTGAGTGACTTCGTGAAGACTTCAAAGTTCTGTGATTACACGCCCTGGACAACGTCCATGCTATCACACACGCCACGATAAGGATGGACAGGAGTAATCAAAATTTTCAGACTGCTGTTCTGAAAAATAATAATATTTATTAATAATAACAAAAGAAAAAACCCCTCACTGGGGAATAGTCGAATGTTCTCGGCCTGCATTCAGTACAGCTTCTGCGAACATTCCAGGAGCGGTAATAGGTTTATTATAAAACCGCTGAAAAGTGGCTTCACTGGCCCATCCCGCTGTGGCTAGTATATGTTCCATGGGCACCTCCATGACCTTTGCCGCCGACGTTGATGCAGCCCTGGTGGAATGGGATTTAAATACATTAGTATCTATACCTGCTTCGTTCAAGACGATTCTGAGCCATCTGGAGATAGTCTGTACCGTCACTCTATGGTGAGGTCTCTTATGGCTGATTAGCAAGTATTGCTCCATTCCCCTTAATTTCCGCGTCACTTTAATATAGTGGCGGATGTGGGTGGCTAAACATAGCCTGGCATCAGCGGGGTATGCTGGAAACACCAGCTGCAGCCCTGTGAATCCGGGCCTGTGCTGTTTAAGCAATTCATCAATAAAAAAAATAACCTTTTCAGGGGTAGAGATCATTCTATCAATCTTGATCTTGTGAAGAGTCTGTACCCTTTGTGCCGAAGTAAGTGCCAATAACATCACCAACTTCAGGGTGAGTTTGTCCAATTCAAGCCCAATCATGGGCGACCACGTCCTGAGCAGGGTCAGTACATTCCCAATATCCCAGGTGACGTTGTAACGCGGTCTAGGCGGATTGGAATTGAATATTCCCCGCATCAGTTTGGACACCAGTTTATTGGATCCTACCTCCAAATTGAGGTAGTATGATAGTGCGCTCCTGGCGCTGTTGATGGCACTATAGCTGAGGTGTTCGTCATGATGTAACCCCGCAAGGAACTCCAGCACATCTGTGATTGAAACGGAGTCATATGCAATGTCCAAGCGGTCGCAATAGGTTTCCCATTTCCTGATGTGCGATAAATATTGCCGTCTTGTGGACTCCCTGCATGATGCTCCCATGGTATCCATGGTCCTCGATGATAGGCCATACTTCAGTAATGGTCTGTTCAAATCCTGCAAGCCAATAAATTCAAATGACTGTGGCAGGGGTGTGGTTCCTCTGAAACGGGGTTCGTCACCAATTGTGGGCAACCCTCTAAGAGGACCCATGGTTGACTGATCATGCCAAGGACCACCGGATACCATGACTGAGTAGGCCAGTCGGGTATGATAAGAATGCCATTAGCAGCATCTAGCTGGATTTTCCGCAATACCCGACTGATGAGGCAAAATGGGGGAAATGCATAGAAGAACCATTTCCCCCAGTCTAGCGAGAAAGCGTCCATCGCCATTGCCCCAGGATCTGGCTCCCATGATACATATGTTGGTACTTGATGGTTTAACCGTGACGCAAAAAGGTCAATATCCGGCTTACCAAATTTGGCTGTAATTTGTTCGAATATTTGGGAATTCAACATCCACTCGATGTTGTCATTGAATTTCCGTGACCTGGTGTCCGCCACTGTGTTGAGCTTACCTGGTAAATAGGTAGCTGAAATCCAAATATTCCTTTGAATACACCAGAGCCAAATTGTATTCGCCAATTCATCACATGAAATTGACCTGGTACCAGCCATATGATTTAGATATGCCACCGCAGTGGTGTTGTCTATTTGGAGGCGGACATGAGTGTCAGTAAGGTTTGAACAATAAGCTCTAAGTCCGTGGAATGCCCCAAGCATCTCCAAATAATTTATCCCTTGTGTTAATAAAAGGGTAGATTCTAGTGAATCCCATCTGCCCCCACAACTAGTGTTGTTGTCCGTAGCTCCCCAGCCATGGGAGCTTGCGTCTGTTTGTAAGTATACCACCGGACGAGGCACAATGATGGGTTTAAATGAGTTATGGATATTGTCAATCCACCATTGTAACTCAATTTTTGCCTTTAGTGGCAGCTGCATAGGTCTATCAAAATGTCCAGCATTCAATTTCAATGCTGAAATCTTGGATCTTTGTAAATTTTGATAATGTAACGGTCCGAATTGAGCAGCTGGAAAAACTGCTACAATTTTCCCAATTACCTTAGCAGTTTGTCTGATTGATGGTATACTGGCGCAGACCAGGTTCTTGCATGTTAGAATGACATCCCCAACCTTGTTAGTTGGTATAGTGGCAATCGTGTGATTGGAATCTATCGTGAACCCCAGATAGTCCATGATCTGTGAAGGACAGAACTTTGATTTATCTGGATGGATAATAAATCCCATTTTTTGGAATATTTCCACGGTGGCTGAAACTGCCAATTTTGCTGATTCCAATGTGTGCCCAATAATGAGGATATCATCTAGATAAGCCATGACCGTGTGATTTGCCCTCCTCAGTGTGGCTAACACTGGTTTAAGTAATTTGGTAAACAATCTAGGGGCTGTGGTAAGCCCATTGGGCAAAGCTTTATATTGCCAATGTTGATCCATCCAGATGAATTTCAAGAACTTCCTGTGATGTTTCTGAACGGATACTGAATAGTATGCATCTTTCAAGTCAATGCATGCCATGAAGCAGCCCTCCGAAATCAAAGATTTGGCTGTTTCAAACGTGTCCATTTTGAAATGGGTATATTGTACAAAGGTATTCAAATGGGTTAGATCTATAATGACTCGACATCCACCATCTTTTTTGGTTTTAGCAAATATATTGGAAACAAACTCAATCGGCTCATGTGTGGTTCTTTCTATCACACCTTTCTCTAGTAGCCTTAATATTTCAGCATAGCCTACTGCTGTTTCCTTCCTGGAAAGTGCAAATCTGCGATTCGGCATATGCTGAGGTGGAGGAATTTGGCCATTTGTGAACTCAATCTCATAACCCTGAATACTTTGTAAAATAAACTCATCCGAGGTGATGTTTTCCCATGCCTCCTTGAACCCCCGTAGCCTACCCCCATCATGTGAGGTTAGACATGCCAGTGCATGAAACCCAGACCGCCTTACCTTCATGGTTATCGGTGGTCCCTGGCGTGTTTGGTGGGACGTGGAGGTGCTGGGTTGCGCTGGTAGTAAGGAAACCGCATTTTCCATGCTGGCCGTTGAGGGCCTAGCCCTAAAAAAGGCCTGGGCTGTTGAGGCTGTTGGTGCATAGGAGGCGCCGGAACGTAGGTCCTTGCTGGCCTTTCGGTATGACCTCGTGGCCTGAAAAAAGGTGTTTTCTTGGCCGTCTGTCTGGTCATGGTGTGTGACCTCATCAGACCCACTGTTTTTGCATGGTCATCTAGCTCTTTGACCTGCTTCGGGAGGTCTTCTCCGAATAGCTGTCTGGGTGGTGGTGTAGGAGGTGCTCTACATATTCCCGCAAATTTGGGGTTTAATGTTGGCTTAATAATGCTTTTTCTAAAAGCATTAATTTCGTATTGCGTGTTGCAAAGTAGAGCCAGGGCATCCTCCTGTTCGGTGTTTAGATCCACTCCATCCACCGACCTTGCAAACGCGGTTATCCCAGATGTAAGCAACTTCAGGATTCTTTGTAATTTCACTTCCTGAGTTCGAATGCCTGGGCTGATATTGCCCCAAATAGGCATGTTGACTATAGGCACATTGAGCGAATTGCAATTGCCCGGCGCCTTATGTCTATCCATGGCCTTTGCAAGGACCTCCTCCTGTAGCTGATGGTTCGTGAGGAAATCTATGGTAGCAGCCAACTTGGAGTCGAGGGGTTGTCCCGTTGATATGGGTAATCCAAACTTGGCTGCCACGTCCAGGAGTTCTTCCTGGGGAACTTCAGGTGCAACTGGGGCATGTACCAAGATTTCCTCCTCTTCTGGCCTCATGCTACCCATAGATGATGGGGATATGTTCATGAGTCCCCTGGAACTGTGAGTTTCCTGTCTTTGATTGAGCAGGAGTTGTTCCATGATCCTCTCCATCCGGTCTATGCGCCCTTCATCGTGCGTGAATGGGCGGTTAGAGTCCTCATGCCCGAAGGAACTTCTGAGGCTCCTATCATCGGCCCGTACCTCGTCGAGGTAATGTCAGTGCCGTGACGATAAGTCGCTACCAGCCGCCTCAGCGAAACTGAACGACTCCTGCGCGGATCTGCTCATACGCCTTCTTTTGGCTGAGCTGTATCCGGCTGCCTCTGAGGGCATAGGCGGCGAAAAGTCGGCACCCGACGCCTCGGCGTGGTGACCCGACATCCGCGCGGGCTTGCCGACTGTCCTTTTCCTGGACCCAGACGGCGTACGGTCCCGTCCAGCCCCCAGCGGGGGAAGCGGTGACCGTGGCGAGACTCCACCTGTGTGACTGCTCCTGGCCCAACTAGGTGGTGAGTCTCTACTGGCCCTCCTTGGTCTGCCAGTGGACTCAGGTCTCGTTGATGCACCAGGCCGCAATCTAGCGGCTCCTGGTGAACCCTCTGCCCGTAAAGGGCTGGGTTCTCGAGCTCTATCCCTGGCTCTGCTATGAGGGCTCAGGGAGAAGGGCCGTGCAGCAGCACGTAAACCCTTGCTGCTCACCTCTGCCAATGATCCAGTTGGCGAGAGAGAAATGGAGTCAGGGTCCACCTGCTCCGGCGCTGTTCCGACTTCTTGCTCTGCGGGAACTCCGCTAGAGCTCAGCTGTGTCGGTGATTCGGGTCCTGTGACTACAGGGCTCCCCGATTTTCGCGCCTTTTTCCCGGTCCTTCCAGCAGGTGCTGTAGAAGGGAGCTCCGGGCTCGGTGGCCGACAGGTCCTAGCGGATGTCCTGCGGCTCTTATTCCTTTTGTCCATGGTTTTCTGTAGGGAAAAATACACAAACAGACAAACCCAACCAGCTCAAGGTTGGTTATACTTACCTGAGTTGGTCCTTTTGAGGGCTGGTGGTGAGCCGCGCTCCTCCTCCAGCCGTCGACTGCAAATGCGAGCGACGATATGTCGCGCATGCGTGCTGGCGGGTTCTTCACGAAGTCACTCACGTGACTCCGAAATGAAATTATATATAATAGATCACTGATATATCTCCAATGTAGAATAGAATGTTTAAAACTCCACTCATATTATTGATTTTCTATTTTTATTATTATTTTAATTTATTTTATTATTTCTTTCTATTAATTTCCTTCTTTATTAAAAATAATAAAAAAATATGTAGAAGTATAAACAAGAATGACTGTAAATTTTATAAATATTAAGAATGTATGTGATGAATAGTAAATTCTTTTGTTTCTCTTTTTTTTCTTACATTTTAAATTGTCTTAATATGTATTAATATACATTAACTTCTAATAAAAAATATTAACAAAATTTTATAAAAAAATTCGAGGATGTAACTAGTAGAGTGGATAAGGGAGAACCAGTGGAAGTGTTATATATGGACTTTCTGAAGGCTTTCGACAATGTCCCACATAAGAAATTAGTATACAAACTTAAAGCACACGGTATTGGGGGTTCAGTATTGATGTGGATAGAGAACTGGCTGGCAGACGGAAAACAAAGAGTAGGAGTAAATGGGTCCTTTTCAGAATGGCAAGCAGTGACTAGTGGGGTACCGCAAGGCTCGGTGCTATGACCCCAGCTATTTACAATATATATTAATGATTTGGCCGAGGGAATTGAATGCAACATCTCCAAGTTTGCAGATGACACGAAGCTGGGGGGCAGTGTTAGGTGTGAGGAGGATGCTAGGAGGCTGCAAGGTGACCTGGATAGTTTGGGTGAATGGGCAGATGGAGTATAATGTGGATAAATGTGAGCTTATCCACTTTGGTGGCAAGAACAGGAAAGTAGACAATTATCTGAATGGTGGCCGATTAGGAAAAGGGGAGATGCAACGAGACCTGGGTGTCATGGTACACCAGTCATTGAAAGTAGGCATGCAGGTGCAGCATGCAGTGAAGAAAGCGAATGGTATGTTAGCATTCATAGCAAAAGGATTTGAGTATAGGAGCAGGGAGGTTCTACTGCAGTTGTACAGGGCCTTGGTGAGACCACACCTGGAGTATTGTGTACAGTTTTGGTCTCCTAGGTTGAGGAAAGACATTCTTGACGTAGAGGAAGTGCAGAGAAGGTTCACCAGACTGATTCCTGGGATGTCAGGACTTTCATATGAAGAAAACTGGATAGACTCGGCATGTACTCGCTTGAGGGGGGATCTTATAGAAACTTACAAAATTCTTAAGGGGTTGGACAGGCTAAATGAAGGAAGATTGTTCCCGATGTTGGAGAAGTCCAGAACAAGGGACCACAGTTTAAGGATAAGGGGGAAGTCTTTTAGGACCGAGATGAGAAAAACATTTATCACACAGAGAGTGGTGAATCTCTGGAATTCTCTGCCACAGAAGGTAGTTGAGGCCAGTTCATTGGCTATATTTAAGAGGGAGTTAGATGTGGCACTTGGGGATCAGGGGGTATGGAGAGAAGGCAGGTACAGGATACTGAGTTGGATGATCAGCCATGATCATATTGAATGGTGGTGAAGGCTCGAATGGCCTCTCCTGCACCTATTTTCTATGTTTCTATGCTTTATACACCTTATTTCTGGCATTTCTAGTTGAGAGAAGAGGCACAAAAGGGATTTCGCAGACCGAAATCAGACTGGCACTGAATGTTGGGAAACTTGAAGGCAGAATGCTGTGTCGCCTCTTGGAAAGATACAAAGTCATTACGGTAAAGAAATGTACCAACAAGTATCCACAAATGTACCCTAATCTGAACAGGATGCCATAACATTAACTATGGTAGTATGCATATGGTAGTATGCAACCACAGTGCATGTTTTGCACATTTATAACTGCCTTTTAGACCACCTAATTCATTTCATTGTGAGTACAAGGATCTGCAGATGCCAGTTGACACAAAATGCTGGAGTAACTCAGCAGGTCAGGCGGCATCTCTGGAGCACAAGGACAGATGACGTATTGGGTCATGAAAGGCCACCTTTCCATGTTCGCCAGAGGTACTGCCTGACCCACTGAGTTACTCCAGCACTTTGTGTCACTGCTTTGTTGCCTTCTTTCCATTCACTTGTCACAATTTCATTGAATGGTGCGAATCAAAAATAACCATGTCAATCCATAATGTAATAAAAATGAATTGCAGATGCTGGTTTATATCAAAGATGGGCACGAAATGCTTGAGTAACTCAGCAGTGGGTTTGATGTGGGGGAGGGAGGAGTGGTTATGTTAGCAAAATTTACAAAACACTCCCCTCCTTCCTCCACTACAAGTCGGTGAATCAGCTCCACAGTTTGCAACGATGCACCCCCTTGGGATCACACCGTCCCTAGTCAACTATTTGCCTATCAGGGAACCATCCTGCCTGAAGCCATCTGATGCCAGCTCTGATTTGTCCTGGTCTTATCTTGTTTACAGTTTTTTCGAAAGCATTGATATGAAGTAAAATTGCCATTGCTATATTCCAGTGTAACTTTTCTTTGCAACAGGGCTTCATGGAAGATGAAGGTCGCCAGCGCACAACAAAATATGTAGCTAAGACGTTTGTGAAGCAGAGCGAGCTGAGTAAGCAATTTGAAAAGGAAAAGGCTCGAAATGAGCGGTTGGCAACAACTAACCTCCTGCCGCTTGATGCTGGTGAATCGCACTGTGTTAGTCAGCACGCACAAACTTCCCCGAAGAACTTACCGGAAGATATGGGCAAAAGTGTGGCAAGCAGCTCATCAGGGGGGTTATCAAAGTCAAATCGTAATAAAAAGGATTCTTCACCGTTACCAGTAACCTCTGTGCAAATTAAACCACCTTCTCCATTGGAGAACAAAGAAAAAATATGTACCGGCTCGCAGAAAATAACTAAAGGAAAGAAATTGTTTAAAAATACATTATTAAGAAAATTAAAATTGAAAAAAGGTCCCAAATCCAAATTGGGCAAAGGTCAGTGAAAAGTACTTATTATATTTTGCATTTTATGTGTAAAATATCTGTTTGGATATCTGTTTGCAAGGAAAAAAGACACAAAGCACTGGAGTAAAATAGCGGGTCAGGTAGCATCTCTGAAGACCATGGATAGGTGATGTTTAGGGTCGGGACCCGTAAACCAACAGACCTACCGTCAGTCTATAGAAAGGTCCCAATCTGAAACATCACCCACCAATTCCTTCCAGTGTTATCTAACGTTTGTAACAATCTTTTGATTAGGAGTAATGAATGGTCTTCTGCCTGTTCATTTGTAGATATTAAAAACAAAGAACGACCTGTCTAAAATGCCATGTTTCATGTTGGCAAACATGTAATTGCTTATTGTTTATAGTTTGAGCTGTGCCTTGTACTTTGGGATTAGCTCAACCAAATGGATATTTTATATTCTCTTAGCCAAGATGTAAATAATTTTTATAATGATTTGTGTTTTCTACAGGTAAGAAATCATCTAGTAAACGCAAAGCAGCTGTTAGAAAAGGCCATCCTGAACATACAGGCGGGAGTACAGATGTGTTAACCAGACAGTTGCAAGCGGATGTTCAATTAGATCCCACCCAACCCCATTCAAGTCTTAACTCTTCTATAGAGTCTGAACATGATCAGAGTGAAGAGAATGTTTTAATCGAAGAGATAAAGATTGAAAAAGCAAAGGTATGAAGATTATTTTACAATCTTCAAACTCCACTAGTATTTTGCCGATTAAATGAACTTTCAAGGAAGTTTACCACTGATTTTTCAGCAAGTGGTGGTCCGTCACCGCCTTTAATCCGGATAAAATCACGAGAGCGCCCTTGAAATCCCCTCTGAAGTCCTTCCCCCGTCTCCCCCGAAAATGTGGCTCCAAGACGGGGTAAGGCGGCTGATCTCAAGGTCATCAGGAATTGCGCGCCGATCGGCAGGCCAAATTTGCCCCTGTGGCTGGGGATCTGGAACTCCGGCCAGAATTGGCAGATCAGTTCCCATAGTCAACTTCCAAGGCCGACTTTGCGGGCCGGTATCTTGGTTCTTCGCCATTCCCGTTACGTTCGACTCCCCTCGGAGGCCATGACCACTGGTCCGGCAAAATGGACAATCCAGAAAGGCTCTGGAACCAAGGGTGCTGGAAAATCGGTGGTGGACCTGTACTAGTTTTGTTTCGTAAAGTAGTAGAGTAGCACCAGCTCAGAAAAAAGCTGTCACACACTTGCTGTTTTATTTTGTTCCATCAGTAGAAATTGCCCCAATTATGGAACATCGTGTTAATTTCCCAAAGTTCTCAAAATTAAAATTATTTTCTTGATAGTAATGTATATTAACTATGCTTTGGGCTTTCATAAACCTCAGAAATTGTAAGAGCAAAATAGTTTACATGTCTATTCCTGGTATTTTGATTCTAAATCCATTCAATTGTAACAATTAAGTTGCTCTGAGACGGGAGTCACAGAAATATATTCTCCTTTGCATTATGTGATTAGTGGACCATTTATATTTTACAGCAGTCAAATAGCCACAATTATGTTTTTTTGCCAGTCTTATCATTTGGTTTAATCTAATTTTCAAACTTCCTTAACCCCTGCTCTATCAGTAATGTAACATGGCACCTGCACTGTGGCTTATGATTTATCATGTTGCATTAGATCATCGTGTTTGACCCAGTGTTATGTTAGTTCTCCCTGACACTTAGCCTTTGTAGACCTTAGTCCACAAACACAGCTTAAGGAGATAAATGTTCTGCATTTTAATCACTACTTTATAAAAAAAGTTATGCACTTTCCTACTAGATCCCAAGACGGACATAAAATAAGTTAATAATTTCAGAGCGATCTTTTGCAAGCATCATGAGTTTGTTGTGCTGACATGTGACACAGTGGCATGGCTGACAGAGCTGCTGCCACACAGCACCAGAGGCCCAGGTTCAATCCTGACCTCGGGTGCAGTCTCTGTTGACTTTGCATGTTCTCCCTGTGACTGCATGGGTTTCCTCTGGGTGCTTCAGTTTCCTCCCACACACCAAAAGCATGCGGTTTCTTTTAGGTTAATTGGCCTTTGTGAAATTGCCTCCAGCGTGTAGGGAGTGGACGAGAAAGTAGGATAACGTAAAAGTAGGGCGATCGATGTTTCCATGCTGCATTTTTAAACTAAGCTAAGCAAATGTCATTATTTTGATGGCATGTGGGCAAAATAGTAACATTAATTACATTTTTACTTACTTTCTCAGGAGAAGGGCCATGGAAGGAAGAGGAGACCATGCAAAAATATTTACTTGAAGAGACCTCACGAAACATTTCGATTGCTAAAACGACAAAACTTGATAATAGAAGCTGTGCGGAATTTGAAACTCATTGAAAGCCTATTTACGTAAGATTCATTCCAAGATGCCAACTTACAATTATCTTCAGAGCTCTCTACTTTCACAATCTTGCATTTCATACTCTGACCAGAAATGTTTTCACTAAAGTTGTAGGCAATGGACAAACTATTTTCAAAACTACAAGTCCACCACCGATTTTCCGCAACTGATGGTCCGGTACCTCCTTTAATCCAAACAAAATTACGAGAGTGCACTGGAAATCCCTCCCAGGTCCCCCCGAAAATGTGGAGCGGCCAATCTCAAGCTCATCGGGACTTCCGTGCCAATCGGCGGGTCGAATTAGTCCCCTGCGGCCAGGGCTCAGGAACTCCGGCCCAAATAGAGCCGTCAGATCCACTCCTATAGCCGGCTTGCGAAGCTGACCTTTAGGGTCGGTATCTCGGTCCCACAGTGGCCTAGGCGGACCGTTCTGGTACCAGTGGTCTCCTCCCGAGTGCCTGTGGCAGACGGCCCTCCAGCATTTTCGGCAAATCTCGGGTCAGCGGGAGTCGGCCCGGTAGTTCTAGAGAAGCAGTGCCTCTGCTCTGAGGACGGCTGCTAATCCGGCCCTCATTGGGACTTTCAAGGGCAACTTGTTAACCGGGTGCCAGTGCAAGAAATGTGTGTTTCGCTGTAAATTTAATTTACTTTTAATACTTGTTTTATTTAAGGTTCTAGCAGTCCATGTTGTTTTACAGAAATGGGAGGGGTATAATTAGTGGGTCAGAAGTGTATTGTTGTATCATTATTTCATGGCCGGTTGGCCCGGCAAAATGGATAATTCGGCAAGACTCTGAATCCAAAGGAGGAGGTAAATTGTTGGTGGACCTGTATTACATTGTTGCCTTAGTTTAAAAAATATTACATTACCAGGATAAGTAGTTGAAATTCAGGCTTGGTATCATATCAAGCCGATTAAGGAATTCCACAAATAAATATGTATTACTATGAATGTCACTTCCACATGAATGATTCACTATCACTACTAATTAGAGTTTAACTGCCCAAATTTGAATTGGATCAAAATACGACAAAACAAAAAATTATCTGAATCTATTTCAAGTAATACAATTCTGAACCATGTAACCAACTTCTGAACCAACTTGAAGTATGTAATGCACCAGTTAAATCATGATTTTCATAATTAAATGAAGTAATTTACTCCCATTTGGAGAAAAACAACATTTTGAGTGAATGAAAGATTTCAATGGACCTTGAATTTGATTTTCTCTCCGTGCCTGAGCATCTTATTTTCTTTGAGCTATCTTAAAATACCAGTACTTTTCCAGATTTCCTCCTTTTACAAAAATGCATATCTCCCTTGGCTCTTAGATAACTATGCAGTCTGATAAAGGCCAAGGATGGACGTATTGGTTAGCTGAGATGAAACTTTCTATGTCGGAGGCAAAAGAAATTACATCATAGTATCATGTCGAAACAAAGAACTGTAGATGCTGGTTTACAAAAAAAGACACAAAACGCTGGAGTAACTCAGCGGTGTAGGCGAGTCTCAAAAATGGTCCCGACTCGAAACTTCACCTATCCAGGTTCTCCAGAGGTGCCACCTAATCCGCTGGGTTACAGCAGCACCTTGTGTCTTTTTTTTCATAGTATAGTTGTGGGATTACAAGTTTGCAGTTAATTTTACTTGAACGTTGTTGGTGGTTAACTGTAAAGACGTTTACTCTTGATAACAAGCTAGTGACCTGGTTAAATTATATAAAGTACAAGCAGAAGTTTCTTCTCCAGGCTTCAGAAAATGATAATGGAAGAGGAGAAGCAAGATGGTGTGGTCACCAGGTGCTGTAAGAAATCCATAGTAAGAATGGTTCAGAAGCTGGCTCAGGAGGGACTACTTCGACTCTTCCGGACCACTGTGATACAGGATGGCATCAGCAAGAAGGTCATTGGCAGCTTTTTTAACTTACAATGCAATATTAAAAGCTTGCTGAAAACCTTTAACTAGATGCATAACCCAACTAGTAAGAATGTCTATATAATATCTTTGTGGGTGCTTCAGTGATAATTAAGACAGTACGTTTGGTTACAATTGTTTTTTGTTAGTTTGGAGGTTCAGCGCGGAAACAGGCCCTTCGGCCCACGGCAACCAGCGATCCCCATACACTAGCACTATCCTACACACTAGGGACAATTTGCACTCTTTACCGAAGCCAATTAACCTACAAACCCGTACATCTTTGGAATGTGCCAGTAAACCCTGGGAAACCCCACGCAGTCACGGGGAGGACGTACAAATTCCATACGGACAGCACCCATAGTCAGGATCAAGCCCACGTCTCTGACGCTGTAAGGGTGCAACTCTACCGCTGCTCCGCCATGCCGCCCCTATGATATAATGGATATATTTCAATGTTTTCAGGTGGAATTTGTTGCTCATCCTTCTGTGCTTCCCAACGATCCACTGGTAAAAAGTGCCATTGAGCAAGTTCGATTCAGGATCTCCAGTTCTTATACTGTTCATCGGTTAGTAACTTTTGTTCTTTTGTTTTGACTTCAAAATCCTTCTCTGTTATGAAATAATTAATACTTCCAACCAGTGATCGTGATTACTGCCTTCAGCATCTTGTCAGAGCAATACCAGGCAAATACTACCCAAACCCTGAGACCGATAAAGCAAAAGAGAATAACTGCGTCTGAGCTTAGAACTCCGGAGAGTCGTGGGGGAAAAGAAATACGGCTTTGACCCAGAAGTGTGGTATTATTTATATCTTTTAATAAAGAACTTAGGACAGTACAACACAAGAACGTGTCCTTTGGCCAACAATGTCTACACCGAGCATGATGCCAAGACCATCTCTTATCTACTTGCACATAATCAATATTCCTCACTTCCCCGATATCCATTTGTTTAGCAAAGAATCTCGTAAATGCCATACCAAACACTTACCATCCTCTGTGTAAAAAAAAACTTGCCCCACACATCTCCTTTAAACTTTGCTCTTCACACCTTAAAGCTATGCCCTCTAGTATTTGATTTTTCCATCCTATGAAAAAGGTTCTGACTGTCTACCTAAAGGGCCTGTCCCACTTTCACGACCTTTTTTAGTCATGGACATTTTTCATCAGGCTAGAAAAACGCCCGACCAACTTGATGCCACGAGTACCTACGACAAGCATCATGACCTACCTACGATCTACCTACGACCTCGTGACGGCCATGCTGCGAGTATGAGTCAAGGGCAAATTCGGCAGAGGTCGTGAAAGTGGGACAGGCCCTTTATGTGTGTCTCTCAAAACCTTACATATTTCTATCAAGTCTCCCCAGATAGACATCATGCACTGTTAAGCAATCCTAACACCACGGGTAGCCTTCATTTAGAGGAAGGAAGTCTGCTCATCAATTTCATCAATGCTCTTTTCGCTGCTGAATAGTAGATCGTTAAAGGGTCTTTCCCTTCAGTGCGTAGAGCCAGGTAGGGAAAGGTTCGAATTCAAGTGGCCATCGTGCCTGCTATTTATCCAGATCACCCAGAGAAGGGGACATCTGGATAACAGAAACATTAAATCTCATAAATAGTTTTGATCCTGGTAAGCATGCGATATTGATCAATTCATCACTTTTCCATTCGTGTGGTTATTAGGCACATTGCTAATTAAAGTTCATAAATTATAGGAGCAGAATTAGGCTATTCAGCCCATCAAGTCTATGCTGCCATTCAATCATGGCTGATCTATCTTTCCCTTTCAACCCCATTCTCCTGCCTTCTCCCCATAACCCCTGACACCCATACTAATCAAAAATCTATCAATCATAGCCTTAAAAATATCCATTGACTTCAGCGGGGAACTTGCTTCAGACAAACAATGGGGTTGGTGTGCAGACAGCAGAAGATCCTGGACAATATGCTAAAGTTAATGGCTTTTGTGGTTCTTATTTTCCAGAATGAAATCATTGCAAGTCCAGGCTCAGAAAGAAAAACAAAAGCAGGCAAAGGAAAGCAGTTCAGTGACTGCGTTGAGTGAAACTGAACCAAACAAAAATGCAGATGTGACCAACAAATCTTCTACAACCAAAACAGATGTGAAAATGGGTGTCACTCCCCTGAAGAATTATCACCCCTTAATAGGTAAAATATATATCAAGGGAGTAACTGGAGCAAAGCCATCCCCAAATGTGTCTTGTCAAACACTTCACTGGTGGATGTAAAATCACTTTTCAATAATGTCTGCAGGAAATGATGAATATTGAGGCTTGTGCAAAGAGGCATCCAGCCCTTTCTGTTAAGCAATCCAAACGTAAACCCATTTTCCTGCTCTTTCCCATAGCCCTATCTTCTATTTTGAATATTTAGCCTTTTTCCTCATAGTTTATTGTTTAAATGCATTCTATTGCAAAAATGCCGTGCCGTTGGACAATAAGCAATGCGTTTTAACATTCTCCATCTGTATGCCTCCATTTTCATCAACATCGCCCAAACAGAGGAAGAAGCTTTTCTATTATTGTTTTCACAAGGATATCCATAGTTAAAAGTTATCCATTAATTGTGAAGTGTTCTGATACAGAGAGATCTCGAAGTACAAATACATAATTCCCTAAAAGTGGTGTCACAGGTTCACAGGGTAGTGAAGATGGCTTTTAGCACATTAGCCTTCGTCAGTCAAGGATCTGAGTCTCGAACCTGGGAGATTATGTTATGGTCGTATTGGATGTTGGTGAAGCCGCACTTGGGATACTGTGGTCTTTTAGTCTCCTTGCTACAGAAAAGAGGCCATTAAGTTAAAAAGGGTGCAGAGAAGATTTACACAGATTTTACTAAGACGAGGACCTAGCTATAGGGGTAGTTGGACATGCTAGGACTTTATTCCTTGGAGTTCACGAGGCTGAGGAATGACCATAGAAGGGTATAACATCACAAGGGAAATAGATAGGACGAATGCACAAAGTACTTTTCCCAGGCTAGGGGAGTCTAGAACTCGAGGGTATACGTTTAAAGAGAGAGGGGAAATATTTGAAAAGAACCTAAGAACAAGCTTTTCACACAAGTTGTGGTGGTTATATGGAATGAATGGCCAGTGGATGGAGTTGAGGCAGATGCAATACCAACATTATAAAGACATTTGGGCAGGTACTTGGACAGGATTGTTTTGGAGGATAATGGCCAAACACGGGTAAATGAGACTAGCTTAGATGGGGAATCTTGGTCGGCATGAATGAGTTGGTCCATAGGGCCTGTTTTCATGCTGTAAGTCTGTAAATATGACCAATTCTCCTCCGAGTCCTTCATTGATCCAAGGAAGAGATGTATTTCAGTTTAAGCTTCTAAAGATCCCTTTGTTGACATGATCCTACTGGATCTGTATTGTGCCATATTTCAAAATTCAATACTGTTTCATGCCCCATGAGTGAATAATGTTGGAGCTTCTCCAAATCGGTTTCAGGTATTCATTCTCTGCTTGAATCTCCTCGTTATCTACTATCCACTCCCCATCCATTCAATCCACCATGCACACTTTAAAAACTAAATGCGTTAGACTTGCCATTAAGTACAGTTGCCACACAATACACTGGCAGCTTTTTACCTCTGAGACTCTTTGAACATTGCAGTATATGTGTGTCATCCCATGTTTGCTGCCAATTCATATTGCTTCCTCCAGTCCCATTAACCACGGATAACAGAATGCTTAAACTAAATTAGATTTTAACTTATACTTCCAGTGGTTGAGTCCTAATTATATTGATAGCCATTCCTCAAGAGCTCATTTTAGACTTTAGATGTACAATGCGGAAACAGGCCCTTCTGCCCACCATGTCCGCGCTGATCTACGATCTCCCCATATATTTGGTAATATATACAATATTACCGATGCCACTTAATCTACAAACCTGTACGTCTTTGGAGCGTGGGAGGAAACCGGAGGGCTCAGAGAAAACCCATACGGTGACGGGGAGAACATACAAACTCCATACAGACAACACCTGTAGTCAGGATCGAACCCTGGTCTCTGGCGCTGTAAAGCAGCAACTCTACTGCTGCATCGCTGTGCCGCCCCATTGTGTTGTTATTGTTTCTGATCGAACACTCGAGTGTTGTGTTTTTATTTTTTTCTTGGATTTTTTAGTAGAAATTGTGGCAGGTTTTCTACCACAATGTTGGAATTGTGCGTCTTGTTTTGTCATGACCGCTGCAGATTCCTTTTTAACTGCGGCCTGATTTATTTTCTTTCACTTCATTGTATCTTTACACCATGCTTTGTCTGGTAAGCCTGCTATGCAGCCAATTAATACATTTGGCCTGAATTTAGCAATCGCATATCTTAATCCGTTACCCGTAATTTCCTTACAGTTCCTGGGCTGGGTCGCTCGCACGGGTTCCTTCCGAAGATGCCACGGCTACGCCTAGTCCACATGTTCCTGTGGTACCTCATTTATGGTCACCCTCTCCAAAAACCTCCAAAGGATTCGTCCACGTCAGTACCTGCTGCACCAAACAGTGATAAAAGAGAGGACGCGTCTTCAGAAGCCCCTGGAGATGCTGTTGCATCTACGTCCAATGACACCACAGATGCTGTGGTAGAAGTGAAGGATCCAACTGCCAGTGGAGAGCCAGTGGAAACTTCCAGTGCTATTGAAATTGATGACGGTCGCCAGTGGGAGGAAGAACTTGACCACTTGTGTTTGAAAGAGACTGGTAATTCAAGTTTCCATAGTTCTGTTATTTTTTGGATGTGGATGCCGAAAGTGTACGTCCCAAACTACTCTTTGAACTTCCTACACGCTTGGTGTGCAGATGGCCTGGTTTAGTTTAGTTTAGCGATACAGCGCAGAAACAGGCCCTTCGGCCCACCAAGTCCATGCCAACCAGCGATTGTGTACGGACACAAGCAATATTCATAACAATCAGTCTGCCGACCCGAAATGTCACCTATCCATGTTCTCCAGGGATGCTGCCTGACCCGCTGAGTTGCTCCGGCACTTTGTATCCTTTGTAAACTGGCTCTGCAGTTCTTTGTTTCTAGGAAATAATGGATTAAATGTCCTCCCTTGATCCATAGTCCTATATCAAACTGAAGAAAGTGAGCTTGAACAAACACTATTGGAAAGAAAACTTATTTTAATCAAACTTATCATAATACATTTTTAGGATTATGACTAATTTATGTGCTTTATTTCTGCAGTTTACGTGGATGAGGCATCGTGGAAGAGATATATCCCTCCTCTGCCCATTCACAGAGAATTTGGATATGGCTGGGGTCTCATTAGTGACATACTGCTCTGTATTCCTCTTTCTATTTTTGTTCAGATAGTACAAGTCAGCCACAAGGTAATGCTGTATGAATGTTGGTCTTGAGTCTATTAAACTATTAGTAATGGAAATTACTGTCATAGGTGGCTTCAGTTTTATTTTTGGATGAATTTATATAATTCATTTGTATATTTAATCAATTATTATAGCATAAACTATTTTATAGATTAGGAATATATGATTTTTATGGGGGAAATGCCCAGTATTTTGTTCATTACATCTTTCCATAATCTGCTTTATGACATTGCTTAATTTCTATTTTAGTTTAACTGAAAGACTAGGATGTGATGCAATATGTAAAAACAGCAACATATAATATTTGCTCAATGTAGCTCTTTTTGCAATGATACAGCCAGTCAGGATATTTTGTACATTCCATCTATCCTCTAGTTTTAAGCTGTGAAACATATATCCCAAGTAAAGACATTGATTTTAATCTGACCTCTGCTGAATACGTTTTAGCTAAGTTTCCATTACAGTTTAGGATTAGTAATTGTTTCAATTTCTTAGTACAGTATTTTAGTGGAAAAAAACAGATGTCGACTAAATACATACGTTGTGATTAATATGTGCATTGTCTTTCTCTGGAGTTTTTCATGTTGACTATTTTGTTTGATACCTCTTTTTATCTGTCTTTTTATATAGGTTGAAAATTTAGAAGACTTTTTAAATGATCCTGTCTTGAAACACACTTTGATCAGGAGCCTGCCACAACCAATGAGGCAGCAGCTTCTTTATAAGCGGTGAGAGTTGTCAGTTTTATTATCAAAATGCATATGGGTCACTAATTGCAAAGGATTTCTCACAATCAGGAACCGATTGAATTAGCATTTAAAAACTCATCTAATGTATCCATCACTGAAAGGAAATTATATTTTTTAGCACAAGATCTTAGTGAAAAATTTCTGTCATGGGACCCAGTATCGGAATAAACCTCACGCCAGTGGTAGGGAAGCTATTGGAGAGGATTCTTAGCAATGCGATTTATCTACACTTGGGCTAATAGACTAATTACACATGTCTTTGTCCTGGGCAAATCATGACTTACAAACTTGATTGAGTTTTTGGAGGATTTGAAAAAGGTGATTTATGACTGTGAGGCAGTGAATGTTGTCTGCTTCTATTTTAGTGAAGTATTTGACCAGGTCTCTCGTGGGAGGCTGATTCAGGAGATTACAATGCATGTGATTCTCAGTACCAATCTGGGCAAGTGTGAGGTGTTGCACATTGGCAGTTTAATTGTAAGGGAGAAATATATAGATAACAGTAAGACCTTTAACAGTCTATCCATGGTGACTTTGTAGTTTAGATTCAGAACTGGCCTTCAAAGAACTCAAGGCAGCGAGTGAGGTGGACGGGTGTCGTTCTGACTGGAGATCCAAGCCTAGTGGTGTTCTGCAGGGATTAGTGCCAGGGCCGCTGTTTATCATATATAAAAAAGACTTTGACAAACGTGTAAATGGGTTTGCAAGAGATTTTGCGGGAAAGATAAAAATTGGCAATTGCAGATAATGAAGAAGGCTATCAGTGGATGCGGTAGGAGTATAGATCGATGACAGATGTAGACAAAGAAATTCAATTTGAGTGTAAGTGTATGGTGTTGCCAATGTGCAGTTCTAATGTAAGGGGTAAATATAATGGCAGGACTCTTAACAGCATTGCTTTACAGGGAGATTTTGGAGTCCAAGTATATCTCCATGACTGTAACAAAGCAAGTAAAAAGAATAGTAAAGAAGTATATGCAATGCTTGCCTTCATCGGAGGCTTTGGAGAGGGTGCAGAAGAGGTTTACCAGGATGCAGCCTGCTTTAGAGGGTACTAGCTATAAGGAGCGTCTGGACAAACTTGGTTTGTTTTCTTTGGAGCATCGGAACATCTGATAGAAATTTACATAATTATTATGAGGGGTATAGATAAGGTTAGTTGGAATCTTTTCCTGTGATGGAAATGTTAAATATTAGTGAACATAGTTTTAAGGTGAGAAGGGCAGCATTCAAACGAATGTGTGGGGCGAGTGTGATAGGTGCCAAGAACTCGTTGCCAGGTGTTGTGCTGTAGGTAGATAAGTTTAAGAGGTTATTGGAAGGACATATGAATGTCCATGGAATGGCGGGATATGAATCATGTGCAGGCAGATATGATTATTTTAATTTGGCATCATGTTTGGAACAGACATCTTGGGATGAAGGTTCCTAGAAACATAGAAAATAGGTGCAGGAGTAGGCCATTCGGCCCTTCGAGCCAGCACCTCCATTCAATATGATCATGGCTGATCATCCAAAATCAGTACCTCGTTCCTGCTTTCTCGCCATATCCCTTGATTCCATTAGCCCTAAGAGCTATTTCTAACTCTTGAAAACATCCAGTGAATTTGCATCCACTGCCTATTGTGGCAGAGAATTCCACAGATTCACAACTCCCTGGGTGAAAACGTTTTTCTTCATCTCAGTCCTAACTGACCTACCCCTTATTCTTAAATATTCCTGTGCTGTACTGTTCTGTACTAAATTTGTCTTAGCTGAAAATATCTCCAGCTAAACGCAACAGGTTTGTAAGCCCAAGGCAGGTTTTAGTGTATATAGAGACACAAGGGACTGCAGATGCTGTAATCTTGAGCAAAGCGTTGGTGGAAATCAGTGGGTCAGGGAGCATCTGTGGAGAGAATGGATGGATCGCGTTTTGTGCAGGACATCTGAAGAAAGGTCCCAACTCCATTCCTTCCACGGATGCTGCCTGACCCACTTGAGTTCCTCCAGCATTTTAGATGCTATGCACTGCATTCTACAATTGGGTTTGATCATATTCTAAATTGTATTGGAAAACCTAATCCTTTGGATGTTGAGTATCTATCTGTTGGATCTATTAAAGTATCTTTCATTAAGCAAAAATATTTATCAACATGTTTTGTATAATGAAAAGACCATGGAGTATTTTCTAATTCCAGAAATCCAATAAATATCAATTATATTAGGTGTGGAAATGCTGTGAGATTCCTGAATATTGAATGCTTGTTCATTGGTAATGACCAACCGTATCTTGAATATAAATATTGCTATTTTTTTGGTGTTGACAGGCGATACATATTTTCCTTCTTTGAGAGCCTGCAACGTCTTTGTTACATGGGGTTGTTGCAGTTCGGTCCAACTGAAAAATTTCAAGAGAAAGATCAGGTAGGCTTTCAGTCAAAGGTCGCGAAGTCGGACGTTGCATTGCTGACTCTGAATAAAATGTGTGCCACCTTATCACCCTCTCTGAGAACCTAGTGACTGATTACTGACTATTTAGTTTGAGATTCTCATCATTGTAACGTTGTCTTGCTTTTTCCCAATGTTTAATTTGATGTTTCTGTGGTTAATGAACATGCACATTAGCTTACACAATGCACAGCCCTAACTTTCGTAATACTGCTGTGCCCTAAAAGACATTAAACTTCTTTCCTCTAAGGTAGAAAAATGAGTTACAAATCACACTTGGTACTTAATGTTGAATAACGTTCCTTGTGGCAGATTGCTCCAAGGGCTGAGTTTTATCGGAAAATGTTCATAAACATTGGCTTATTATTGTGACATGTACCAAGATACAGGGAAAACCTTTGTTTTGAATACTATCCCGGCAAACCATACCAGTGCAGGCATTGGCGAGCCTAATTGATTGTTCCATCAAAGTAGTTGGACCATAACAAACTTTTACAAACATAACAAAGTAAAACCCAGGAACTTGAAGCTCTTGGAGTGGCACGGTGGCATAATGGTAAAGCTGCTGCTTCACAGCACCAGAGACACGGGTTTGATCCCGACTACAGGTGCTGTTTGTACGGAGTTTGCACATCCTCCCTGTGACTATGTGGGTTTTCCCCGGGTGCTCTGGTCCCACATTCCAAAAACGTACAGGTTTGTAGGTTAATGGCCCCTGTAAATTGTCACTAGTGTAAATTGTGATCGATGGTCAGCAAGGACTCGGTGGGCTCAAAGGTCTGTTTCCACACTTTATTTCTAAACAAAATCATCTCCACTTCCACACATTAATACCGACTGGAGCCTGTACACCACCCACTCTAAAGACCAGTTCCTTCACATTGCTGATATTGAGGGAGAGGTGGTTGTTTTGACGGCACGCTCCTAAGAAAAATAATTTTGCATGAAATTATAAGCTAATGCCTGATGACTCACGACTGTTGTGCCAGGTTTAGTACAAACCACATCATGAAGTACGCAGATGACACAACAGTGGTGGGCCTCATCAGGGACGACAATGAGCTGGCTTACAGGGAGGAGGTGAAACAACTGGTGGACTGGTGCAATACGAACAACGTGATCCTGAATGTCGAAAAAACAAAGGAGGTTATCGTCGACTTCAGGAAAACCCGGCACAGTCCCACACCACTTCACATCAATGACAGCGATGTGGAGGTGGTCAGTAGCACAAAGTTCCTGGGGGTGCAGATCACTAACAGTCTGACCTGGTCGAATAACATCTCATCAACAGTTAAGAGAGCGCAGCAGCGGTTGCACTTTCTGCGCCGGATGAGAAGAGCTCATCTCCCCCATCCCATCCTCACTACTTTCTACAGGGGCACCATAGAGAGTATTCTGACCAGCTGTATCTCTGTCTGGTTTGGGGACTGTAGAACCTCTTACTGGAAGTCTGTGCAGAGAGTGGTGAGGACAGCAGAAAAAATCATCGGGACCTCTCTCCCCTCAATCGGGGATATTGCAACCAAACGTTGCGTGTCTAAGGCCAGCAGTATTATAAAAGACCCCACACATCTCCATCACGGTCTGTTCACTCGGCTGCCCTCGGGAAAAAGATATCGCAGCATAAGGAGCAGAACATCAAGGTTCTGCAACAGCTTCTTCCCACGAGCCATCAGACTCCTGAATGCCATGTAATGGGCTGCCACCATTGTCTATTTATTCTTTTATCCTTTTTATCCATGCCTATCCTTCTGTTAATTTATCGTGTTGCACAGGGAGCCAAATGCAATGTAATTTCGTTTGGAACTGCATATATCAATGTATTTCTAAATGACAATAAAGTTTGTTTGACTTTGACTTGACTAATGCCCCATTTAATACAATAGAAAAAACATTTACCTGAGAAATGCCCATTACATCGCCCTGGTGTTAGATAGGATGATAGGTAGCTGAATGCCACTTAATGTTTAGTTTAGCGATACAGTGCAGAAACAGGCCCTTCGGCCCACAGAGTCTGCACCGACCAGCGGTTCCCGTACACTAACACTCCTACACACTAAGGACAATTTTACAATTTTATTGTTAACAAAGCCAATCAGCCTACAAACCTATACATCTTTGGAATGTGGGAGGAAACCAGAGTGGAAAGCCCATGTGGGTTTAACTAAATCTAACTGAGACATCATATTCCTCACAAGTATGGTGGCTATAAAGCCATATACATTATTTAGATGAAACATTAAACCAAAAAAGCTATTGTTTTTTTGTACATTGGAGATGGGCAATTATTTGCTTGACCACCTCCAGGCCTCCAATGGTGCACAGGAGCACAATGGTGTTGTGGCTCACTCCCTGGAGCTAAGGCAGCAGCTCTGCCACTGTGCCGCCCTGATATGTGACGATGATTTGTATAAAATTAAACCTGAATCTGAAAATTGATCACTGATTCTTGTTTTTATCGATTAGATTTTCATTTATCTAAAAAAGAATGCCATGATTGTTGACACCACGAGCTGTGATCCTCACTATAATTTGGCCAGAAGCAGCAGGCCATTTGATAATCGTTGCTATGCCCTCAATAGTATGCAAGAGGTAGAAAGCTTCTGGTTTGATCTCATGTGCGTCTGTCTAAATACACCACTAGGTACGTTTTTATTATAAACTTCTTGTAGCTTTAATATTTGTTTGTATATGCTGAAACAATAATTTTCCTCAAATGTCTTCCAAATGAATGGGTCAGATCTTGGTTGTCCTGTCAGTCATCTGGTACCTAGAATTAACCAAGGTCTTTCTATGATCATGGTCCTGAAGCATCCTGGAGCCCTGCAGCAAATTGCAGTGGCAGCAGAAGGTCTGGTAAAGTAAAGACACAATAAACCGCAGAGGCTGGTTTACAACAAAAAGAAACAAAGTGCTGGAGTCTGAAGAAGGGACTCGACCCGAAACGTCACGTATTCCTTCTTGCCAGAGATGCTGCTTGTCCCGCTAAGTTACTCCAACATTTTGTCTATCTGCCAGAGTAAATCAGCAGGTCAGGCAGTCTGAAGAAGGGTCCCGACCCGAAATGTTGCTTATCGCAGAAACGTCTCCCAGTGATGCTGCCTGACCTGCCTAGTTACTCCAGCACTTTGTGTCCTTTTTTTTTTTGTGAACTGGCATCTGCAGCTTCTTGTGTGTACATATAGAAAAGTTGTCTGAGCTCTCAACAAAAACTCCTGGTACAGGAGTGGAAGCTAGGGTTGCAGTGGAAATGAATAACACAATGGACAGCATGGGCAGATTGTGTGAGTAACCGGATGAATCGTGTCTTAGGTGATCTGACATGTTCCTGAACATTTAAGTTTATTGCTACGTCTGTTATTCTTTTTTTGGCCACACAGTGTCACCATCAGTCAACCTAAAGGGGAGAAATGAAACGTTTTAGCATTTATTAATTGCGATTTCTATGGCAAAGTTTCTAAAGGGGAATCTAAAAAGACGGAAATAAGTAAATTGTTTCCAAATGCCTCCCCAATGTGTGATAAATGTCTATCTCAAGAAGCAACCGTAGCACATTCCTTTGTTTTTTGCATAAAAATTCAAAAATTCTGGAATGAAATCTTTGAACTTTTTACAAAATTATTCAAAATAAAATAGAAACCGAATGCAGAATTGATTATTATTGGAACAATGGAAGCCAGCTTGGAGCTGACTTCATTCCAAAAGAGCTTTCTTAATTATGGCTTAATAATGGCAAAAAAACATATTCTTACATTCTGGAAAAACGCTCCCACACCAACGATAAAAATGTGGATTTCAAATATGTCCGAGATGTTACACCTAGAAGATATGAGATCAGACCATTTCCAAAAGACTTGGTCTCCATTTATCGACTTATTACAAGCATAAGGTGCAACACAACTCTGATAATAAATGGTATCAGGACCTGGTGAGGGCTGTGAAAAGATACGAAGGAGGTACATCCCTTTTATCTTATCTTAGCTTATTTTACTTTCTCATATTTTCTGTCTTCTGTTTTTTTTTAATTTATTTTTTCTTTCTTTTCCTTTTTTTCTTTTTTAGTCTTCCTTGTGTCTTACGCTTCTACGGGCTCTTCCGGATCGCTCTCTCACGCACTTACTATCCTATCTAACTCTCTCTATTCTTCTTCTTATTCTTCTTCTTAAAGTATAAAATAAGAAGTGGTACAGGAAATGTATAATGTTATTTTTGGCTTATATCATTGTAATGTACATTACTTCTAATAAAGAAAATTTAAAAAAATAATAAAAAATAAAAAGACGGAAATATGCTATAATTAAATGAAATAACGTTTAATTGCTTTAAAAAGAAAAAAATGTTCCAAATTTGAACTTTTGACTTGAATGTCATAATTCTACCCGCTGTTTTCTAAAATTGTTTGGACTGTTTAGTGTAACAGATTTTTATTTCTCCAGAGAGTTTATGAAACGGCTACAAATGACATTGCGTATTATAGTAAACCCCTTCACTTTATTTGTTTCACAAACTCAGTTAAAGCCCACCTGCATAGTATTTCTCCAACACTGTCCTCGTGCATTAGTCTTTGAAGCTGTGATTATGGCGTGACAAGACCTTTTAAACTCTCAGTTCTGCTAATGGAATCGTTTAACAGAATGAATATGACCCTCTGGTTGATCCTCAAGGAAGTTTCCTGTTTATTTTTAATAGTGCGAAAAATTTTTGAGCGAGGTGACAAAAAAAAACACCCCCCACCCAGATAATTTGCTACTTGTCAACCATTAAAATGTTACACTAGCACCCAGTGTTAATGTGACTTACCAGTTTTCAGAGGATTCCAGGCAAAGTCTCGTTAAGCTCAGCAATCCTCGACCTCAAAGGAAGCTGTGAAGTCGGCAAGAAACAAAAGGATACAGTGCCCTCCATAATGTTTGGGACAAAGACCCGTCATTTATTTATTTCCCTCTGTACTCCACAATTTGTGATTTGTAATTAAAAAAAATCCCATGTGGTTAAAGTGAACATTTTAATATAGGCTATTTTTATACATATTGGTTTCACCATGTAGAAATTGCAGCAGAGATTATACATAGTCCCCCCCCCCCCCCCCCCCCCCCCCCATTTCAGGCACCATAATGTTTGGGATGCAGCAATGTCATGTAAATTAAAGTGGTCATGTTTAGTATTTTGTTGCATTCCTTTGCATGCAACGACTGCTTGAAGTCTGCGATTCATGGACATCACCAGTTGCTGGGTGTCTTCTCTGGTGACACTCTGCCAGGCCTGTATTGCAGCCATCTTTAGCTTATGCTTGTTTTGGGGGCTAGTCCCCTTCAGTTTTCTCTTCAGCATATAAAAGGCATGCTCAATTGGATTCGGACCGAGTGATTGACTTGGCCACTCAAGAATTTACCATTTTTCTGCTTTGGAAAAACTCTTGTTGTTTTAGCAGTATGTTTGGGATCAGTGTCTTGCTGTAGAATGAACCGCCGGCCAATGTTTAGAGGCATTTGTTTGAACTTGAATAGATAGGATGTGTCTATACACTTCAGAATTAATTATGCTACAACCATCACCAGCTGTATGATCATTGAAGATAAGTGAGCCAGTACCTTCAGCAGCCATACATGCCCAGGCCATAACACCCCCACCACCGTGTTTCACAGATGAGGTGGTATGCTTTGGATCTTAGGCAGTTCCTTCTTTCCTCCATACTTTGCTCTTGCCATCACTCTAATATAAGTCAATCTTCGTCTCATCTGTCCACCAGACCTTTTTCCAGAACTGTGGTTGCTCTTTTTAGTACTTCTTGACAAACTTTTACCTGGCCATCCTATTTTTGCACTAACCAGTGGTTTGCATCTTGCAGTGTAGCCTCTGTATTTCTGTTCATTAAGTCTTCAGTGGACAGTGGTCATTGACAAATCCACGTCTGACTCGTGAAGAGTGTTTCTGATCTGTCGGCAAGGTGTTTGAATATTTTTCTTTATTATAGAGAGAATTCTTCTGTCATCAGCTGTGGAGGTCTTCCTTGGCCTGTCAGTCCCTTTGCGATTAGTAAATTCACCACTGCTCTCTTTCTTCTTAATGATGTTCCACATAGTTGATTTTGGTAGGCCTAATGTTTGGCTGATGTCTCTTAATAGTTTTATTCTTGTTTCTCAGTCTCATAATGACTTATTTGACTTTCATTAACACAACTTTGGTCCTCATGTTGATAAACAGCAATAACAGTTTCCAAAGGTGAGTGAAAGACTGGATGAAAGACGTGGTGCTGAGAGCTCTCTTATACCTGCATTAAGGGGGCAATTAAACACACCTGAACAATTACATACGCCTATGAAGCCATGTGTCCCAAACATTATGGTGCCCTGAATTTTTTTTTTTCTCTAATACAGATCTCAAATTGCGTAGTACATAGGTAAATAAATAAATAAATGATGGCTCTTTGTCCCAAATATTATGGAGGTGGTGAGAAGACTGTACAGAGTTTGTACGTTCTCCCCGTGACCTGTGTGGGTTTTCTCCGGGATCTCCAGTTTTCTCTCGCATTCCAAAGAGGTACAGGTTTGTAGTTTAATTGGCTATGGTAAAATAGTAATTTGTCCCTGGTGTGTGTAGCATAATGTTAGTATGCAGGGATCGCTGGTCGACGGGTGCTTGGTGGGCCGAAGGACCTGTTTCCACAGTGTATCTCCAAACTAAACTAAAAAAAAGTTTGTAACATTATATGTTTATTTTCAGGAGTTATACGCGTTCCGCGCTTAAATAAAAGTGGCAATTCAGCTCCTGAAGGAGCCCCTGAAGTGTCTGTGCTTCACTCAGAGATGGAACAGGATACAACTGCTAAGAACACTGTGGAGAACAAGTGTTCCCTGCTGGAATATGCGACGTATGTATGATTCTAATACATGCGGTCAAGTCAAAAAATATTACATTGTTTTAATAAATATTTAAATAAGAGCAAGTAACTCTTGTCCTTATTTGAATAATTGTTATTCGATAATTCACAAGCTAAATAATTGTATTATTCAATTTGCTTGCTGATCCTTTTCCTTAACTGCATGTGCAGTTCCTTGTTTCTACTACTACTCTTTCCATCTGTATCCCTGGAAAACTAGGTCACTAAACCAGGCGGTTTAAACTAGGGTAGAGTTGCTGCCTTCCAGCGCCAAACACCCAGGTTTGATCCTGATCACAGGTGCAGTCTGTATGGAGTTTGTACGTTCTCGTATGGGTTTTCCCCAGTTGCTCGCTCCGGTTTCCTCCAACAATACAAAGTCATACCAGTTTGCAGGTTAATTGGCTTCAGTTAAAAAAAATTGTAAATTGTCCCTCGTGCGTGTAGGATGGGGCTAGTGTTCAGGGCTCGCCGGTCACCACGGACTCAGTGGGCCAAATGTCCTGTTTCAGCACTATATCGCTAAATTAAACTAAATCTCATAACTATTTAGCTTGTTATGTTCTCTTTGCCCTTCACTTAACTCCATCTCGTGTATGTTCTAGTTTCCTGCTCTCTGAATTTCCTGCTCTGTTACTCAAACAAGTTCATAAGTGATTGGAACAGAATTAGGCCATTCGGCCCATTTGCTCTATTCCACCATTCAATCAAGGCTGATCTATATTTTCCCCTCAGCCCCATTCTCCTGCCTTCTCCCCATAACACTTGTCACCCGCACTAATCAAGAATCTGTCAATCTCCACCTTGAAACTACTTGTACTCCCCTGCCCACTTCCCCCTCCCCAGCTCCCTGTCTTCTCTGCCCATCCTACTCCGCATTCTCCATTCATTTTCTTGAAGGTAATGTTTCTCAGAATTATTGATCAGTACATCCTTTAGTGATTTCTGCCCTCAACTCCTCTAGGGGTAGTCGGAAGTTGATGGAAGATGGGAAACTTCCGGGTGATGGTCTTGGAGCAGCAGGGCTTGATTCGAGTTTCTTTGGCCATCTGAAAAGAAACTGGATCTGGACCAGTTATATTTTGAGCAATGCTAAAAAGGTAAACTTGGTGAATGTAAACAGAAGTAAATAGTCTGTAGCTGATATAGTTTTAAAAAACGTGCTGACCATAACCATTGGCGCAGCGGTCGAGTTGCTGCCTTACAGCGGCTGAGACACTGGTTCGATCCTGACTGTGGGTGGTGTCTGTAAGGGGTTTATACATTCTCCTGTGACCACCTGAATTTTCTCCGAGTGCTCTGGTTTCCTCACACACTCCAACGCAATACCAGTTTGTAAATTGATTGGTTTCTATAAATTGTAAATTGTCCCTTGTGTGTAGGATATTGCTAATGTGCGGGTGATCGATGGTCGGCGTAGGCTGAAGGGCGTGTTTCCATGCTGTAAGTCTAAAGCTACAGCTGGACACTGTGGCCGGCTTGTTTGTAATCGTGTATAGTCTTTTCGCTGACAGGATAGCACGCCACAAAAAGGCTTTTCACTGTTCCTCACTGCACATGATTATAAACTAAACTAAACCTCCTTGACTGATCTCTGGATCAATTGATATTATTGCTTTTTATGGTATTAAATGTCTTCCATAAGTGGCATTTGTTGCACTTTGAGTACAAAAAAAAGGGAAGATGTGATTGAAAAGGGGAATAGAATGCTGAGGAGATTAGGATGGAGATGTCCTGGATCGTAGTCGGTTTGGGAAAAGTCGCAGAGAGAAATATAGAATGGTTCAAGAACCAGGGACACAGATACAAAGTGGCATAAAGGTATAAGATGGATGTGAAAGGGAAAACGCTTTATACAGAGTGGTGCTGATCTGAATTTGTGCAGTGTGAAAAAGTATATAAAATTCACCTCAATCAAGAAACTACAGTAAACCACTATGGGGATGTGTATGAAAGTACAACCAATTAATTAAGCTAAAAATTAAAAAAAATTAGAACTGCAGATACTGAAAATCTGAAAGGAAAAAAAAACAGGAAACACATGACAGGCAGCTTCTGATTATGTTTTTAATTCCAAGATCCTTTGTCAGACATTCTGTCAAAGGATCTTTCACCTGAAACATGAACTCACTTGTTTTTCCCACAAATACTACTGCCTTGTCTGAGTCTCTCAGCATTTCTGTCTTTATTTCAGATTTATTAAGTAAGTTATATCCAGTACAAAGAATCAGTGCACAATGACGGGCATAAAAATCATTGAAACCTCGGGCTTACTCTGCAGATTCTCATCCTTCAGGTTGTTCTGTCTCTCTGTATCTCTAACTCTTGAGACAGCTTTCCACTTTAATCTTGCCTGCCCACTTGCAATCCCCAGAACTATTTCACTCCTACTTCTATCAAAAGTCTATTTTATGTTTAATTTATTACTTGCCAGCTCTTCTACAGATTGAGCATTTTTTATTAGCCTTATTTAATCTTTTCGCATACGAGCAATTTCCTGAACTGGAATTTTATATTCGTTTGATTGATTGAAAGATACAGTATGGAAATGGGCCGTTCAGCCCAACCAAGTCCACGGTGACCATTGATCACCCGTTCACGCTTGTTCCATATCATCCCACTTTCACATCCACTCCCTACACACTAGGGGCAATTTACAATACCAATTAACCTGCAAACTTTGGAACAGGATTATTTGTCATAGAAGTGTCTGGAATTCATTTGAAGGGCCTTAGAATTAATGACTAACTGTTTCTCTTTCTGCAGATGCTATTTGACGCTGAGTTTTTCAGTATTTTCTGTTTTTACATCCTTCTATCTACAAATGAGTCTACTCACTGATTGTGCGTGATAGATTTAATGTCCCAGCCTATCTGATTCCGTAACCCTGGCTTTCATATCTGCAAATTGTAAACATGTTTCAGAACATTCTTTGCAGTCACAAGTGTATTTTTACATAACTGTTAATTCCATATAACCATATAACAATTACAGCACGGAAACAGGCCTTCTCGGCCCTTCCAGTCCGTGCCGACCATTTATTTTTCCCTAGTCCCATCTACCTGCACTCAGACCATACCCCTCCATTCCCTTCCCGTCCATATACCTATCCACTTTACTTTTAAATGTTAAAATCGATCCTGCCTCCACCACTTCTGCAGGAAGATCATTCCACTTTGCTTCTTGAGCTTACACTATTTTAAAACGGTTAATACCTGTTCGATTTGGTTTAACACATTTCATGTTTCCATTGAAGCAACAATATTACAAACTGAGCAATATCTGGAACACTTTAAAGTATACATTTATTTTTGTATTTAATTTTTGATTATTATGTATTGTTTTTTCAATCATGCTTGGTTATATATTATATTTTATTGCATTTTATGGGCTGTTAAGCTGTAATAAGTAAGAATTTCTATGTTCTATTGTCGGTACATATGACAATTATACACTCTTGATACTCTTAAATATTTAATTATTTCTGTAAGCTACATTGACAGTGTAAGAGGGGCAAGTGGCCGGTGAAGATTTGATCAGGGCACCTAAAAGACATTCAGATAGATACTGAACAAAAGTAGTTTGTTCAGCTACAATAAAATATTGGGGAATGGACTGACTGGCTAGGTTCACACAAAATGCTGAAGTAACCCAGCAGGTCAGGCAGCATCTCTGGAGAAAGATAATAGGTGACGTTTCGGGTCGGAACCCATCTTCAGACTGAAAGTAGAGATAGGGGGGTGGGGGGGGGGAATAAACTTGAAGCGAAAAAAGGCCAGAGCAAATCAGGGCCTGCAACAGATAACCTCAGGAAGGGTGGAGCCCATAATGGCCCATTGTTAGCTGGGGAATAGACTATAGTGGTATCTGCTGGGTTGTAAGCTGCCCATGCGAAATTCGAGGTGCCCTTCCTCCGATTTGCGAGTGGTTGCACTCTGCTAGTGGAGGAGGCCCAGGGCAGAAAGATCAGTATGGGAATGGAACTGAGAATTAAAATGTTTGGCAACCAGGAGATCGAGTAGACCAAGACAGACTGAGCATTGGTGTTCAGCGAAACGATCGCAAAGTCTTTGGTTGGTTTCGCAGATATATAGGAGCCAACACCAGGAATACTGGACACATTAGATGAGGTTGGAGAAGGTGCAAATAAACCTCTACTTCACCTGAAAGGACCAGAGATGCCTCCTGAGTCGCCGAGATGCTCCTGCATTCTGTGTCAATCTTCGGCATAAACCAGCATTTGCAGTTCCTTCCGACACATTTTGACTGGATAGGTTAATGGACTTGATGGGTAAATGGCTGCTTGCTTGTCTTTATTGCCTACATGAAGTCATTTTTAAAAATAATTTCAACCAGTTTAAACCAAACTACAATTCACTTTTGCCTTTGTAGACCCTCAACATGTCTGAGAGCAGCACAATGCGATTGCAAAGTTTCCTCAACAAGCATTCTCTTCCTCTTGCAGTTGCAGGTAAAATGTTTATCTTTCAAATGAATCTACGTACAGAATGGTCATGTATGTATGTCTTTATGGAATGGTCTCCATGTTAACCCGGATTAATATCCTTCATGGAAGAAGAGGCCTCCTGATACAATCAACATTAAATATTGAAGTGAATCTGCAAAATTTCTTTCTTTTTTTAAATTTAATTTTTTGTATCTCACAACATTTTGGACTGTGTTTACCATTTTATAAATTTATGATAATAAAGTTTAGACATAGATCCATTTAAACCAAACCAAAGTTGACGCAACATCACTCTATTCAAATATCAAACTAACGCTGACACTGTAACTTAGAAGCTGATTTGCTATTTATTTCTTAATCAGACTCAATTAAGGCAAATTTTCTTCATCTCCTTGCAACAGGAGAATTCCATTTAGCCGATCAAAGGCTCACAGAACAATCTTGTTCTCATTCTTTTTTACCTCTACCCTATTCTCCCCACATTCTCACCAAATACTCCCTTGCACCCCAGAATCCACCATTCAACTGCATGTTCAGGGGCAATTTACAGGGGCCATTTCACATACCACCCACACGTCTTCAGCATGTTGAACCCAAGAGAAAGCCATACCGACAAAGGGACAACATGCAAACTCAGGATAGGGGGAACATAAGATCAAGGTTGAACCCATGTCACTGGATCTACTCCTCACATCTTTAACCTGCAAAGCTGTTGTGTGACTCTATGTAATGGTCTCCATGTTAACCTGGATTAATATCCTTCATGGAAGAATAGGTCTCCTGATACAAGCTGTTCATATACTTGATTTTCAAATGATTTCAATCAAACTAGCCTTCACTGGAGTCAAATGCAAGATATCCATCTTGAAATGTTGTAACTGCAAATGCATTTAAGAAATATTAATTACTGCATTATATATTACTGGTCATAATATAGTGAGGGACCGTCGGTGACAACTGTCCCTGTTATATATTGTTATTTTAACCTATGGTGGAGGATAAATGATGCTTTATACCTACATAAAACAGAGAAGAACACAACACAACAGGTCTATGGCCCAAAATATCTGAGCGGAACGTAATGCCAAAATAAACTTATCTCACCTGCCTACACATGATCTATTCCCCCCTCACCTTTCCAACTATTCCCAGCATATCCATATGACTATCTAAAAGCCTCTTAAACACACTATCATATCTGCCTTCGCTACCCCTGGCAATTCATGCCAGACACCCACAACCCTCTATATTTAAAGAAAATTCCCTGCACATCTCCTTTAAACTTTGCCGTTAATCTTAATCTTTGACATTTCCACCCTAGAGGGAAAAGGTTCTGACTATTTACCCCATCTGCATCTCATAATTGTGTATACTGTTATCAAGTCTTTCTTTCTTCCCCCCCCCCCCCCCCCCCCGCCAACTTTCAGCATTCTAGAGAAAACAAACCAAGTTTATCAATTTCTCCTTGTAAAATTTCGTAAACCAAAATTTTACCGACCTGCATCATCCCCCCCCCCACCCCTCCCTCTCTCCCTCTAGACGCGCCTGCGAGTTGGGGGCTGTGCGTCAGTGGATAGGGCGGTTATGGGGTAAAAGGAGCAAATGAATAATATTAACATAATATTAAAGGGGGTAATTAGTATGTGTGTGGGGGTGGGTGTCATTTTGCCTTTGACCCCCCCCCCCCACAACCACACGTTGGGGGAACAGACCCCGTGGGTCTGCACTTGGTCTAATGGAAGTTAATGGAAGCTTTAGTTTAGAGATACAGCGCAAAACAGGCCCTTTGGCCCACCGAGTCCGCGCCAACCAGGGATCCCCTCACACTAGGGACAATTTACAATTTTACCAAACCATTTAACCTACAAAACATGTATGGCTTTGGAGGCAGTAGAGGCATTTTGTGGTTTGTAATTTTCTTTCCAATTTCTGTTTGTGTTTTTCTTTGATGTAGGAAATAAATTCAAGATGTTAGGGATGCTCAGATCTATGCACGGATCTCTTGCCAAGGATAAGGAAGAAATCCGAATTGAAAAAGAAAGCAACGTTGGCAGAAACAAGCGTGTCTCTGGTGGAAAAGGACAGAAAAGAAAACGACTGGAAAAGGAGAGTGGGAAAAAAACAAGAAAAAAGAAAAAGAAAGGTGAGAGTTTTATCACTGTTTTCTTTTCCCTATTAAGCTTCTCCCTTTAAGGATGGTGGAACAATTATTTTGTAGACTCCCAGAGGAGATAATGCATTTTTGTCTAGTTTATTAATGGGCGGCACAATGGCGCAGTGGTAGAGTTGCTGCCTTACAGCGCCCAGGGTTTTCCAGGTACCCGGATTTGATCCTGACCACGGGTGCTGTCTGTACAGAGATTGTACGTTCTCCCTGTGACCTGTGTGCGTTTTCTCCGGGACCTTCAGTTTCCTCTCACACTCCAAAGACTAAAGGGCCTGTCCTACAAGCATGCAACTCCATGTGGTGAGCGCGACCTAACGTGGTCGCTTGAGCCGTCCGGCGTCGCGGGGCCGGTCCCACTTCGATCGCCGGAGCCGTGCGGAATTGTGCGGAGTTCGTCCCGACATCGCGCGGGGCTCCGAAAAACTGACTATGTTCAAAAATTCCGCGCGGCAACGACATGTCGGCTCGCAGTCGCCTCGACGCATTACACACTGCCTCGACATCGTGCCTCCGTGAACCTATCTGTAGGTGCCTCCGTGACCCTCTATGTGTGTGGCTCCGTGGCCCTCGCTGTGTGTGCCTCTGTGCCCCTCTCTGTCCTGGCAAACTTACCTTAAGACTTCGCTCCAAGTTCGCCTCACTTTGCGCCGCGTTGCGCCACTCACCCGACCTCCGCGCGGCCCTCGCTGCCGGTTTGGTCGTGCTTGCCGAATGCAGGCGCATGCTGGTGGGAACAGCCCTGTACAGGGGATCACCCGACCTCCGCGTGGCCCCCGCTTGTAGTTTGATCGCGCTCATCGCATGGAGTCGGATGCTGGTAGGACAGGCCCTTTACAGGTTTGTAGGTTAATTAGCTTTGTATAAATGTAAATTGTCCCTAGTGTGTGTAGGGACTCAGTAGGCCAAAAGGCCTCTTTATACGCTTGTATCTCTAAACTAAACTGAACTATTTAGTTTTTAAGGGTCTAGCCTCACTGCAAGATTTTCTTACCTATCCCTAATTGCCTTCAGAATGTGATTGTGGGTTGACAAACCATATCCTGCAGTGTGTATCTTCCCCTTAGCTCTATCTATTGTACTCGCCATCCCCTTCCCAGTTCTCCCACTAGTCTTACTGTCTCCGACTACATTCTCTCTTTGTCCCATCCCCGTGGCATCAGTCTGAAGAAGGGTCTCGACCCGAAACATCACCCATTCCTTCTCTCCACGGATGCTGCCTCACCCACTGAGTTACTCTGGCATTTCGTGTCTACCTTCGATTTAAACAGCATCTGCAGTTCTTTCATACACAGAATTTGAGTTTAACTTGATTTGTATGGTATTACCTGGTCTGATTGAATAGCAGCAAAACAAAGCTTTTCATTGCATCTCAGTACACGTGACAGCAATAAACCTAAACCTAGTTTAGTTTATTATCGTCACGTGTGCCAAGCAAGGTACAGTGAAGAGCTTTTGTTTGTGTGCTATTCAGTCAAATAATAGACTATAAGTGATTGCAATCAAGCCGTCCACAGTGCATAAAGTTAGTGCAAGATAAAGTCCAATGAAGGATAATTTAGAGGTGTCCAATGAGGTAGATGGGAGGTCAGGTTTGCTTAGTTGATGAGCAGACTGTTCATTTACCTAATTACAACTGGGAAGAAACTCTCTGAATCTGGACATATGTGTTTTCAAACTTCTGCACCACTTGCCTAATGAGAGAGGAGAGAAGATGGAGTGACCCGGTGAGACTGGTCCTTCATTATATTGGCGGCCTTGCCAAGGCAGCGTGAAGTGTCGATGGGGTCATTGGAAGAGAGTTTGATTTGCATGCGGATCTGGCCTGCATCCACAACTCTCTGCTACTCTTTCAGGGGAGAATGTACAAACTCTGTATATGCAGCACCCGTAGTCAGAATTGTACCCGGGTCTCTGGCGCTGTAAGGCAGCAACTCTGCCGCTGCGCCACCATGCCGCCCCCTTAATAAAGTATATCCCAATTGTAATAATATTTCTTCACTGATATCTGCAGAGGAAGCACCAGCACAGGGGAATGTTAAGAGACGTTTCACAGACGACGCTGATAGGAGTGCACTGCGTCGTATGACCAAACTACGTGTAACCTGGACTGCTCAGGAAGACAGTCTTCTTATGCTCTGCCGCGTAGCCAGCCACGTTCTTAACAAAAAGGTACGGTATCATGTGTATATTTTCATTCTAATGTTGTAACGCCGATAAATGTGTATGATTCAGTAATTTACAGTCCAAATTAGCAGTATAAAGCTTTCAACGGAAACCCCATTAAATGCCTTTTTGCATGACTTTGAAAATACAATCTGTTTTTACTTTTAGGTGAAAGGACCTTTTGTCCCTTGGCAAACAGTGAGAGATGTCTTGCATGATTACTTTGAAGAGGCTTTGGATAAAACTTCTCTTGCTGTGGGCCGTCGATCACGTTATATCCTCAAGAATCCCCAGACAATGCTTAATTACAGGTGAGGCCACTGCATACTGGCAAATAACAGCCACAAGAAGAGCTGGAGCATAGCAGAGCATAATCAGTACTCCAGCACTTTGTGTCTATCTTCGACCACAATACAGTGTTGATAACACAGGTCTGGTGGTGTGAGCAAGTGAAATATTTTGAATAGTTAAGACAAAATGTTTGCTTTGCACCTAGCTTGACCATTTGGACATTATGTAGCAATATATTCAATTGAAATAAATGCTAATACTTTGAAATTTTGATTTTGCCATTGTGTTTTGTGGGTATTTCATGTCGGGGGAGGGGTAATTAATTACTCACCAGATGAAGACACATTTACGTCTGTGCAACCTGGGACTTTCTCACTCTCTCTATTGCGATGTCTCTCATTGCACTTCAGACGTCCCGGACTGCCTTCTACCCTCGCTAGACCCTTTTAACCCATCCTTTTGCTCCGGAGATGCTGCCTGACCTGTTGAGTTACTCCAGCACTTTGTGTCGATCTTCGGTATAAACCCGCATCTGCAGTTCCTTACTACGCACTATAAGCATTTTTTGTTACGGTGCATTCCAGTGGCAAAATCATGCTGCCTTCGTGGGCAGAAGCTACCTAGCTAGCTTGCTGGTATAAATCCAAGATAGAAAACCGGAGAAATACTATGTGTTGAAGAGCCAGGATCAGCCACCTTCTTTCCAATTTATCATAAGATTATAAGTGATAGGAATAGAATTAGGCCGTACAACCCATCGAGTCTACTCCACCATTCAATCATGGCTGATCTATCTCTCCTTCCTAACCCCATTCTCCAGCCTTCTCCCCATATCCCCTGACACCTGTACTAATCAAGAATCTCTGCCTTAAATATATCCACATAAATTGATGATTCCCTGATGTAGGGTTGTAATTAATTAACTTTTAAAGGATTTGTTAAATGTTACAATCTGATTAATATACCTGTAAGGGAATATAAAAGGATGTGTTGATATGCAAAGACCAATAGGAACAGGCTTGCAGGCTGCATAAAAGACAGCACCAAATGGGCTGGTTTGTTGCTCCACAGTGAAGGTAATGGTCTTAAACATTCTAACAGCTGCTATGCCTGCGTCAACTGAATATGATTTATTTCCTTCACCAATTAGTCTAATACCCACTGGTGATTCTGCCTCTTAAAAAAAAATTAAATATTTCCTTTTTTTTATTTTGGCAGAATTTGTCTTGCTGAAGTCTATGAAGACCATGCCCTAATAGATGAAATCATGAATAAAAAGGACAACTACCAAGACAGCAAGGTAATAAAACAAATTTGTTTGCAAAGTTGGGTACTATCTGTTTTACGACTCAGTGCATTGATCACGACCATTGTTTTTTCCAATACTGTGGCACAGTGGTGCCGCAGTTGAGTTGCTCTCTTACAGCGCCACAGACCCGGGTTCAATCCTGACTACGGGTGCTCTCTGTACGGAGATTGTACGTTCTCCCCGTGACCGCCTGGGGTCCGGTTTTCTCCCACACTCCAAAAACGTACAGGTTTGTAGGTTAATTTGGCTTCGGTAAAATTTGTAAATTGTCCCTAGTGTGTAGGATAGTGCTAGTGTACGGGATTGCTGGTTGGCGCGGACTCAGAGGGCTAAAGGGCCAGTTTCCATGTTGTATCTCTACACTGAAGTAAACTAAACAATATCTTAAATCTTCCAGAACTGCCCCTCAAGCCATAAAATCTCTCCAATAATCAAATAAATGATATCAGGTGCATCTGCAAATATTTCCAATGTATGGTTCACTATTCAGTGATACTGCTAAGCATTTCCAGTATTTTCCAGTTTATTTCATATTTCCAAGAGGATTATTTTGTCACTGTTTAATGCCCAATGTTTGACTTAACCATAGCAGTGATAGTCAGACTTGATTATTCCGATATTATTTGCCACAATGTTGACCAAAATAGACTTTAGGTGCAATAGAGCTGCATATTTGTTTCTGGTAGCAGATCCCAGATCTGGAATGACCAACACAAGGACTTCATGCTGACTGGGGAAGTTGATGTTGAACTTAGAAGTGTTCTTGTTAAAGTCTGAAATAAAATACAGAAACATGCATTCATCAAGTTAGGCAGCATCTGTGTAAAGAGAAAGAGAATGCTCCATGTCATTTTCCCTAAGAAATGGGGGGCCTCGCCAACTGTGTGCAACTGAATGTAAACTTGTTTTGTCTCTGAGCAAAACAACAAAACTACTGGAAGAGCTCAGCAGCGCATGCAGCATCCATGAAGGGAGGTCGATAGGAAACATTTCAGGTTGGAATCCTTTTTCTGAATGATGGAGTAGTGGGGAGATAGCTGAAGGGAAAGGTGTGGGACAAGGTGGCAAGTAATAGATGGATTGAGGCTATGGAGCAGTTGATTGGCTGATGAGGTAGGAAAAGCAAAGAGTCACGAAGAATGCATTCTCCCTTTCCCTGATCTGACAGAATCTTTGACTTTCAACCTTAACTCTGTTTCTTTTTGCACAGATGCTGCCTGCCTGCTGAATGTTGTAACCATTTTCTGCTTTTTATGCCATTTGCCATGAGATGCCATGACTCAAAAGATTGTTTTATGTTGTACAGGTTTGTACAGAAGAGTTCAAGGAATTTGTCAGAAAACTGAGAGAAAAATTCAGATCCACGATAGGATCTGGAAACATTGATATTCCCGATACACTGCAGGAATTGTTTGTCAGGTGCGATGCTCTTCAAAGGTTTTTGTCGGAAATTATGATGTACTAGTATTTTATTTTAATAATCCAGCACTGTCTATGTTATGTTCCTTGCACAACTGCAAGCACCACATTTATAAAGTTTTGAGAGATTGTGAATGAATGCCTTGGTTTTAAATGTAAACTAGACCAAGTGTGGACCCCTTGGGTCCGTACCCCAAGGTAATATTCCACCACTCACCCATAGCCCACAACTGCGCAGGAGCGGCTGACGGGTTCCCGTTGTGACGCAAGTCAGGGCAACCCTCCCCAACTGTGCAGGCGCGACCGGCAAGTGGGAGCGCGACTGCGACTTTTTCAAAGTTCAAAATGGCCATAACCTGTAAAATATAAGATCAATGTGAACGCATTTCACTCTCCCTCTTCAGTCCCCTATTCCCCTCCTCCATGATCCTCCCTCTCCCCACTCTCCACCAAGCCTCCTCTGCTTCCTCCCCTCACCCCCCTCCTCCCTCCTCCCCCTCCCCTCCTCCATTACCTCGCCATCCCTCTTCCGACCCCTATCTTCCTCCATTCACCCTCATCCCCCAGCACTCCCTCCCCCTCCTCTTCACCCTCCCTCTTCTGACCTTGGACCATTGTGCTTATTTCCACACTCTAAAGTCTAAAGAAAAGTCTAATGTGCAGGGAGTGAATGTATAAGTGGGATAACTTAGAACTAGCATGAATGAATGTTGAGGAAGGAGCTGCAGATGCTGGTATAAACTGAAGATAGACACAAATAGCTGGAGTGACTCAGCAGGCCAGGCAGCATGTCCGGAGAGAAGGAGTGGAGAGACCCGAAACGTCACCCATTCCTTCTCTCCAGAGATGCTGCCTGTCCGCTGAGTTACTCCAGCTTGTTGTGTCTAGCGTGAATGGATGGTCCGTTGATACTCGGTGAGCTGTATCTTTTAGTCAATCAATCAATTATCATTTCACATTGGGAGTAGATATTTTATTGTACATTTTTGTAAGAGTTTAATTTCTTCGTGTTCTAACATTTCAACATAATGTAATGCATTTCAAACATTGCCATTACGTTCATAAATTCACACAAGCAAATAAATTGTGAAGTGCACTAATTGGCAAATATATTCAAACTGTAATTGGCCAGAGTTGACCACATTGCTTCCACATTGAGGTCTTGGCATCAGTGAATTCAAACTATGAGACTTGCTCACATGGCATGTGATGGTTTCCATGTTGATCAGAATAGGGAGACTTATGACAAGAATTCTACTCTCGGATGAGGAGACTCCTAAGAAGAGTAAGGGAAAGCAATCTGTTAACCGGGGGGGGGGTGTAGGAGAGCAATCAGGACTTTTGTATTCGTCCGTCAAACATATACCATGCTTCATCTAAATGTTATCATTTTTAACAGATTTAAAATACTTGTCGTTGGGGAAGAAGGGAGTGAAGTCCAAAAGCAAGATGTCATAAAAAGGTAATTTATCTATGGATTTTTATGGACTTTAAAGTATTGGCTAAAAATCATCATGGATAATTGAACGTTGATTTCTCTCATTTCAAGTAATACCAGCATTTGCTCTCCCTCTTCCTCCACCACCCCCCAGTCGTCCTAATTCCACTGTTTGTATCCTTGTATCCCTTTGTTATCATCTCTTCCCCAACCAATTCTGGGCTCCACCCTTCCATTGTCATCTGTTACCAGCCCTGCTATTTTCTTACCTCCAGTTCCCTCCCCTCTACTTTCACTCTGAAGAAGGGTCCTGACCCAAAACATCACCAATCCTTTTCCCCCAGAGATACTGCCTGACCGGCTGTGTTACTCTCGCAATTTGTGTCCATTATATGGATATTACAAGCTTAGGTGGGTATCTTGGTCAGCATGGACAAATTGGGCCAAAGGGCCTGTTTCATGTTGTGTGACCCTTTGATTCCTGCACGGGTTTTGTTTCCTGGCACACACAGACAGTCAGCTTATAAAGTGCAGGGAAAGGTACGGTCAGGGAAGGTGCTTTTGATCTGAAATCCCTCCTCTCTTGCAGCTCAAAAACATTGGAATAAATGTTGATGTTTGGAGATAATATAACAGTCGTAGAACCATAAAGCAGCAAAGCAGGCCTTTGCCCCAACTCGTCCATGCCAACCAACATGCCCATCCAAACTAATATCATGTGTCCGCATTTGAAGCATATCCCTCTTTTTCTCAGTCCTTGTACCTGTCCAAATGTCTGTTAAATACTGTTATTATACTTGCCTCAACCGCTTCCTCTGTCAGCTCGTTCCATATACATTCCACCTTCCATGTTCAAAAAGTTATCCCTCGGGTTCCTATGAATTAATACCCCTCTCACCTTAAACTTATGCTTTCTAGTTTTTATTTCCCAAACCCTGGGGGGGAAAAAAGACGTGTCATATCTAGCAAACTTTGTCAGTCCTTCCTATCTTTCATTCTGTAAATTTGTAGCTTGTGATTCAAGTGTTTGCAGCATTTCCTATTAAAATGATGATTGTTTCTGCTTCCACCACACTTTTAGGCAGTAGCTTCCAAAGCTGCTGCTTACCTTTGGGTGGATATTTTAGAATCATAGTCATACAACATGAAACAAGCCCTTTGGCCCAATTCATTGATGCTGACCAAGATACCTACCTAAGCTTGAAATATCCAAAATAGACACGAAGTGTTGGAGTGACTCAACTCTTCTGTTGAGTCACTCATAAATATACCTTAAATCAATGCCCCTTGATTGTCCAGCAAAGGAAGTATGTCAACCTCTTCCATTTTGTTTAAGCCTTTTACATTATGTTGTTAGCCCCCTCTGAAACAACGTCAGCCTATTCAGTCTGAAGAAGGGTGTCAACCCGAAACATCACTTATCTATGTTCTCCAGAGATGCTGCCTGACCCGCTGAGTTACTCCAGCACTTTGTGTCCAGCTTAATCAGTCTGTACAGACCTATAATCCACCATCCCTGAGGCAATCACTTTGTAAACATCCTCAGCACCTCTCGAAGCAGCTCGACAGTCTTCTCCAACAATCATAGAACTCTCCTGTTTTTCCCCCCATTGACTTCAGCACAAATACAATCTGAGATCTATGTATAACAAGTTGTTAATTCACTATTGCTCATTTTATTGTCACACAATATTGAGCCATTGCAGCGCAGTGGCAGAGCTGCTGCCTCACAGAGACAGACAAACGGCTTCAAACTCGGGTGCTGTCTGTACAGAGTTTGCACGTTCTCCCTGTGCCTGTGTGGATTTTCTCCGGGTGCTCCTGTTTCCTCCCACGCTCCAAAGTCATATAGGCTTGTAGGTTAATTGGCTTTAGTACATAAACATTGTAATTTGTCCCTAGTGTGTATGAGAGTGTTAGTGTACAGGGTGATCGCTGGTAGGCGCAGACTCGGTGGGCCGAAGGGCCTGTATCCGCGCCAAATCTTTAAAGTCTATCATGGTCATGCAGCCCATCAAGCCTGCCCAGTTTTCCACTGAAGTCATGGTAAATCTTAACCTCATCTTTACTTTTTCTGTACCATCCCATTACCAGTGATTTCTCTGAAAGACCAAAAATCTAATCTCAACTCTAAATATGTTCAGTGACTCGTTCTCCATAAGACTTCGGTGCAATATTCCATGGATTCACGATTCTCTGAAAGAAGGAATTCCAATTAATTTCTGTATTCAACAGGTGATCCCTGTTCAATTCCCCCAGGCAGGAACATTTGGAGAGTTTAGTGGATAGCAATTGTTTGTCAAAACCAGCAATCCTTTTCCAGGTCCAACTGATAAAATACTTAGTGCGATATCGTGTCTTTCAAAAACCTGAAGTTAACTTTTTTTTTCCTTTTGTAGCATTGACGATATTCATTATTTGGTTCTGCAAAATTTTATTCAGAGCACCCTGGCTCTATCCGATACACAGATGAAATCATGTCAGTCCTTTCAGGTATTTATGCATCTCGAATTACAAAATCGATTAGTGTCTTTTTAATGAACCTTTCAATTAAAAATCTACCCTTGGTTTGAATTAGATTTTAAGTAAGATGTATAAAATCATGAGAGGATTAGATTGGGTAGATGCACAGAATCTCTTGCCCAGAGTCGGGGAATCGAGGACCAGAGAACATAGGTCATAGATTCAAAGTGAAGGGGAAAAGATTTAATAGGAACCTGAGGGGTAACTTTGTCCTACAAAGGATGATGGGTGTATGGAACAAGCTTTAAAGGAGGTAGTTGAGGCTGGGACTATCCCAATGTTTAAGAAATAGTTAGACAGGTACATGGATAGGACAAATTTGGAGGGATATGGACCAAGCACAAGCAGATGGGACTAGTGTAGCTGGGACATGTTGGTCGGTTTGGGCAAGTTGGGACGAACAGCGTGTTTCCCTACAGTATCACTCTATGACACTATGTGAAAAGGAAACCACTCCACCTCCTGCCCTTGTATTGAAATATGCCCTGGTTCTGCAGCAGTAATCACAGCAATGTTTAGCGTCCTTGATTCCAAGTTTCTCCACCAGTTTCATTGTCCAAGAAATCATTTGAACTGGTGGTGTCCCTTTCAGCTACTTGTATGTGCATAAAATATGCCAAATATCTATTATTTTCTGGTTTAGTTGATTTTTCTAATGATTTATTAATGGCCATTCAGCAAACGCGCTGAACATTTAAAAATAATTATAGGTATTATAGTAGAAGTGGCACAGCTGGTAGAGCCGCTGCCTCACAGCACCAGGGACACTGGTTCAATCCTGACCTCGGGTACTATCTGTGTGGAGTTTGCATGCTCTCCTGCGACTCTGGGTTTTCTCCTACGCCACGTGCAGATTTGTAGGTTAATTGGCCTCCGTAAATTACCCCTAACCTGCAGAGAGTGGATGAGAAAGTGGGATAACATAGAACCAGCATGAAAGGTGATCGATGGTCGGCGTGGACTCAGTGGGCTGAAGGGCCTGTTTCCAAGCTATATCTAGGTATGTTACAATACTTACCTTGAGCGGCGCTGCAGTTCTGCCACTCCCCATGTGCGCGACTTTGGAGCCTTTCAGAGGGGGGCGGGTTTAAAATGCCGATTTTCTCCACACAATTCAAGTCGATCCATCTCAAGGGATTTTGTCGCTAAAGAGAAATCGCTCTGACATTTGATTTGTGAAGGTATTTTTAAACTACGCTAGAGTAATTTAAAAATCATCTTCTAAAGCTGTGAGCGCCGACAACGAGAAGGATTTTACGTAGGGGATAAAAGAAGGTACACAGTTTATTTTTACATAAAAACATGGTTCTTAGGGAGCATTTAATCAAATTTTCATGTTGCGAAAAGGGGACAAAAAATATATACGAACCGGCAGTGTTCACCGCAAACCACAACGTTCCAATCCACTGCGTTCCACTAAACAGGGCTCCCGCTTAACTTTTTTTCCCTGTTGCCGGCTTTTTAAGTTGCCAAATGACAGTTTAGGTGGTAATTTAAGATGGCTTGCATGACGTATACGATAATGTGCTCGGACGAAGTGCGTAGTTACCAGTCGGAATTATACTCAATGAAGCATTCACATATTATTTCTGCTTCAAATAAAGTCACAAACTAAACATATTCACCAATCAAGACATGAAATATACCACAATGACATGCAGCAAAATTATACGACAGTATCTCAACTCTTTTAACACGTTGCAATTAATGCAATTTCTATTTGTTCTTTCCACTTCCAAACAAAAATGTGGTTGGATTATTCAGCGTATGATCAACCTGTGTCAATAAATCCTGGACCATGGTAACATATATGCGGACGTATAGTTGTAAATGTTGCTCATTATAATAACTACAGTACTGATTCTCCATATTAAGAGCATTGATTTGCCGTTAAAATGAATTCTGTAATAACGTGTCAATGGCAGCAGTGACAATCGACCACTGCGGTTTTAATGTTTCACGTGTTCACAATTTAATTAATCCATCTTTATGGATTAAAACAAATAATAACCTTGGGAATTAAAACACATTTGATCGTATTCCGTTATCAACCATAGTCAATGTTCGCTCTGAAGAATTTCTAGCACAATAGGGTCAGGGAGGGGTGTGTGTGTGAATCAGTGCGGGGTGGATAGATGGCTGGGGTTTTGGTGGGGGGGGGGGGTGTTAGAAGGCAGTCAGTGCAGAATGGATGGATTGAGGCAGGTGAATTAATACGTGTTGGTTGGAGTAGGTAAAATTGTGAGGGGAGAGCACTGGGTATGTCAGTGGTGTTGAATGGGGTCCCATTCAGTACGGGATGGATGGGGGTAGACAAAAGTGCTGGAGAAACTCAGCGGATGAGGCAGCATCTTTGGAGCAAAGGAAATGGGCAACGTTTCGGGTTGAGACCCTTCTTTAGACTGTTCCCCCCATTCTTCTTGAATGGGAGGATCAGTACAGGATAGATGGGGGAGGGGGAAGATCGGTACAGTGTGGAACGGAGGGTCTGTGAAGGATGAATGGGGGATCACTACAGGATGAATGAGGGGAAAGGAGGAAGGTGCAGGGTAAATGGAGGGTGGGTCAGTACAGGATGAATGCGTGGATTAGCACAGGATGGATGAGGGATCAGTACAGGATGGATGGAGGAGAAGTGTAGGATGGATGGGAAAGGGGTAAGTACAGGGTGAATTGGGGAACCAGTGTAGGATGGATGGGGGGCGGGGTGAGGGAGGAGGTGGTGATGGAGCCGCGGTCGCTGCTGCCGCTGTTCTGAGCCCGTCATTCGCTCCGACCCTTCCTCATCCCGCACCTAGTATCTTTGCCCCGCACAGCCGTCGCTGACACAAAACGTCGCGTTCCTTTTTTCCTGAGATGCTGCCTGGCCCGCGGAGTTACCCCAGTTTTTTGTGTCTATCTTCGGTACAAACCAGTATCTGGTTGCCAAGCCGGGCAAAATGACTTTAGGTTGCCCGGCGGTGCTTTGAGTGGTCAATGGCACCCGGGCAACCGCTAATTTCGTGCCCTGCTAAAACCCACTCGCAAGTTGATTTAAATGGCCATTAATTTATGGGAATTAAACACTAAATTCCTTCCATTTGACTTATAATTTCATGAAAATGAGATTTAAAAATCATGTTATATTGTGAATTATTGTGTGAATGTTATTTGGACACTTAGGCAATTTAAAAATGTTTATCTTTTCTTAAGAAATGGATAGATGTTTAGATCTAGTAATTGAATTTTGTAATTAGCTACAATTAGGTAACTAACTAATTATATGCTTTAATTTCAGGTCATCCAAGTAAGATTGTATCATATTTGTTTCAGAATGCTTCAACCTATAATAACTGAAAATTTCATTGAGTGCTCTTAATTTTTAAGAAAGTTATGGGCTTTTGACTGTCCTCGATCACTGCTTTTGAGTTAAGTCAATGGAAAGGCAATGGGGAACAAGATGCTAATTTCCGAGTATGCAAATGGCCATAACTTTTTTAATACTGAAGATATGAAAGTGAATTAGGTGTCAAATTAAACTTATTTTTATGCTTTATCTGATGGGATAAATTGCAGACTTGATTTTTTAAATCTCAAAATTTTGTAACATTGCTACTATATCTTTAAATCAGTCAATTTTTTCACAGAAATATTTCGAAGAATAGCTCATTTTTTATATGTACATATGATGATTAGCATTTCTACTTTAATTATACATGTATTTGGTTTAATTTTTAAACAATTACCTAAAACATTTACTGTGCATTTGCCAGCTGGCTCATTGCGCCAATACTTTGATGTGATTAGCTGTTCGGGATCTCAAAGCAGGAGCAAATAAAGGATCATAAGGCAGAATAAATCTGTAAAAATCACCCTTCACTGTTGCATTCAAGGCATTGATTCTGTTGTAAGTAACTTTTAAATCTGTTTTAGTCAGGAGGGACTATGAGATTTCTTGTAAAATATGCATTATTTCCCCAGACATTCCATCTTTATAAGCAATACAAGGATGACATCCTCGTGAAAGTGTTCCTCGAGTTCCAACAGCGGAGCTTGGTAAACCGTCGCAGAGTTAGTAAAGCGTTGGGGCCAAAGAAGAGCAGAGCGTTACCCTTTGCATCAATGTCCTATCAGTTGTCACAGACATACTACAGGTATGTGGTGGGACTTTTTCAGATGTGAGCATTATAGCTGCAAAAATCAGTCGGTTTCAGTTTAGTTTAATGATTTACAGCGTGGAAATAAGCCGTTCGGCCCGCCAAGTCCATGCTGACCAGCGATTCCGGCACACTAACCCTATCCTACACACACTAAGCACAATTTACAATTTACCAAGCCAATTGACAGCCAAAGCCAAAGAAAGCCAAAGCCGTTTCTGGAATGTGGAGGAAACCAGAGGTCCCGGAGAAAACCCATGCAGGTCACAGGGAGTACATACAAACATACAACCACCGTACAGACAGCACCCACAGTCAGGATCGAACCTGGGCCGCTGACACTGTAAGGCAATAACTCTACAGCTGCGCTGCCGTGCCACCCAAGATAGTGTAGATATACACAATACTGATTCTGCATTTGGCACCTATTCACTAAGTAGCCTGTGGCAATTAGATTTGTCATAAGCCTAAAGATCTTGTCATGAAGGCAAACAACACAGAAACAACTGTTCTGTTCACCAAATCCATGCAGGCTATCAAGTGCCCATTTGCACTATTTTCAGATTAGGAAGAGGGGGAGGTGCAACGAGACCTGGGTGTCCTTGTACATCTTCTTCTTCTTTCGTGTGGCGTGCACAGCCTAAAGTTGTAGGACAACTTGTTCTATTTGATCTTCCGTTTGTGCACGTCAAGTTGATTGCATTAGTCGAAACAGGGCGGAGCACGTGAAGGTTGCAATCTTCCACCCCTCCTTGTACATCAATCACTGAAAGTAAGCAGGCAGGCACAGCAGGCAGTAAAGAAAGCAAATGGCATGTTGGCCTTCAAAGCAAGAGGATGGGCACAAAAAGCTGGAGTAACTCAGTGAGACAGGCATCATCTCTGGAGAGAAGGAATGGGTGACGTTTCGGGTTGAGACCCTACTTCAGCAAAGAGGGGGAGGTTTGAGTGGGAAGGGATGAGTGAACCAGGGCGTTGTGGAGGGAATGGTTTCTACGGAAGGCTGAAAGGGGTGGAGATGGGAAAATGTGGCTAGTGGTGGGATCCCGTTGGAGGTGGCCGATATTTCGAGAGGATTTGAGTATAGGAGCAAGGAGGTCCTACTGCAGTTGTACAGGGCCCTGGTGAGACTACACCTAGAGCATTGTGTGCAGTTTTGGTCTCCTAATTTGAGGAAGGACATTCTCGTTATTGTGGCAGTGCAGCGTAGGTTCACCAGGTTAATTCCCGGGATGGCTGGCCCGACATATGGTGAAAGAGTGGATCGACTGGGCATATATTCACCAGAATTTAAAGGATGAGATGGGATCTTATAGAAACATATTAAATTCTTACGCGATTGGACAGGCTAGGCGCAGGAAAAATGTGGTTCACAGTTTATGAATAAGGGGTTAGTACTCAGTTTCGTACTGAGATGAGGAAAAACATTTTCACCCAGAGAGTTGTGATTCTGTGGAATTCTCTGCCACAGATGTCAGTGGAGGCCAATTCATTGAATGTTTTCAAGAGAGAGTTTGATAGCTCCTGGGGGTAATTTAATCAAGGGATATGGGGAGAAAGCAGGAATGTGACACTGATTTTGGATGATCAGCCATGATCATATTGAATGGCAATGCTGGCTCGAAGTTCGAATGTCCTACTCCTGCACCTATTTACTATGTTTCTATGCACTAACTATGTAGAAACAAGGAACTGCAGATGCTGCTTTACAAAAAAAGGACACTACGTGTAGGAGTAACTCTGCAAGTCAGGCACCGTCTCTGGAGAACATTGGTAGGTGACGTATGTAGGAAGGAACTGCAGATGCTAGTTTAAACCGAAGATAGACATAAAAAGCTGAAGTGACTCAGCGAGTCAGACAGCATCTCTGGAGAAAAGGAACAGGTCGAGACCCTTCTTCAGACTGAGTCGGAGGAAAGGGTAACGAGAAATATAGAGGGTGATATGGAGAGATATAGATCAGTGTTTTGAAACCGCATTGAACTTTCCTCAGAAGGCTTAGGAGGTTCAGCATGCCACCAACAACTCTCACCAACTTCTACAGATGCGCCATAGGAAGCATTTTATCAGGATGCGCCACAACATGGTTTGGGAACAGCTCCATCCAAGCTGACCTGCATCCACAAAACATCGCAGGAAATTGTGGATGCAGGTCAGACCGTCACACAAACTCAACCTCCCTTCCAGAGTCTCCATTTCTATATAATTGCCATGACTAGGAGTCTAGGACAAGAGGGCATAGCCCCAGAATAAAAGGACGCAGCTTTAGAAAGATGAGGAGGAATTTCTTTAGGCCAGAGTTTGGTGAATCTGTGGAATTAATTGCCACATACACTGTGGAGGCCAAGTTATTACAGGCGGAGACTGACGTATTCTTAATTAGTGAGGGGATCCAGTTATGGGGAGAAGGCAGGAGAGGGAAAGATTGATCAGCCTTGATTGCATGGGGAGTAGACGTGATGGGCTGAATGGCCTACTTTGCTTCTATGACTTATGAAAGACAGTTTTATTGTTTTTGTGTGTTAATGATGTGCAGTACTGTTTTTATTCTGCATTCTCAGAACTCTTAAACATTATGTAATATTTCTTGTGGATGATTTATTCCAGGAACTTCGTCTGGCGTTTTCCAAGTAATATATGTTCTGAATCGTACAAGTTTTTACAAAAGCTGAAGACTGCAGGAATGGAGGACCTCCCAAACATCTTCTCCTTCCAGGATAAGGATGCACCAGTTGAGACTGACATGCTCACCTACCCTCTGGATGGAAATGGTGGCTGCTGTGTGGCCACAGTGTCGTTGTTTATCCTCGGGCTGTTGTCTTTCCACGTCTCAATCCCCGAGCAGATTGTGGTTGTGGACAGTACGTTGGTAGACAATGAAGTTATAAAAAGGTATGGGCATATGATTTTCATAAGGTCATAAGGAATAGGAGTAGAATTAGGCCATTCGGCCCATCAAGACTACTCCGCCATTCGATCATGGCTGATCGATCAACCCCATTCCCCTGCCTTCTCCCCATAACCTCTGTCACCTGTACTAATCAAGAATCTATCTATATCTGCCTTAAACATATCCACTGACATCTGTGGCAAAGAATTCCACAGATTGACCACCCTGTGACTAAATTCATCCACTTCATGGATACTTCCTCAAGCTTGTATAGCTTTGTAAATCCTACTCTCATTTATAGAGCCATACAGCATTCCATATACCCACCATCCTGTGTGAAAATGTTTCCTATTGAATCTTCCCCCTCACCTTAAAACTGGTAAAAGATTACTATGGAAATATCTTGATCTTTTGCTTTCTATTATTAGTATTGTGCATACTCGTGTTTTCTACCATGTTGAACATTTTCAGAAAAAGGAGGAATGAACTGGTACATCATGGCGTCTGCATTGAGTATGTCCAGACCGCATAGTTTATCATCAACAGAACACTTCTCTTGCTTTAGCTCAGCTGGAATACTTTGAGCTTTCAAATAATTAACCTTGCTTTAATATGTTTTAGGCACAAAGTGCTGGAGTAACTCAGCGGGTCAGGCAGCATCTCTGGAGAACATGGACTTTTATTCAAACTGGAAGTAGACTCAACACTGATCAGACTGAAGAAGGGTCCCCACACGAAACGTTACCTATCCATATTCATTCAGGAATGCTGCCTGATCCACATAGTTACTTCAGCGCTTTGTGTTTTCTTTTGTAAACCAACATGCGCAGTTCCTTGTTTCTACATTCTTCGTATGTTTTAGGTTGGGGAAGGAAGGCTTGGACGACGATGAGGAAGATGACATGGAAGAGGTTGGAAATAAGCCCAAATTTGAAGTGAAGGCTCCTCAGGCCTCGCATACTAACTACCTACTGATGAGAGGGTATTATGCACCGGGCATAGTGAGCACACGTAACCTTAATCCAAATGACAACATTGTGGTAAACTCCTGTCGGGTGAGGCTAAAAGTCCGTTCTACGCCAGCGCAAGGAAGCTTGAGCACCCACGGTGGTAAGTCCGTAAGCTTCAGAATGCTATTTTTTGCACTACCATAACAATTGAACCTCTCCGTTTAAATTATTTTTCGTCCAAGTTTACACATTCTTTGTAATTGATTATTTGTTGCTTCTTTTACTCACCGGTCAAACTAGTTTAACTTTTCATCATGTGACACACACACACACACGCACACAGATCTAGTCACTGTCCAAGCTCATTCTGAAGGAATATCTGTTGATTGGATTGATTGAAAGACGGCATGAAAACAGGCCCTTTGGCCCAACGAGAACATGCAGACCATCGATCACCTTTTTCCACCAGTTCTATGTTATCCCTCTCTCGCAGCCACTTCCTACACACTAGGGACAATTAACTTACAAACCCACACGTCTTTGGTATGTGGGAGGAAACCAGAGCAGCCAGAAGAAATCCCGACTTGAGACTTGTTCATCCTTGTATAAATTGCGAGGGAGAGGGAAGGGCACCAGTGTCTAAGGAACCAGATTTCGTCACAGGGACCTAAGGTGGTGGCCTTAACCTTCCTAGTGTTTTTGGTGGAAGGAAACCCCTCATCCAGGATGTTGAACGATTAGGGCCGGCACGATGACGCTGCGGGAGAGTTGCTGCCGTACAGCGCCAGAGACCCGGGTTCCATACTGACTACAGGTGTTGTCTGTGTGGAGTTTATACGTTCTCCCTGTGACCGCATGGGTTTCCTCCGGGTGCTTCGGTTTCCTCACACACTCCAAAGATGTTCGGGTTTGTAGGTTAATTTGATTTTGTTAATTTTAAATTGCCCCTAATGTAGTTGCTAGAGTATGAGGTTATCGCTGGTTGGCGCGGACTCAGTGGTCTGAAGGACATGTTTACATGCTGTATCTCTAAAGTCTATAAGATTTGGAAGGTGATTTCCTAGTTTATATACCATTGCCATTGATACCAGTAAATCAGCTGCATTATACCTCAATTTATTAACAAAAATATTTACATTAAAGACCGTGGTGCTTCTTATTTTGTTGCCACAATTTGCAGTGATATTTGTCATTATAATTTAGTCCTTGTTCTGAATGCTTCTCTTTCTTTGACTGTTTTGATACATGCAATTATATCTGAAATGTTCAACCTCCTGCTTGCTCCTGAAGCAGATCCAGCCACTTTGTTTGAGACGGCCTCAGGACCAGATGCTCTTCCTCAGACATTCACAAAGGTGCTGAAGCCCAGCTCTTATGAGTATGGAGGGGAGAAAGTTCAAAAGCGCTTTGTGAATGAGCTTGGGTACAGTCCCGAGGATCTGACTGCCGTGCAGGAAATCTCCAGTGCGATTGAAGCCTGTTCCACCTTTGGGATGGAGACAACAAAACTAGTGCAACAATTTATTCAGTATGAGGAGGTGCTGAATGCAAGGACCAAGACATTAAAGCAATACCTGCAGGTTTGTCATAGTCATAGAGTCTTTTTAATGTAGTTTAAAGACAAAGCGCAGAAACAGGCGCTTCAGTCCACCGAGTCCTCGCCGACCAGCGGTCCCTACACACTAACACTATCCTACACGCACTAGGGATAATTTACAATTATACCAAGCCAAGTAGCCTACAAACCTGTACCTTTGGTTTAGTTTAGAGATACAGCACGGAAACAAGCCCCTCGGCCCTCCGAATCGGCGTCAACCAGTGATCCCCCCACACTAACGTTATCCTACACGCACAGGAGACAGTTTACAATTATACCAAGCCATTTGGAGTGTGGGAGAAAACCTAAGATCCCAGAGAAAACCCATGCAGGTCACGGGGAGAATGTACAAACTCCGTACAGATAAGCACCCGGAGTCAGGATCAGATCCAGGTCTCTGGTGCTGTAAGGCAACAACTCAACTGCTGCGCCACCATGCCACCCTTATTGAGTCTTACAGTGTGGAAGCAGGCTCTTTTGCCCAATTTGCCCACATCAGCCAGCACGTCCCATCTACACTAGTCTTACCTGTCTGCGTTTGGCCCATATCCCTTCAAACCTGTCCTATCCATGTGTTTGTCTTAAACACAAAATATTTATAGACAATTCCTGGGTAATTAAATGTAATTTAATTTAAATCGTGATGATCTGTAAATGAGTCCGCTAAATGGTTTAGTTAAAATAACATTTATTTTAATTTAGTAATATTTGCTATTTGTAAAAAAAAATACAATTATTTACTTTCAAGCCATTTGAGTTTGTGGCCAGTGTATGCTGATTGTAAGCTATCTTTTCCTGAAAAACGAACAGATTTTTGGCACTGAAACCAAACTTGGGGTCCAGTATAAAGAAGGACAGTCTCGCTACCTGCTGACAAACTTTTTGTTTACTCAATGTTAGCACGGTGTTGTGTGCAGATCTGGTAATCCTACCTAAGGAAAGATGTGCAAAGGAAGAGAGAGATTAGGTGAAGGGAACCGAAGAGCGATACAAAATACTGGCCTAACTCAGCAGGTCAGGCAGCATCTCTAGATAGATGGAATAGGTGAAGTTTTGGGTCGGAACCCTTCTTCAGTCCAATGAAGGGTTCCAACTCAAAACGTCACCTATTCCTTTTCTCCAGAGATGCTGCCTGACCTGCTGAGTAACTGCAGTATTTTGCGTCAGTCTTTGATATAAACCAGCATCTGCTGTTCCTTCCTACACATTAGGTGAGCGGATTCCAGAATTGCTAAATGGAAGCGTTGAAGAACAGATCAAATAATTGCAGAAATTCTTTGCTATTAACAATGTGTTGGAATTGCTTTTAATATGTAGTTTGTTAAATGTGTACGGTGATTTTGACGTTTGCTTCTGTTTTGCAGGATTTGAAAGTGTTGGACCAGATCGTAGTAGTCGGCAGCTCAGCAGCACGGGTGGTGGCAATAACGCATGCTCATCCCTGGCTGCTTCATCCATTTCGTGTCTGGAAAAGTGGGGAGAAGTCTGTGTCTCTGAGTTCACCCGAGGGGGGGTCCAAAAGCACCTCTGAAATAAGCCCTTTAGAATCTGACACAAGAAACATTCCGCCCAGTGAGCAAACTGACACGCATAAGAAGAGTATAAAGTCTGATTTTAGTTCAATCGTTACAAAGGAGAGTGTTGAAGAGCACGGTTTGGCGTCCACAACTGCACAGGATGTCTGTGCGAGTCATGTGTGTACAGTGGCAGCGAATAGGAAAAGATCTATTGAGGAGATTGGCGCTGGAAACATTGACCGTGAGCGTCCTTGTAAAAGATCTTGTCAGGACAGTTACACTTCTGAACTAAAGAGGGATTCCTCAAATCGGGACAATCCAGACAGCACATCAGATGAAACAAGCAGCAAACTCTCCCAGCACCAGTTCCCTTCTACTTCTTCACTAGGAGCTAATCTTGTCAAATACCCGGATTTGCAGAGTGAGCCAGTAAGGCCAGGTTGTGAACAAGATGGGAACAGAGATGAAAGTTGTGAGGGGCTTAACTCTTCACTTGATGTTAAAGGTCTGAGGGCCTCTTCCAAAATGACTGCTGCGAAGGATAGGGGACAACAAGGTACCCAGTTGGTGCAAGAAGAAGCTGCCCAAGCGGAGAGCACAGTGAGTGAGGGAAACACTGAAGCAGTACATGCTATGCGTGGGCAGCTTCTCAAAGGCGATGGATCTGTGGTGAATTCAGGGGAGGATTTACAGCATGGTGAAAATCCTCAAATGAATCTGAAGCAGGACAGATCAGGACTTCAGGAGGAAGGTAATTGGAGTCTATAGAATGTGCATCAGGGTAACTGTACAGTACTTGATCACTGGAGCATTAGGTGATGTTATTTTAAACTCGTCTGATTTTTGAAATTTTAATTTGTTATCCTTTGCACCTTTATGTAGTAGTAAACTGTGCCGTGTAACGTTTGACTCGGGGAAAGCTCTTTAAATATTTATGGTATCAGAGTTATCTTTGCATCCTGTAATCTTTTTACAATACATTTTGAGTTTACAGATACAATGTGGAAACAGTCCCTTCAGCCCACAGAGTCCACGCTGACCACCGATCACCCATTCACTCTAGTTGTATGTTATCCCACTTTCACATCCTGCTCATTAGCGGCAATTTACAGAAGTCAATTAACCCACATACCTGCATGTCTTTGAACTGTGGGAGAAAACCAGAGCACCCGGAGAAAATCCAGGCAGTATCACGGGGAATTTACAAATTCCACACAGACTGTACCCGTAGTCAGGATTGAACCTGGGTCTCTGGCGCTGTGAGGCTCAGCACCACTGTGCCTCCCCTAATTAATTTCCTTCAATATTGTAAACATTGTAAAAAATTAAAATTCCACCGTGAACTGCATGTAGTGGAACAAATATAATCACATTCTGCATCTGGCAACTCCCTCCAATTCATGCTTCTCAGACAGGAAGGTAGACAGATATGAGACATCCCTGTGGAAGGTTGGGCGATTACTGCAGGGCCTCAGCTTGGTAAGAAGGAACTGCAGATGCTGGTTTAAACCGAAGATAGACACAAATAGCTGGAGTAACTCAGCAGGACAAGCAGCATCTCTAGAGAGAAGGAATGGGTGACGTTTCGGGTCGAGACCCTTAAGGTACTCTCCAGATATGCTGCCTGTCCGGCTGAGTTACTCCAGCTTTTTGTGTCTTTACTCAGATTGGTAAGATGCACAGTCTCAGGCCCATCAGTGCTGGTGGATGTGTGGGCGTCTGTGGATTCTGAGACATTAACTTGTACTATTGGATGAGTAACCCAGAGTCATAGTTATGGAATCATACTGCATGGTAACAGGCCCTTCAGCCAACTTGTCCGCACCGACCAACTTGTGTCATCTACACTAGTCCAACCTGCCTGTGTTTGACCCATATCCCTCTAAACCTGTCCTATCAAGGTTTCATAAACACATCCTGGTAAATCTTCTCTGCACCCTTTCCAGCTTGAAACCAGAGGTTTTACATAATGGTCTAGAGATGAGTTCAAAGCCCACCACAGTGGCTAGTAAATTTAAATGCAGTCAATGCAATAAATCTGCAATTAAAAATAATAAAATATCTGAACATTTTTAAAAGAATAACACATCTGAGATATAAAGAGAATCTGAAATGTGAAAAAAATAAACATCTGAAATAAATGCAAAAGAAATTAGCTGACATTTGTTCAAAAATGCAAAACATTTTCATATCCCTCGGCCTTCTTAGCTTTGTCACTATTTCTACGCACTGAATCTTAAGTTATTTTTTCTTCTCTAGTTTTTTCCTGAGTATTAGGTTTCCTTAATACCTGGTTTAATTAATAAAGGTTGTGGAGTTGGGGAAAATTAAAGATGTGTTCTTCATGTTGAAACATTTGATTCTGCTTTGTGCAAGTTAAAGTTGCCTTTAATCTTTCATTGCAGGGGATTCAGTCAAGGAGAATGTAAAGATAGAAGGTATCTTGCAAAGCGAATCAGACAAGTAGGTGTTTAACATTATTACATTTCAATATATTAATCGAAGTAGGGAAATCTTCAATCTGGAATTTGAGATTATGCAATAATCAAGTCTGTTTTTATAGTTTAGTTGAGATATACAGCGCGGTAATAGGCCCTTCGCCCCACCGAGTCCGCACCAACCAGTGATCACCGTACATTAGCACTATCCTACATACTAGGGACAATTTACAATTTTTACCAAATTCATTTAACTTACAAACCTGCAAGTCTTTAGAATGTGGCTGGAAACCGGAGCCATGGGAATAACGTACAAACGCCATGCAGACATCACCTATTGTCAGGATAAATCCTGGGTCTCTGGTGCTGTAAGGCAGCAATTCGACCGCTGCGCCACTGTGCCGCCCCATTATACACAAGATCTCACAGCATTTTGATTAAATTGCAAAACACACGAAGAGCTGGAGTATCTCAGCGGGCCTGGTAACATCTCTGGAGAACATGGATAGGAGACGTTTCGGGTCCAGATATAGACAAACTGGTGCTGCAATTTTCATACTGAAGAAGAGGCCCGACCCGAAACGTCGCCTTTCCCAGCTCTCCAGAGATGCTGACTGACCTTTGGACTTACTCCAGCACTTTGTTGTGTTTTGCTCATTGTGTTAGCAGTTTGTGATCCCAGCATCTCCAGTTCCTTGTGTCTACTTGATTGAATTGCATTTGGTTAGCTCGGACATATACAAACAGGTCCTATCATTTGTTAAATGAGGATACTTGCATGACTGGATTGTGTACTGTTTCAGGAAACTGTAACATGTTGATTAGAGTGTTTCGCAGTTCCCAAACCTGGGAATTGGGCCAATCTTGTCAGTCACACTGTTGGCCCCTGGAAGAGGTGGAATCATTGGATTCTCTGATATTGGCCAGCAAGTTCTAGGTTGAAGCACAACTCAATAGCAACAACCAATAGACCATCCACTGAATGGACGTTCAGTCCTTCTACATTTCCATTTCCCACAGGAAAGCCTTAAAGCCCACCATTTATTTCCTCTGCAGAACCAGGCCCCCATCCCCTCATCTTTACTGTGGATGTTCAGTCACTCTGTACCCCATCCCCTCACCAAGAAGGCCCTAAAGCCCTCTGTTTCTTCCTGGACCACAGAACCAGGGTTCTGTAGTTTTTCATACCTCTAGTTTCCCTCTCCCCTGACTGAGTCGAAAGAAGGGTCTCGACCCAAAACGCCACCTATTCCACTTCTCCAGAGGTGCTGCCTGTCCCGCTGAGTTACTGCAGCATTTAGTGTCTACAGTGTAAACCAGCATCTGCAGATACTTCCTACACAACAGACCATCCAGGTTGGATGGGGATGCTGTGATTGAAATGCCATTGTCAAGGATTCAAAGTTCATAAAGCAAAATAAAGTGGCAAAATAGATTACTTATTTATTCTAAATGCCATTTTCATGAAGTAACCTCTTTTCTGGTCAAATCTTGCAGAGAATACGAGCAGATTAGTTTCTTCTGCCATCCCTGGAGAATTGTTGATGGGAGCCTGAATAAACCTGTCTGTAAAGGAATGATAGAAGCTGTGCTGTACCACATCATGGCAAAACCTGGCATCACAGAACAGAAACTAATAAGCTACTACAGTGCTGTTCTGCAGCCTGTGATTGTGATGGAGTTATTACAGGTGAGTTTTCTGGAGTGTTTTTCTGTTAGAGATACTGCATGGAAACAGGCCCTTCAGCCAATCGCGTCCATGCCAACCATTGATCAACCCGTACACTAGTTCTATGTTATCCCAATTTCGCATCCTACAGGCTAGGGACAATTTACAGATGCCAATTAACCTACAAACCTGTGGGGGGGGGGGGGGGGGGTGTCAGGACCACACACTTTGTAGCTGATGAGAGGACGGTTCACTTGCCTGATGGCTGTTGGGAAGAAACCGTCCATGAATCTGAGGTGTGTGTCTTCACACTTCTGTATCTCTTGCCTGATGAGAGAGGGGAGAAGAGGGAGTGACTGGGGTGAGACTGGTCCTTGCTAATGCTGGCAACTTTGCCATGGTGGTGCAAAGTGTAAATGTAAATGTAGTTTCATTGCATATATGAATATACTAGACTAAGTGGGACCCGTTGGGTCCCAGCATCACACGGGAGGGCTGGTCATCCAACCATATTGCTGGCCAGTGATTGGGGGGGGGATGGGATGGGGAAGGCTTTCTGTTGCGCTAGTTCGTACTATTTGTTATTTGTTGATCACACACACCCTCCACCTCACGCAGACTCTCACACACAGAATCTCTCACGCACAGAATCACACACACACACGGGGACACACACACAGGGACACACACACACACACACACACACACACACACACACACACACACACACACACACACACACACACACACACACACTCATTCACACCGACACACACACACACACACACACACACTCATTCACACCGACACACACACACACACAGACACGCACACACAGACTCATTCTCTCTCTCACACACACAGACTCATTCACACACACAGACTCATACATACACGCACACACACCCACCCCCATTACTCACACACACTCACCCAATACTAAAATGCCAAGTAACTTCAGAACGTGTTGAATATACAGTGTGTAAAACGAATATTGCTGCTGAAGCAAAAACGTGCTTTAAATAACATCCAACAAACACACTCACCATAGACAGAGCAGTCAGCTCTCTTGAATGATTCAACGGCGCCTGCACTCGGCGTCATCTTGACCCTCTCGCTTCTTGCCACGAACCAGAAATGACGCACTCAGCGTCAGCATGCCACTAACCGGAAATGACATCATCGGCGCCATCTTGTAACTAAGCGAAAATCACAGAATGAGCGCCAATTTTGAAATTAAACTAATAAAATGTTTATTCACGCTTTATCCATCAGAAAACTGTTGCAAGCAAGCCCTTTAAAAGCCAAGCCAATTAGACAAAAACACTTTGCAAGCCAACAAAACACATATGCTGAAAGCCCTTTAAAAAGCCAACCTAATTGGGCAAACACTTTGCAAAGAACAAACACATTTGCTGAAAACCACATCCCGGGGACTCGCCGTGGAGTAGACGTGCGTTCAGTGTTGTTTGCAGCACAGAGAGCCGTGGCCCTCTCGCTTCCTCTGTCTGGCAGAGACTGAGTGAGCCACGACACTTCCAGGTTTTATAGTCCCTCCCCCTGCCGCCAGCGGGGGCAGCAGAGAGAATGGCGAAATTTTTTAAAACGTTAATATCTTTCTGATTTTTCATCGATGGGTAAAGCCCTCCAGTCCGGCGGAGGGTGGCTCTGAGCGAGGTGGCCAAAAATGACGGCCGTAAGTGGTGGCATTCTCTCGGAAATCACATCGCAATGAGTCAAAAGCGATCAAGATCTTACTTTTAGTAATATAGATTTTCTGGAGTGGCTTTCACTGTGTTGAGGTGGGAGATGCTCCATTCACTAATAGATGGTTTGGTGGTTTAACCAGTTAAGCTCAGTGTAATATTGTTACCTTCATAGTTACTTCATTAATTATGGCCAACAAAACCTCTGCTCTAGAAATAACACCACCTCTCTTGATGTATTCAATGGAATCAAGGGATATGGGGAGAAAGCAGGAATAGGGTTCTGATTATGGATGATCAGACATGATCGTATTGAATGGTGGTGCTGGCTTGAAGGGCCGAATGGCCTATTCCCGCAACTATTTTCTATGTTTCTCTCATTACAAATGCTGAGAACATTGCTGTTGAGAGAGTTTTATTGTCATGTGTCCCAAACAGAACAATGAAATATAAATACATATCAATAATAGTACAAAAAGACAAAACCAATGCCCCCAAGTCAATATAGTTCAGAGCTTATTTGGAGGTTGTAATGTTTAATAGCCTGATGGCTGTAGGGAAGAAGCTGTTCCAGAACCTAGATGCCACAGTTTTCAGGCTCCTGTATCTTCCAAATAGCAGGAGTGAAATAAGTGTGTAGCCAGGGTGGTGTGGGTCTCTGATGATGCGACTCCTGTAGCTCCCTTTGATAGTGGGAAAGTCAGTACCTGTGATGTACTGGGCACTGTTCACCACTTTTTGCAGTTGTCTTCGCTTCTGGAAGTTCAAGTTGCCGAACCAGGCCGTGATGCAACCAGTCACTATCTTCAGTTTACGGAATAGTGTTTAAGGTCATATTGCAGTAAAGATTTCTGCCTTACGTCACTGATGAGACACTGAATTCAGAATTTAAAAGATAGTGTTTCCTAACCCGAAATGTCTGCTCTCATTCCCAGGGTCTAGAAGCCGTTGGGTGCATTCAGAAACGCTACTTAACCAAAAGCAAGCCGGTGTCCTTGTTTTCCACTCCAACAGTTGTTTCCGAGTTGCAGGAGCACAAGTTGTCTGAGACCACCACTGTATTTTATGAGCCAACCATCGACTGTGTGATCAAACTCAGCAGAGTCTTTCCACACGAATCAAACTGGAACAAGTGGATACAGTAATGTTACCGTTTACCTTTGGTCTTCACATGAAGAACCTCTCTGTAAGTGCTGTGACTGCTCCTGTACACACAGTTTGCAAACTTGCATAACTATATTTATAGAACAGTTGAAGATCCATTTAAGAGGAAATAACCCTGGATTACTTGAGAATGCAGAAATAAATCTTTTTACCAAAACTCACAGACTGCGTTTTAGTTTGCAATCCACCTTACATCATTTCCATACCCCCAAGCTCTCAGCTTTCCCTCCCCCCACCCCCGCACCACACCACCAAACTATCAATGTGAAGAAGGGTCCCAACCAAAATTGTTGCCTGTCCATGCCCTCCTGAGATGCTGCCTGACCCATTATTACTCCAGAACGTTGTGTTTCTAGCTCAAGATCACAGCATCTGCAATTCTTTATGTCTATCATTTTAATCCTATTGTATTCATCACAGAATGTTCTATTTAATGCAGTGGACCCTTGCTATAACAGACCATATGGGAACTAATACAGTAATCCCTTATAACAGACCTCTTTATAATGGCTAGACACAAAATTCTGGAATAACTCAGCAGGACAGGCATCTTTCGAGAGAAGGAATGGGTGATGTTCTCGACCCAAAATGTTACCCATTCCTTTTCTCCAGAGATGTTGCCCGTCCCACTGAGTTACTCCAGCATTTGTGTCCATCTTTGGCATAAACCAACATCTACAGTTCCTTCCTACACTCTTTATAAAGGATTTAGGTTATAGCAGACCAAGATGGTCGATTGTCCGCTATAACCGTATAAGGGTGTTGATATGTACAATACTATTTGAAAATGACCATTAAACTGAAGGATGCAAAATGCACAGTACCTTGGGAGGGCACAGTGGAACCGCAGTAGAGTTGCTACCTTACAATGCCAGAGACCCGTGTTCGATCCAGACTACGGATGCTCCCTGTGGCCACGTTAATTTCCTCCGGGTGCTCCGGTACACTGATTCTATGAGTTGTCCCTGGTGTGTGGGGTGGAGCTGGGGTGCCAGAGGAGGGGGGAGATCGTGCCCGGGTCTCTGGCCCTGTGGGGCAGCGGCCCTTCCAACAGTTCGCAGAGACCAGTTGGGCAGCAGGTCAGTGCGCCTTTGCGGGTGGGGGAGGGGGAGAGGGAGGGTAAACTGTCGTAATGTCTTTGCAATGTGAGAAGGTAGAACTTCTGCAGTAGATCTATCCTACACACTGAATTGTCCCTTGTGTGTGGGGTAGAACTAGTGCATGGGTGACCACTGGTTGGTGTGGACTCAAAAAGGTTCAAAAACACCATTCACTCCATCCACCTAGTGGTCATTACATGAAACAACAAATCCATGTCTATGATAGATTCGGTCTGCTGTAACCTAAATCCTTTATAAAGAGTGTAGGAAGGAACTGTAGATGCTGGTTTATGCCAGGATGGACACAAATGCTGGAGTAACTCAGTGGGACGGGCAACATCTCTGGAGAAATGGAATGGGTAACATTTTGGGTCGAGAACATCACCCATTCCTTCTCTCGAAAGATGCCTGTCCTGCTGAGTTATTCCAGAATTTTGTGTCTAGCCATTATAAGGAGGTCTGTTGTAAGGGATTACTGTATTAGTTCATCAGATAAACCATCTTAAGACATGAATGTTTTTTCTAAAGGCCGGTCAGCAATTGGTTCCTTGCGTTTGATCACGGAAGGTACATCATTGCTATTTTAGACAAAACACTTTTGTAAATTAATATTATGACCTCAAGCAGCCACCTGCAGACAAAAATAGACCAGGAGGCAATAGGTTGTTGACCAAATCAGTCAAAAAGAGGCTTTAAGCAGCTTCAATAAATGGAGCCGTTTCAGGGGTAAAATGAAAGACTAGACTCCGCACACCATGTAACGATGGTGTGGAGTAAAGGATTGCACAAGAATGCAAAGACTTCACAAACTGGAGACTTAGGGGGAGGTTACATCGAGCAGAAGTGTCACGGGATGGTTTCAAATTCCAAGGTGGGAATTTAAAACCGAAGCCAGTCTAGGCTCTGGTCAGTGAGCAGAGCACTGGGTGGGTGAGCGAGACTTCCTTATGTGGAGATTAGTAACTGAAGACAGGTCTGTCTGACATGATAGAAACATAGAAAATAGGTGCAGGAGTAGGCCATTTCGACCTTCGAGCCATTCAATATGATCATGGCTGATCAAGCCGTGGTTGATGTGCCTCACTATTTGTAAACGGATAGACTTGTGGAATAAAGCCCAGTGCCCTTTTCCTAGTATATTATGTATAACTCATGCACAAATTGTGCATGACATTTTATATATATAGAGGGGGGACTTGCAATTGAACCAAATACCGAAAAGGATAAAAATGTGTCAAGCCTGTGACACGTTTTCGTTCTTGTATGTCACGAGAAAGCACTTTACTCTTCAGCTATTGCAGTGTTTGGTGCTTGGACTTGCAAGCTGATTCTGGAGTGGGTTCGATTGCTGTGGTTGCCTTGAATGGAATTAGATTAATGGAGGAAGGATCATGGGAACAAAACGTGCAGGAGGTAACTGCAGATCCTGGTTTACACTGAAGAAAGACACAAATTGCTGGAGTAACTCAGCGGGTGAAAAGGCATCTCTGGAGAAAAGGAATAGGCAGGAAAGCATCACCTATTCCTTTTCTCCAGAGATGCTGCCTGACCCACTGAGTTACTCCAGCAATTTGTGTCTATCTTCAGCATAGAAGGGTATTGGAAATATAAATGTAGAGTTAACAGTTACCCTTTAAAGGAGCCAGCACACATCATTGCTGGACCTAATGGTCAGCTCATCTATAAATGTATCAATCTTCTGCTTTCATCCTGAAAATTCCTAATCATTTTCAATTGAGAACATATGAATTAAAGAAATCCAGGCCCAGTGAACAATCTTACATAGATTCTGTTCTCAAAATGAACAAATATGCACAACTTGTCTGCACCATAACATGGAACAGTACAGCACGATGGCCCACGGTGTGTTTGCTGAACAATGTGCCAATATAAACTAATCTCATGGATCATGCACTGGCTGATGAGATTAGGTCATCTTGGCACCATGTTTGACACAGATATTCTGGGCCAGAGGGCCTGTTCGTCTGCTGTACTGTTCTAGGTTCCGTTGTAGAGTTACGCATATTTGTTCATTTTTAGATTGTAGCTCAGTTCAGGGCTTGGTGTATTGAGTTTTAGACGAATGAATGAATGAATACGTTTATTGGCCAAGTATGTACACATACAAGGAATTTGCCTTGGTGCTCCATTCGCATGTAACAACACGGCATACAGTAACAATTAAGAATGACACGTAATACATTAAACATTCGCAATAAAACGCTATTGATTAAACATGTGAATGAAATAAAATACCAGAGCAAAAGGAGGCTACAGACCTTTAGTTATTGAATAGAGCAACTACTCGTGGAAAAAAGCTGTTTTTATGTCTGGCTGTGGCAGCTTTGACAGGCCGGAGTTGCCTTCCAGAGGAAAGTGCTTCAAAGAGTTTGTGGCCAGGTTGTGAGGAGTCGGAGGTGATCTTACCCGCTCGATTCCTGGCCCTTGCAGTGTACAGGGGGAAGGTTGCTGCCAACAACCTTCTCAGCTGGTTAGACGATTCGCTGCAGCCTCCGGATGTCGTGCTTGGTGGTACAAGAGATACAACGCAGAAACAGGCCCTTTGGCCCACAGAATCCACACCAACCAGTGATCCCCATTCACTCGCACTGTCTTACACACTAAAAACTATTTACAATTTTTCAACCAAAGTCAATAAATCTACAAACCTTCATGTCTGGAGTGAGGAAACCAGAGCACCCAGAGAAATCCCATGTGGTCACAGGGAGAGCGTACAAACTCCATACAGACAACATCCGTAGTCAGTATCAAACCTGGATCTGTGGCGCTATAAGGCAGCAACTCTATCGCTGTGCCACCGTGCTGCCCAATTTCCAGACAACAGATCCTTCAAATCAAGATTTGCTATAAAAAATGGTGGCCTGATAATAATGTGACATTTTGCATAAAGGTTACATTTTGTTTAAACAGAAAAGCTAATCAAAAATAACTTTGATTTTAAATTGTCTCTATATCATACCGCTGCAATACAATGTCATGGAGTCACACAGTGTGGAAACAGGCCCATATCCCTCTAAACCTGTCCTATCCACATGCCTGTCTAATTGCTCCTTAAACATTGCAATAGTCCCTGCCTCAACAGCAGCTCGTTCAATGCACCTACCACCCTTTGTTTGAAAAAGTCAGATAAAATCTTTTCCCCTTCACCTTAAATCTCTGCCCTATGGTTCTCGAGTTCCCCCACTCTGGGTAAGAGACTCTGTGCGTCCACCTGATCTATTCCTCTCATTATTTCATACACCTCTATGAGATCACTCCTCATCCTCCTGCACTCCAGGGAATAGAGCCCCAGCCTGCTCAACCTCTCCCTGTAGCTCAGACCCTCAAGTCCCGAGTGACTTGCTATAACAAATGACGGCTTTCCATTTCAATGGAACATTTTGCAGCAAGATTGTTTTAAAAATTTTTGAAACAGAAAAGCTAATCAAAAATAACTTGCTGTCACCTTATCATGTGGCTGCTTCTTCTTCTTCTTCTTCTGCTTCTTGCGTATGGCGTGCACAGTCTAAAGTTGTAGGACAACTTGTTCTATTTGATTGTGCACACCAGGTTGATTGCATTTGTTGAAACAGGGCGGACCACGTGAAGGTTGCAATCTCCCACCCCATGTGGCTGCAATGTAGTTGATAGTTCTCTCCTCTGAGACTAGGCTGTGGATCTACATCCAGATCTGGAGATTTGTTCAAAGTCTTTGCAGTTCACCACCCTCACGATACCTCTCACTGGGATTCCCATCAACTGACCCCATGCGCTGTGTCAGCTGCACGCAAACATCCCCTGGCTCTGTGTCAGACGAGTTGATTACTCGTTCTTGGGACCTGGTGTCCGTCCAATGAATTTCTCTCAGAATGCTGACGTGCTGATGAACACTAAACTGACGGGGTCAGCTGAGTGCTAACAACTGCCTCCACTGCGATCACAGACTCCAAGCTCTGCGGGAGAAAAAATATGTATGATACAGAGGAAAAGATTCAAGAACCTGTTCAAGGTGTCCTGAGGAAATGCAACATCCCTACTGATTCATAGTGTGATATAGCATGGAAACAGGCCCTTCGGCCCAACTCATCCATGCCAACCAAGATGCCCCACCTAAGCTAGTCCCAATCGCTCAATTTGGCCTATATCCAGCTAAACTTTTCCAATCTGTGTACCTGTTCAAATGTATTTTAAATGTTGTTAGACTCAAAATGCCGGAGTAACTCAGCGGGTCAGGCAGCATCTCTGGAGAAAAGGAATAGGTGACATTTCGAGTCGAGACCCTTCTTCAGACAGAGTAAGGGGAGAGGGCAACTGGAGGTATGAAAAGGTGCAAAGAACAAATCCGAGATGGCAGCAATGACTCAGGAGAGTCTGGGTTAAAGCATGGTCGTTGAGCTGGGGAGCAGAGGGAGAGCAGTGAGAGAGGGTGTTGCAGAACTCCCGTCAGAGAGAGGAGGAAAACTTTTTCAGAATTCCTTGGGAATTGTTTCTGCCTCTGGCAGCTCATTCCATATACCCATCACCCTCTGTGTGAAAGTTTCCCCTTACTGTAGGTTCCTATTAAATATTTTCCCTCTTACCTTAAACCAATGCCCACTATTTGTTCCATAAGCCTGGGAAGATAATTGTGCATTCACCCTATGTATTCTGTTCATGATTATATGCACCTCTATAAGATTATCCCTCCTGTGTTCCAAGGAGTAGAGTCCATGCCTGATCAATCGCTTCCTATAGCCATCGCCATCGAGTTCTCGTAACATCCTTGTAAGTCTTCTCTGCACTCTTTCAGGCAGAGAAGAGGGTGTCTTTGCTCTGTGGCAATGAATTCCACAAATTCACAGCCCTCAACCTTAAGAAATTCCTCCTCATCTCCATTCTAAAGGTACATCCTTTGATTCTGAGGGGAAATGGCCAAAGATAGACAAATGGCATTACATGTTTAAGAAGGAACTACAGATGCTGGAAAATGGAAGGTACACAAAAATGCTGGAGAAACTCAGCAGATGAGGCAGCATCTATGGAGCGAAACGTTGCCTATTTCCTTCGCTCCATAGATGCGGCCTCACCCTCTGAGTTTCTCCAGCATTTTAGTCTACCTCCAAATGGAATTATAAATGAGATTAGTAGATGGGGCATCTCGGTTGGGCCACGTCTGGACAAGATGGGCCAAGGGGCCTGTTTCCATGCTGTATGACTCTCTGACTAGGACTCTAATCAAGTGTTTAGTTTATTGTCACGTGTATCGAGGTACAGTGAAAAGCTTTTGTTGCGTGCTAACCAGTCGGGACAAATAACGTGTAAGAAGGAACTGCAGATGTTGGTTTAAACGGAAGATAGACACAAAAAGCTGGAGTAACTCAGCGGGACAGGCAGCAACCCTGGAGAGAAGGAATGGGGGAGTTTCGGGTCAAGATCATTGAAATAATACCTGATTATAATCGAGCCAATTCCAGTGTTCAGGTACATGATAAAGGGAATATTGTGAATAACATTTAGTGCAAGATATAGTCCAATCAAATATAGTCCTAGGGTCTCCAATGAGGTAGATAGTAGTTTGGGACCGCTCTCTAATTGTTGGTAGGATGGTTCAGTGTGGGATTGAACACATGACAATCCCAGTGAGTGGAGACAATGGTATCACTTTATTTTAGAGATAAAGGCGCAGCAAGAGGCCCTTCAACCCACCGAATCCACGACGACTAGCGATCACCCCGGACATTCGCACTATCCTCCTACACACTAGGGACTATTTACAATTTTACTGAAACCAATTTACCTTCACACCTGTAAGTCTTTGGAGTGTGGGAGGAATCTGGAGCACCTGGAGAAAACCCACGCGGTCACAGGGAGAACGTACAAACTCTGCACAGACAGCGCCCGCAGTCAGGATCGAACCCTCGTCTCTGGCGCTGTAAGGCAGCAACTCTACCGCTGCGCCACCGTGCCGCCCCTGTGTCAACCGGGACCCCGTGGAGTGGATGGGGGGTGGGGGGGGCGGGGGTTAGGGTGGTGGTTGGGGAGGGGACCTGAAGGGTAGGAGGGAGCTTGGGTATGGGTCTGGACAGGGAACATGAGCAGATGGTGGGATTTCTAAATGATCGGATGGCGGATTATAAAAAGCTGGATAAACTCAGCGGGTGCAGCAGCATCTAAGGAGCGAAGCAGATAGTCAACGTTTCGGGCCGAAACCCTTCTTCAGACTCCTACACCTGTAAGTTGTACGAGATCGCGTCAAGAACAGAAGGAGCAAACAGCCCCCCTGCAAACCACTGGATTTTCAGTCTGAAGAAGAGTATGGACCCGAAATGCCACCCATTCCTTCTCCAGAGATTGCCTAAAGAAGAGTTTCGGCCCGAAACGTTGCCTATCTCCTTCGCTCCATAGATGCTGCTGCACCCGCTGAGTTTCTCCAGCTTTTTGTGTACCCTTCTCCGGAGATGCTGCCTGTCCCGCTGAGTTTCTCCAGCTTTTTGTGTACCCTTCTCCGGAGATGCTGCCTGTCCCGCTGAGTTACTCCAGCATTTTGTGTCTGTCTTCGGTGTAAACCAGCATCTGCAGTTCCTTCCATCAGCCATCTATTGCCACATAAGTTAATCAAATTTTCACATTCAAACCTGGTCTCACAAGAATTAAGACCAGGTTTGAATGTGAAAGTTTGATGAACTTATGTGGCAATAGATGGCTGATGGGTGTTGCAGTATCTCATTCGTTGAGGGTTAGTGCCGGGACGTTGCTGCACAGAGAATCAGCCACGGCCACCAAGCGAGACGAGTCCTAGACACACGTTTCATGTCAGGGCTGAGATGTTTCGGCGTCTGACCCTGGGTCTGGCGGTTACTGGTGCTGCATACACCACGGACACACGTGTGCCTCCCTCTCCCACCCTCAGTCTAAAGGGAAGCTCAGCGGCGTTGCGCCTCTGTTTATTTTTGGAGCGAACGCCGCGGTAAAAGCAACCCATCCCATCTGCATTTGCCATTCCGCTCTTCAGAAGGCGAGGAGGTGGAACAAGAGTGAGTCTCAACATTTCCTTGCAATTGCATTGACACTAATTCTCCCCACCAAAGAGTTTTCACTAATTTCTCTTAAAGCTGGAAATAATAATGAACTTTAAAATGTTTTTTTAAGTGTTTGGCTTTATTTCGTACGCAGTTCAAATATGTTTATCTTTAAAAGCGAAGGGGGGATAAAACGAAAAAACAAACAAACAAAAGTTGAAACAAATGTAACACACTTATTTGTAAACCGATGAGTTGAGCTAAATTATATCCAGCATTTGATGTCTACAATTTCAGACTTCACGTTGTTGTCTTTAGCGTGGCGACTCTTGTGTTCTGCCTCAGTATCAATAATCTACTATTTGTACACTTGTACTTTGTAATGTTTGTTCTCGTGTATAGTAAGATTTTACTGAGTTTTATACAGCAACAAAAACGAATTTCCCTGTAGCTAAGTACATATGACAATAAAGTGCCATTGAAATTGACTCATTGAATCCTGCAATTCCGTTTAGGGTTAAAAAATCTGTCTGAAATTGAATATCGTCACCTTATAGAACAGCGCGGAAACAGCCCCTTCGGCCCACTTAGTCTGCGCCGACCATACTAGCACTATCCTACACAACAGGGACTATTTCCAATCTTTACCAGTGTTAGGAATATGGGTTTAAATCTCTGCAGAACAGAGAGCAGTTGACGGGTTTCGCATTAAATAACACATACATATTTTTAAAGTGTGTGGAAAGGATCTGCAGATGCCGGCGTATACTGTTGGCACAACGTGCTGCCTGACTGGCAGAGGGTCAAGAACCATGATCACAATGAATGGCGGTGCTGGCTCGAAGGGCCGAATGGCCTCCTGCACCTATTTTCTAAAATAAAATCTAACCTGAGGATGTATAATCGGGGTGACAGGCAAAAGGAACAAACGAGACCTGAGGGAAGATCATCTTTGTTTCAGGGTGAGTGGTCAGGGTCTGGGATGCATTGGCATGAGGGGAGTGGTGGAGGCCGATTCAATTGCAATCAAATTGTCCTTAGTGTGGGTGGTCGGTGCCGACCCGGTGGGCCGAAGGGTCTGTTTCCGCGCTGTATCTCTAAACTAAACTAAACTAAGTCCAAATAAGTCCTTCTGTGCTGCAAGTATTCAGTCACAAGGAGAGATTGTGCATGGGGAAAGCCAGTGGTGAGGATAGATGATCTAAGGTGTCAGTCTGTCACTGACACAACACAGGCGGAGCGCTGATCCCTTTAACAGACTGTTGACAGTCGTTATTGAAAAGCAACAACAGTCTCATGGAGCGTGTAGGAAGGAACTGCGGATGCTGCTTTGTAACCGGAGGTAGACACAAAATGCTGGAGTGACTCAGCGCATCATCTCTGGAGAGAAGGAATAGGTGACGTTTCAGGTCGAAACCCTTCTTCAGACTGAGGAGAGGGAAACGAGAGGTATGAAAAGCCACGCAGAAAAAATGAATAAAAGGTAAGCAAGAGGACAGATCAAAAGCCAGCAATGATGATCAAGGAAACGTGGAGCCCACAATGGTCCATTGTTGGCTGTGGAGAAGGTAACTAGTGGGGTGCCTCAGGGATCTGTGTTGGGTCCACTGTTGTTTGTCATGTACATCAATGATCTGGATGATGGGGTGGAAAATTGGATAAGTAAGTTTGCAGATGATACTAAGATAGGTGGTGTTGTGGATAATGAAGTAGATTTTCAAAGTCTACAGAGAGATTTGGGCCATTTGGAAGAGTGAGCTGAAAGATGGCAGATGGAGTTTAATGCTGATAAGTGTGAGGTGCTACATCTTGACAGGACAAATCAAAATAGGACGTACATGGTAAATGGTAGAGAATTGAGGAATACTGTGGAACAGAGGGATCTAGGAATAACTGTGCATAGTTCCCTGAAGGTGGAATCGAATGTAGATAGGGTGGTAAAGAAAGCTTTTGGCGTGCTGGCCTTTATAAATCAGAGCATTGAATATAGGAGTAGGGAAGTAATGTTAAAATTGTACAAGGCATTGGTGAGACCAATTTTGGAGTATGGTGTACAATTTTGGTCGCCTAATTATAGGAAGGATGTCAACAAAATAGAGAGAGTACAGAGGAGATTTACTAGAATGTTGCCTGGGTTCCAGCAACTAAGTTACAGAGAAAGGCTGAACAAGTTAGGTCTTTATTCTTTGGAGCGCAGAAGGTTAAGGGGGGACTTGATTGAGGTCTTTAAAATTATGAAAGGGATAGACAGAGTTGACGTGGATAAGCTTTTCCCATTTAGGGTAGGGAAGATTCAAACAAGAGGGCATGACATGAGAATTAAGGGACAGAAGTTTTGGGGTAACATGAGGGGAACTTCTTTACTCAGAGAGTGATGGCTGTGTGGAATGATCTTCCAGCAGAAGTGGTGGAGGCAGGATCGATTTTAACATTTAAAAGTAAAGTGGATAGGTATATGGACAGGAAGGGAATGGAGGGGTATGGTCTGAGTGCAGGTAGATTGGGACTAGGGGAAAATAAATGGTCGGCACGGACTGGAAGGGCTGAGAGGGCCTGTTTCCGTGCTGTAATTGTTATATGGTTATATGGTTATATGATAACGAGTGGATACAAACAGTGAAACTAAACAGGACGACAGTTACACGAGTCTCAAAATGTGTTCCTCGCTGTGATCAACGGTCAGGGACGTTGTATCTCCACTATACATCGGCAATGCCCACCTGTCCAAAACATCTCTTGGCAGGCCTCGTTTAGTTTAGTTTGGAGATGCAGCATGGAAACAGGACCTTCAGCCCATTGAGTCCACGCCGACCTGCAATCACCCGTTCACACTATTTCTATCCTACACGCTGGGGACAATTTATAGTTTCCAGAAGCCAATTAATCTGCAAACCTACACAGCTTTGGAGTGTGAGAAGAAACTGGAGCACCTGGTGAAAACCCACGAGGTGACAGGGAGAATGTGCAAACTCCACACTGACAGCACCCATAGCCAGGATCGAACTTGGTCTCTGGCGCTGTAAGGCAGCAACTCTACCACTGCACCACTGTGCTGCCCAACTGCAGGATGGTGAATATCTGTAGTGAAAGTTTATTTTTATGCTTGGGAACCAGTTAGCAGCAGGTACCTCTAGGATCGGTGCTGGGACCTTTAGCGCTTGTTATGTAGCATAGAGAACAAAAAACTGTACAGCATGAGAACAAGCCCTTCAGCCCACAATATCTGTGCTGAACATGATACAAAGACCATCCATTATCTACCTGCACATCATCCCTATCCCTCCATTTCCTGCATATCCATATGCCTATCTAAATGCCTCTTAAATACCACAAATGTATCTGCCTCCACTGCCACCCCTGTTTCAGGCACTCACCACCCTGTGTAATAAAAGATGCCCCATACATCACCTTTAAACTTTGATTTTTCCATTCTCGGACCAAGGTTCTGACAGTCTACCCTAGACTTCCTCATAATTGTCTATATATAGCCTGAAAACTAACGTCCAGGTTGAAGAGCAGCTTCTTCCCTACAGCCATCAGGTTAATTAACACTACAACCTCCAAATAGCCTCCAAACAATGGAGACGAGGGCATTGGTTTTGACTTTGCACTATTATTGTTTGTTTATTTGTCTGGTAAACAACAAAAGAGGTTCCATATATCTATATATATATAATTGCATCTCAAATCTTGTCCACTTCCTGATTGCACTGCATATTGATTTTAAAAAAAAACGCTGCCACTTATGGATGTGATTTTTGGCCATCTTACTCAGAGTCCCCCTCCGCTGCGCAGGACAAGAGGATTTTTCCCATCCATGAAAAATAAAAGTCTTATTAATGTTTTAAAAATGTTGAGATTCTCTCCCCTGTCAATCACACCATGAAGGCCACACCCCTTCCAGTGGGAGAGGGGAGGGACTATAAAACCTGGAAGTGTGGACGTGCCTCAGTCGCTACAAGATGAGGGAGCGAGAGGTCACAGCTCTCTGTCTGAGCTGTGAATCAACAGAACACTGAACACATGTCTGCTAAACTGTGAGTATGGTTTTACTGACCTGTGAGTGCCCTTAATGTGGTTTGAAAATGAATATGTGGTTGGTTTGAAAAAGCAAATGGTGGTGGTTAGTTTGAAACAGCAAAGTAAATGGTGGTAGTTGGTTTAAAAAAGCAAAGCAAATGGTGGTGGTTAATTTGAAAAAGCAAAGCAAATTGTGTTGGTTGGTTTCAAAAAGCAAAGCAAATGGTGCTGGTTGGTTTGAAAAATCAGAGCAAATGGTGGTGGCTGGTTTTGAAAAGGCAAATGTGGTTGCTTTGAAAAGGCAAATGTGGTGGCTTTGAAAAGGCAAATGTGGTGGCTTTGAAAAGGCAAATGATTAAAAGTCTAAACTTGACCACTTCCTGTTTGCACTGTATTTTGATTTTAGAAAAAACGGTACCACTTACGACTGTGATTTCTGGCCGTCTTACTCCCCCTCCGCTCATCAAGTGCAGAGGATTTTTAGAGCTAATAGTGTTTAAAAAATGGTATGAAACTGCACTTGCATTTGGTGGCCTTGCACCCTGCTTGAAATGGTATGAAACTGCATTTGAATTTGGTGGCCTTGCACCCTGCAAGAAATGGTATGATACTGCACTTGAATTTGGTGGCTTTGCACCCTGTCTGAAATGGTATGAAACTGCACTTGAATTTGGTGGCCTTGCACCCTGCATGAAATGGTATGAAACTGCACTTGCATTTGGTGGCCTTACACCCTGCTTGAAATGGTATGAAACTGCGCTTGAATTTGGTGGCCTTGCACTCTACTTGAAATGGTATGAAACTGCACTTGAATTTGGTGGCCTTGCACCCTGCTTGAAATAGTATGAAACTGCACTTGAATTTTGTGGCCTTGCACCCTGCTTGAAATGGTAGAAAACTGCATTTGAATTTGGTGGCCTTGCACCCTGCTTGAAATGGATTTTCAAGGAATAGCCGTGTGTCAATTGCCAGCCCACCGGCCGTGAGTGAGCTGCCAGCACACCAGGCTTGAGTGACTGAGCAGCCAGCCCAAGAAACCATTCGGCCCACAATGTCCATACTAGCCCTCTGAAAACCAGTCCCTTCAGCCCATAACACCCATAGTAGCGCTGCAGAAAGACCCCCCCCCCCCCCCCCCCCCACCTGCATTGGTGAGGTGGAATATTGCGTTGGGGGATCAGCCCCTCCGTGTGAACATGGGACCCAACGGGTCCCACTTAGTCTAGTATGTATACATAGATATGACAATAAAATATTCTTGTCTCCCCCCCCTCCCGATTGGGTCACCCCTTCCCCCCGGAGTGCACCACACCCCCCATGAGTGAGTCTCACCCTCACTGCGATTGTTTCACCCCCCCTCCCTAAGTAAGTCCCATCCTCTCCCTTCCCTTCCCCAGAGTGTGTCCCCCCCCCACCCCCCACCGACACCCAAGTGGGTCCCCTCACCCTCCCCTCTCTCTAGTTGCTCCCTGTAACCTTCAGTGTATGTCTGTGCATTGAACCCCTCATATGATGTTACGACATCTGGCAGTAAATATACATGTTGTTAGCGTCAAAAAAAGAACAGTGCATTCAAGTTTATATCCCTTTCTTTTGAAATAGAGATGGGTTAAGCCGTCCACTCAATCCTCCAGCTATGTGAATGAATATCACGCAGAAAGCAATATTCAGTGCGGGGACATACGAAGCAAAGGGCAGATCAGCGGGAGATTGAGATAGATCGGTTCACTTTAGCTTTGGAATTTCTCCAGGACTAGACATCAAAATGCATTTTCAGATATGTGGAACTTGTGCCAAATATTAATGAGTTGGGAAAGTATTTGCCAGCATCAAATATAACCCCTTATCTGGAATCTAGTTGAGTTACGTTTAGTGACACAGCTGGTGTCCTGGTGCCATTGCAACAATCGGCAGCTCAATGCTCTTAAGACAGTGGAATTGATTGTGAACTTTAGGAGAACCTCCCCTCGCCCCACTCACCATCAACAACACCACAGTCACATCTGTGGAGTCTTTTAAGTTCCTGGGAACTATCTTCTCCAACGACCTTAAATGGGGGGTTACCATCGACTCCACAGTCAAAAAGGCACAACAGTGGATGTACTTCCTGCGGCAGCTGGGGAAGCACAATCTGCCACAGGCAATGATGGTCCAATCCTACACGGCCATCGTAGAGCCTGTCCTCACCTTCTCCATCATGGTCTGGTTTGGCTCAGCCACCAAGCACGACACCCGGAGGCTGCAGCGATTGTCCGATCAGCTGAGAAGGTTATTGGCTGCAACCTTCCCTCCATTGACGAACTACACTGCAAGGGCCAGGAAGCGAGCGGGCAAGATCATCCCTGACCCCTCTCACCCTGGCCACAAACTCTTTGAATCACTTCCCTCTGGAAGGCGACTCCGGACTGTCAAAGCTGCCACAGCCAGACATAAAAATAGTTTTTATCCACGAGTAGTTGCTCTACTCAACAACTGAAAATCTGTAGCCTCCTTTTGCTCTGGTATTTTATTTAATTCACATGTTTACTCGATAATGTTTTATTATTAATGTTTATTGTTTTATGTGTCATTCGTAATTGTCAATGTATGTCACGTTGTCACTTGCGGGCGGAGCACCAAGGCAAATTCCTTGTATGTGAATACTTGGCCAATAAACGTATTCAATTTCAATTTCAATTTCAAATTTCAATTTATGGGTGGAGTGCGGAAGCAGGCCCTTCAGCCCATCTACAAACCTGCGCGTATTTGGAGTGTAGGAGGAAACCCCGCAAAAAACCCACACGGTCACAGGGAGAACGTGCAAACTCCGTACAGACAGCACCTGTTGTCAGGATCAATCCTCAGTCTCCAGCACTGTAAGGCAGCAACTCTGCCGCAACGCCATCGTGCCGCCCACTGCCGGAATTGTAGGAGCAACAAGCTGACAAGAAAGATATTCCATGAGTTCAGGTCGTGATGGTCATAACCAGATATGTCGCCCATTTTTCACTTTCACAGTGGATAACACTCCTGTCCCTGAAACACTCTGCTTGCATTCCCATTCCAGACCTATGAAGGGGAAGGGGAAGGGGAAATATGAGTTGGCATCCAGATAGGGCACAGGGAAAAGAGGGAGATGGTGAGGTGGTGTTATAGGACTTCTAATGTGGGAATGCCAAATTTCCTTCATCTCTTAAGGAAGCAGGGGCATTTGTGTGTCTTGTATCAATGTCGTTGGTCCACAAAATATTGTTGGTAATATTAATGCCAAGTGGAGAGCTGGTGTTCTGAGGGTACAGGAGATTGGTCGGCACCCAGGGAATGCCCAGGAACGTGCCCGGATGAAGATGTCGGAACCTCTAGTCCTTGTTTACCGAGACCAAGCTGTGTGTCCAGGATTGTCAGCTGTTGCAATAAACCGGGACAAAGTCTCCGTGTGGCCTCCTGACCAAGGTGGGCTGGCTCTGTTTGTGCAGCTGCCCCTTGTAAAGTATTAATAGACCTGATTAAATCATCATTGTTGTGATGGCATCCCAGCCATCTGTGTGTCATCCGCTCAGACCTCCAGCTATATGATTGACTCGAAGAGATGGGTTATCCGTTACAAAGACCGTTGAGGTGCCATAGCAGGCTGCAGTTTCAATGTAGAGTTGCTGCCTTACAGCACCAGACACCCGGGCTCGATCCTGACTACGGGTGCTGTCTGTGCGGAGTTGTACGTTCTCCCCGTGACCACGTGGGTTTTCTCCGGGTGCTCCAGTTTCCTCACACACTCCAAAGATTGGCTTCTGTAAATTGTAAATTGTCCCCCGTATGTAGGATAACGCTAGTGTATTGGGTGATCGCTGTTTGGCGCAGACTAGGTGGGCCGAAGGGCCTGTTTCTGTGCTGTATCTCTGAAGTCTTAAAGTAAAGTTTAATGAGGAGTTATTGCTCACAAATGAGCCATGTCTCAGTCGCTTGTCAATGACGTTGACCTGCCGATCGGCCGTAGAAGTCCCAATGAGCTCCACCCGGCTTAGGCGCCACATTCTTGGGGGCCCTCCGGGGGGGGGGATTTCAAGTGCACTCTCCTAATTTTCACTGGATTAAAGAGATGCCAGGCCATCAGTTGCTGGAAAATCGGTGTTGGGCCTGGATTTAATTTTCATAACATAATCATCCATTTGCACAGTGCCCTTTAGCAAATTGAAAACTTCCCAAGAAGACTTAATGGCCTGTCCTACAAGCATGCAACTCCTTGCGATGAGCGCGACCTAACGTGGTCGCTTGAGCTGTCCGGCGTCGCGGGGCCGGTCCCACTTCGATCGCCGGAGCCGTGCAGAATTGTGCGGAGTTCGTCCCGACATTGCGCGGGGCTCCGAAAAACTGACTATGTTCGAAAATTCCACGCGGCAACGGCTTGTTTGCTCGCAGTCGCCTCGACGCATTACACACCGCCTCGACGTCGTGCCTCCATGACCCTCTCGGTAGGTGCCTCCGTGACCCTCTATGTGTGTGGCTCCGTGGCCCTCGCTGTGTGTGCCTCTGTGCCCCTCTCTGTGTGCCCCTCTCTGTCCTGGCGAACTTACATGAATACTTCGCTCCTGGATCGCCTCACTTTGCGCCGCGTTGCGCCACTCACCCGACCTCCACACGGCCCCCACTGCCAGTTTGGTCGCGCTTGCCGCATGCAGGCGCATGCTGGTGGGAACGGCCCTGTACAGGGGATAACCTGACCTCCACGCGGCCCCCGCTTCTAGTTTGATCGCGATCATCGCATGGAGTCGGATGCTGGTTGGACAGGCCCTTTACAGCAGAACCAGGTTCGATCCTGATTATGGGTGCTGCCCGTACGCAGTTTGTACGCTCTTCCTGTGACCGTGTGAACTTTCTCCTCGCACTTTGCAAGGACGTACAGGTTTGTAGGATTCTAGGAAGGAATTGCAGATGGTGGTTTAAACCGGAGATAGACGCAAAAAGCTGGAGTAACTCAGCGGGTCAGACAGCATCTCAGTCTGAAGAAGGGGTTCACCTATTCCTTTTCTCCAGATATGCTGTCTGACCCACTGAGCAGCTCCAGCTTTTTGTGCCTATCTCAGGTTTGTAGGTTAATTGGTTCAATAAAAAAAATGGTGAAATTGTCCCGAGTGTATAGGTTAGTATTAGTGTGCGGGGTGATCGCTGGTGAGCGTGGACTCAGTGGGCCAAAGGGCGTGCTTCTGCACTGTAGTTTTAAAACTAAATCTCTAAAACTAAAACGTTGTTTTTCACAGGGTTCGTGGAGGAAGCTGAAGACATGTCTCGCCAAGTCCTTGACTCCAGCACCGGGGGCGTCTACACGGATACGCTCGGCTTTGTTGCTATGGATTCCAATGTTCCGGGACTCTCCAAGGTCATCCTTCAGAAATTAAATATGCAAAATTACAGTGACTACAGGTAACAAGGATCTCACACCTTGCGGGTTCATTTTGGGACAATGCTGCTGATAAGGTCACCTTTCCTTAACTTGTTGACATTTGGACATTAGAGATACAGCGCGGTTAGGCCCACCAAGTCCATGCCGTCCAGCGATCACCCCAAACACTAGTACAGGGGTGGGGAACCTGCGGCCTTAAGGCCATTAAGTGCGGCCTTTTGAATGAATCCAAATTTTGTAGAACAAATCCTTTTATTTTTATTAATATGTTTTTGTTCGTCTTTTATTATTTTAATTTTAATCTTAAAATGAACGTATTTAAAATACCAAAGAGTACAAGAAGATTCAACTAAATAATCCTCCCCGACTGACGGCCACAATTAAAACATTAGTAAGACATCAGGGCTATTTTAACAAAATAATGTACATTTTGAAGTATATCTGATTGAAATTTCTTGGATGCGGCCTTGTTAGGTTACAGCTAACTTGATGCAGCATTCCAACATGAAAAGGCTCCCCACCCAATACACTAGTACATTCCTACACACTATGGACAACTTACAATTTACAGAAGCCAATTGACCTACAAACCTGTACGTCTTTGGAGTGTTGGGGGAAACCAGAGCACCTGGACAAAACTCACGTAGTGCTAGGGAGAACGTACAAACTCCGTACAGACAGCACCCACAATCAGGATTGAACCCGGTTCTCTGGCGCTGTAAGGCAGCAACACTACCCGACTTTGTTCATTCATTGGATATGGATATTGCCAACAAGTTTCAGTTTTAGTTCAGTTTGGTTTAGTTTATTGTCACGTGTACCAAGGTACGGTGAAAAGCTTTTGTTGCACGCTGACCAGAAAGTGGAAAGACAATACACAAATACAACAATATTGTCTGTCCCTTTGATTTGTTAAGCTGTGTCAGAGGGCAGTTTATAGTTTAGAGTGGGCACAGCTTAGAAATAGGCCCTTTCACCCACAAGTCCACGCCGACCATCGATCACTTGTTCATACTAGATCTATGCTACCCCACTTTCTCATCCACTCCCGACACACAAGGGGCGATTTACAGAGGCCAAATAGTTTAGCTTAGTTTATTGCCACGTGTACCAAGGTACAGTGAAAGGCTTTTCTGTTCCATGCCATCCGGTCAGCATGATTCCAAGGTAGACAAAAGTCCTGGACAAACTCAGCGGGTGCAGCAGCATCTGTGGAGGGAAGGAGATAGGCAACGTTTCGAGCCGAAGCCCTTCTTCAGGCTGGCTGATTGGTATCTGTGATTGTGTGGATGCAGGGCGGCGTTGGAGGGAAGGAAATCGGCCACAGAGTTTGGAATCCATACTTACCAGGAGATGTTTCAGAGGATGGAGGATACCTACAAGTTCTGTGCAGAGTGCAAGAAGCTTCCGGAAGCTCTACTGGGCCAAAGAGGTCTTCAACGTTGCAAAAGGTAAAGAACAATGGTTGAAGTGACATCGATTGAGCAGCTCTGCTGTACGGTGACCCATGGATTCTGTCTTGTGCATTGGTCTTAGAAACATAGAAACATAGAAAATAGGTGCAGGAGGAGGCCATTCGGCCCTCCGAGCCAGCACAGCCATTCATTGTGATCATGGCTGATCGTCCCCTATCAATAACCCGTGCCTGCCTTCTCCCCAAATCCCTTGACTCCACTAGCTCCTAGAGCTCTATCTAACTCTCTCTTAAATCCATCCATTGACTTAGCCTCCACTGCCCTCTGTGGCAGGGAATTCCATAAATTCACAACTCTCTGGGTGAAAATGTTTTTTCTCACCTCAGTCTTAAATTACCTCCCCTTTATTCTAAGACTGTGGCCCCTGGTTCTGGACTCGTCCAACATTGGGAACATTTTTCCTGCATCTAGCTTGTCCAGACCTCTTGAATGGGTCTTGGCTTCGTTCAGGACTATCAAGAATCCCTTCTTTTTAGATGACTATAGTGGGGGGGGGGGGGGAGAAAGCTCCTCGGTGTCTGATGTCCCTCCTCACTCTCCGACGGTTCTCCTTGAGCGGCCGCTGGGTGGTTCTTGTCCCTTGTTCTCGGTGGTCACTATCTCTGCTGGTCTTGTCCTTGCCCACAGCAGATGACGGCTGAGCCCAGCCTCTCTTTCGACTCTACGCCGGCGGTCGGTTCCCCTCCAGCGCCGCTGCACGGCACTCACCGAGAGCTACCTTCAGCGCCGGCAAAAGTGTTGAGGGGTGCAAGCTTCTAGCTGCATGTGTGTTTGCCAGATTGAGAACATTCCCTGCACCTTGGGAGCATGGGTCAGCCAGCCTGTACAACGCTCTGAATGCTCAGTGTTAAGTGACTGCCTGGTAATCCTTCAATGTCCAAGAGGAATTGCAACTGATGTTGGTGGCGGTTTGCATCGACAGGTGCCAGAATGTTTACTACTGTGGGAAGGAATGTCAACGATTGAGCTGGCCCCTGCACAAGAAGTTTTGCAAGAAACTAAAATGGGCGGCGGTGGACAGGCTGCTGGAGTGGCTGGTGTTCACAGGTACTGAGTTTTCAACACCAACAGAGGTGACTTTCACCCAACTTATTTATTGTTGGTTTAGTTCAGAGATACAGGGCAGAAACAGGCCCTTTGGCCCACCGTGTCCGTGCCGACCAGCGGCCACCCCACGCACTAGCACCATCCCACACACTAAGGTTACAATTTGTTATTGAAGCCAATTAACAACCTGTAGGAGCCTTTGGAGTGAGGGAGGAAACCGGAGCACCTGGAGAAAACCCACGCAGTCACAAGGAGAACGTACAAACTCTGTACAGACAGCACCCGTTGTCAGCATCGAACCCGGGTCTCTGGTGCAGGTTTGTAGGATCATGAGTTCAGAAGTGATAGGAGCAGAATTAGACCAATTGGCCCATTAGTTCTGCTGCGCCATTGAATCATGGCTGATCTATCCTTTCCCTCTTAACCGCTTCCTGCTGCCGTTTCCTCATAAACCGTGACCCGTATTAATCAAGAATCAATCTGTTTCTGCCTGGAAAATATCCATTGACGGCCTCCACAGGTTAATTGGCTTCTGTAAATAGTAAACTGCCCCTAGTGTGTTGGCAAGTGCTAATGTACGGGGTGATGACTGGTCGGTGCGGACACAGTGGGCCGAAGGGCCTGTTTCCACACTGTATTTCTAAAACTAAAACAGACCATTCCACATCTTCAGAAAAAATAAACTCCTCAATATTATTGGTGTTTCACACTTTCCCAATGACACAACATAGCCAGGCTCTAAGCCAAGTGTTCCTGGCCTCGTTTGCCTAGCAACAGCTGCCTTGAGCTTCCATATGGGGACTCTGTTCTGTCTGATTCTATGACCTTATTGAACTTTGTTTAGTTTCGAGATACAGCGTGGAAACCTGCCCATCGGCCCACCGAGTCCACGCTGACCAGCGATCCCCGCACATTCTACACACACTAGGGCTAATTTTAACATTTATACCAAGCCAATTAACCTACAAACCGTTTCTTCACCGTCTGCCTCCCAGATGACATCCCCTTCCCCACCAAAGACTGGACGAAGGCTGTGGCTGAGGCGAAAGGCTGGGATGACTGGTTCTTGATGCAGGAGGACCTCGATGCCAAGTTGATGTCCGTTTTGAGCTGCAAGCACATGGACATCCTGTGGGCGAATGCTGGGAAACTGAGGCCTGGACACGACGAGCTCTTGGAATCCATCAAACGGGTCACCTCTGACTTCCAAGCCAGGCCGGTGACCATTGGATTTGCTCTTCGCAGCTTTGGCATCGACCCGTTGGAAAAGCCCCTCACCATCCACGTCATTGGCGCCTCGCATACAGAGACCCTCAACGCCCGTTCTAAAGACTACGACGAGCTTGCTCACATGTTCCCAAACAACGAGGGCATGGAGGTGGTCATGATTGGGCCTGAGGTGGTGCAAGGTCCCAATATCAGGCCTCCCTTGCAGACGTTTGCGGGCAGGAGACGGGTGTACCTGAGTGGATGGAAGGGTCTGTACCACGTGTACTGGGAGACCATGGTGGAGTCAGAGCGAGCTGCCCGGCCACACTTGGTGATAGGATTCCACCCAGGTAAGCTCAACCTTGGTCCACAAAAACGTGATCCAGTCTTTGAGTCGAAGATATCAGCTGTTACAGGGAATAGACACAAGAAGGTCAAGTAACCCAGCGGGTCAGCAAGCATCTGCGGAGAAAAAGAATTGGTGAAGTTTCAGGTCGAGACCATTCATCAGATAGGGATTGAGACACCAAAATAAAGCGCTGAAGATGTATCTCGACCTGCTCTCCTGAACCTTCATCCCGATGATATTGTTGAGAGGGGAGCGGTGGTGTCAGCCTTTGGTGACATTAGCTGCCTTCTTGAGGCATCGTTTCCTGTAGATCCCTTCAACACTAGTTGGATTTAGTAGAAGTCACACTACTCGGAAGGGAATTGTGTTCAGTTCTGGGCACCATGTCACAGGAAAGATGTTGTCAAGCTGGAAAGGTTGCAGAGAAGATTTGCGAGGATGTTGCCAGGACTTGAGGGCCTGAGCTGTAGGAAAGGTTGAGCAGACTAGGACTCTATTCCTTGGAGCGCAGGAAGATGAGAGGTGATCTTATAAATGTGTGTAAAATCATGAGAGGATGAGATCGGGTAGATAGACAGAATCTCTTGCCCAGAGTAGGGGAATCGAGAACCAGAGGACATAGGTTTAAGGTGAGGGGGGAAAAGATTTAATAGGAACCGGAAGGGAAATTCTTTTACACAAAGGATGGTGGGTGTATGGAACGAACTGCCGGAGCAGGTAGTTGAGGCAGGCATCACAACGTTTCAGAAACATTTAGACAGGTACATGGGTAGGACAGGATTAGAGGGATATGGGCCAACGCAGGCAGGTGGGACTAGTGTAGATCGGGCATGTTGGTCGATGTGGGCAAGTTGGGCCGAAGGACCTGTTTCCACGCTGTATGACTGTCTAAGTCATGGATAAGGATATACGACAAGGAAACTGGCCCTTCAGCCCGTCAGGTCCAGGCCCACTATCGAGCACCTACTTATATTTATCCCATCTTATTCTCCCCACGTTCCCAATAACAGATTCTAACTCTCACCTGCACTCCAGGGACTACTTACAGTGGCCAGTGAGCTTGCCAAACTGAATTTCTTTTGGACGTGGGAGGAAACTGGAGGACATGGTCGATACCCACACGGCCACAGGGAGAACGTGCAAACTCCACACAGACAACAGCCGACGTCAGGGTTGAAGCAAGGTGGCTGGAGTTGTGAGGCGGCGTTACGATCTGCTGCAAGGTGCTGCATTTGTAGTTGAGAATCAGGCACTGTAGAGTTAGCACCGTGAGGAAGCTATTCATCAAAGAATCGTCCTGTTCTCCATCAGCTGCCTGTGTTACTCCACCAGTAGGAACGGTAGGACAAGCGAAGCTGCTGCCCCATGCCAGACAACTATTTGTATCTCAGGGGAAACGTGATCCAGTCCTTGAGTCAAAGATATCAGCTGTTACAGGGAATAGACACAAAAAGGTCAAGTAACCCAGCGGGTCAGCTCTGGAGAAAAGGAATACATGAAGTTTCAGGTTGAGACCATTCATCGGATAGGGATTGAGGCCAGCTTGTCTTGCAATGCAGACACTCATTTCATAATTATGTGTGTTTTATTTACAAATGAAAAGTGACAGAAAATGCCTTACAAGAGGGAGGGGGGGGGAGAAGAGGGAGGGGGGGGGAGAGGAGGGGGGGGAGAGAAGGGGGGGGAGAGAAGGGGGGGGAGAGAAGGGGGGGGTGAGAAGGGGGTGGAGAAGGGGGGGAGAGAAGGGGGGGGGGAGAGAAGGGGGGGAGAGAAGAGGGGGGGGGGAGAAGAGGGGGTGAGACCGCAGTGCTCACTTTGATGTCAGCACTCTCTCCCCCTCCTGTCTGTGGTGGATCTCGTACCTGCAACCTTCCGACTCGGGTAGCAGTAATCCCAGGCAACCCCTTCTCCCTGGATCCCCTGTGGAAATGTATCTTGAGGGAGATTCTTTTTGCAAGTAATTGAGCTCATGTTCGTGCCCCAGGCCTGTAAAAGGCTGGAGCAGATGGCGGCTCTTCTTGTTTTACAAGTGATGACATGCACATCCATAGCACAGAGCAATTAATGCGACCGAAGTGACGGGCCTTGAATTACTGATGTTCCCAATTATCCAGCCTGTTCCCAGGTCCTTACCAACTCGCACAGACTGATCTATCAACATTAATGATGAGGCCGTTTCAAAATACTAAACTAAATCTGAGCATGCCTCTTGTAACATGTAGGTTGGAACTACAGATGCTGGTTTAAACCGGAGGCAGACACAAAAAAGCTGGAGTAACTCAGCGGCTCGGGCAGCATCGCTGGAGAAAAGGAATAGGTGATGTTTCGGGGCGAGAAAGTCTAAAGAAGGGTCTGGACCTGAAACGTCACCTATTCCTTTCCTCCAGAGATGCTGCCTGAGCCGCTCGCTGAGTTACTCCAGCTCTTTGTGTCTGTCTCCAAGCGTTTGTAACTACAGGACCACCATGGATTTTCCAGCAACTGCTGGTTTGGCACCTCCTTTAATCCAGGCAAAATTATAAGAGTGCACTTGAAATCCCGCTCCCGAAAATGTGTCGCCAAGACCAGGTGAGGCGGCCGATCTCGACCTGTGGCCGAATTTGTCCCCCTGTGGCCGGGGGTCTGGAACTCTGGCCTGGCCACAGCCTGCAGATCCCTTCCCATTGCCAACTTCCAAGGCCGACTTTGCGGGCTGGTATCTCCCCTCCCCCTCCCCCACCCCCGAGGCCCGTGACCTCTGTTGTTCTGGCAAAACAGATAATACAGCAAGGCTCTGGGACCAGGAGATGCTGGAAATTCAATGGTGGACCTGTACTACAACGAGGCCCAACATATACTTGCGAAACAACGCCTCATCTTCCTTCTGAGCAAATTGCATCTCTCCAGGTTGAATAGTGATTTTTCCAATTTTATCTCTCTCTCTTTCTGCCTGTATAACAACTGGGCATTTCGTAGATCATAAGACACAGGGGCAGAATTAGGCCATTAGACCCATCGAGTCCACTCCACCACCCGATCATGGCTGATCTATTTCCCCTCTCAACCCCATTCTCCTGCCTTCTTTCCGTAACCTTTGACACCTTTACTAATCAAAAAATTATCAATCTCCACTTAAAAAATATCCTTTGAATTGGTCTCCATGGCCATGGACACCACAGATTCACCACCCTCTGGCAAATGCTGCATAAACCTGGCGCTGTGACTGAACTATCATCACCTGCCCTAATATCAATCCCTCTGCGATAATCTTCCAATATCGCTGTCCTCATTTTTTTAGATAGTAGAGGCCAGAATGTTGGGAGATTATATCAGAGGAATTGGCGAAGATTAACAGTGTACAAGGTTAATCCCCGGGATGGCGGGACTGTCATATGCTGAGAGAATGGAGCGGTTGGGCTTGTACACTCTGAAGTTTAGGAGAGGATATCTCATTGAAACATATAAAATTGTTAAGGGCTTGGACACACAAGAGGCAGGAAACATGTTCCCGATGTTGGGGGAGTCCAGAACCAGGGGCCACAGTTTAAGAATAAGGAGTAAGCCATTTAGAACGGAGACGAGGAAACACTTTTTCTCATAGAGAGCGGTGATTCTGTGGAATTCGCTGCCTCAGAGGGCGGTGGAGGCAGGTTCTCTGGATGCTTTAAAGAGAGAGCTAGATAGGGCTCTTAAAAATAGCGGAGTCAGGGGATATGGGGAGAAGGCAGGAATGGGGTACTGATTGGGGATGATCAGCCATGATCATATTGAATGGCAGTGCTGGCTCGAAGGGCCAAATGGCCTACTCCTGCACCTATTGTCTATTGTCTAGCACAGTTATTTAGGTCTATATTGTCATGTGTACCAAGGTACAGTGACAATCTTTGTTTTGCCTTCGATGCCAACAGATCTGATGATACTATACATGATTAGAATCGTCAGACTATTTGGCATTTGTTTCTGAACTTGGCTGTGGGGTGTGTTTTATCTCCAAAGTGGGAGCTGGGCTTGGCTCCGTCTCCCCTAGTTCATGGCCCCAGCGACGTTAGCTGTTGGAGAACGTGCTGAAAATCCCAAAAGGGGTCAAAACCCAAGCCAGGATTAGCCTGTCATCAGGCCAGGGGTGTGGGAGATATGTTGTGCTGCAGAGGAATGCTAGGATCCAGTAGTGGGGGTAAGTCTTTGTGAGCTGACAAGTCCCGGCACTAATAACCAGGCTCATATAGGTGAGTTCAAGTTCAAAGGTGTAAATATCACCAGCAATTTGTCCTAGACCAGCCACATGGAAGCCATGGCCAAGAAAGTACCCCGACGCCTCTACTACCTCAGAAGGCTTTGTAGGTTCGGCATGTCTCCAACAATTGTCATCGCAACTTCTACAAATGCGCCATAGAAAACATTTTATCGGGAGATGCCGCTTCGTGTCAGTGATGTGCAGGCGACGTTTGCTCACACACGGCAGAGATGTGGCTTCTGTAAACTGTAAGTTGCTGCCTGGCCCCAGCACGGTAGAGGCCAGCGCGCCAGACCACTGCGGCACCTCCCTTGTCGGGGGGTTTGATTATCAAGTCGGGGTTGCTGCAGACTGAGCGGAGGACCAAAACCCCCACCCTTGCCGTGCGTTCACCATCCCCTCTGACCTCCCCCTTTCTGATACACAACGGTCTGTCCTCAGCAGAGGCCTCACCTTTGTTCCCCTCCGCCCCCATCTCAACGAGTTTCAGGTCCACCACGATGTATAGAGCTCATCTTCCGTCGTCTCCGTACCTTTTTCTATGGGAAGGAGTCTTCGCCACCCAGTGATGACCCCTTCTCCTGTCTCCACCGGACCCCGTCCTCTTGGATTCCCCTGGATGGCCCTCTATCTTCTTTTTTCCAACTGCCAGTGGGACATCAACTGCCTCGACTTTTCCACTCCCCTTACTCACGCTAACCTCTCTTCCCCTGAGCGTATAGCCCTCCGCTCACTCTGCAGCAATCCCGACTGGGTAATCAAACCTGCCGACAAGGGAGGTGCCGTGGTAGCCTGGCGCGCTGACCTCTATCGTACTGAGGCCAGGCGATGACTCTCAGACACCTCCTCCTACATATCTTTGGACCATGAACTCACAGACGAGCTCCAGACCTGAACATCACACACTATTTCTCATTTTATTACTTCCAGCTTTCTGTCCTCTAAAGCCTTCAACCTTATCGTTCACCAGCCCTGCACAGCCCGATATTATTCTTCTCCCCAAAATCTACAAACAGAACTGTCCTGCAGACCCATTGTTTCTTCTTGTTCATGTCCCACCAAATTAATTTCCACATACATTGACTCCACCCTGTGCCCCTGGCCCAATCCCTCCCTAAACACCTCACACGCTCTTCATAGAAACATAGAAATTAGGTGCAGGAGTAGGCCATTCGGCCCTTCGAGCCTGCACCGCCATTCAATATGATCATGGCTGATCATCCAACTCAGTATCCCGTACCTGCCTTCTCTCCATACCCTCTGATCCCCTTAGCCACAAGGGCCACATCTAACTCCCTCTTAAATATAGCCAATGAACTGGCCTCATCTACCCTCTGTGGCAGAGTTCCAGGGACCCACCACTCTCTGTGTGAAAAAATTCCTTCTCATCTCGGTCCTAAAGGATTTCCCCCTTATCCTTAACCTGTGACCCCTTGTCCTGGACCTCACCAACATCGGGAACAATCTTCCTGCATCTAGCCTGTCCAACCCCTTAAGAATCTTGTAAGTTTCTATAAGATCCCCTCTCAATCTCCTAAATTCTAGAGAGTATAAACCGAGTCTATGCAGTCTTTGTTCATAAGACAGTCCTGACATCCCAGGAATCAGTCTGGTGAACCTTCGCTGCACTCCCTCTATGGCAATAATGTCCTTCCTCAGATTTGGAGACCAGAACTGTACGCAATACTCCAGGTGTGGTCTCACCAAGACCCTGTACAACTGAAGTAGAACCTCCCTGCTCCTATACTCAAATCCTTTTGCTATGAAAGCTAACATACCGTTGGCTTTCTTCACTGCATGCTGTACCTGCATGCCTACCTTCAATGACTGGTGTACCATGACACCAAGGTCGCGCTGCATCTCCCCTTTTCCTAATCGGCCACCATTTAGATAGTAGTCGGTTTTCCTATTTTTGCCACCAAAGTGGATAACCTCACATTTATCCACATTATACTGCATCTGCCAAACATTTGCCCACTCACCCAGCCTATCCAAGTCACCTTGCAGTCTCCTAGCATCCTCCTCACAGCTAACACTGCCCCCCAGCTTAGTGTCATCCGCAAACTTGGAGTTATTGCCTTCAATTCCCTCATCCAGATCATTTATGTATATTGTAAATAGCTGCACTGAGCCTTGCGGTACCCAGCACTGAGCCTTGCGGTACCCCACTAGTCACTGCCTGCCATTGTGAAAATGACCCGTTAGCTCCTACTCTTTGCTTCCTGTTTGCCAGCCAGTTCTCTATCCACATCAATACTGAACCCCCAATGCCATATGCTTTAAGTTTATATACTAATCGCTTATGTGGGACCTTGTTGAAAGCCTTCTGGAAGTCCAGATACACCACATCTACTGGTTCTCCCCCATCCATGCTACTAGTTACATCCTCGAAAAATTCCACAAGATTCGTCAGACATGATTTACCTTTCGTAAATCCATGCTGACTTTGTCCAATGATTTCACCACTTTCCAAATGTGCTGCTATCCCATCTTTAATAACTGACTCTAGCAGTTTCCCCACTACCGATGTTAGACTAACTGGTCTGTAATTCCCCGTTTTCTCTCTCCCCCCCTTCTTAAAAAGAGGGGTTACGTTTGCTACCAGCCAATCCTCAGGAACTACTCCAGAATCTAAAGAGTTTTGAAAGATTATCACTAATGCATCCACTATTTCCGGAGTTACTTCCTTAAGTAATCTGGGATGCAGCGTATCTGGCCCTGGGGATTTATCGGCCTTTAATCCATTCAATTTACCCAACACCACTTCCCGACTAACCTGGACTTCACTCAAGTACTCCTTTGACCCGCGTCCCCTGCTATTTCCGGCAGATTATTTATGTCTTTCTTAGTGAAGACTAAACCAAAGTAGTTATTCAATTGGTCCGCCATATCCTTGTTCCCCAAGATCAACTCACCTGTTTCTGACTGCAAGGGACCTACATTTGTTTTAACTAATCTATTTCTCTTCACATATCTATAAAACCTTTTGCAGTCAGTTTTTATGTTCCCTGCCAGTTTTCTTTCATAATCTATTTTTCCTTTCCTAATCAAGCCCTTTGTCCTTCTCTGCTGGTCTCTGAATTTCTCCCAGTCCTCTGGTATGCTGCTTTTTCTGGCTACTTTGTACGCATCATCCTTTGCTTTGATACTATCCCTGATTTCCCTTGTTATCCACGGATGCACTACCTTCCCTGATCTATTCTTTTGCCAAATTGGGATGAACAATTTTTGTAGTTCATCCATGCAGCCTTTAAATGTCTTCCATTGCGTATCCACCGTCAACCCTTTTAGAATTGATTGCCAGTCAATCTTGGCGAATTCACGTCTCATACCCTCAAAGTTACCTTTCCTTAAGTTCAGAACCATTGTCACTCTCCATCCTAATGAAGAACTCGACCATATTATGGTCACTCTTGCCCAAGGGGGCACGCACAATAAGACTGCTAACTAACCCTTCCTCATTACTCAATACCCAGTCTAAAATAGCCTGCTCTTCATCTCTACAATTACTTCCGTTTTCCAGGCCCCCACTCCCTCATCTTTACTATGGATGTCCAGTCACTCTACACCTCCATCTTCCACCAGGAAGGTCTTAAAGCCCTCAGTTTCTTCCTTGACCGCAGAACCAGCCAATTTCCATCTACGAATACTCTCCTTCGCCGAGCAGAGCTGGTCCTTATCCTCAACAACTTCTCCTTCGACTCCTCCCACTTCCTCCAAATCCAAGGCATAGCTATGGGCACTCACATGCGTCCCTAGCTATGCCTGCCTCTTTGTAGGGTACGTCGAACAATCACTGTTCCAGGAGTACTCTGGACCTATCTCTGAACTACCTCTGCTACATTGACAACTGCATTGGTGCTGCCTCCTGCACCCATGCAGAACTCACTGACTTCATCATCTTCACGACTCATTTCCATCCTGCACTCAAATTCACTTCAACCATCTCCGACATCTCCCTACCGTTTCTGGATCTCACCGTCTCCATCACAGGCGACAGACTATTGACCAACATCTACTACAAACCTACCGACTCCCATAGCTATCTAGACTACTCCCAATTCCTCCTTCTACCCCGCATTTGGGCCCAAGACAAGGTTTTCAATACTACATCATCGGAGATGTCCTCATTATTTAGGGAATGGGGGTTCCCCTCTTTCATTATAGATGAGGCTCTCGCTAGGGTCTCCTCAATATCCCCCCAGCTCCGCTCTTCCTCCCACTCCCCCCGTTCATTACAAGGGCAGAGTCCCCCTTGTCCTCACCTTCCACCCCATCAGCCATTGCATACACCATATATTCCTCCAACATTTTCGCCACCTCCAACGGGATCCCACTACTGGCCACATCTTCCCATCTCCACCGCTCTCTAATTTCTGCATAGACCATTCCCTCTGCAACTCCCTGGTCAACTCGTCCCTTCCCACCCAAACCAACCCCTCTCCAGGTACTTTCCCCTGCAACCGCAGGAGACGCAAACCAACCCCTCTCCAGGTACTTTCCCCTGCTCCCCCCTCGACATCATCTAAGGACCTCGACAGTCTTTCCAGGTGAGGCAGAGGTTCACTTGCACCTCCTCCAACCTCATCTACTGTATCTGTTGTTCCTGGTGTCAACTCCTGTCCATCGGCAAGACTCGGCGACCGTTTCGCTGAACACCTCCACTCAGTCCGCCTTAACCTACCTGATCTCCCGGTGGCGCAGCACTTTAACTCCCCCTCCCATTCCCAATCTGACCTTTCTGTCCATTGTCAGAGTGAGGCCCAGCACAAATTGGAGGAACAGCACATCATATTTTGCTTGGGTAGCTCACACCCCAGCGGTATGAACATTGACTTCTCTAACTTCAAATAGCCCTTGCTTTCCCTCTCCCTCCATCCCCTCCCCCTTCCCAGTTCTCCCACCAGTCTTACTGTCTCCGACTACACTCTATCTGTCCCGCCCACTCCCCTGACATCAGCCTGAAGAAGGGTCTCGACCCGAAACGTCACCCTTCCCTTCTCTCCAGAAATGCTGCCGATCCCGCTGAGTAACTCCAGCATTTTGTGCCGACCTTCGATTTAAACCGGCATCTGCAGTTCTCTGCCGCACATGATCTTTAGCTTTCTATTATTAGTATTGTGCATTCTCGTGTTTTCTACCATGTTAAAAATCTCAGATAAAGGAGGAATGAACTGGTACATCATGGCGTCTACATTGAGTATTTCCAGACCGCATAGCTTATCTTCAACAGAACACTTCTCCTGCTTTAGTTCAGCTGGAATACTTTCAAATAATTAGCCTTGCTTCAATATGTTTTAGGCACACAGTACTGGAGTAACCAGCGGGTCAGGCAGCATCTTTGGGGAACATGGATAGGTGACGATTTGGGTCTGGACCCTTCTTCAGACTGATTGCTGATTGTGGGGGAAGGGGGGTGGGGAACACCACTGGGAGAGAGGGGGCAGGACAAAGCCTGGGGGGAGGCGATAGTCAGACACAAGCAAAGGGGGCTTTCTGATAGGCAGATGGCTGGAACAAAGGCTCGACATTCACAGCGCAGAACTGACACAAAAGGATTGAAGAGTTGTGAAGCCAGAGGAAGGAATGTAACGCCAGGACTTGTGCTTCTTTTTGAGTAACTCTTGTACGATCGTACAATCTTCATAGAATATGGAAAAACGAAGCGCAGTACAGCACGGGAACAGGCCCTTCGGCCCACAATGTCAGTGCCGAACATGATGCCAAGTTAAACTTACCTCATCTGATCCATACCACGCCATTCCCTGCATACCCACCTGCTTATCTAAAGGCTCTTAAACCAACACCCGCCACCAACTACAGAGCGGTCCTGACCGCCCATCTATTTCATTGAAGACCTTTAAACTATCTTTAATCAGACTTTACTGGACTTTATCATGCACTAAATGTCTTTCCTTTATCCTGTATCTGTATACTGTGGACAGCTTGATAGTTAGTTAGTTCAGTTTATTGTCAGCTACAATGAAAAGCTTTTGTCAACGGACCCAGTCAACGGAAAGACAACACATGATTATAATTGAGCAAGCCACGGTGTACAGATACATGATAAAGGGAATAATGTGAATAACTTCTAGTGCAAGATAAAGCCAGTAAAGTCTGATCAACGATAGTCCGAGATTCTCCAATGAGGTAGACAGTAGGTCAGGACCGCTCTCTAGTTGTGGTAGGATGGTTCAGTTGCCTGACAACAGCATGGAAGAAACAGTCCCTGAATCTGGAGGTGTGAGTTTTTACACTTCTATACCTCTCGCCTGATGGGAGAGGGAGCAAACTATCCTGCACCAACACTATTGTACGCACTAGGGACAATTTACAATTTTTTTTACCAAAGCCAATTAACTTACAAACCTATATTTATTTGAAGTGTGGGAAGAAACCGAAGCACCCGGCGAAAACCCACAAGGTCTCAGGGAGAACGTACGAACTCCATACAGACAGCACCCATAGTCATGATCAATCTCGGGTCTCTGGCGCTGTGAGGCAGCAACTCTACCGCTGCACCATTGTGCTGCCCAAAAGATTATTTAATACTGATGTTTAAATCTTTACAAGGATGTTGCCAGGACTTGAGGCCCTGGGCTACAGGGAGAGTTTGAACTGGCTGGGACTCCTTAAAGCGCAGGAAGATGAGGGGTGATCTTATAGATGTGTATAAAATCATGAGAGGAATAGATCGGGTAGATGCACCGAGACTCTTGCCCAGAGTAGCGGAATTGAGGAGATAGGTTTAAGGGGGGGAAGAAAGATTGAAGAGGAATCTGAGGGGCAACGTTTTCACACAAAAGGTGGTGGGTCTATGGAACGAGCTGCCAGAGGAGGTAGTTGAGGCAGGGACTATCGCAACATTTAAGAAAGAACTAGATAGGTACTTGGATAGGACAGGTTTAGTGGGATATGGGCCAAACCAAGGCAGGTGGGACAGAGTAGATGAGTTCGGTGTGGGCAAGTTGAGCTGAAGGGCTTCTTTCCACACTGTATGACTCTTTGGCTCTACTGAGAGTAAACCTTTTTAGATAAGCTTGGAGAGATTTTCCATGATGTGGAATTCGTGAAGGGTTTTCTGTGGTCTAAAATTGTGTGGACTTTAGACTTTTTATTTTGGAAACGGTGGCAAAATATTGCGACGGGTGCAAGAGTGTCACCGTGCAGCTGGTACATGACAATAAAGACACGCTCAACCATTAAAAGGCCAACCTTGAAAAAGCCCGGTAATCTTGCGGAGTTACAGTACAGGAGAGGTTTACCGAGACAGGGGGAAATTATAGCAGGGACGTGATCTGTCAGCAAAATATTGTTTATTTGTGCCAAGCGTAAGGTTGGGAGCTAGTTATGTCAAAAGCATTTCATCAGATTTATGGCGGAGCTCTGGCACACCACCTGTTAACACTCACTATCACAGCGCCACTGGAGAAAGGTGGCATGTGAGGAAACCCTAGCAGTTATTCTTTGGGGATAATGTCCAATCCACAAACCAGTATATTTCTCCCAGAAAGAGAGGGGCAGCATTTGTCCCAGAGGGTGGCACGGTGGCGCAGCGGTAGAGTTGCTGCCTTACAGCACCAGAGACCCGGGTTCGATTCTGACGACGGTTGCAGTCTGTAGGGAGTTTGCATGTTCTCCCTGAGACCACGTGGGTTTCCTCCAGGAGCTCCGGTTTCCATCTACCCTCCAAAAACGTGCAGATTTGTAGGCTAATTGTAAAGCTTTGCTCTGCATGCTATCCAATCAGATCAGATATGTGTCGGAAGGAACTGCGGATGCTGGTTGAAACCGAAGGTCGACATAAAAATCTGGAGTAACTCTGCGGGTCCGGCAGCATCTCTGGAAAGAAGGAATGGGTGACATTTCGGGGTCGAGACCCTTCTTCTGAAGAAGGGTCTCGACCAGAAACCTCGCCCATTCCTTTTCTCAGAGATGTTGCCTGTCCCATTGAGTTACTCCAGCTGTTTGTGTCTATCTTCAGATCAGATAACATTATACATAAATACAATCAAGTCAAGCTCGAGCACAATGGGTAGAGCAATAATTTGCAGCATTCTAGCGCATCAGTTCCAGAGATAAAGTCTAGATCAGGAAGACATTGTTAGGTAACGCAAGGGTCATATAAGAGGAGAATAGGCTGTTCTTGAATCTGGATCCATCCACCACCTTTAGCATGCATTCCCTCCACCACCATTTCAATAGACAATGGACAATTGCTGCAGGAATAGGCCATTTGGCCCTTCGAGCCAGCACTGCCATTCACTGTGATCATGGCTGACCATCCAAAATCAGTACCATGTTCCTGCCTTCTCCCCATATCCCCTGACTGTGCTATCTTTAAGAGCTCTATCGAACTCTCTCTTGGAAGCATCCAGAGAAATGGCCTCCACTGCCTTCCGAGGCAGAGAATTCCACAGATTCACAACTCCCCTCATCTCTGTTCTAAATGGCCTGCCCCTTATTCTTAAACTGTAGCCCCTAGTTCTGGACTCGCCCAACATCGGGAACATGTTTCCTGCCTCTAGCGTGTCCAAACCCTTCACAATCTTATACGTTTCGATAAGATCCCCTCTCATCCTTCTAAACTCCAGAGTAAACAAGCCCAGACGCTCCATTCTATCAATATATGACAGTCCCACCATCCCGGGAATTAACCTCGTGAACCTACGCTGTACTCCTTCAATAGCAAGAATGTCCTTGCTCAAATTTGGAGACCAAAACTGCACACAATACTCCAGGTGTGGTCTTCAGTGTGCACCTTCCACAAAATACCAACTGCAGCCTCTCACTCCCGTTACTCCAGCACCATCTCCCAAATCCACACTCAAGCACCAAGAACAAGGGCAGCAAGACTACGACCACTAGAGGGCGCAGCAATCACACTCTTATTCCTCCAAACCACAAACCCGACTGATTGGGAAATGTAGCACCAACAACTGTTCCTTCATCATTTTTAGGGAACTAACCTGCAAACAACCCTCCTTCCCCCTTCTTTCCACTTCACCCTCTCTTCCCTGTGCCCCACCTGGATTGGCACTCATTTCTCCCTCCCCCTGACCCCTTCCACTATTCCTTCTTCTGACTTTACAATCTGCACCTCTTCTATCGTTAGGTCACACTTGATACATTTTCAGGGCAGCACAGTGGCACAAGTGGCCTCACAGCACCAGAGAGCCGAGTTCGATCCTGACTACGGCTGCTGTCTGTTTGGAGCTTGCACGATCTCCCTGTGACCGCACGGGCCTTCTCCGGTTTTCTCCCGCATTCCAAAGATGTGGGATTTTGTGGGTTAATTGGCCTCTGTAAATTGCCCCTCGAGTGTAGGATGCGAAACTGGGATAACATGGAGCGAGTGTACGGGTGATCGATGGTCCGTACATACTCGGTGGGCCGAAGGGCCTGTCTCCACTCTCTATCTCTGTACTAAAATAGGTTCTCTGGCCTTTGTCCAACCATCTGTCAATGAAAACCCCACTCACGCATATCCATATTCGACAGGCTTTGTCCCGCCCCATCTCCCTTCCAACTTTCTCCCCCTCCCACCCCCGCCCCCCCTGCCTCCACACACCGCAATCAGTCTGAAAAAGGGTCTCAATCTGAAAAGTCGTCTGTCTATGTTCTCCAGAGATGCTGCCGGACCCCCTCAATAAAGGCTCTCCGAAGAAGGGTTCCGACTCGAAATGTCACCTATCCATCTCCTCCATCTGCATTGACTCCATTTACACTTCACACTGCCTCAGCAAAGCCATCAGCCACATCAAGGACAATTCTCAACCCGGCCATTCCCTCTTGTCCTCTCTTCTCACCTCTCCCATCAGGCAAGAGGTTCAAAAGTGTGAAAATGAGCCTCCAGATTTAGGTAGACAAAAATGCTGGAGAAACTCAGCGGGTGAGGCAACATCTATGGAGCGAAGGAAATAGGCGACGTTTTGGGTCAAGACCCTTCTTCAGACTGATGGGGGGGGGGAGAAGAAAGGAAGAGGCGGAGACAGTGGGCTGTGGGAGAGCTGGGGAGGTGAAAGAAGGAGAAAGTTGGAGCTCAATGTTCATACCTCTGGGGTGTAAACTACCCAAGCGAAATATGAGGTGCTGCTCCTCCAATTTACAGTGGGCTTCAGTCTGGCCATGGAGGAGGCCCAGGACAGAAAGGTCGGATTCGGAATGGGAGGGGGAGTTGAAGTGTTGAGCCACCGGGAGATCAGGTTGGTTAATGCGAGCTGTGCGGAGGTTTTGGGCGAAGTGATCGCCAAGCCTACGCTTGGTCTCACCGATGTAGAGCAGCTGACACCTAGAGCAGCGGATGCAATAGATGAGGTTGGAGGAGGTGCAGGTGAACCTCTGCCGCACTTGGAAAAACTGCTTGGGTCCTTGGATGGAGTCAAGGGGGGAGGTAAAGCGACAAGTGTAGCATTGCCTGCGGTTGCAAGGGAAAGTGCCAGGACAGGGGGTGGTTTGGGTGGGAAGGGACGAATTGACCAGGGAGTTACGGAGGGAGCGGTCTCTGCGGAAAGCCATCTCCTCCCCTTTCGGCTTTCCGCAGAGACCGTTCCCTCTGTCTACCTTCAATTTTCCAGCATCTGCAGTTCCTTCTTAAACCCTCCAGATGCAGGGACAGTTTCTTCCCAGTTGTTATCAGGCAACTGAACCTATTACCTACCAGAAGTCACCATCTACCTCATTGGAGACCCTCGGACTATTTTTTATCAGACTCAACTGCACTTCATCTTGCACTAAATATTATTATTCCCTTATCTGTATACTGTGAACCGCATGGTGAATCTGTGGAATTCATTGCCACAGATGGCTGTGGAGATCAAGTCATTAGGTATTTTTAAAGCAGAGATTGACAGGCTCTTGAATAGTAAGGGTAGGGAGGAGAATGGGATTGAGAGTGAAAGGTCAATCAGCAGGGCAGAGTAGATAAAGGAATAGGTGATGTATTGGGTCGAGACCCTTCTTCAGACAGAGTCGGGGGGAAAAGAAACAAGAGGTATGAAAAGGACCAGAACAAATCTGAGCTGGCACCGATGGCCAAGGAAAGGTCGAGCCCACAATGGTCCATTGTTGGCTGAAGAAGAGGTGATAACGAAAGGGTTTATGGATGCGAACAATGGAGCTGGCAGGATGACTAGGGTGGGGGAGGGGCAGAGAGAGAGAGAGAGAGAGAGAGAGAGAGAATACAGGGGTTACTTGAAATTAGAGAGATGAATATTCATACCGCTGGGGTGTAAGCTGCCCAAGCGAAATATGTGGTGCTCTTCCTCTAATTTGCGTGTGGCCTCACACTGACGGTGGGGGAGGCCCAGGACTGAAACGCCAGTGTGGGAATGGGAAGGGGAGTCTGCCAAGAACTTTGACCGGTTTAACGGGCAGCAGTGCCTTGGAGAAGCTAGTGGAAGCAGTTAGGAACTCCATCTGCTGCGGGGGAGGGGGGTAATAAGCAGGGTTGAGCAGATGTAGGCGGTGGATTGGACACGTTGCTGGAGGATGACCTCAGTGTGTGATTGCAGCTCACTCTCTCCACGCCCAGGGTTCCACGCATCGCAAGGCTTGACGGAAGGCTGGCTGCCAACCCTCCTGCTGCTCAGAGACTACAAGATCCCAGCTGCCTTCACCATGTACAGGTAAGCATTCCATCCATCCATCCAGTGACATTATAGTCTCCACTATGCAGCACCGGTTGTACTGTGGAACCAAAGAGTGACAAAGTTAATGCCCACTTTCACTAGTTCATTCACGATGGGCTGCACTGTCACCTTCCGAGCTGTCACCTTCTATCGTTCCAATTCCATGGAATGCAAGGGTTGGGAGTAAGAGCCTGTCACACTGGATTTTTGCTCCTTTGCAGTCTGGCGAAGGTAAATATTGTTGGCACATGGTTCAGGATGTGTAGGAAGGAACTGCAGATGCAGGTTTACACCAAAGATAGACACAACGTGCTGGAGTAACGCAGCATCTCTGGAGAGAAGGGATTTGTGTCGTTTCTGATTGAGACCCTTCTCCATATGTTCAGGCACTATTACCAGTTGGCCTCATGTTTTGTCAGTGCTAAGGTGCTGTGCCTCCTCAATTAATTCCTCCTTCTGCTCTTGGACAAATTAAACTCGCGGTGTGCTGGAGCGCGGTGGCCTACAGGGAGAAGCCGCCGAGCCGGTCCCCCGCGGCTGAACGCAGGAACCAGCGGACCGCACCCTACAGGGGGAGCCCACTGAGCCGGCCCGTGCTCTCCAACGGGAGGATGGAGCCGGTGACGACGACGGATGTTGCAGGCGAGGAGCGAGGCCGGTGGGAGAGGAGAGGTGAGGGAGCCGGGGTCTGGCCGACACCCCACCCTCAAGGTCGACTGCGGGAGCCCCCCCCCCCCCCCCCGGGGAACAAAGGTGGACGGGCGAGGAGAGGAGACGTGGGGTTACAGGTCGACTCGCATGTTTAAGGAAGGCGATGGCTGGAGGCCCGGCAGCAGCCTGGGGCTCGCCTGGAACCGGCACCGCTCATAATACCTAGAGTACGGACTGGACTTTGTAAATGGCACCACAACATGGAGCCTCTTGCATGCGGGATCAGTGGATTATTTCTATACACTTGCTAATCGGGCATGTGCTTGGGGATGGCAACACTCTACTGGACTGTTTGTAAGAAAATAATTTAACTGCGTTTGCACTGCGCACCCATGACAGTAAAAGCCCCATTGAACCATTTATAAAGGTTGGTATTCTCTTCCCAAAATTGCAGCAGTTTATCTTTCAGTCAATCATCTGTTTATGGTCAGGTGGAATCTTTGTCACCAGATGACATCTGAGATGATGTAGCTTCCTGGTTTTGTTCTCCCTTCCTTTACAAGGTTATTCTTCACCTCAGGTGCTGTAACTCTAAACTAAAAAAAAGAGAAATTTGGTCGTGTTTCGAACCGGCCGCTGCACACTTTCATGCTTTTGTATCTTATACCCGATGGGAGAGAGGAGGGGAGAGAATACTAGGGGCGTGAGTGGTCCCTGAATGTTCCCCACCACAGCACTGTTAGAGCACCTTCACTGGGATATAAGGAGGAATCGCCTCACCATATTCTCAAGGGCGATTAAGGACGGGCAATAAATGCTGGTCTTGCAGTTATGCCTTTATTCTCTAAAAGAATAAAAATGTTATTATCAAAAATGTATCCTTGAGTTAAAAGTGGACATGATTGCTGAACTAGAGAGCTGACTCTTGAGTTGAAAATGAGACGACTTTAGACTTTAGACATACAGCGTGTAAACTGGCCCTTTGGCCCACTGAGTCCTCACTGACCAGCGATTCCTGTGCACTAGCAATATCCTACACACTAGGGACAATTTACGATTTTACCAAAGACAATTAACCTACAAACCTGCAGGTCTTTGGAGTGTGGGAGGAAAGCAGAGCACCTGGAGAAAACCCACGTGGTCATGAGGAGAACATACAAATTCTGTACAGACAGCACCCATACTCAGGATCGAACCCGGGTCTCTGGTGCAGTAAGGCAGCAACTCTACTGCTGCGCCACCATGTTAAACATTATATGAAGACAATCTCCTCCACACATCTGAAATGTTGACGGCTTTGATTTTCTTCCTTTCTCCCCGTCTGCAGTGACCAGGAGCTGAAATATTCCCTGCAGATCCTGCACGAACTGGAAACCAGGATCATCAGCTACGGGACAAATCCTTTTGCCTCGCTGAAGCTGGAGCAGGTGCAGTCCAATCCCAACAAGCAGCTGGTCAGTAGCAACGCCACTTACCTGATGTTCCATGGATCCACAGAGTCTGCGGAGGGGATGGCCACCGAGGACCATGGACAAGAGGATGGTCTTTGAGCTCCGTCTGGGTTACCAGCATTGCGGACGGCAACTGAGCTGTAGCAGTCTGTAGCTGTGAGAAACCAACCTGTTGTATTTGATGAACCCCATTAACCACTAATAAACCGATGTGGCACAGAAAGGGGGCCACTTGGTGTACGCAGTCTCCCTTATGCCCTTCCCTTAGTTTAGTTTATTGTCATGTGATGCGAGATACAGAGAAAAGCTTTTGATGCATGCTAACCAGTCAGCGGAAAGACTATACGTGATTACAGTTGAGCCATCCACAGAGCACAGATACATGATGAAGGGAATTGCACATTTAAAATAAGACATGCTGCTGTTGGAGAAGAGGTTTACAAGAGTGGAACGATTGTAAAACATGATTGCAGATCCATTTCTGTTACCAGTGCACAATGAGCCGCCTGGCTGGGGAGCCATCTATTCCATTTCCTTTTGATCATTATCCAACCAGCTTGCATCCAGAAACTACTCTGGGATACTAAGTGCCCAGAAGACATTTCTTGATTACCAATTATGCTGCCATTGGAAAGATGTTCTCAGCATCTCCTTTGTCAAAGCCCCTCATGACTTTGAATACCTGCATGGCGGTCCGGTCCTTGCAGCCTGGGTTCTCTGTTAATCTGGAGGATAGCTGGTAGAATGTTCCATTTGTTACTCTGCAGCATACAACTCACTGCTGAATGAGTGCTCGTCCTTGTATAATTAAGGAATCATGACTTCAAGGGTTGAAGCTCGTTGGGAAGTATGAAAACTCCGTAGCTTAGACACATGGAGCTAGGGGAGCCACAGAGGCACAATGGTAGAGTTGCTGTCTACAGCCGCCAGAGACCCGGGTTTGATCCTGACTGCGGGTGTTGTCTGTATGGACTTTGCACTCTCTCCCCGTGACCTGTGTGGGCTTTCTTCGAGATCTTCAGTTGCCTCCCACACTCCAAAGACATACAGGTATGTAGGCTAACTGGCTTGGTGTATGTGTAAACTGTCCCGTGTGTGTGTCGGATAGTGTTAATGTGCAGGGATCGCTGGTCAGCAGGGTCTAGGTAGGCCTAAGGGCCTGTTTCCACGTTGTATCTCCAACCTAAACTAATCTATTCTTTAGAGATACAGCATGAAAACAGGCCCTTCAGCCCACCAGGTCCACGCCGACCATCGATCACCCGTACACTAGTTTGTATCACACATACCAGAGGCAATTTACAGAGGTCAATTAATCCACAAACCTGCAAGTCTTGTGGAAGGAAACCGGAGCACCCGGAGAAAACCCACGCGGTCACGGGGAGAATGTGCAAACTCCGCACAGATAGCACCCGAGGTCAGGGTTGAATCCGGGTCTCTGGCACTGTGAGGCAGCAGCTCCACCGCTGTGCCACCGTGCTGCCGAGACTAGCCCAACAAACCACGACAATTGCAGCTAGGGGTGGCCAATGAATGCTGAGCTTTTTTCACGTTTTGTGAATGAGTGGCACAGATTTTGGGCTATGTCATTTTGTGTCCAATAGCCAATCCCTGATCAGAACAGCAGCACATGGCCAGTAGTCAGATGGAGATGAACATCTCAGGAAATGGATGGACGCACAATGCTGGAGTAACTCGGTGGGGGAGGCAGCATCTCTGGAGAGAAGGCATGGGCGACGTTTCGGGCCGAGACCCTTCTTCTGACTGAGACGGATTCACAGCAGGAATCTTGTGGAAAATGCCACTTACATCTCTGTTCTAATGGGTAGCATCATCAACATAGAGCAGTACGACACGAGAACAGGACACGAACCGAACATGATGCCAAGTTAAACTGTCTGTACACGATCCATATCCCTCTATTCCTTGCAATCCAATGAGCCTATCTAAAAACCACTTAAACGCCACTATCACATCTGCCTTCACCACCACCCCTGGCATTGTGCTCCATACCCCCACCACCCTTTGTGTAAAAACTTGCCCTGCACATCTCAAATAAACTTTCCCTCTCTCACCTTTATACTACGCCAGCGGGAGATTCGTCTCCTGTTAGGGTCTCCCATGCTGGACAGGCCGAAGGGTAGAGGTGAGACGAAGAGCGATCCACTGGTCCTCCAGGTTGGGGGTTGAGCACAGGGCTAACAACCCTGTCTCGTAAAACAAATATGTTATGGAAACAGCAACTGAAGGAATCAACACTACTGAGTGGAGGATCTTTGTTGCTGCCCTCTAGTGTTGAACATTCCCACACCTGGGAAAATGGTTCTGACAGTCTACCCTATCTATGCCCTCATAGTTTTATGTACTTCTATCAGTTTTCTCCTCAACCTCCGACGTTCCAGAGAAAACCATCCATGTTTATCCAACCTCTGCTCTATAAACCCTCTAATTCAGGCAGCATTCTGGTAAACCTCCTCTGCGCTGTCTCCAAAGCTTCGTTGATTAAACCTGTTGGAAAACATGCTTATTTTCAGGAAATAAACAAATGTAATACAATCTGCAGTGATATTACTTGTGTTATAGCTCATTTCAACTTGACTTTGCAGTGTTTATGACATTTGGGAAAATAAATACAAATATAACAGTTTCAGATGGAGATACAGATGGTTATAGATATTAATTTTTTGATTTTGAAGAACAGTTGTAATCTTGACATTTTTGTGTGTTCTGCTAACCGTGACAATCTCATTGTTACGTGCACAATATGTTGCTGTCCTGTATGGCAGTTGTGTGTGGTTTTAGTGTTTTCAATTAAGATGGTCATTACTGGGAGTCTTTTTCGAGGCACAGTGGAAACAGGCCCTTTGGCCCAACTTGCCCATGCTGACAACCTTTCCCCATCTACACGTCCCGGCTGCCTGCGTTTGGCCCAGATCTCTCCAAAACCTTCCTATCCATGTCCCTATCCAAATGTTTCTTAAACGTTGAGATAACACCTGCCTCAACCAACACTATCCTACACACTAGGGACAAATTACATTGAACAAAAGCCAATTAACCGACAAACTTGTACATCTTTGGAGTGTGGGAGGAAACCAGAACACCCGGGGAAAACCCACGCAGTCACAAGCGGAACGTACAAACTCCATACAGACATTAACCATATAACCATATAACAATTACAGCACGGAAACAAGCCTTCTTGGCCCTTCCAGTCCGTGCCGGCCATTTATTTTCCCCTAGTCCCATCTACCTGCACTCAGACCATACCCCTCCATTCCCTTCCCGTCCATATACCTATCCACTTTACTTTTAAATGTTAAAATCGATCCTGCCTCCACCACTTCTGCTGGAAGATAATTCCACACAGCCACCACTCTCTGAGTAAAGAAGTTCCCCCTCATGTTACCCCTAAACTTCTGTCCCTTAATTCTCATGTCATGCCCTCTTGTTTGAATCTTTCCTACCCTCAATGGGAAAAGCTTATCCAGGTCAACTCTGTATATACTCCTATATTCAATGCTCTGATTTATAAAGGCCAGCACACCAAAAGCTTTCTTTACCACCCTATCTACATGCGATTCCACCTTCAGGGAACTATGCACAGTTATTCCTAGATCCCTCTGTTCCACAGCATTCCTCAATTCCCTACATTATCCATAGTCAGGATCAAACCCGGGTCTCTGGTGCTGTAAAACAGCAACTCTATCTCCGTGCCACCGTGTTGCCTTTTGTAGAAAAGAAAAGTAGTCCCTCGGGTTACTAGTGAATTTTCTCTTCTCACAAACTATTATTTATACCTAATATTAATACAGGACAGCAACCTATTCCCACACAAATTAACAAAGTTTAATAATACAATACATGAACCAGTTATGATCACAGATGACAACAAACTGCTGGTGGTGGAACAGGGCCACACAGAGGTGAACTGTATTCATGTATTAAAGAAATTATTCAATGAGTAAAGATATCTTGAATTTGTGGGGGGGGTGGGGGGGACACATTTCAGATAATCTTTATTTCTCCCTGACTTACAGTAGCTGGTGTAGGACATGTGATTCAATAGAGAAACAAGGAACTGCAGATGCTGGTTTACAAAAAAAAAGACACAGTGCAGGAGTAACTCAGATGGTCAGGCAGCATCTCCGGTGAACATGGATAGATGACGTTTTGGATCGCGAACCTTCTTCAGTCTAAAAAAAATTGGACTTTGAACCTGATGGCTTTGAACTTAAATTCTTCCAAGAGATTGAGTACAGAAGTCAAATGCCCATGGGCAATGCTGCCTGTATTTTGGGTGAAATATTAACTGCCCTCTGGGCAGGATGGAAGAAATGTAGAAAGAAAGAACTGCAAATACTGATTTTCGGAGTCACGTGAGTGACTACGTGAAGAAGCCCCGCCAGACGCATTGGCAAGCACCGGACTGGCGGGGCAACGCTCCTGCCGGTGGTAAGTTTCAACCTAGAAGGTAAGTGTTTTTACTTTCCAGCATTGTGGTTCGAGCAGGAGCTTCTCTTTACAGAGGTTTCCTGCCGGATTTATCGGAGGTCCGATGCCTAAGCCGGCTATGGGCTGCTGGGGAACCCCGGTCTGACCGCTGAAGCGGATAGCCGGCAAAGATTGGGATTCCAGATAACAGCCGCTGACAAAGCAGTCAGTGGCTTCCAGCCTGCGGGGATGCCCTTTAAATAACGCTAGAGTCGCTGACAGTCGGTCAGCAACTCACAGACACGTTGCCCCAGGCATGGAGTAAAATTGGAGGGAGAGAAAACTTGTGCAGCCCAATTAGAACTCGGGTGAATCGTGCTGCAAGGGTTCCTCTTCGATAATAAGGGTATTTTCACCCTTTACAAATTCACACTACCAAATTAGTGAGACTCCACTATAATAGCGCGGGCCTATGGGACAGGCCTCGCCAGCAGCACCTGGAACAGGGCTGTTTCCTGTGTCAAAGCGCCAGCCTACGGGAGAGCCACGCCAGCAGCGCCTAGGACAGGGCTGCTTCATGTGTCAAAGCGCCGGCCTACAGGAGAGCCACGCCAGCAGCGCCTAGGACAGGGCTGCTTCATGTGTGAAAGCGCCGGCTGTTAGGTACATCCCCCCCCTTGGTGAATGCTGTGTACTTGCCTTTCTGTTTCTCTGCAGGCCGTGGTTGGGAACCAGGATTCAAGGGGTTAGGAGCGTCTGTACCCGATTGGCCAAGCTACGTCAGGTGACTTATCGGGAGCTTAAAAGGCAGGAGCTCCCAGAATTCTCTCTCTCTTCGTGATAGATCCCTGGAGGAAGAGGTGCTGGTCTGAGCTGCAGGAGGCCTGGCCGCATGGCACAGCACTTCGTATATTTGTTGCATACTTTTGTAAATTAATGTTGTATTGGGACGGAAGGGATGACCTGAGAGTTTTCAGGTATTTTGGTTGCAGGGTTAGGGCTATATAGGCAGGATTAGAGTCTTCAGTCTGACGGCACATTGAGAGGCTGGCTGGAGCACACTTATATATTATTTGATAGCCGATTCTGGTCCCTGGCCGTGTTCTTAAAAATCAATTTGGTTTTGTTTTACTGTTACAAAATTAAAGACTGGTTTTTTAATCTAAACTTGACCGTGGTTTTGATTTGTTACGCGACTCTGAGGAACCAGCCTTCGGGAGTCGTAACAAAATGGGGGCTCGTCCTAAGCTTTGAGGACCCTAGACAGTTTGGGGGTTTTTTTGGTGGGCTTCTGGTGACTGAGGAAGTCTGTGTTGTCAGGGGATTTTTTTTCCCCTTCCATTTGTGGTGCCATTTGTGCCCAGGGTTTGGCTGTTTTTTTAGTCCTGACATTTGATATGGACTTTAAAGTGGATGAGTTCATCGAGGCTCCTAGTCAGGAGTTGTTTAACAAATGTACGAAGGAGCAGTTGTTAGTGCTGGCAGACAACTATAAGGTGTCTGTTGATAAGCATTCGAGGAAACAGGCTATAAAGTCGATGTTATGGTCTGAGTTGACGAGGAGTGGGGCATTGCCTGCTGGGGAAGAAAGTCCTCTAGCTTCTACACAGTCTGGTCAGAAAATGGGGGACCTCATTCGATTGAAGGAGTTAACCTTAAGAGAGAAAGAGCTTGCAATGCAAAAGGAGGAGAGGGACTTCACGCTTGAAATGAAACACCTCGAGATACGGGAGAAGGAATTGCATGCCCCCCGAGTTCCTTCTGGGGAAAGGGAGTTTGATATGAGCAAGAACATTTGCCTGGTTCCCCCATTTAATGAGAAGGATGTGGACAAGTATTTTTCAGTGTTTGAACGGGTGGCTTCGTCCTTGAAGTGGTCTAAGGACGTGGACCTTGCTATTGCAGTGTGTCCTTGTGGGTTAAGCACGGGAGGTGTACTCGTCTTTATCTCTTGAAGACAGTTTGGACTATGAGTGTGTGAAGTCTACAGTATTAAGGGCTTATGAATTAGTTCCAGAGGCGTACCGGCAGAAGTTCCGGCGCTTTAGGAAGTTTGATAATCAGACTTATGTGGAGGGTTACACAAAAAGCTGGAGAAACTCAGCGGGTGCAGCAGCATCTAAGGAGCGAAGGAGATAGGCGACGTTTCGGGTCGAGACCCTTCTTCAGACGGGTCTGAAAAAGGGTCTCGACCCGAAACGTCGCCTATCTCCTTCGCTCCTTAGATGCTGCTGCACCCGCTGAGTTTCTCCAGCTTTTTGTGTAACCCTCGATTCTCCAGCATCTGCAGTTCCTTCTTTAAGACTTATGTGGAGTTTGCTTGGGAGAAGGAGGCACTTTTTGACAGGTGGTGCGCTTCTCAAGGAGTGAAGGATTTTAAGCTGCTGCAGGCCTTGATGATTATGGAAGACTTTAAGAACTGTCTCCCTGAGAGAGTTGCTACTTACCTTAATGAGCAGAAGGTGACGGAGGTGTCTAAGGCTGCGGTGTTAGCAGATGAGTATGTATTGACTCATAAAACTGAGTTTGTTGGGCGGTCCTATAGTTTTGGTGCACGGCCGGTTAATCGTGGTGGTGTCGCCGGTGGCAGTGTCAAAGCTGTTTCTGTGCCTGCAAGTGTCAGCACAGTGATACAGGGGGAGGTCCGAGCTGATAAGGTTGACGGTGGTCTCAGGACTAAGGAAGGTCCTGTGTGCTACTATTGTAAAGAGAGCGGGCACATCGTAAGGTCGTGTCCAGTCCTGCTCAAGAAAAAGGCAAAGCCTGTGGTTTTGGTTGGTACACAAAAAGCACCTGTGGTTCCTGGGATGTCTGCGTCTGATGAGTGTAGTAATTATTCTGCGTTCATCACGAAAGGTTTTGTTTCTCTAGAGGATGGGGGTCATAGAGTTCCAGTGTCCATCTTGCGTGATACTGGTGCTACTCAGTCCTTTATATTGGATAATGTACTGCCGTTTTCTGGGGAGACATCGGTTGGGTCCGGTGTCCCTGTGGTAGGATTCGGGTTGGAAGACATGGTGGTGCCTTTGATTCTCGAGTGCCGTGATTCTCGAGTCCGAGTTGGTTTCAGGCCGGGTAACTGTTGGGTTACGGCCGTGTTTTCCCGTTGCAGTAGTTTCTGTGATTTTGGGGAATGACTTGGCAGGAGGTAGAGTTTTCATTACTCCTGAGGTGACGGCTGTTCCGGCGGTGCAGAGTCCTGATAGATTGGCTATGCAGCATCTGAAGGTCTTCACAGCTTGTGCTGTCACGAGGGCCATGGCTAAGAGCCAGGCAAAGCTTGAAGATGTAGTGGACCTGAGTGAGAGCATTTTTGGGGATCATGATGATGGATCCTGTGTTGTGAAGGGTGTTTCTACATCTCAAGATGGGGTCTTGTCTGAAAATGTGCTGGTGTCGCTGTCAAGTGACCGGCTGGTTGAGGAGCAAAAGAGTGATCCAGGTTTATCGGATCTGTTCGACTGCGCGGTGCCTGAGGGGGATATGGATTCCACAGCAAAGGGGTATTTTCTGAGGAATGGCTTACTGATGCGAAAGTGGTCTCCCTTGGATATGTCAGGACATGATGATTGGAGCGTGGTTGATCAGATTGTGATACCTCGTCGGTATAGGGACGAGATACTCAGTTTGGCTCATGATGGACCTCTGGGTGGGCATTTGGGGGTCAATAAGACTTATGACCGTATCTTACGGAATTTTTTTTGGCCAGGGTTGAAAAAGGATGTGAAGCAGCACTGTAGGTGTTGTCACATTTGCCAGGTGGCAGGAAAGCCGAACCAATCAATTGTTCCTTTATACCCATTCCCTGTGGTTGGGGAGCCGTTTGAATGGATTCTAGTTGATTATGTGGGTCTTCTACCTCGGACAAGGGTGGGCAACAAGTTTTTATTGACAATTATGTGTGCGTCTACCCGCTTTCCGGAGGTGGTCCCTTTGCGTAACATTACTGCCCCTGCCATTGTGAAGTCTCTCACTAAGTTTTTCATTGTTCGGTTTGCCCAAAGTGGTGCAGAGCGACCAAGGTTCCAACTTCATGTCAAAGGTTTTTGGTCAGGTAATGAAGTTGTTGGATATTGAGCATTGTCACCTGAGAGACAGGGAGCTCTCGAGCGGTTTCACCAGACTTTGAAATCTGTGTTGAAGACTTACTGCCTGGAGTTTGAAAAAGACTGGGATGAGGGGGTTCATCTAGTTATGTTTGCGGTGCGTGAGGTCGTGCAGGAGTCTTTAGGGTTCAGTCCTGCTGACCTGGTGTTCGCGCATACTGTTCGTGGTCCGTTGAGGGTCCTGAAGGAGAAATGGTTGCAGGAGAATTCAAAACGTAGTATTTTAGACCACGTCTGTACTTTTAGTCTAGACTGCGGAGGGCATGAGAACTGGCAATGGGTAATCTTGCTACTGCTCAGTCTAGGATGAAGGGCTGGTTCGACAGGAAGGCTTCAAGTAGGAATTTTTCTCCAGGTGACAAGGTCCTGGTGTCGTTGCCTATTCCTGGTTCCAGTCTGCAGGCTCGGTATAGTGGTCCCTATCAGGTGGTTAAGAAGGTTGGTGCAAGGGATTACGTTATTGGTACCCCTGATCGGAGGCGTAAGACTCAGCTCTGTCATGTCAACATGCTGAAGCAGTACCATGAGCAGGAGCATGTACGGGTTGATGGGGAGGAGCTGTGTCCTTCGGTTTTGTCTAAGCCAGTTTTGGCTGTAGCAGTGCTGCCCCCGACACGGGTGGTGATGTAGGTGAGGCACGGTTGTCTGTGGCACTGACGCAGGGAAAGCTGTGCAACTCTGAAGCTTTGGAGTCGCTTCCCTTGTGGTTGCCTCATTTGTCTGGAAGTCAGCGGGATGATCTGCTTGTTTTGGTGGGGTCAAATGGGTCACTGTTCTCGGATGTGCCTTCTCAGGCGTCTGTGCTGCAGCATGACATTGACGTGGCCGGTGCTGCGCCAATTAAACAGCATCCATATCGGGTCAACCCTGACAAGCGTCATCGCCTAAGAGGTCAGGTTGACTATATGCTGCAGCATGCAATTGCTGAACCTAGTTGTAGTCCGTGGAGTTCTCCGTGTCTACTGGCTACGAAGGCTAATGGGGAGGACAGGTTTTGCACGGACTTTCGGAAGGTGAATGCTGTAACTAAGCCGGATTGGTATCCTCTTCCACGGATGGAGGATTGCGTGGATCATGTGGGAAGTGCATCTTTTGTGTCTAACTTGGACTTGCTAAAAGGGTATTGGCAAGTTCCTTTGACTAGGCGGGTGAGGGAGATCTCAGCATTCGTTACACCTGATAACTTTCTTCAGTACACGGTGATGGCATTTGGAATGCGCAATGCGCCGGCAACCTTCCATCGGTTAGTGAACATTGTATTGTCTGGTTTGTCCTTCTGTGAAGCATACCTTGAAGATTTAGTTGTGTGCTCCAGGTCTTGGATCAAACACATCGGTCATCTGAAGGAGGTATTTTGTCGTCTAGCGGAGGCAAACCTAACAATCAATTTTGCATTTCCTGTTCCAACATCTAGGACTGATCTCCGTAGGTATCTGGCTATGGTTGGGTACTATAGGGGGTTCTGTCCAAACTTCTCTGCAGTGGCTGCTCCTTTGATGGATTTGCTGTGTCAGAAGGTAGTTTTGTGTGGTCCGCTGAGTGTCAACAAGCCTTTGATCATACTAAAGGTCTTCTGGTGCGCGCACCTGTGCTTGCGGCACCTTATTTTGAGCGTCCATTTAAGCTGGCAGTCGATGCTAGTGATCGTGGGGTTGGTGGGGTTCTTGTACAGGATGATTCAGATGGGGTGGGGCATCCAGTTTCGTATTTCTCTAAGAAGTTTAATCCCCATCAGATGTGGTACTCCACCATTGAGAAAGAAACCCTTGCTGTGTTTTAGTACTGAATAGTTCCTTCCGAAGCTTATTCAGTATCTTTGGGTGGGGGTGTTAGGCGCTCCCCCCCCCCCGGTGAATGCTATGTACTTATCTTTTCTGTTTCCCTCCTGAGTGCAGGCCCGATGGCTGTGGGTCAGGAATCAAGGGGTTAAGAGCTCCTGTACCCGATTGGCCAAGCTGCGTCAGGTGACCGGTGACTCATCGGAAGCTTAAGTAGTAGGAGATCCCAGAATTCTCTCTCTTCTTCGCCGACCCTGACAAGTGAACAGGCTGCCAGTCTGACTTGCAGGAGGCCTGGCCGCATGGCATAGATCTTTGTGTATTGTTACCTATATTTGTCATTTAATGTTGTATTGGGACGGATAAGGGCTGACCTGAGGGTTTTCGTGTATTTTTTTTGCAGGGTTATCTCTATTTAGGCAGGATTAGAGACTCCAGTTCGACGGTCCATTGTGAGGCTGGCTGGAGCACTGTTATATTTGTTTATTAGTCGATTCTTGTCCCTGACTGTGTTGTTTAAATCAGGTTCGGGTTTTTGTCTTTTAACTAAATTAAAGACTATTTTCTTGAACCTGGTTTTTGGTTATGTTAAGCGACTCTGAGGTACCTGCCTTCGGGAGTCGTAACATGGACAAAAAACACTTTACAACATCCTGTGCGTGTGACAGGTGTAAGTCTTTTCCAAAGGAGCTTCAGACCACTGAATAGACATTTATACCCAGATATGAAATCTTCCAAGCGAGGGTAAGCCTAAAGGGAAGAAATTAAGCAAACTGGGTTCATATACTCAAGTCTAGAAGAATGAGCTGAGCAACTGGCTAGGATGTCTAGACCCTGAATCAGAATAGGGAGTCAGTTAATCAAGACAGAGGTAAGGGTTATAGATGGGGTGAATGCCCAGAGTCCTTTCTGCAGGGTTTGGGGAATTAAGAATAAGAGGGCAAAGGTTTAAATTGAGCAGGGAAAGATTTAGTAAGAATCTGAGGGTTGTACTTATATGTTCAGAGCTGTCAGAGGAAGTAGTTCAAAGGGTATTTTATTGTCGTACCAATTAAGGTACAGTGAAACTCGGTTTGCCATAGTCGTACTAAAAAAACAACAAATCACACAACTATATAATAAACAATAGACAATAGGTGCAGGAGTAGGCCATTTGGCCCTTCGACCCAGCACCGCCAGTCAATGTGACCATGGTTGATCTTCCCCAATCAGTACCCCGTTCCTGCCTTCTCCCTATATCCCATGAGTCCGCTATCTTTAAGAGCCCTATCTAGCTCTCTCTTGAAAGTATCCAGAGAACCGGCCACCGCTGATCTCTGAGGCAGAGAATTCCACAGACTCACAACTCTCTGTGAGAAAAAGTGTTTCCTTGTTTCCGTTCTAAATGGCTTAACCCTTATTCTTAAACTGTGGCCCCCAGTTCTGGACTCACCCAACATTGGGAACATGTTTCCTGCCTCTGGCGTGTCCAAACCCTTAACAATCTTATATGTTTCAATAAGATCCCCTCTCATCCTTCTAAACTCCAGAAGTGTACAAGCCCAGCTGCTCCATTCTCTCAGCATATGACAGTCCCGCCATCCCGGAAATTAACCTTGTAAACCTATGCTGCACTCCCCTCAATAACAAGAATGTCCTTCCTCAAATTAGGGGACCACAACTGCACACAATACTCCAGGTGTGGTCTCACTAGAGCCCTGTACAACTGCAGAAGGACCTCTTTGCTCCTATACTCCACTCCTCTTGTTATAAAGGCCAACATGCCATTTGTTTTCTTCACTGCCTGCTGTACCTGCATGCTTACTTTCATAGACTGATGGACAAGGACTCCCAGATCCCGTTGTACTTCCCTTTTCCCAACTTTACGCCATTTAGATAGTAAACTGTCTTCCTGTTTTTGATACCAAAGTTGATATCCACATTAAAATTCATCTGCCCACTCCCCCAACCTGTCCAAGTCACCCTGCATTCTCATAGCATCCTCCTCACAGTTCACACTGCCACCAAGTTTTGTGTCATCTGCAAATTTGCTAATGTTACTTTGAATTCCCTCATCCAAATCATTGATGTATATTGTAAATAGCGATACCCCACTAGTCACTGCCTGCCATTCTGAAAGGGACCCGTTAATCCCTACACTAACGCCCTATAATGCGCTATAATGCAATGTGATACACTGGAACACACTATAATACAATTCAATACACTATAGCAATTAACAAAAGTTAGCATAAACATCCACCACAGTGGATTCCCCACATTCCGCCCTGTGATGGAAGGCAATAAAGTCCAATCTTCATTCTTTATTCTCCCAAGGACGGGGCAGTCAAACCATCCGCAGTCAGGGGGGTCGAAGCTCCTGCGGTTGGAGCTCCCAAAGGTGGTCCCTAACCATGGACCGCAAGCTCCACGATGTTAAAATCCGCGGGCTCCCATGGTCGGAGCTCCAGTATCGATCCCCGACAGGGACCACCAGCTCCACGATATCAAGTGCTGCAGGCTCCCGCAGTTGGAGTTCTCAAAGTCGATCCTCAGCAAGAGGCTGCCAACTCCTCAATGTTAGGCCGCAATGTGAACGGAGATACTATACGGTAAAATACGGATAAACATGTCTAAGTCTATGTTTAATCTTTATGTAGTTATGTATCTTGTTGCTTTTTTATGTATGACCGTATTCCCTCCATTCACTGGAGTTTAGAAGGATGAGGGGGGATCTTATAGAAACATATAAAATCATAAAAGGACTGGACAAGCTAGATGCAGGAAAAATGTTCCCAATGTTGGACGATTCCAGAACCAGGGGCCACAGTCTTAGAATAAAGGGGAGGTCATTTAAGACTGAGGCAAGAAAAAACTTTTTCACCCAGAGAGTTGTGAATTCATGGAATTCCCTGCCACAGAGCGCAGTGGAGGCCAAGTCACTGGATGGATTTAAGAGAGAGCTAGATAGAGCTCTAGGGGCTAGTGGAGTCAAAGGATATGGGGAGAAGGCAGGCACAGGTTATTGATAGGGGACGATCAGCCATGATCACAATGAATGGCGGTGCTGGCTCGAAGGGCCGAATGGCCTCCTCCTGCACCTATTTTCTATGTTTCTATGTATGACAAATCAAATTTCACTGCACCTCAGTACACGTGACAGTAAAGGACCGTTGAACCATTGAACTGTGATGGAAGTTGGTGAATCTACTTGATATAGATCCATTTTCCAACAGAAATGCTAGTTAAAGGAAAGAATGACGTTGAAGGCATCAATAGAAACAAAAGCAGAGTTACTCCAGCATTTTGAGTCTATGAAGAAGCTGACCCGCTGAAACAGTTTCATCAGAGATTGTGAGTGCAAACCAAGTTTCAAGAAAATGATACAAGACTTAACTAGCAGACAGCTTTATTTTGATCATAAAATGAACATATAAAATCTATTTTTTTTCAGATTTTATTCCCCATAAATTGTAAGAGAAAGCTTAAATTTTGATAAATATGGAGTGTAAGTAAAACATTACTGTATGTGCAAACAAGGATTTAACCGCCGAGAATTTTTTTTGATACAGAGGGTTAAAAGGTGTTTAATTCTAGGCAAGCTGGTAAAGTTTTGTTTAACATAGGTACTGAATCACATTGAAAATCTGGATTTAACACAATAATCCTCGTGCACATTACCAATGTAAAGGCCTTAAGGTCAAGGGGACTGATGTGTGTGACAAAGCATGGGAAGAAAGTTTTATAGCAAATCTCAAACGTAATCAGCACGTGATAGATACATTGGAGAAACAATTACGTACCATGTTAGGATTGTCCAAACCAACCGTTACTAGCTTTTACAAATGATACATTTCAAACTTCTACAGATGCGCCGTACAAAACATTTTATCGGGGTACATCACAGCATGGTTTGGGAACAGCTCCATCCGAGACTGAGAGATTGCAGAGAATTGCGGATGCGGCGTAAACCATCACCAAAAAACAACCTCCCTTCCATTGACTCCATTTACACCTCATGCTGCCACGGCAAGGCCACCATCATAATCAATGACCAGTCTCACCCCGGTCACTCCCTCTTCACCCTCTCCCATCAGGCAAGAGGGACAGAAGTGTGAACATGCACACCTCCAGATTCAGGGACAGTTTCTTCACAGCTGTTATTAGGCAACTGAATCATTCTGTCAACAACTAGAGAGTGGTCATGAGCTACTATCTACCTCATTGGAGACTCTCAGACCATCTTTGATCATTCTTTACTGGACTTTATCTTGCACTAAATGTTACTCCCTTTATCACGTATCTGTACTCTGTGGATGGCTCGATTGTAATCATGTATTGTCCTAATTAACACGTGGGATGAAATGTCGCCATTAAACATTGAAAGCTTCAATTAAAACATCATGGAAAAAAGTGATGAAAGTTCCTTTAAGACACTGATCACATTCTGTTAACAGCCCCACACCAAGGACTGCCTCGTTAATGGGCTCCCATCCTCAATAAACCTTTGTAACTAAAAGATTCTGACAGGTTCAAATGGACAGTCAGAGGTATAACTTAAGGATGTGTGAGATCTTTAGACACTGCGTTTGGTTTTTAGTTTCATTTAGGTTGAAAGTTTTTTGTTTGCAGTTAATTATGCCACATCTTGAGGTGCAGTTGTTCATATCAGCTCACACTTTTAAAGGTGGCAAAGTCCTGGAATAACACAGCGGGTCAGGCAGCATCCCTGGAGAACATGGAAAGGCGACATTTCGGGTCAGGATCCTACTTCTTGTATGTGGGAGTTGGGGGTGAGGGGGGGGGGTTAATGGCCAGAGATTAAAACAGATGTGAGCCAAAAGGCTTGACGAGATTCCAGCATTTGTATCTCTATTTGTAATAGTTTAGTTTGGAGATGCAGCGCGGAAACAGGCCCTTTGGCCCACTGAGTGAATCCGTGCCGACCAGCGATCCTTGTACATTAGCACTGTCATACACTCCAGGGACAATTTTACAGAAGCCAATTAACCTACAAACCTGTACGTCTTTAAAATGTGTGGGGGGATCCGGAGCACCCTGAGAAAACCCACGCGGTCACAGGGAGAACGTACAAACTATGTACAGACAGCATCCATAGTCAGGATTTAACCTGGTTCTGTGGCGCTGTGAGGCAGCAACTCTGCCACACCTTGTTTCTGCAACTCACGCTAAGGACGTTTGCAGGGCCTTGTGAAGGCGAATGATTTTGATTATGCTTGTTGGCAAATTAGAGAGAGATATTCCAGTTCTGTAACGTTCCTATGAATGTCAGTGTTACAGGGCAGAAGAACTTACTATTCACATATTTTATTTGCAATTCAATGCTGGCTGAGGTGGAACTTTGAGGATGCGTGGAGATTTGCAGCAGAGATTTAAGTAGAAATGCTCTAGACGCCAGAATAACTTTTATCCAGTATGAATATGCTAAACTTCAGCAAGTCTCTGCACTTATAAAATGTTTCCCCCTCCATCTCACCCTGTTGATTGAATGTTGAATAATATCAATATCCTCGACAACTCAAAGCCTTTCTCTCCCCTATAGCTTAAGCTGTATGAATCATGTTGCAATGCTTCTCTCTCGATGCCATTTTGAGGAAGAGGGGAGAGGGCAGGGATGGAATAGATTCTAAAGGATTAAACATCTTTGGAAGACCAAGCAAAACAAAGTGCTGGAGCAACAGCAAGCCAAGCAGCATCTGGGGCGGCAATGGACAGGCCACGTTTTGGCTTTGGACCCTTCCTCAGTCTGCCAGCTTCGGTTGTGAGCCAGGCTATCTGAATAAAAGTTCCCGACTCAAATCTTTATCTGTTGAGTAAGATGGCGCCCAAGACATGGTGACAAGTGCTGGTCCCAGAAGCTGATTTGCAATCACTCATGACAAATGCTCCATTCTTTAACCGTACACTGTGGATGGCACGATTGTAATCATGTATAGTCTTTCCGCTGAATGGAAAGCACGCAGCAAATGACTTTTCACAGAACCACGGTACACGCGACAATAAATTAAACCTGTCTATTCCCTCCCGAGATGCTGTCTGACCTGCCGAGTTCCTCCAGCACTTGGTGTTTTGCTCAGGACACCAGCATCTGCATTGTCCATTTCTTGAAGAGTAAGGGTGTCAAAGGTTACGGGGAGAATGCAGGAGAACGGGGTTGAGAGGGAAAAATAGATCAGCCACGATAAAATGGCGGAGCAGACTCGATGGGCCGAATGGCTTGATTCTGCTCACAGGTCGTATGGCGTGTCCAGGAAAAGAGTGAGATTGCTCAGATAAGCCTTTTCAGAAATATTGGTCTTGCTAATACACAATATTAATAATCGATTTAAGTTTATGTGCAAGATGGAGCTGCAGATGCTGGTTTATACCGAAGATATACACGAAATGTGGAGCAACTCAGTGGGTTAGGCATTATCTCTAGATAAAACAATAGGTGAGGTTTCGGGTTGGACTTCAGTCTGAAGAAGGGTTCTAACCCAAATCGTCACCTAATCTTTTTTTCTCCTCCAGAGATGCTGCCTGAATCAATGAGTTACACCAACCTTTTGTGTCTTTCATCGATTTAGGTTTTCCCCTCAGTCTTTCGTGACTGATTATATTTCAGTTTTATTCTTTTCCATAGGGTCCTTTCTCTGCACCCTATGATCTTTCTGATTAATAAAAATGGTTTACACTGAAACCTGACAGAAGATTTCAAAGTGTCCACAAATGTGGACAAGAATATAGCGAAACATGACGTTTGTGAGCTTACAGTTCAACTTGTCTACGGACGTCAGTTATTGAAGTTGAACTTCCTCACCAGCTAAGTGGTTTAATTAAGGGATATGAATCTTTAAAAATTATCAAACACACACCTGCCTATATGTAATAACCTCAATTTGACAACTTAATGCATGAACAGTTGTGGAATGCCTGGGGGGGAAGCAATTAATGAAATAGGATTTGTTAAAATTTGCATTTTGTCATTGCTAAATTTAAACGATCCAGTTCGGACAGCTGCAAATTAACACAGTGCCAAAGATGAAACTACATCTGTGATCTTATACAGGTGTACAAAATGTTGAGAGGAATAGATGCACAGTCTTTTGTCCACAGTAGGGGAATCGAGAACCAGAGGGCATAGGGCTAAGGTGAGGGGGGAAAGATTTAATAGGAACCTGAGGGGTAACTTTTTTTACACAAAGGATGGTCGATGTATGGAACGAGCCGCCGGAGGTGGTAGTTGAGTCAGGGACTATGGCAACGTTTAAGAAACATTTAGACAGGTACATGGATAGGACAGGTTTAGAGGGATATGGGTCAAATGCAGGCGGGTGGGACTAGTTGGTCAGGGTGAACAAGTTGGGCCGATGGACCTGTGTCCACAGTGCACGATTCTACAACTCCCTATGACTCCGTCAGTCCCTTACAGTTTGTGACATGCAGATCTGTTTCTGGTGATAAACCCCCATCAGGAAAGCCCCCAGTTGAAATATAGGCGTGGAAAAATAATTTGCCAAAGCTGAAATTATGGCAGTTACAAAGTGAAAGGCTTTCATTTAAAAATTCTAGAAAATATAATTAATCGTGATCAATCCTCAAATGCTCTGTCTCAGCGTTGCATCCTCAGTTTTGCCAGCCTGTGATGCACGTTATATAAATGTCATGGTCTGGTGATGTCCAGGTGGCTAAAATGATTACTGTCTATGGAGCCTGCATGGATTCAACAGCGTAAATAACTCCTTCTGTCCCACAACAACTTTACCATTCTACACCATGCAAAAAGATGCTTCCGAGAATCTATAGGATGTGTAGGAAAGAACTGGCAGATGCTGGTTTAAATCGAAGGTAGACACAAAATGCTGGAGGAACTCTGCGGGACAGGGAGCATCTCTGGAGAGAAGGAATGGGTGTCGTTTCGGGTTGAGACAACACTCTGAAGACCCGAAACGTCACCCATTCCTTCTCTCCAGAGATGCTGCCTGTCCAACTGAGTATCTCCAGCATTTTGCGTCTACCTCCAAGAATCTATATCTGTCCAAGGGCAAATGAAGTTCATAAAGTGATTTTTCTGTTGTTGTGTTCACATAAATTCCACAAGAGTCAGACCATCACCAGTCAGTCCTATTTATTTAACCACAGTCAGACATCCTTTACCACCCCACTGAGTCACACTCTGGAAAATGGCACTTCACTTTAAAAAAGTTTGGCAATAATAACTGAATCCACTGCGAACGATTGCAAAGGTGATTCAAAGACGTATCTTTTCATAATACGCATCGGCACTTAACAGCACAAAACTGCAGGTGGGTTTGTGAAGGTGATAGTTTTTTTTTTACTGTGTAAACTGTTCTGGCATAAAGGTTGACAGCAACAAGTACCTCTGAACAACACCCATTTAGTGCAGTAACTAAGTACTTCATACAGCATGGAAACTGGAAGGCTTCTTTGTCTTTTGATCCGATTTCAAACTCAGAGCTTCATGGAATGAGTTTCCCCCACTTCCTCAATAAGTCATGTTGTGGTCACTTGCTGGCTCGACCATGGACTTTCTACCAGGGAGATGGAGATCAGTAAAATACCACAGATAGACGCAAAATGCTGGAGTAACTCAGCGGGGCAGGCAGCAGGTCTGGAGAAAATGCAATGTTTCGGGTCAAAACTCTTCTTCGGACTGAGAGATCCTTCTCTCCAGAGATGCTGCCCGTCCCGCTGAGTTACTCTAGTTTTTTGTGTCTATCTTCGGTGCAAACCAGCATCCGCGGTTCCTTCCTACACAGTAAAATACCATCACTGACCCTTGCTCAAGCTAACAACACCCCCTTTTTCAAACTGGAGGGGGAGGTAGCGAGTCAAGGCTGCCAGGTTACAATGACACTGCACAGTCTTCTATCCCAAAGGAAAAAAAACTAACTTAAAAGCACGGTGCCTTCTAGTTATGTGAACATTAACACTATACCATTCACTGGTTCATCAAACTCCACCCATTCAGAGTAAAAGACATTAATTGTGCAATGTTGCAGATGAACAAAAATCAAGGGAACAACTTTGACATATACTGATTATCTAAGTATGCTAGCGTTAGGTTTTGAGCTTCCCCTGTGCTATTGACAGACAGGATTACAGACACCATGATGATCATTTTGCAGCCGGTAACAATACTTTCTCCAAACCATACTTCTAACAAACACCCCACCCTTCCTCCCCCCCCCACCCCGCCCACACCCCTTATCCACCCCAGCGCCCGTAGAAAGATCGACATAAATTCTATTTCCCATGGCCTTGCTTCAACACAGACACCACTTCTGACTCCAGTTCTATTCAAAATACAAAATCTGTACAATGCACAGGAGACGTTAAAAGCAAAGTTTATTGCTGGCCGGCGGTGCAGGGTCTCTCAGTGGTTATTTTCCAGGTTTTCTTTGCTGGTTACATAGTTCTCTTTTGGTAAGCCCTTGATTATACCGTTGCTTTCGTTTAGTCTCCTCACCCTGTAGATCTCGTAATGGATCCTGTGTGTGACGTCTTTAAGATCCTGCAGGTGGGACCTTGAAGGGTAGGAGAAGAGACAGTAGAATGAGTCAAAGCCCAACAGGGGAACATTAGGAGGTCCAGATAAGTCCCTCTGACAGGCATGGCAGACCGGCACCATCATATACCCACCTTTTGCAGTAGTTATCTCCTAATGGAGTCATTGAGTCATGCAGAACAGAAACAGGCCCTTCGGCCCAACTTGCTCATGCCACCGAAGATGCTCCATCTACCCTTACTAATCAAGAACCTTCATAAGTTATGGGAGCAGACCTAGGCCATTCGACCCATCAAGTTGACCACCATTCAATCATATCTTTCCCTCCCAACCGCATTTTCCCGCCATCTCCCCATAACACCTGACACCCAAACCCGTCAATCTCCGATTTAAAAATACCCGGGGACTTAGCGTCAGTGGCAATTAATTCCACCGATTCACCACCCTCTGGCTAAAGAAATTCCACCTCATCTCCATTCTTAAGGTACGTCCTTTTATTCTGAGGCTGTGCCCTCTGGTCCTAGATTCTCCCCCTAGTGGAAACACCCTCTCCACATTCACTCTATCCAGGCCTTTTATTATCGGTAAGTTTCAATGAAGGGACCCCTCATCCTTCTAAATCTTGTATCTAATATGCAAGTCTAAGTTTAGAGTGCAATTCTGTTTCATAAAGTGATGAAGTTATACAACATGGAAAGAGGCCCAACTTGCCCATGCCAATCAAGTTGGCATTCTGAGCTGACGCCAGTGGTCTGTATTTGGCCCGTATCCCTCTGACCCATTCCTATATCTGTCCAAATGTCTTTTGAAAGTCGTAACTGTATTCAAATAACAGTCTCTAATAATCACCCTGTGACATGTTTGAGGTTCGCTGCCATGTTGTACTATTTTATTTTTGGTAAGTTCAAACTTTTCATGCACCAAGTTCCATTCAATTTGTGAATTATTTTATTCACTTGCATTTCTTGCTGAAAATAAATGTAAATCATTTAAATTTATTTCCGAGACTTGAAATGGGTGAAACTGGTTGTAACTCTACTCTCTCTATTTGTTGCTAATTCAATCCATTAGGTATTCATTGTCTCTGGTGACCTTGGTTTAGTTTATAGTTTAGTTTAGAGATACAGCGCAGAAACAGGCCCTTCGACCCATTTAGTCCGTGCCGACCAGCGATCCCTGCACACTAACACTATCCTATACAAATTAGGGACAATTTACAATTTAACCAAACCAATTAGCCTACAAACCTTTGGAGTGTGGGGGAAAACAACAGCACCCGTATAAAAACTACGCAGGTCATGGGAAGAACGTACAAACTCCATACAGATAGCACCCATAGTTAGGATCGAACCTGGTTCTCTGGCGCTGTAAGGCAGCAGCTTGATCGCTGCACCACCGTGTATCTTACAAGAATTATTTCTTTATGTAAGATGTAGTTTCCTTGCTGCCTCATTGTATCAGTGGGTGCATGTTTAAACAGGGCAGCAGAGAGTGAGGAAACTCTGCAAGTAATTTATGTTGGAGGTAGAATGTGAAAGGAAATTACCTTGCAGATAATTTAATTAACAATGGTGAACATAAACCTTAATTGAGCAGCAGGTCCATTTTCATCGATAATTAAATTCAGAAATAATTAAAAGTAGCTTTACAGTCCCATTAACTCTTCGAGGCAAGTCATAGCGTCAAACAGTGTAGAAACAGGCCCTTCGGCCCAACTCGCCCCATCTACACTAGTCCCACCTGCCTGTGTTTGGCTCATATCCCTCCAAACCATTCCTACCCATGTACCTGTCCAAAGGTTTCTTAAACGTTATGACAGTGCCTGCATCAACTATCTCCTCTGGCAGCCTGTCCAATATACCCTGCACCCTCTGTGTAAAAAAAGTTGCCCCTCAGGTTCCTATTAAATCTTTCCCCTCTCACCTTAAACCCATGTCCTCTGGTTCTTAATTCCCCAACTCTGGATAAAAAACTCTGTGCATTTACACGATCTATTCCTCTCATGATCTTATACACAGAGCACTGGTTCAGTTTCCAACTCAAAGGCCAATTTGTATTTGCAGTAATGTGAGAGGGGGGCCAGTCCGGTGATGTGCGAGAAGCTCCCAGATTCTCAATCGACGCCTCTACTTCCTAAGGACACTGAGGAAATGTCTCCTATGACAATTGTAGACTTCCGCAAATGCACCATAGAAAGCATGCTGCCTGGTTGCATGGCAGCTTGCTTTGGGAACAGCTCTGACCAAGCACACCAGAAATAACGCAGAGTTGTAACTGTGGTCAAGTCCATTGGACAGACTCCCCACCACATACTTTGTGTACACTTCACACTTCCTCAGAAAAGCAGCCAACGCAATCCTTCTTCTCCCCACTCCTGAATGAACAGAAGCATGAAAGCGTGCTCCACTAGACTCAGGAAGAGCTTCTTCCCCTCTGTTATCAGGCTTCTGAACTGTCCTTCCCTAAGGTAGGGCACTGTCCAATTCACCTCTATCCCATTCGGACATTAGACTTTATCTGTGATACTGATGTGCTTTTTAATATTGATAATTCTGTAATAGTAATATTCTGCACTCTATCTTTCTCATTGCAGTACCTATTGTATTTTGGCCTGGTGGTGTGGTATTATTTGATCTGTAATCCTGTGAACTATATTTTGCCCTCTATATCTTTCTCGTTGCTCTACCTATTGTACTTGAGTTGGGCTTGATCTTATTCAGGTATACAGTACCACCTGATGTGAATGGGTAGCAGGCAAAACCAAGCTTCTCATCGTACCTCGGTACACGTGACAATAATAAACCTAAACCTATATCTAACCCGGGCGTGTCAGGAGATCTCGCAGCTTGCAGGACGACAAGGGGATCACCATACCATATGACATTGCATCACTGCAGTTAACAAACCAGCCATCCTTTCTGTGGAGCTATCTCTGGCTGGTCTGAAAATAAACAAGGCGGCACAGTGGCGCAGCGGTCCAGTTGCTGCCTTACAGCGCCAGAAACCCGGGTTTGATTCTGACTACGGGTGCTGTCTGTGCAGAGTCTGTACGTTCTCCCCGTGAGTGCACAGGTTTTCTCCAGCTGTTCCAGTTTCCTCCCACATTCCAAAGACGTCCAGGTGAGTAGGTTAATTTGCTTCTGTAAATTGTCGTTAGTGTTTAGGAAATAACTAGTGTACAGGTGTTCGCCAGTTGGCACAGACTCAGTGGGCCGAAGGGCCTGTTTCCACGCTGTATCTCTACCAAAAACTTAAAAAATCAATGTACGATGCCTCTGGAATCCTCCTCCTCTCCTATTTCCCCCCCTGTGGATCTGTGGACAAAGCAGTAGTTAAAAAAGGACTTGGGGATGCAGAGGTCAATGAGGTGCCTTGCTACTGGATGTTCAGTGAACTATGCTGGATGCCAATTCACTGCAGCCCCAATTACAAATCAAGTACAGACAGAAAATGAGCTCAACAGCTGAATGACTCTGCCATTCCTTTGGAAACTGAGGAAGAATTGCCTTATCTGCAATAACATTTATGCTCGATCCTCCCACCCCATCTGAACATTCAGACCACTGTCTTTAGACTTTAGACACACAGCGGGGAACCAGGCCCTTCGGCCCACCGAGTCCGGGCCGACCAGCGATCACCCCATACACTGCCGCTATCACACACGCTAGGGACCATTGACCTTTTTCGTGTTACCAAAGCCAATTACCTACAAACCCACACGTCTTTGGAGTGCAGGAGCAACCCCGATCTCACAGAGAAAACCCAGGTGGTCACAGGGAGAACGTACAAACTCCATACAGACAGCACCCGTAGTCAGGATCAAACCCGGGTCTCCGGTACTGTAAGGCAGCAACTCTACCGCTGCGCCACCGTGCCGCCCCTGTCACTGTGTACTGTTCATGTGTACACGCGATGATTTTAATTACTTCCACTGATGTATTTAATTACAGAAATGGGTGACAGGTACATGTAAACAGCAGTTAATGGGTTGTGTGGCAGTATATCATGTGGATTTACTTAACTAATTGGCAAATGTAAAATTATTGAAGCGTTTGTGGAATGGAATTAAAAAATGCATTTTGAAATAAGATTCATAATACTGCTATCAATTTTAAATAATAGCATTGGGCAAATGAAATCTGATATCCCAGGGATTAGATTGCAGTGAAAGAGAAAGCAATTAAAATATTACTGACAGCATCCGACATCTCCCTCTAAATGGAGGTGAATTCCATCTGTGTGGAAATCTATCACCAAACCTAAAGTAATCAGGATCTTCATAGAACATAGAACAGTACAGCACAAGAACAGGCCCTTCGGCCCACAATGTCTGTGCCGAATACGATGCAGAGACCATCTCTTATATGCCTGCACATAATCCATATCCCTCCATTCCCTGCATATCCATATAGCTGTCAACACCCGCGGCATGGTGGCACAGCGATAGATTTGCTGCCTCACAGCACCAGAGACCCGGGTTCGATCCTGCCTATGGGTGCGGTCTGTATGGAGTTTGTACGTTCTACCTGTGACTACGTGGGTTTTTATCTGGGTTCCCCGGTTTCCATGCGCATACTAAAAACGAGCAGGTTTGTAGCTTAATTTGATTTCTGGGAAGCCAAACTGGGTTAACATAGAAATAGTGTGAATGGGTGATCATTGGTCGATGCTGACTCAATGGGCCGAAGGGCCACTTTCCACACTGCATCTCTAAACTAAACTAACAAAACCACAGAAGGTAGACGCCAAATGCTGGAGTAACTCAGGCAGGCAGCATCTCTGGAAAGTAGGAATGGGTGACGTTTCGGGCCGAGACACTTCTTCAGACTCCGGGGAGAAGGAAACTGGAGATATGGGAGGGGACAAAGAGAACATAAGGTGTGAAAGTGACAGATCAAAGCAGACGATGATCAAGGAAATGTAGAATGGTTCATTGCTGGCTGAGGGGAAGGCGACAAGGAGGCATAGAAATAGTGAAATTAATCAGGACAGTGAAACTAGTCCGAGAAATAGGTTTGGGGGGGGGGCAGGGAGAGAGGGGAAACAAGGCTTATTTGAAGTTAGAGAACACCCCTGCCAGGGCATTCCAGGCACTCGCCACACTTTGTAACAACTTGCCCCACACATCTCCTTTGATCTTTGCCCCTCTCACCTTAATGCCATGCCTGCAAACATTTGATTTTCCAATGCTGTGAAAAAGGTTCCGACTGTCTATCTTATCTGTGCAACTCATAAGTTTATATCGTTTTTTTCAGGGCTCCCTGCAATCTCCAGTGGTCTAGAGAAAACAATCCAAGTCTGTCCAACCTCTCCCTGTAGCTAATACCCATAATGCAGAAGAAAGGGGGGGGGGAGTTAGATGTTACCTAAAGTTGGAGAATTCAATGGGTGTGTTATAAGCAACCCATTCTGCTCAATCATATCTCTCAGGACTCCACTACGCCAGGACTCAGACCAGTAACTCCACTGCTGTGTTACCTCAATGAAGAAGCAGTTACAGATTAAAAGCACTCATTAAAACTAGATGGGGACACAAGGAGGGGTCCAACCTGAGTTGTTACCTATCATGTTCTTCAGAGATGCTACCTGACCTGCAGAGTTATTCCCATCATGTGTGTAGCTTAGTTTAGAGATACAGCGTGGGAACGGATCTCCTCGGCCCACCGGGTCCGAGCCGACCAGCCATCCCCGCACACTAGCACTATCCTACGCACTTGGGCCAATTTACAATTTTACCGTGATTGAATGGCGGAGTAGACCTGATGGGCCAAATGGCCTATTTCTGCTGCTATCACAGATGAACACCTATGAACCAAGTCTGCAAACCTGTACGTCTTTGGAGTATTGGGTGGAAATCTAGAGCACCCACTAATTTAAGAAGCAATTAGACAGGTACATTGATAGGACAGGTTTAGCGGGATATGGGTCAAATGCAGGCAAGTGCAGCTAGTGTAGGTGGGGCATGTTGGTGGGTGTGGGCAAGTTGGGCCGGAAGGCCTGTTTCCACGCTGTATCACTCTATGACAAAGCCTTGGAGATGGGGTGGGGAGGGAAACCCAGGCATTAGGCAGAACAAAGAGAATTAGGATTGTTGGATGAGTAAATGGTCCCATTTGCCCATGTGTGGCCCTTATTTTGCTTAACTTTTCCCATCCATGTTTCTGCCCAAGTATCAAGTATCAACTATCCAAGTATCTGGCTCAATGACCTCCTCTGGCAGCTCATTCCACATACCCACCGCCCTCTGAGTGAAATAGTTGTCCTTGGGTTCCTGTTAAATCTTTCCCCTCTCACCTTAAATATTCTCACCTTATTGGAATAATGCAAAATCAACAGAATATTAACCTCATTTGCTGTACTGAGTTTTATATATTAAATCATCTAATTATAATCGTACAAGATTATTAAAGTAATTAGACGTGATCTTTCTAAACTCCACCCCTATGTCCTATTTTAATTAAGCAACTTGGATAATGAGGAATGTCAAATTATTCTTTGCATTAGTATTTGTGGACAAAGCCCTGACTGTCACGGAAATGGACTTCCCTTCTACGGACTCCATCTCCACTTCACGCTGCCTCGGCAAGGCCATCAGCATAATTAAGGACCAGTCTTACCCCGGTCACTCCCTCTTGTTCTTTCTTCTATCAGGCAAGAGGTATAGATGTCTAAAAATGCGCACCTCTAGATTCTGGGACAGTTTCTTCCCAACTCTCACCAGCTAGAGAGCGGTCCTGACCTCCTATGTGCCTCATTGGAGACCTATCTTTAATTTAATCTGACTTTATCTGGCACTAAATGTTATGCCCTTTATCCTGTATCTGTACAGTGTGGTTGTGATCAGGTATCGTCTTTCCGCTGAATGGATAGAGTGGATGTGGAGAGCATGTTTCCACTAGTGGGAGAGTCTAGGACCAGAGGTTACAGCCTCAGCATTAAAGGACGCTCCTTTAGGAAGGAGATGAGGAGGAATTTATTTAGGCAGAGGATGGTGAATCTGTCGATTTCATTGCCACAGAACGCTGTGGAGGCCAAGTCAGCGGCTATTTTAAAGCAGAGATTGGCAGATTCTTGATTAGTACGGGTGTCAGGGGTCATGGGGAGAAGGCAGGAGAATGGAGTTGCGAGGGAGAGATAGATCAGCCATGATTGAATGGCGGAGTAGACTTGATGGGCGGAATGGCCTAATTCTGCTCCTATCACTTATTAACCTATGAACAAAAAGGCTTTACACTGCACCTTGGTACACATAAAAATAATACACTGAACTAAACTAAAACAATACTTGAGAGTTTCATTAACATTGTGCCAGCACTAACAAATGCTGATGCAAACGTTCTATTGTTGCTGGCGTCTGTGCTCTATAAATACCATCAGGTGCAAATAAAACCATTGTGACGTTATTCACTCCTGCAGAGCAAAGACATTTCCACCATGTGATTGTCGATGAAATCCAATATTAACTAGCCAGCCTCCTGCGGTTCCACTCACAGTGAGTTGGTGGATATTAAAGTGGAAATGACACTACATATTGCAGACTATTAAGTCTAAAATAGTTTTTTTTTGGTGGCTTTGTTAGCCTCCTCTTCTGATCTGACGCCTGCCTTGATTACAGTCAAAGTGCATAAAATCGTGAGAGGAATAGATCGGGTAGTCAGTCACACAGCGTCTCTTGCCTAGTGTAGGGGAATCGAGGATCAGAGGACATAGGTTTAGGTGAAGAGATAAAGATTTAATAGGATCCTGAGGGGCAACTTTGTCCACACAAGGGGTGTTGGGTGTATGGAATGAGCTGCAGAGGAGGTAGTTGAGGCAGGTACTAACACTACCCTACACATACTAGGGACAATTAAAAACGTTACCAAGCCAAGTAACCTACAAACTTGTACGTTTTTGGAGTGTGGGAGCAACCGGATCATCGCGGTCACAGGGAGAACAAACAAACTCCGTACAGACAGTGCCCATAGTCAGGAACGAACCCGGGTTTCTGGCGCTGTAAGGCAACAACTTTACCGCTGCGCCACTGTGCAATGTAAGTAAGTTCAATTACTTAATTTGCTTAGTTTCAAAACATTGAAGCCATTCATTGCAATTTTGCCCGTGTCGACAAGTAAAACAGTGGTGCGTAAAAAACTGAAAGCATTGCATCTTACCGGATCAGTAGATCCCTTAGATTTGCAAATTCACAGTGTGCCCCATTCTCAACTGGAATATGAAGAGACAACATATTAGTATTATCCAGGGTATCAACACAATTACTGACAGTGTCAAACAGCACTAAACAACTTTACAAACTTTCACACAGTCATAATCAGAGCAAAGGGATCGGCAGACACATGGAACTGCAGATGCTGGAATCTTGTGTAGAATAAAGTGCTGGAGTAACTCTGCGGGTCGGGCAACATCTCTGGAGAACATGGATAGGTGACGTTTCAGGACGGGACCTTTTTTCAGACAACAGATTGCCATTCTAAAGCAATTGCCTCTCTATTATGCAGGAATGAGATCACCTCTGCTGCTCTTTAAATTGGCATTGTGGTCAGCACTGATGTTGTGGGCTGAATGATCTGTTCCTGTTCCGCTTTATCTATGCTGGAAGGAACTGCAGATGCTGGTTTAAATCAAAGATGGACACAAAATGCTGGAGTGACTCAGTGCCACAGGCAGCTTCTCTGAAGAGAAGGAATAGGTGACGTTTTGGTTCGAGACCCTTCTTCGGACAGTCTGAAGACCTGTCGACCTGAAACGCCACCCATTCCTTCTCTCCAGAGATGCTGCCTGTGCTGCTGAGTCACTCCAGCATTTTGTGTCTATCCTCTGCTTTGTTCTATGTTCTCTCAATCTTCCAAACACCCAGGAGACAGGCCCAAGATATTTAAGTTAGGATAAGCAAATCAACTTCTTCATCTGCACCCAGGCGGATGTGCAGAGCATCCAGTTTCTCATTATAATCTGGGAGTTCTCTTGCTTTGGCCATCATGCTTGCATGCCTGACACCAGATTCTCAAAACAGAAGCTCTATTCCAGAAGATCACTAAGCCGACAGAGGAGAGGATTCCTCTGTCAATCTACATGTTGCTTTGTGGGTATCATCACAGGAACCTGGTGAGAAGTCGAAGTCTGGAAGGAGAACTTGGGATGATGTTCAGAACCTGGGGTCCATTCACAAAGACCACACGGCTTCCCATCCAACCTATCCACTTGCCCCCTCTATGGAAGACTCCGCAGTTCCCACATTGGTCTTGGCATTGGGGTGGAAGCAAATTATCCCAGATGTGGGAAACATGGAGAGTTTACTTTCACGTTTCTGCATCATACGGTGAAGGGTCAATCTAGAGTTCCTGAGTCTCGATCCCCATTCTGGGAATCTCAATTCAAAATGAATGGTGGAGCAGTGGTAGAGTTGCTGCCTGACAGTGCCGGAGAATAGAGTTCGATCCTGACCATGGGTGCTGTCTGTACAGAGTTTGTACGTTCTCCCATGTGGGTTTTCTCCGGATGCTCAGGTTTCCTCCCACATTCCAAAGGCATGCAGGTTTGGAGGTTAATTGGCTTCTGTAAATTGTCCCTAGTGTGCAGGATCGAACTAGTGTGAACGGGTGACCGATGGTCTGCGTGGACTCAGGTGGGTTGAAGGGCATGTTTTGACGCTAGGTCTCTGAACTAAACTAAACAGAGAATGACCTTGGAACATGAAGGATTCAGTCTGGCACTAGAAACGTAGCTACTCTTGTGCACTGCCTCGGTATAATCCACTATTCTGGCAATCTCATACTTGGGTATGAATGTGCTCATGTACAATAAGATTTTACTGAGTTGGATGCAAAAAACAAATTTCACTCTACCGAGATACACATGAGAATAAGGTCCCATTAAACTGTTGAAGAGACTTTGGACTGCCAAGATGCAAGTATCAGGATACCCCCGACCTGTTCTTGTAACCAATGTATTTATGGAATAAAAATGAACCGCAGATGCTGGTTTATACCAAAGATAGAACATGCTGCAGAAAATGGATTGGTAACATTGTGGGTCGGGACTGAAGAAGGATCCTGACCTGAAACGTCACCTATCCAATTGTCTCCAGAGATGCTGCCTGACACCCATTGAGTTACCCCAGTATTTTGTGTCTATCCTGTATTCATATGGTCATTTGGTTACATTTTTGGACAATGGGGACCCCCGGATGTTGATGAATTGGGACCAACATTGGTTTCACATATTTTACACATATGGGGCTTGGATCTCTTTGGAAAATAAACTATTTTTTACCGTTCTAAGGGAGTGAGCTCCCTGCAATAATAAAATAACTCACTACACACGTCTTACATTTCAGGCATGTTAGGTAACATGCTTTAATGTCTTCAGTACATTTTCTACATTTTGCAGACCCAACATATGGTGTTTCTCCTCAAGATTGCTGATTACATTTGGAAACTGCTTAGTGGGGAACGAGCGCAACTCTAACACCACCAACAAGTCCAATCACTTTGAAACTTTTCCAATCCGTTTTATCGCTTTCACAGCCGTAAGTCATTTATTACATTTCTCCAGAATAAAACTGTTATATAAAGTACTGAGACATCTGGGTATTGAGCAGGAACTAATCAGAAAACGGGGCTGTGTTGAAGAATGTCTGGTCGGTTCGAGATTTATATGAAGCTTGGGCTTTTGCTCAGGGTGCACTAAAACATTAGGCTGCCCAAAGATCCCATGCCCCAGATAGACTGGAGTAACTTGGCAGGTCAGGCAGCGTCTCTGAAGCAAAGGAATGGGTGATGATTCGGGTCGAGATCCTTCCTACACAGATCCCAAGCCCTGCCTTCTTTCATTGCATTCACGCAATATTGCTGCATTATTGCTGGCAAAGTAACTGGAATGCGATAGCTGTGACATTTGGCAGCCTGTATCTGGCGCCTCTGCATCTGCAGTTCCTTAGTTCACACTTTACCCTTCCATATCTCCCTCTCCCCCTGACTGGAGCACCGTGCCTCAAACGGTGGAAAGGAAGCAGCGAGGAAGAGGGGCGGAGGGGCAGGGGAGAAGAATATGCACAACACAGATGGAGGGAGGGTGGGGAGAAAGAGAACAAAAAGTGGCGGCAAAATGAAGGGGTAGGGGAGGTAGAGTGCAAGTGAAAAAAAGTGAGGGGGGGGGGTATAAAGAAAGGAGATGTAGAGAGATAGAGACAAGAGAGTGATTTAAAAAAAACATGTGTGACCTAAGATCTAAGATGCTTGAATACTGCTTAAGTACATCAGGGTGACTGTCACTTTTTTGTTTGAAACCACAGCAATGGACATCTTGAGGTCAATATTCTGGCTTTTATGACGAACTAGACCAACCCCACACACACACACTAACGATCTCCCTTGATATTATATTAATATTATTCATTCGCTCCTTTAACCCCATCTCCCCCTATCCACTCATGCATAGCCCCCAACTCGCAGGCATGTCTGGAGAGGGAGAGGGAGGGGGGGAGGAAAGACAGTCACTTTTTTTCAAAGTTTTGTCAGATTTTTGAACTTTTTCATTAATAACTCGAGAAATAAAGCATTAGATTTTTAGGTAAGCTGATTTTTGACGTCACTGGAAAAATCTCTACAGGAATAGGTAAAAACCTTGCCGTTACCACGTCGTTTTTTCACAAAGATGTGATTATACACAAACACACACACACAGATAAATATACAAGATCAGCCTTTTAATAGTTATATAGATTATGAAGTTTTCCATTAACCAATTAGTTTGGAATTGATGTACAAGTATGTAACACGTATATATCACATTCCCCATCTCTGCTTTTTAATTAAGATGGCAATGTTCATTTTAAATTAATTCACATCTTGTTTCCATTTTTGTGCATTGTTTCTACATTTTTAATATAATGTTTGACTGTATGGTTATCACCTGTAAATTCATGTTTTCCTCCAAGCTTAATAACCGCTTCAAAGTATTGAAACCCGCCCATGTTCTCCAGTGATGCTGCCTGACCTGCTGAACTACTCCAGCACTTTGTGTCCTTTTCTTCCACATATCATGTTTCCTTAACACCAGCAGCCAAGGGTCAGTACGTTCTTTTCCTTACCTTCAATAATTCCCCACTTGGTTTTCCTCCCTAATATCTTCTTCCCATTCACTTGATGCTCCTGGTCAGTGCCCACCACTGCAAAGGGAATTTTTTCCTGTAGGAGGGAACAACAAACAATGATTACTTTACTTACACTGATCACTTCTGATTATCTCATGATGGCATTGGGAATGCATCTGTTTATAACCTTGATGCTTGCTGCAGGTTTAGTTTAGTTTGTAGATACAGCATGGAAACAGGCCCTCGACCCTCCAAAGCCATGCTGACTATCGCTCACCCGTTCACACTAGTTATCCCACTTTCTCATCCACGCCTTACATGCCATGGGCCAAATATACTTCACCTAATTCCCTGCCGCTCCCCACTTCACTCCAACTAAGCAATAACTGCTTTTTCCTTGCATTTTCCCATCCCTGGAATGACCCTGGAGAATCGATGATAAATAACCTTTTTCTCATGCAAGGCTTGAATCCACACGTCACACTAATTAGCCCAGACAAGAATCCTTCCATGTATTACTAAACCCCTATACGGTAATAGTTGTCATGTTAAATGGCTGATGTGCATGAAACTCATTCATCATTTGTTTTTTACATAGTAGTAAAATGTCGGGGGAGTTCCCCCCGCCAAGGGTACCATGTAATCCCGCGCTACCGGCTCCATGGTCGTATAGTCGGCGACTAAACCGTCTCCCCCACCTGGTTTGCCAGGTGAGTAGGGGGCTGTGGACCCCCAGCAGGACCAAAAACAAGACCTGTGAAACGGCAGATGAGCTCCAAGCGAGCCAATGGCCATCCACACTTCAGTAGAAGTTGAGATCACTGTCGGACACAGCGTTGTACGGCACTGTGCCCGTTGATCTTTTCAGCGATGATGATGAGTAAAATGTTCCAGGATATATTGCAACAAATATATATTTGCTGTATACAACAAATACGAATGGGATGTGGATTATGCTCAAATTGGTTTAGATTTGTTTTTCGTTTAGTTTAGAGATGCAGCGCAAAATCAGGCCCTTCGGCCCACCGAGTCTGCGCCGACCACCACACACTCACACTATCTTACACACTAGGGACAATTTACAATCTTTACCTACAAACCTGTATGTCTTTGGAGTGTGGGAAGAAACCGAGCACCCGGAGAAAACCCACGCATTCACAGGGAGAACGTACAAACTCCACGTAGACAGCACCCGCAGTCAGGATCGAACCTGGGTCTCTGGCGCTGTGAGGCAGCAACTCTACTGCTGTGTCACTGTGCTGCCCTGGCTTTGGCATCATGTTCAGCTCAGGAATTGTGGACCTGTTCCTGTGATCGACTGTTCTATGTTTCCAGATTGACTTGGTTATGGATCGGACTGGTCTTCAGGTCAAAAGGGAAAAGGGCCAAACACATGGGACCAGCGTAGATGCGACATGTTAGTCGGTGGGGGCCGAAGGGCATGTTTCCACAGTATATGACTCAATGACTTTAATACCAAGGGACATCATGTGATGAGAAGGTGCCAAGTTCTAATGATCAACAAGCAGGAGCAAAGAGAGCTGTTGAGATTCAGGGAAGGAATTCCATTGCCAAGACATGGTTGAAGGTACAACTGCAAAAGGTGAAAACAGGAGAAGGGCAATGATCTGAGAAGGTGGCAGCTCTGGAAATAGAGCAGAGGAATTTGGTGGAGAACCTCCAGTTCCCATATTTGTCCACATTTCTAATGTTTGCAACGTGTTATTGCATCAGAGAAATGGTAAAGAGAGACTGTAAATCTAGCTCAGCATCGTACGACATTAAATAATTCCAACATATTGTTTACTCTGTATTTCTGCAAGGTTTGTGCCAAGAGGCAAATCAGAAATAATCTCACCTAGCAAGGTGGAATTAAGGAGGTGAGAGAGTCAAATATGCGAGAGCTCTTTTGGTTGCAGTTTGTGTTTACTTTGGAGAACTATTCAGCTGCATGAGGTACGGGAGTTTCAAATTTTTTAATGGTATTTGATTTTAAATTTGTCAAATGCATGTTGAATTCTTCAAAATGAATTACCTCAAGGTGTTAGTTTGGCATTTTGCAGAATAATATATTTACTGGCGGGGAAGTGATTTGTAGATATGGACAGTCTGTATTTATTATCTCCCTACTGAATTCTTCTCGGGAGAACCAAGAGGTCTGTACATTAATCATTGTAGACGACGGAGTCTGGCAGTGATATTACTGGGATTTCTCAACACATGGTGCCAAATTTACTTTGCAAACTCGCTACAGAAACTATACTGGCCTGGACATTTGCGTGTAGGAAGGAACTGCAGATGCTGGTCTCGGCCCAAAACGTCACCTATTACTTTACTCCAGGGATGCTGCCTGACCCGCTGAGTTACTCCAGTATTTTTTGTCTGACATTGGACATTTATGTGTTTAATTCACAGCTTCATCCTTCCATATCTCTGCTTCTGTTGATTGTCAAACTTTAACCTCAAAAGTGAGATTAACGTGAGACTGGTGTTAACTGCAGTGTTTTTCTAATGAAGATGTGTCAGTTTGACTGTCATCTCTTGAGAATAAAGGCACAAAGTGCTGGAGTAACTCAGCGGGTCAAGCAGCATCCCTGGAGAACATGGACGGTGACATTTCGGGTTGGGACCCTTCGACAGTCTGCAGAGTCTCCAGTCCAGTTAGACTTTATCGGACTTCAATGTTATATCTTGCACTAAATATTATTCCCTTGATATGTGCACGGTTGTCAGCTTGATTGTATTCATGTATAGTCCTTTCTCTGACTTGGTAGCACGCGAACAAAAACCTTTCACCGTACCTTGGTAGACCTGGTAATAATACATGCAACTAAACTATCCATGTTCTCCAGGGACTCTGTCTGACCTGCTGAGTTACTCCAGCATTTTACGTCTTTCCTCGGTAAACCACTATCTGTCGTTCCTTGTTTCCACATTGAAGAGCAATGGGCAGATTTTATATGCTAATCGCCGTTAACTGGAAGCCAATATCTTTGATCTGTCCCTGCGTTCTACGTTTACTATGGTCAGAGTACTATGTACACATATCTAAGATAGATGCAAAATGCTGGAGTAACTCAGCGGGCCAGGCAGCATCTCTGGAGAGAAGGAATGGGCGACGTTTCGGGTCGAGACCCTTCTTCAGCCAGTGTCAAGAAGGACCTCTACCGGAACTGTCACCCATTCATTCTCTGCAGAGATGCTGCCTGTCCCGCTGAGTTTCTCAGGCATTTTGTGTCCATCTTCGGTGTAAACCAGCATCTGCAGGTACTTCCTACACTGTGGAAACTGTTCACCCATCTGTTGTGCTGCTGCAAGTAAGAATTTAGTTGTTCCGTTTCAGAACATACGACAATAAAACACTCTTGACTCTTGACTATCTGCTTATTGGAATCCTGCATTGCAAAGATCAAGCACACAGTCTGAAGGGCTAATGTTTTGATAGTTCATGGAGGGAGTATTATTGCAATGATGAGAAACATTGGATGCCTTATTTTGCTAAAGTTTTAGCACAAGTGTTTCTTTGCTGCATTACAGCCATGACTGCACCTCAGGAGTGGCTGTAAATTACTCTGAAACGCCACGACATCTTGGAAATGAAAACTCTCTCTGGGCGGCAACATATATCTCTCAGGGAATGTGTAGCCAATTCAACAATCCCCATTGAAGGCACAAGAGCTGAATGCGCCACAGAGGGTCAGCTGGAAGCTGTCTTGCAGAGTTATGGCACCTTTTCCTGCTGGGTTTTGTATTCCAAAGGATAAGCAGCAGTGATGCATATAAATGACTTGAAATAAACCTGTGTTTTTTTTTCAATCAAACAGTGAATTATAGTCAGAGTCAGTCAGTATGATTTAAGGCAAGGTGAAGATTTAGCCTCGGACCTTTCAGTAACAATGATGGCACAAGGAACTGCGAATGCTGGAATCTAGCATAAAACGCAAAGTTGTGGAGTGACATTCGGTCTGCAGAAGGCTCCCGACCTGAAACGTCCCCCATCCATTCCTTGCGCAGTTGCTGTCTGACACGCTGAGTTACTCCAGCACTTCAGCTCAATATAACACGGCAGACTTGGGTAGTAATTCCAATAAATTGTTTAGTCTGTGTCACTGCTAGTCGAGAACTGGTCTGTGCAAAGAGGTAAATCGGAGGTAATTTCACAAAACTCAATGAACTTTGGAACGAAGGAGGTGGGTGAGACAAATGTGCGTGGTTTTGTTTTCAGCCTTCAACCTACGGCCCCCATTTTGGGCAGAGACGGGTTCCTTTTGGCTATTTTGGTTTTGAATTGAAACCAAACTTAAACTGGAATATTTCCCCAATTGCCCAGAACGCAGCAGGCCCTTGAGGTGCCCACGAACCCCAGAGGATCTCCAGCACGCAAATGGGCATCAAGCGTTCCTTCTCCTGGGACATTCAGGCACGGACACAGCCTTGGTGCATGGATAGACACACCACTAAAACTCAGTGATTCATTTGAGTGATACATTTATTTGGGGTGGAAATGTCAAGCACTGGTGGACGGCATGGTGGCGCAGCAGTAGAGTTGCTGCCTTACAGCGCTTGCAGCATCGGAGACCCGAGTTCGATCACGAGCACGGGTGCTGTCTGTACGGAGTCTGTACGTTCTCCCCGTGACCTGCTTGGGTTTTCTCCGAGATCTTTGGTTTCCTCCCACACTCCATAGGTTAATTGGCTTGGTATAAGTGTAAATTGTCCCTAGTGTGTATAGGATAGTGTTAATGTGTGGGGATCGCTGGTCGGTGCAGACTCTGTGGGCCGAAGGGCCTGTTTACATGCTGTATCACTAAACTAGACTAAACAAAACACTAGAGGGCTTCGCTATAAGTTGAGAGGGCAGAGGGTAAAGTTTACTTTAGCTTTGAGATACAGTACAGAAACAGGCCCTTCGACCCACCAGGTCTGTGCTAACCAGCAATCACGTGCTGACCATGTACACTAACACCGTCCTACAATTTTTTTTTACCAAAGCCAATTAACCCACAAATCTGAACGTCTTTGTAGTGTGGTAGGAAACCAGAGCACCCGGAGAAAGCACACACAATCACAATGGGTACAAACAAATCCCATAGTCAGGGTTAAACTCAGGACACTGGCATCGTAATAGCCCTGTCCCATGGTACGAGTTCATTCCAAGAGCTCTCCCGAGTTTAAAAAAAATCAAACTCGTGGTAAGCACGGAGAATGAACGTAGCGGGTACGTCGGAGCTCGGGGACGTCTCTTAGCAGCTCGTAACGCTAACGGCGGGTACTCGGGAAGACTCGCTAACGGCAGGTAAGCACGGGAAGACTCGTGAAGATTTTCCAACATGTTGAAAAATGTCCACGAGAGCCCCGAGTACCGACGAGTGGCCATTACCGTAAATCTCCGAGTCCGATTCAGGGCAAACTCGGGAGAACTCTTGGAATGAACTCGTACCGTGGGACCGGGCTTTAAGGATTTCTGAGAGGCAAGTTCTTTTACACAGAGAGTGGTGGGGGCCTAGATCGCACTACCAGGAGTGGTGGTGGAGGCAGATTAAGGAGCAATTAAGATTAGTGGCATTGAAGAAGCTTTTGGATAGGTACATGGAATAGACGGACATGGATCACGTAGAGGGCAGATGGGATCAGTTCAGCTTGGCATCATGTTCAGCACAAAGTTTGTGGGCTGAAGGGCCCGTTCCTGTCCTGTACTGTTCTATGTTCTATGTACATTGAGTACCACTAGCTCTTCTTTCTGACTAATGGCTCCAGTTTCAATGCCTGGCTGTAACTTGGTTTTCAATGCTTGGCCTCTTACCTTGAAACTATGTCTCTATACTTGTGATTTTACTTCGGAGTCACGTGAGTGACTACGTGAAGACCCCGCCAGCACGCATGCGCGACAGTACCCATACACAAGGATCATAGGAAATACTTAAAATTTATCTGGATGGGACAATTATGGCAATATAAAGCTTTGCCTAATGGGTTATCGTCAGCACCCAGATTGTTTACCAAGATATTGAAACCAGCTTTGGCCTATTTAAGGAAACAGAATCATACTGTTATGGCCTATCTTGATGACATCCTCATAGTGGGGGAGAATTTGGAAATGGCTACCTTGGCAGTCACAGCCACGAAACATATTTTTCAGAAACTGGGGTTTACGATACATCCAGATAAATCAATATTGGAACCCTCTACCACCATGAAATATTTGGGGTTCATTATTGACTCAGTGCAAATGTCTGTCACGTTACCACCAAGCAAGGTGGAAGACCTGATAGAGGCTTGCAGGAGCCTCATTGGCATTAAGGTCCCATCCATTCGGCAGGTGGCCAGAGTGATTGGGAAGATAGTAGCTGCTTTTCCTGCAGCACAATATGGGCCCTTACATTACCAAAACTTACAAAGAGCCAAAATTACGGCGCTCAAAAATCATGCTGGACATTTTGATAGGCCCATGAAAATTCCAGAAAAGGCAAAAGCCGAATTATATTGGTGGATGGGTAATGCCCAAAATTGTTCCAAACCCATAACTATCACCAATCCCTCGATCACCTTACAAACGGATGCCAGTGCCAAAGGGTGGGGAGCTACTAACACTACCTCTAGCTGTGGAGGTAGATGGAGTGCACCAGAGTTAACCCTATTTAAAAACTTAGGGATTAACTATTCGGAAATGCTGGCAGCATTTCACGGCCTTAAGGCATACTGCACTAACATGCACAAAGTTCATGTTAGAATACAGATTGACAACACCACGGTGGTAGCCTATATTAACCACATGGGCGGTGTAAAGTCGATATCGTGTGATGAATTGGCCAACAATATCTGGTACTGGTGTCTGCAAAGAGAAATTTGGATCTCTGCAACTTACCTTCCAGGTAAACTAAACACAGTGGCAGACACCAGGTCACGGAAATTCAACGACAACATAGAATGGATGTTGGATCGGAATGTGTTCACAGATATTGTAGAAGTTATGGGACACCAGATATCGACCTTTTCGCGTCCAGGCTAAATCACCAACTACCAACGTATGTTGCTTGGGAGCCAGACCCGGGGGCAGTAGCGATGGATGCTTTCTCGCTACACTGGGGGGATTTATTTTGCTACGCTTTCCCCCCTTTCTGCCTCATCAGTCGGGTCTTGCAAAAAATCAAGCAAGACTCCGCATCGGGTATCTTGGTAGTGCCCGACTGGCCTACTCAACCATGGTTCCCTCTCGTACAGAAGATGGCCACAGAACCCTGTATCAGGGTGAATAAAAGACCAAGCCTGCTTGTTCATCCTGTTACAGGAGAATGTCATCCATGTCATGACCGCATGGATTTGTTAATTTGCAGATTTTAAAACGGCCACTTCATGGATTCGGACTCTCCAACAGGACCATTGATACCATCACGGGAGCCTGCAGAGAGTCCACAAGGAAGCAGTACCTGACCTACATCAGGAAATGGGAAGGATTCTGCGTGACTACTAAAACAACATACGAAACCGCCACCATCACGGAAGTGCTGGAGTTTCTGGCTACCCTTCATTACGATGAGGGTCTAAGCTACAGCGCCATTAACTGTGCCAGGAGTGCCCTATCGTCTTACTTGGGCAAGGGGAGTGACCAATTGGGAATTGGGTCACATCCCCTAGTATCCAAATTTATGAGGGGAATATTTAATTCTAATCCCCCCAGGCCCAGATATAGCCATACCTGGGACATCAGCACGGTATTGACGATGCTGCGAGGATGGACACCGAACACGGGACTCCCTTTGGCCAAATTAACCTACAAAATGGTCATGATAATGGCACTGATCACGGCGCAACGGGTCCAGTCCCTGCACAAACTTAGTCTGGATGCCATGGCAATTACCAGTGGGAAAATCACATTCCAGGTGCAGGGACTATTGAAGCAAGATCGACCCGGAGTGTCTGGACATACTTTGGAGTTCCTGGCTTACCCAGCGGACACCCGTCTTTGTATCGTTACATTGATTCTGCGATACATTTCAGTCACTAAAGATCTAAGGGGCACGGAAACAGCTTTGCTTGTCAGTCACAAGAAGCCTCATCACAGGGTCACGGTGCAAACCATTTCCAGATGGTTAAGGGTGGTACTGGATGCGGCGGGGGTGGATACTAATGTGTACAAATCTCACTCCACCAGGGCAGCATCCACCTCGGCGGCTAGAAGGATGGAGGTACCACTGGATCACATCCTGGCCACAGCGGGTTGGAACAATGAGAAAACCTTCCACCGCTTTTATAACAAACCCGTGACCTCCCCTGACAATTATGCAGGGAGGATTTTAAGTGCTGCCAGATAAATAACCCTTATGGGACACAATATTGTGTTTGGTATGAATAAATACCTGTTTTGTTTTTCAGCCAGTGTCTTGTCTGAATCACGTCCATCCTCTTATCCCAGCTTTAGCGGTGTGTGAGCATGGAGCTTCCAGGGCATGAAATCACAGAGCTTTGAAATCTTCACGTAGTCACTCACGTGACTCCGAAGTAAAATAGTAAGATTAAACGAGAACTTACCAGTTTGAAGTTTGATCTTTATTTTATGAGGTGTCACGATGAGGGATTACGTGCCCTCCGCTCCCGACCCTCTATTATAAAGATCACCTGGTATGAAAGTTCTCTTTTTTCTCTTACTATGTCAGTCATTGTGACTGTTTGTTCTGTGATTTCACACCACTGCTTTGAAGAATGTCGCGCATGCGTGCTGGCGGGGTCTTCACGTAATCCCTCATCGTGACACCTCATAAAATAAAGATCAAACTTCAAACTGGTAAGTTCTCGTTTAATCTTACTATTTTATTTTGGAGTCACATGAGTGACTACGTGAAGACCCCGTCCAACACGCATGCGCGACATTAGCGTTCATGCAGTGCACCCGCGACGAACGGGAGTTCAAGGCGCTCCCGCTACAATTTGAAAGTCGGGCCGACAGGTAAGTGTTTTACCGTGGCCATGTGTATTTTCTCTGTGGTCTGCTTTGTGTTCCAGAAGAATGGGCAAGACCAGAGGAAAGAAATCTGTAGCTCACCCCCGTTCGTCTCCCGTTGAGGAGCGTTCTTTGGAGGGGGGGGGGCGAGAGGCGGCAGGATTTTCTACCAAGCCGAGCCCAGAACCGCTAGTGCAGCCTGAGCAGTGGGCTGGAGGTACCTGCAGCAAGAACCGGGCGGTAGTATCCGACGATTCGGATGAAGATGCCTCACCGCTCAAGAGCGGCAAAGGCAGCTGCCTAAGCCGAATGGAACGGCTTATGGAGCAATTGCTCCAGCGAGATCTGCTGAAATAGCAGCAGCAGACTCGCCAAGGAACTCAGGCACCCCCGCAGTGCCCTTTACGGCACTGGCCATTGCTTCACCTTCTATTGAAGGCAGCATTGGCGACCAGGTCTGGGCTGGTCAAGAAGAGGGGTCGCTGGCTGAAGATGTCCGGAGTACGCAGGGTGTACAGGATCAGGAAGAGCTGCTGGGTGTGGTCAACCGCTACGTGGCCACTTCACGAGTGGGTCGGCCTTTAGAGCTGAAACTTGCAGCCAGCATTGACCACCTGTCCTCAAAACCCCTACAAGAACGGGTGGTCAATGAGGCTCTTGAATTATATACAGCCCCAGAAAATTGTACATCACTGAATGTACCAGCTGTAAACAGACAAATTTGGGGACATTTGGGGCAGAATATCAGGAACCTGGAGTTGAAGCTCCAGAAAACCCTAAAACTCCTGACAGCAGGAATAACTTCATATGTTCGGTCCATAGATGATGTGGACATTACCACAAATCAGCAAGATACATTAGCTCTGCTGTGCGCCACTCAATTTGAGATTAACAATTTAAGGAAGGAAATCATCAAGCCTGCCCTCAACCCTAAGTTTGCAGGACTTTGCAAAACACCGGGTTCAGAACCTCCAATTCTGCTCTTTGGAAAGGACCTTCCAAAAAAGGTGAAAGACCTGGTGGAAGAGTCCAAGACCTTTGGTCTCGTGAGGGCAGGTTTGGGACCGAGCAGACCTAACAAACCCAGGCGGCAGTACCCCACGGCGTCCATCAGTCGGCGACTGCTATATGGGACTGGCGAAAGCTCGGGGTCTGCAACCATTCCCCGTAAGCCTTTTTTAGGCCAGGGCCCAGAGCGGACCCCATGGAAAATGCGCCACCCCCAACATCAACAGCAACAGCAGCCCTCTACAGCCCAGCAGACCTCATCGTCCAGCGGAGAGGCAGAAGGAGCACCAGTAACCATGGAGGTAGGTGGGTCTGGTTCCTCTCAGCATATGAGCAGTAGGGGCTCTATACTAACAGGGGGGAGATTGCACTTGTTTTTGGATGCATGGGAGTCTATCACTAATGAAAGATGGTGGATGTCGCACAAGGAGCATCGTAAATACCTAAAGTTTATCTGGATGAAACAGCTATGGCAATTTAAAACCTTACCAAGTGGGCTAACCTCAGCTCCAAGATTGTTAGACAATTAATTTCTAGAGGGTACTTTCTGGCAAGTATTGGTTCAAAAGATGCCTACTACTCTGTACCCACGCACAAAAATCTTAAAACCTGCCTTGGCATTATTGAGGAAACAAAAGCATATAGTCATGGCGTACTTAGACGACATTTTAATAGTAGGGAAAACCTTGAAGACAGCCATTTCGGCAGTAGCAGCCACCAAACGTTTGTTTGAAACTTTGGGGTTTGTCATACATCCAGATAAATCCAATTTGACACCGTCCACAACCATGGACTATCTTGGATTTACAATTGACATTATTCGCATGACTGTAACTCTGCCGAAGGGGAAAGCATCAGAGTTGGCACAATCATGCAACAAACTAATGGTTAATCATCAGCCAACCATACGGCAGGTAGCTAGTGTCATTGGAAAAATGGTAGCAGCCTTTCCAGCTGTACAATTTGGGTCTCTGCACTATCAAAATTTACAAAGAGCAAAAGTGTACGCGCTAAAGATAAACCCAGGTCACTTTGACCGAGTTATGAATTTAACTGCTGAATCCATTCCAGATGGTGGACAAGGAACATTAGGCTTAGCTCCAGTCCCATAATAATCACCAACCCAGTATTAACCATTCAAACAGATGCCAGTGCTTTGGGCTGGGGAGCAACTAACATGCAATCCAGCACAGGGGGCAGATGGACTAATTTTGAATCATCTTGCCTACAGACACGGGGTATTAACTACTTAGAAATGTTGGATGCGTTTCATGGTTTAAAAGCATATTCATCTAATACGCATCACGCACATGTCCGGTTGCAATTAGATAATACCACAGTGGTGGCTTCTATCAACCACATGGGTGGTGTAAAGTCGATATCATGTGACAATTTGGTCAACCTAATCTGGCAACGGTGTGTCGAAAGACATATTTGGTTATCAGCAACTTACCTACCAGGTAAGCAAAATACAGTGGCAGACACCAGGTCACGCAAATTTAACGATAACATCGAATGAATGTTAAATCCCAAAATATTTGCTGAAATTACAAAGCAATATGGCACACCAGATATCGATCTATTTGCATCTAGGCTGAATCACCAGGTACCAACGTATGTCGCTTGGGAACCAGACCCTGAGGCAGCAGCAGTTGATGCATTCACGCTGCATTGGGAGGAAATGTTCTTCTATGCTTGTCCTCCCTTCTGCCTCATCAGTCGGGTATTACGTAAGATTAAATTGGATCTTCAGGAATCTTGATAATACCCGACTGACCTACACAGCTATGATTCCCAGTAGCCCTCGACATGGCTGTCGTAACACCGTTGGAATTCTCCAGCAATCCAGAATTATTAATCCACCCAGTGTCAGGCATTAGTCACCCATGCTATGACAGTCAATCTCCTGGCTTGCAGATTCTAAAAAGACCTCTACTGGGCCTGGGACTGTCTGAGGACACCATCAACATGATGACCGCATCCCACCGGGAGTCCACCAGGAGACAATCCCTGACCAACATAAGGAAATGGGAACGGTATTGCTCCAAGACAGGAACTACCTACTCAACAGCAACAGCTACCAGTGTTGTGGAGTTCCTGGTTGGATTACAACGGGATGGACTCAGCTACAGCGCCATCAATACAGCCAGGAGTCCATTGTCAGCTTATTTGGTTCCAGCAGCAGGACAACAGGCTTTGGGGTCCCATCCACTGGTGGTCAAATTCATCAGGGGTATTTTTAACACTAATTCCCCCAGACCAAGGTACACTCAGATCTGGGATGTCAGCATTGTGCTGACGTACCTTAGGGGATGGCCACCACCCAGGTCACTCACGCTGGAATAACTTACCCTGAAATCAGTCATGCTCATGGCACTAGTGTCAGCACAAAGGGTACAGTCCCTCCACCTTCTGAGACTGGACAGTATGACAGAGTCATTGGACTGTATCACATTCCATATTCAGGGTCTGGTCAAACAAACTAGACCAGGAACCACGCCTACAGTTATAGAGTTCCGGGCATATTCATCTGACCCACGGCTGTGTGCCAAGACCCATCTCGTAATTTAGATAGACACAACACACAACTTATGAGGGAGAGAAAAGCCTTATGGATAAGCCACAAGAAGCCCCATGGTCAGGTGACGAGCCAAACCATTTCAAGTTGGCTCAAACAGGTGCTTAAGTCCGCGGGAATCAACACTAATGTTTACAAATCTAATTCCACCGGGGCTGCATCCACGTTGGCCGCTAGGTGAATGGATGTGCCTATGGACCATATTCTGGCCAGAGCAGGATGGTCCTCGGAAAGACCTTTCCAAAAGTTTTATAATAAGCCGCTGGCAGAACCTGCTCCATTTGCAGACAGAATTTTAGAGTCTGCAGATAATATTTAATTTAAGCCCGGGGGAGCTCTCTATTTTTTGTTGTTATTAATAAACCTTTTTTGTTCACAAACAGGTTATTGTTGATTGTGATAACATACTTCCTCCCTCAAAGGTCTTCAGACAGTGAGTGAAGCATGAGCTGGTACACTGTTCGGAATCACAGAGCTTTGAAGTCTTCACGTTGTCACTCACGTGACTCCGAAATAAAATAGTAAGATTAAATGAGAACTTATCAGTTCGAAGTTTGATCTGTATTTTATGAGGAGTTACGATGAGGGATTACGTGCCCTCCGCTCCCACCCTCTATTACACAGATCAACTGGTAATTAAGTTCTTGTTTTTTCTTTACTATATTTATTTAAATCGTTGTGTTTTTTCTGTGAATCCACACCGCTGCTTTGAAGAATGTCGCGCATGCGTGCTGGACGGGGTCTTCACGTAATCCCTCATCTTAACTCCTCATAAAATACAGATCAAACTTCGAACTGGTAAGTTCTCATTTAATCTTACTATTTTTGCCCCTTGTGAAAATATTATGACATTTACCCGTATATGCTCAATTCTTCTAAGCTCCCTGGAACACTGACCTAGACGTTATATAGGACAGGCATTTCAGTTCAGAAGATACCTGGTGAATCTCCTTTGGACTGTCTCCAATGCTTCTACATCCTTTCCCTTGGTAGGGGAACCAAGTGTATAATACTCCAGGTGCGGCCTCACCGACACTGTACAACTGTAACAAAACGTGTCCCTTTCTAAACACAAGGTTCAGGTGGAACTGAGTGGGTCAGGCAGCATCTATGAAGAATATCAACAGTCTGAAGGAGGGCCTGAGGCATAAGGACATGGATTATGTACTGCAGAGTCTGTCCAGTCCCTCCATGGATTCTGCCTGTCCTGCAAAGTTGCTCCAGCACTTTGTCTTTTGTTCAAGATTCCAGCATCTGCAGTTCCATTTCTTGGCTATTTCTAAACTCAAGCTCTTTTGTCACTTGCCTTCCTGACTAGTTGCTGCATCTGCTTGTTGACATTATGTAAACGATGCATAATAACATCCAGATTCTCTATCGCAATCTTGCAGTCTTTATCTGCTTAGATAATAATCTGCCTTATGATTCCTCTTTGTGAAGCCCACTTTCCCACATTAAACTCAATCCTCAATCTATCTATATCCTGTTGCAGTCACAATATCCTCATCATAATTCCCTCACGTGTGACTACAGAACCAAAGTGTTCCACAGCAACTTTCAGACAAATACCAAGCAACAAAATGCAGAGAGTGCTGGACGTCCGCAAGAAATTGCAGAGTTGTGGGCATCACGCAAACCAACCTCCCTCCATGAACTCCATCTACACTTCACGATGCCCCAGCAAGGCCATCAGCATAATCGAGGACCAGTCTCACCCTGCTCACTCTATCTTCTCCCCTCTCCCATCAGGCAAGAGGTAGAGAAGTGTGAATACTCACACTTCCAGATTCAGGGACACTTTCTTCCCAGCGGTTATCAGGCAACTGAATGTTCCTCTCACGAGCTAGAGAGCGGTCCTCCTCCTGGCCTGGCCTCCTATCTGCCTCATTGGAGATATTTGAACTATGTTTAGCTTTGATTACAGACACAGCGCAGAAACAGGCTCTTTGTCCCACTCATCTGCACCCGCACATTAACCCTATCCTACACACACTAGGGACAATCTACATTTATACAAAGTCAATTAACATACAAACGTCTTTGGAGTGTGAGAAACAGAAGATCTTGGAAAAACCCATGTGGTCACAGTGATAACATCCAAACTCCGTACACACAGCACCTGTAGTCTGGATCGAACCCAGATCTCCGGCGCTGTAGGGCAGCAACTCTGCCACTGCGCCATCTGACATTACTGGACTTTATCTTGCACTAAATATCAACTAAACAGGATTAGTGCAATGAATGTACGATGTTTCGTTGTGTAAAATAAGGCAAGTGTCCTCACAATGTCACTGTTTCTGAGAGAGAAGGAAAATGACAACAAATAATTGAGAGAACATCCGAACGAACCTGGAACGGTAGTAATGGCCACCGTAGGATTGGGGAGTAATGACTACCTTGCATACTTACTCTTACAATGTCGTTTAGTAATTTGTCTTCAGAATCTTCATCAAACTCTGTCTGGGGGTAAACACAAATGGAATAGTTTCGCAGGTCTTGTCGAATCTGAAAATCAATGAAGATGGCCGGGGTTAGAATCTGCTGGATCAGCGGTGTAATTGAGCCATTTGCCACACACTCGGTGCTGGAGGTAACATGCCTGTGGAGAAGGTGGATGGTTAAAGCCACTGACAGCCTCAGGCCCAGTCATTCACCTTGATAATGGTCTATGGATAATGGATAATGGTTCTGCTGAGAGATATGGGAAGCTGGTGCCCAAGTTAAAGAGCAGCACTAGTGTCATAGGTCTATATATATATATATACAGAGTAATTAAGTTACACAGCATGCAAACAGGCCCTTCAGCCCAACTTGCTCATGCTGACCAAGTAGCCCCTTCTACACTAGTCCCACCTGCCTGTGTTAGGCTCATAGATAGAGTCATACAGAATGGGAACAGGTCCTTCTGCTCAACTTGCCCACACAGACCAAGATGCCCCAACTACAAAGGAAATAATATCTAATTTAGTGCCTGATCACATGGTAAAAGGTAAATATCATTGAAATGAATGTGTGGCTGAAAGATGGGTGAAATAGGTTTCAATCCATGGGATACTGGCACTGGGAAGGGTGGAAGCAGCTTTTGAATGATTGGTTAGCATGTAAACAGGCCCTTTGGCCACCGGGTGCACGCAATTCACACTCATTCTATGTTATCCCACTATCACTTCCATTGCCCACAAACATGAGGCAATTTACAGAGGCCCAATTAACCTACAAACCCGCACACGCCTTTTGGATGTGGGAGGGAACCAGAGCACCCGGAGGAAACCCACACAGTCACAGGGAGAACGTGCAAACTCCACACAGACAGCAGCCAAGGTAAGGATGGAACCCAGGTGTCTGGTGCTGTGAGGCAATGGCTCTACCAGCTGTGGAAAGGACAAATGTTCCCACTGGGTCAAGTCACAGGATTATGGATAAGATTATTTTAACCAAGATTATCGAACGGATCTGGTGAGGGGGAATGTAGAAATGTAAAGACTAAGGGAATGGTGTAGATGGGGGATCTTGGTCGGCATGAGCAAGTTGGGCCGAAGGGCCTGTTTCTGGGCAGCTTACAACCCAGTGGTATGAATATTGATTTCTCTAATTTCAAGTAGCCCTTTGCATTCCCTCTCTCTCCAACCCTCCCCCAACCTAGTCGTCTTTCTAGTTTCACTGTTCGTATCCCTTCATTATCACCTCTTCCACAGCCAACAATGGACCATTGTGGTCTCCACCTTTCTTGAGCCATTGGTGCCGGGTGTGATTTTTTTTTTCTGTACCTTTTCATACCTATGGTTTCCCTCTCCCCTGGCTCTCAGTCTGAAGAAGGGCCTCGACCCGAAACGCCACCTATTCCTTTTGCCCAGAGATGCTGCCTGACCCGCTGAGTTACTCCAACATTTTGTGTCACAGCCCTGTTACTGGCCTCCTCAATGCCTTGTGTCCAGAGAGTGCGCCCCCCTTTGTCAGCCAGTTTAAATGCTGGACCTCCGCAATTGGGGTGGCACGATGGCGCAGCGGTAGAGTTGCCGCCTTACAGTGGCAGAGACCCGGGTTGGATCCTGACTTAGGGTGCTGTCTGTACGGAGCTTGTATGTTCTCCCCGTGACTTTTGTGCGTTTTTTTTCCGGGATCTTCGGTTTCCACCCACACTTCAAAGATGTACAGCTTTGCAGGTTAATTGGCCTGGTAAAATTGTAAATTGTCCCTAGTGTGTGTAGGATAGTAATAGTGTGCGGGGATCGCTGGCCGGCACGGGCTCAGTGGGTCGAAGGGCCTGGTTCTGCGCTGTCTCTAAACTAATTCCCCGTACTGGTGAAGGCACTCCCATAAAAACAATCTCCCTGGAATCCCTGCTTTAGTCCTCACTATCTGAACGCTGTGGATTCCCCATGGACTGGGATCGGTGCCAACAGGAATGTCGAGGCCAAACACACAAAAATAAAAACATCTGGAGCAGACGCATGGAAATCAAAGTGCCAGGAGGGGAGAGAAAGTTACATAAACTTGCCTCGTCTTATGAAAAGCGGTTTTGTGACTGTTTCTAATAAAGAAATGTATCCCAAGGAGGTAAAAAATGTTCCTCAGCCCTGGATTGCATGATCATTGGCCAGATTTTAAGTTGGCAATACAAAATACAACTATGTCTTAATGCCACATAAGATTGCGCATGAGACGCACAAGAATCTCATCCCCAGTTAGTGTTTAAATGTGCTGCACAGTTGAGTCAGTCAGTGCTATCCTCCACGCTGGGGACACTTTACAGAGGCCAATTAATCTGCAGACCTGTACATCTTTGGAGTGTGAGAGGAAACCGGAGCGCCCAGAGAGAGCCCCTGTCGTCACAGGGAGAACGTACAAACTCCGTCCAGACACTGCCCGTAGTCAGGATTGAACCCGGATCTCTGGCGCTGTAAGGCAGCAACTCTACCGCCGCGCCACCGTCTGCCCCAGAGTCTTGGACTCCCCGATTACTGGAATCATCCTTCCCAAGCCCATTCTATCTGGGTCTTTCATTAAACGGCAGGTTTCAATGAGACCCCCACCCCTCATCCTTCTAAACTCCAGCGAGTACAGGCCCAGAGCCTTTGAAGGCTCCTCATATGTTAACCCAATCATCCCCAGGATCATTCTTGCAATTTCTATTTAAAAGATTCAGTGCTACACAGGTGTCTCAGTAAAAACAATTTCAGGCACTTTTCTGGGGTTCAGTTCAATTATACATAAGTAATTCATTAATCGTCAAAAAAAGTCATACTTGGTTAAGTGGCTCGAGTTAATTTGCAATATGTCATGTTGGTGCAGTCGCTGTAACAAATACATACCCTCTGTTTAAAATCTCGTCTTTCATCTAAGGTAAGAGTATCAGCCTTTGCGATAACAGGAACTATATTGACTATTTTGGCTAGACGGTTCATGAACTCTATATCCAATGGACGTAACCTGCAAAATACAGACAGAAGAATCCATGACTTATTGCGTTTGCAAGAGTTGAAGGTTTCAGTTCCATTACACACACACAGAGTGACTTGATGGAGCCGGCGACGAGGACGGACGTGACAGGCGAGGAGCGAGGCGGGTGGGAGAGGAGAGGGAGCCAGGGTCTGGACTACCCCACCCTCGATGTGGGCTGCAGGACCCCCCCCCCGGGGGAACAAAGGTGGACGGACGAGGAGAGGGACTTGGGTTCACAGGTCGACCCCCATGTGTAAGGAAGGCGACGGCTGGAGGCCCCGCATCAGCCTGGGGCTCGCCTGGAACGGGAACCGCTCATAATACCTAGAGCGCGGACTAGGCTTTGAAAATGGCACCAAAACATGGCGCCTCTTGCATGCAGGATCAGTGGAACTATTTCTGTACAATTTGTTAATTGGGGATGTGCATAGATATGGCAATACTCTACTGGACTCTTTGTAAGAAAATGATTTGTACTTTGCACCAGTGACAGCAAAAGCCGCATTGAACTGTGTTGAACTAGCTGGTACCTCTCTGCCAGTAATTCACACCGTATTTGCAGCTACTATTGATATGGAATCTCTAATGAGGGATATCTAAAGACACCTCACAGGAGTGATTTAACCAATAAAACAATTCACCACCAAACCACATAATAAAGAGTCAAGTTCCATTTCCTGGTATCCTGAGTTTTGCAGGGACCAGGTACCTGTGATTTGGGGTCTGTTAGTTTTTTAGTTTAGAGATACAGCATGAAAACGGGCCTTTCTGCTCAACCTGCCCCTCTCAGTCTGAAGGAGAGTCTCGACCGGAAAGGTCACCTAATCCTTTTCTCCAGAGATGCTGCCTGGCGCGTTGAGTTACACCAGCACATTTTGTGTCTATCTTCGATGTAAACCAGCATCTGCAGTTCCTTCCTGCACAAGAGATTAGAGTAGCTAGCTTCAGACTGACAAAGCCTTCTAGTGTCTAACATTGGCGCAATGAATGAATGAATGAATGAATACTTTATTTTCACATGTGACAAGTCACAGTGAAATTCGTTGATTGCTCACGCAAGGTATGCAAATGGTCGCCCATAAAGGACACTTACAAAGTTACAAAGTACCCCTGCCGGGTCCTGCTTTGTTCTTCCCCCCCTCACTCAAAATCTAGCAGCTTTCCAATCCATCACGTTGGCAGGCAGCTCCTGAACAAGGAACAGGTTAAGTCTCTGGTGATACTTTTGCTGAGGAGCTGACGCTTCAGCTTGACGCGGGTCAGATTTCAACCGCTGCAGCTTCATGGTTGAGATTTATGCTGATAGTGAAGGGGAAGCTCACCGCAGTGGCCCGCACCAGGTGAGGAAGTTTCTCTGAGGAGCGGCAGCAATCCATTCTTGAGGAAAAACCTGCTGCAACATGTGTTACTCATATCTGCAGCTTAGGTTGAGCTTACCGCCACTCAGTTACAAATCTGCATTGACTGCTCTGCATTCACGTAGGCGCAGAAGAACACGGAGAACAGACAGGCCGCTTTAAATGGTTACTACCAGCCGGAGGAATGTTTTCTCCCAAGCGCCCTTTCTGTCAACAAGTGTGCATTCATCATGCCTAACGGCTGCAGGAGGGAAACACGAACCATGGATGGTGCCAAAGACACTTGGTATCTAGAACAGTACAGCACAGGATCAGGCCCTTCAGCCCACAATGTCTGTGCCAAGACCAACTCAGATGCCCGCACGTAATCCATATCCCTCCATTTCCGTGTGCCCATCTAAAATTGTTTTAAACGTCGCTGTACAACTATAAGTAAGAAACAAAAGGCTTGCATTTATATGGTTCCTTTCGAGCCTTTCAGGAGCTCCCAAAGCCAATTATAACAAATGCAATAGTTATGGTGCAGGAAACGCAGCCACTAACTTGTATACAATGAACTCCCTTGCACATGAGGTATTAGTGACTGAGTAGCTAGTTCTGTGGTGATGCTGAGTGAGGGAAAGTACATATGGGGCAACAGTTGCACTTCTTTCAATTGGTTCCATGGGATCTCTGAGAAAACAGACAAGATCTGGGTTTATCATCGATAAGCTACTCAACTTCAATGTCTTGCGTCTGATTCTAACTTCAGGTGCCATTTTAAGATAGACGCAGAACTGTACAGCATAGGATCAGGCCCTTTGGCCCACAATGTTCCTCCTTGCTTGAACATGATCCGATTCCCTGCACTCCCATGTGCCTCTTTTTGGATTGATTTCTTGGAAAGATGTGAAATTTGCAAGTTATTCAAAGGCTGCTATAGTTTTATTACAATGCTGAAAAGAAAGTGCTGAAAATGTCCCATTTCAAAGGCTTGGTCAGCACCATGCAATTCCTTCACTGTGTTAAGTAACTCCGATGTTTAGGGAAATCAGTCAATTGCCATGGGATTCCTTGCATTCTACAAGTGCTAACAGTGATGTGTCCTTTCACAACGCACTTAATAATAAGGACGTGATGAAAACCAATTAACAAGTGATTTTAAAAAAAATTTAAAGCTCAAAATTCTTTGAATTACTCATGTCCACATTTAAGTTGATATTACAAGATTAATAAGAGACGAAAAGAATTGAAAGATACAGCCTAGAATCAGGTCATTTGGCACTCAGAGTACATGGCGATAGTTCTATGTTATCCCAATTTGGCATACACACCCGACACACTTTGGGCAATTTACAGAGGACTAACAAACCCGCACATATTTGGGATGTGGGAGAAAACTGGACCTTCCGGAAGAAACCCACGCGGTCACATGAGAAAATGAGCAAACTCCACCCAGAAAACACCCGAGGTCAGGATCGAACTTGGTTCTCGGGCGTTGGGAGGCAGCAGCACTACTGCGCCCCCTTTATAATCATTTGATATCAACGTGCAACTTGATAAGCAACAGTACAGATAGGTTGATGCTAACTGTTCACTGATATAAAACCAGCATAAGTTAAACACACAATGCTGGAGTAACTCAGCGGGAGAGGAGCAATGGGTGAGGTTTTGGGTCGAGATCCTTATTCAGACTGCAAACTTGTTGTAGATTGGCAAAAGAGGTAATATTGGACTGGCATTATACACCTCCAATATGATAAGCTATCCCCTTTTAATAGCAGCAAGGTAATTCAATTTAACAGAAATCATTCCATCTCGATCCAGATTAAATGAGTGACAGTTTAACTTGGCAACATCAACTGGAGCCAAAGACAAATAGTCGACTACTATGCTTTCCACCACAGTCGAGGAATGTGTGCAGTGCATCGAAGACCCTAAAGGTTACAGATAGACATTCTTCGGCAACTGGTTACAGCCGAGCATTCAACAAGGTTAAGAACAACATCGCCCTGACATCCTTTTGCCTCCAGCTATCCTGACTGATAACAATTTGGGTTCAACAAGGTTCAATCCCTTTAGAAATTGCCATTCTCAAGTCACTGAGGCATTGAAGGCTTATTAGGATTTCCATGTTAAAGGGCACGAGATGAAGGCAGATAAGGTCCTCAGAGGACAACAAGAATCCTTCTATACTTAATCATTAAGTAAGAAAATCACAGCCTGTCAATGGGTTTGCAGCAGCTTTCATTAAAAATACTTGAGATGTTTTGGTTCGCTGGGTAATCGCGTGCAAAATACTATTTTGCAGTCTTTGCAAATAGCCTGTTTGACAATCTTCCACCTCTCCCTCTTCAGTAAGAAAGCTGCGACCCTCGTTTTCATTCTGAACCCAAACATCTGTGCTTCCTTGCATAATAACCGAATCCCAACATCTGTGCTTCCTTGGCACTGGTCTGACAGGGCGGCACAGTGGAGCTGCGGTTAGAGCTGCTGCCTTACAATGCCAGAGATCCAGCTTTAATCCTCATCCTGTGTGGCGTTTGCACGTTCTCCCCGTGACTGCCTGGGTTTGCACCGGGCGCTCTGGTTTCCTCCCACATCCTGGCACAGTGGCGCAGCGGCAGAGTTGCTGCCTTACAGTGCCAGAGACACGGATTCGATCCTGACCACAGGTGCCGTCTGTATGGAATCTGCACATTTTCCCTGTCACCACGTGGGCTTTCTCCAGGTGCTCCAGTTTCCTCCCACGTTCCAAAGGACTGCGGGGTTGTCGGTTAAAAGTAGCCTCGATAAATTGTCCCCAGGGTGTAGGGAGTGGAATAACAGAATCAAGCTGTCCACAGTATACCGATGCAGGATAAAGGGTATAGCGTTTAGTGCAAGATAAAGTCAAGTAAACTCTGAGTTTGATGATCTCCGAGGCGGTAGATGAGAGGTCAGGACCGCTCTCCAGTTGGTGAGAGTAAGGTTCAGTTGCCTGATAACAACTGCCTGAAGAAACTGCCCCTGAATCTGGAGGCATGTCATTTCAAATGTCTGTGCCTCTTGCTTGATGGGAGGGGGGAGAAGAGGGAGTGACCGAAGTGAGAGTGGTCCTTGATTATGCTGGTGAGGCATTGCTAAGTGTAGATGGAGTCAATGGAAGAGTCAATGGAAGGGAGGTTAGTTTGTCTGATGGTCTGGGCTACGTCCACAACTCTCAGCAATTTCTTGCGGTCTTGGATGGAGCTCAAATCATACTGTGACGTATCTGGATAAAATGTTTTCTATGGCACATCTGTAGAAGTTAGAGGGAAGGTGATGATACAGCGGGCAGTATATGGTTCTCAGCTCTGTAGCACACCAGTTCCATAAACGAGGTCCAATGTCCGCAATGGGGTAGAGGAGAATCAGACAGTACCCTAGCTTATGGATGCACTGTTTGGCATAATTTCAAAGCTTGCAACAGGCAATGAGAGGTAGTGGATATGGAATTGCCAAAGGCTCCATTGAGCTGCTGCCTCATTAACTGGGATCATGGCTGATTTGATCTTTGACTTCACCTCCATTTTCCGCCGACCTGTATCCTTGACCCCGTGTGATCCAAAATCAATTTCAGCCTTAAACGTGCCTAATGACTCTGCCCTCTAGCACCGTACGCAAAAGTGTTTATGAACTGAAAGACAGAGCAATCTTTGAAATATTTAGTTTAGTGTTGTCACGTGTAGCATGGTATCGTGAAAAGCTTTTTTGTTTGTGTGCTATCCAGTCAAAGAAAAGACTATACATGATTATAATCACGCCGTACACAGCGTACAGACACAGGATAAAGTATATAATGTTTAATGCATGATAAAGTCCAATTATAGATAGTTCAGAAGTCTCCATTGAGGTAGATGGGAGGTCAGGACCATGCTCTATCTGGTGAAAGGACAATTCACTTGCCCGATTGCAGCTGGGTATCTTAAAACGACTGCTAAAATCAGAAATCCTTGAATATATGAATTGAGATAATTAACACATACACACATGACCAAGTTGCAATGTTATGCAGCATAGGTTCCACCTTAGATAGATTACTGCGGCCAAGTGTAACACCACTTGGGGGGGAATGTTTCATCTATGTCGAGGTTTACTAGAACGATAACATGCGTAAAAACTGGAGCTAAGTCGGTAGAAGGATCTCGACCCGAAACGTCACCCATTCCTTCTCTCCAGAGATGCTGCCTGTCCCACATTTTGTGTCCATCTTTGGAACAAAGCCAAGACACCTCCGAAACAATGTGCAGTAAGCGAAGATCGGATGGGGCTGTTCAAAATTACAACTGGTTTCATTGAAAATCCATGGGAGAAACAGGAAGGCAGAAAAAGCAACAAGCAGGAGACAGATGTAAGAAAATAAGTGATGAAACAGATGTGACTAACCTATTGTTGTGCAGAGCCTTATTGTGATCTGGAAGACGTCTCCTTCAAGAAGTACTGCAAGCAGATTCAGTAGTAAATTGTAAATGGCAACTGAATAAATGTTTCTAGATCAAACCTCAGGGTTGTGGCAAGATGTGGAATCAAATGGAAAGTATTTTCAATGATATAGTACTGCAGTAATTAGATGAGAAACTTCTTCCTCTACTCCATCATGCTTTGTGCAAAGCGGTTAGCTTTATTTGTGGAACATTAGCATTACATTTAGAATCAGATACCTGGGAAGAAAATTATATTTAATAAAAGCAAGTGGGAAATGCAAGATATAGAAGTGTGAAAATGCACACCTCCTCATTCATAGACAGTTTCTTCCCAGCTGTTAACAGGCAACTGAACCGTTCCCTCTCGGACTATCTTTGATCAGTCTTTATCTTGCACTAAACTATATTCAGTATTCCCTTCATCATGTATCAGTCCACTTGGATGGCTCGATTGTAATCATGTATAGTCTTTCAGCTGACTGGCTAGCACACAACAAAAGGTGCATCTCGGTGCACATGACTCAATTCAACTCAAATTATTGCAGGTAAGAAACCTGCTGAGTTGCTCCAGCACTATGTATTTTACTCAAAATTCAAGCATTCGTTCATCAATAGAAATTAATATTTTCTTTGTATTTTATGCTTTTCCAATAGAACATTACAGAGAAACAGGCCACACGGCCCGCAATGTCTGAGCTGAGTAGGTTTAGTTAGATGAGAGACACAACGTGGAAACAGTCCATGCTGACCCACAATCACCCGTTCACTCAGAGCACATAGACGAGGCAGACTCTGCAGTGCAACACTGAAGGATTGTGAGTTTGCAGGGGAGCCCCGTGCCAAGGAAGCACAGTATTGAGAGAGTGCGTTACCAACAGAATGGAGATATAAATAGAATAGGTGGTCACATGTGAACCCATGAACTAGCAGTAGGCAACTCAACCTCATGTGCTTGCTTCACCGGGTTTGAACTGATTGTAAACTGGGCTCTGCACTCCTCTTTCCCTGTGGTAACATTTCACCAATAAAGTGCTGGAGTAACTCAGCGGGTCAGGCAGCATCTCTGGAGAACGTGGATAGGCGACGATTCCAGTCGGGACTCTTCTTCAGACTGATTGATTGTAACAGGGGGGGAAAAGCTGGCCAAGAGGTGGGGGCGGGACAATGCCCGGCAAGTGATAGGTGGATACAGGTGAGGGGGGTATAGGTGATGTTTTGGGTCGGGACTGAAGAAGGGTCTCGACCCAAAACGCACCCAGTCTGAAGAAGTGGCCCGACCCGAAACATCACCTATCCATGTCATCCAAAGATGCGCCATGACCTGCTGAGTTACTCCAGCACTTTGCGTCATTTTTTGTACACAAGCATCTGCAGTTCCTTATCCTCTGTACCTTTCGCCACTTTGGTTATCAAGAAAATAGCTCCCTCTGCTTCAAACATATTCAAAGCCTCTGTTACCACTGCTCTTTGAAGAAGTGGGTTCCAAAGAATGGGGTGGCACAGTGGCGCAGCGGCACGGCGGCACGGTGGTAGAGTTGCTGCCTCACAGCACCAGAGACCCCGGTTCGATCCTGACTAAGGGTGCTGTCTGTATGGAGTTTGTACATTCTCCCTGTGACCTGCGTGGGGTTTCGCCGGATGCTCCGGTTCCCTTCCACACTACAAAGACGTACTGGTTTGTACATTAACTGGCCTTGGTAAGTTGTAAGATTGTCCCTAGTGTGTGTAGGTTAGTGTACGGGGGGTCGCTGGTCGACGCAGAATCAAGGAAAAGGGCTGGGTGATGTTTCGCAGTTGAGATCCTTCCTGAGACTCACCCAAATTATCACCCAGCCTTTTTTCTCCAGAAATGTTGCCTGACCTTCAGGCTCCGTGTCTATTTTTGGTATAAACCAGTATCTGCAGTTCCTTGTTTCTACCTTTGATTGCTATTTGGCGAAAAAGGAACCTAAACCTTTGTGTTTATTAACCGTCTTTCCTGAAAGGCAGGTCTCTGATAGTTGACGTAGTTAGCATATTTACCAGCCATAAGCATGTTAATTGCTGATCTTTCCCCATTAAGTTTTGTCATGGGAATCAAGGAAAAATATTATAGATCAAATTTGGCAGCAGTAGTCTTGAATGGGGACAATAGATTTAGTTTAAGATCAGAGAAACTGCGTGGAAACAGTCCCTTCGGCCCGCCTAGTCCACGCCGACCATCGATCACCCATTCACAATAGTTCCATGTTATCCCACTTTCTCCTCCACTCCCTGCACACTAGGGGGAATTTACAGAGGACACTTAACCTACAAACCTGCACTTCGTCGGGATGTGGGAGGAAACTGGAGCACTCGGGGGGGAAACCCACAAGGTCATAGGGAGAACATGCTAAGTTTACACAGACAGCACCCATAGTCAGGATCGAACCCGGGTCTCTGGGGCTGTGAGGCAGCAACTCTACTGCTGCACCACTCTGTTGCTCTTCATGGATAGCGAGGAGGGACATCCAATTTCCTTTTTTAACACGTCCCAGAACTTGTCCGTGCATTAGGTAACTGATAGCCCTTTAAGGGACAATGCGAAATGAAAAAATTAAGAGGATCAAGATGTGTTAAATTGATACTTTACAGCTGTCTTCACAAATAAAGACCGATTAAATTCCAGATCTAGGGATGTTGGCTCGAATATGTAGTGCAGATATATCCAGCTGTTCTTCATTTGTCATGATATATAAATTAGCTGCCTGCAAGGCACATGGGCATGGTGCATTAGGATATCAGGTAACAAGCAACAAGGAAGGTGATGGACCAGAGCAGGGCAAACTATCACACCCTTCACCATGGATCTGGGCGTTTAGGAGCAACTTCGTTACTAATGCTCACAAAGGCTTGGGATCAAATGCGTGAAGGGACAGCATTTGTGGGGACTGGGTAGCACTTTAAGAAAAGGCTGAATAGATTCCTATGTTATCATTCAGTGATTATGACCAGAAATAAAAGAGTGAATTGTGAGTATTCGGCAAACAGAATAAATTCATAAACTCATGTCACAGGAGCTGAAAGAGGTCATTCTGCCCTTCAAGTCTACTCATCCATCCAATTCCCTCGCAACCCCATTCTCCTGCCTTCTCCCCATAATCTTACTAGAGACATAGATCACAGAGTCTTGCAGCGTAGAAACAGGCCCTTTGGCCCAACCGCCCAACATATCCCATCCGCACAAGTGCGATCTGGCTGTGTTTGGCCCATATCCCTCTAAACGTGCCCTATCTGTACACAGTACCTGTCAAAATGTTTCTTAAATCTTACCTTAGCTACCTCCTCCGACAGCTCATTCCATACACCCACCACCCTTTGTGTGAAAGACTTAACCCTCAGGTTCCTATTAAATCTTTCCCAGCTCACCTCAAAGCCACATCCTCTGGTCCTCAATTCCCCTACTCTGGGCAAGAGACTGTGGTCTACCCAATCTATTTCTCTCACGACTACTATGTTACAATTTAGTGATTATATGACCAGAACAAAACTAGTGCATTGTCTGTATCCAGCATATAGAATAAGTTCATAAGGCCATAAGTCATCAAGTCTGCTCTACCATTCAATTGTAACTGTTCCTTATTTCACTCTCAACCCCATTCTCCTGCCTCCTCCCTATAGCCTTCGACACGCTTACTAATCAAGAATCTGTCAATCTCCACTTTTAAACATACCCCATGACTTGGCCTCCACAGCTGTCTGTGGCAATGAATTCCACAGATTCACCACCCTCTGGCTAAAGAAATTCCTCCTCATCTCCATTCTAAAGAAGCGTCCTTTCATTCTGAGAATAAGGAGAACAGACATTGCTTAACATCCGTGGCAACCCCTCAACGATACAGATGAACCACACCAGAATAGTCCAGAATCTCTTACCGCCAGCTGCAACAGTGTGCAGACTTTTATTTTACAAAAGTTATTCCAAACTCAGATGGAAAACTAATGTTAACACCTCAGCATTTTGACCAAAAACTATTCACATCGTGCAGCAGTTCTGATCAACCTCACTGCGTAAGAAATCAAAACACAAAAAATGCTGGAAACACAAACTGCCTTCCACTTTGAACACCTTACATAGAAACATAGAAAATAGGTGCAGGAGTAGGCCATTCGGCCCTTCGAGCCTGCACCGCCATTCAATGTGATCATGGCTGATCATCCAACTCAGTATCCCGTACCTGCCTTCTCTCCATACCCCCTGATCCCTTTAGCCACAAGTGCCACATCTAACGCCCTCTTAAATATAGCCAATGAACTGGCCTCAACTACCTTCTGTGGCAGAGAAATAGAAACATAGAATGTACTGAGGCAATGCCATCTGCATAATACTTCATTGACTTACATAAAACAAAGTGACTTACCTGAGGGTCTTGTTCCCTGTACACGTACGGAAGTCAGATTTCACATTAAGTCGGAATCACCATCCGTGATATTACGTTAGCATGAAGTCTAGGAATGATTTATCAGGGTGATGACAAGAATCTCAAAGAGTTGAACTTGCTTATATTAAGGTTGCCCACTTTGGTAAGGTATTAACAGGAGACATCATAAGTTCATAAGTGATAGGAGCAGAATTAGGCCATTCGACCCATCAAGTCTACTCCACCATTCAATCACGGCTGATCCATCTTTCTCCATTCTTCTGCCTTCTCCCCAGACGACCTGCACTAATCAAGAACCCATCTATCTCTGCCTGACAAATATCCATTGACGGTCTCCACAGCCTTCTGAGGTAACAAATTCCACAGATTCACCACCCTCTGACACTAGCAGTAGTGAACCTTGTTATGACCTGTCAATAGACTACAGTGAACTTGCACAGCGTACATCTTTCCACTATACTTTGCACAATCGGGGCCGTGTGGTGGGCAGGAAGTACATACACACTTCCTCTCACTTGTATCACCCTCCCTGTTGAGGAAGGTCAAAGGAATTGTCTCCTTTATCAACAATTGAAACAGACATACAACAACAGACACTCCCCGACTTACACAATAGATGACTTCCATAAACTCACACTAACGTAGACAATTCTGTGCTCAGTAGCTAGTTCATTCAAGACAGTTTGGAATTTCCACAACACTGTTGGAGCATTCAAATTCACTTTGGACACAAGCCGGCAATGGTGGAGGTGCATACCCAGAAGGCCGTGCGCCGCAGAAAGTGCCCTGGACGCCACCTTAAGCCACTGAGACGGTTAATACTCTCAGTGACGGACACAAAGTGCTGGAGTTACTACAGGGCGGGGGGGGGGGGGGGGGTCAGGCAGCATCTCCGGAGAACATGGGCAGGCAGGTTTTGGGATGACACCCTTCTTCAGATTCAGCAAGTTATTTCAGGCAGGGGTTGGGGATGGTGATTCCGACTTAATGTGAAATCTGACTTCCGTACGTGTACAGGGAACAAGACCCTCAGGTAAGTCACTTTGTTTTATGTAAGTCAATGAAGTATTATGCAGATGGCATTGCCTCAGTACATCTTTGCTGCAAACCTCTCCAAAGTCTGAACATTACATGAAGTGCATCAAACCCTTAATCGCAGCCCGATCCATTACTTGCATGGACCAGTATCAACTTTCAGCTTTTATATCCAGCATCCCCACCTCCAAACCTCTGGAAGCTCGTGTTGTGTTAATAAATATGAGGGATTCATCATCCAACTTCTCAGCAACATTCTGATGCTTTTACATTTTCATTTGTTAATTTACACGCTATGAGAAGCAACATATTATGGAAAATACAACATTGCAGGAAGCTAAACTGTTCACAATTCCTTGTATCATCCTTGTAAAGCAGGGACAGAGCATCCAATTTACTTGCTGTGAAAATTCAGAATAGCAGTAAGATAATGATCAGACTCTCTAGATGATGAATGGTGTTATTTGAGAGTTAAACACTGAGCAAGGTCCTTTCTAATTAAACCTTTGCAGTGACTGCTGCATTGAGGAAGGCAAATTTAGATTGTGTTAGTTTAGAGATACAGCACGGAAACAGGCCTTTCGGCCCACCGTGTTTGGGCCACCAGCGATCCCCTCATTTAACACCATCCTACACACTAGGAACAATTTACAATCTTACCGAAGCCAATTAACCTATAAACCTGCATCTTTGGAGTGTGGGAGGAAAACTGGAGCACCCGGAGAAAACCCACGCAGGTCAGGAGGAGAATGTACAAACTCCGTACAGACAGCACCCGTAGTCCGGATCGAACCTGCAGATGTGACCTCAGTTTTCATCTCTTGTCTGATTGCTCTGGGTGTCAGCCAAGGTCTTAGTGGCCCTCCAGGTAAGGTTAGGGCAGCACGGTGGTGCAGCGGTAGAGGCCCGGGTTCGATCCTGACTTGCGGATGTTTTCTGTATGAAGTTTTCAACGTATTCCCGTGACCGCAAGTGTTTTCTCCGGGTGCTCCGGTTTCCTCCCACACTCCAGAGATAATAGACAATAGACAATAGGTGCAGGAGTAGGCCATTCAGCCCTTCGAGCCAGCACCGCCATTCAATGTGATCATGGCTGATCATCCCCAATCAGTACCCCGTTCCTACCTTCTCCCCATATCCCCTGACTCCGCTATTTTTAAGAGCCCTATCGAGCTCTCTCGAAAGCATCCAGAGAAACTGCCTCCACCGCCCTCTGAGGTAGAGAATTCCACAGACTCACCACTCTCTGTGAGAAAAAGTGTTTCCTCGTCTCCGTTCTTACTCCTTATTCTTAAACTGTGGCCCCTGGTTCTGGACTCCCCCAACATCAGGAACATGTTTCCTGCCTCTAGCGTGTCCAAGACCTTAACAATCTTGTGCAGGTTTGTAGATTAATTTGGCTTTGGTAAAAAATATAGTAAATTGTCCCTGGTGTGTAAGATAGTGTTGTGTACAGGGGACTGCTGGTGGGCCGAAGGGCCTGTGTCCGCGCTGTATTTTCAAACTAAAAACAACTTTATCTAACTCAGAGACAAGAATTCTACCCACTGAGAGACTAACACAAAACGCCGCTGCCTTTTAAATAAACCGCCTTTGCAATCAGAATGATGATTCTGAGGGTCAGGTGGGAATAGACCTCTCGACTTATTTTCCAATTAACATACTTCAATTGCCGGGGGAATTAAACACATTCCAACCAAATGCCGCAGCTATGTTATTCAATCTTTTGGACTGTGTCAGAGAGATTGAGCACAATATTTGAGGGATGACAGAGGGATCAAGTGAGTGCAGTTTTAGATTCCATTGCACATCTTCAAAGAGCAACGCACAAGTTTATAATCATTAGGTGGCTTCATCTCAACAGACCTTCACGGAAGGTTATCGACAGTTATTGAGAGAGGGAGTTTGACCATAGTCTACATACCAGTGTCCAGTGGGAGGCACAAAATACACACAGCAGTGTACCCTGGTGTCTGGAATCCTCTTCTTCCGATTGATATTAATCTCTTCTCTCAGGTATTTTTCATACTGTTCATTAATGTATTTCACAATTGGCTCCCAGCTGCAACAGAAAATGCTTTGATTATAAAGGTGTCCACGGTTTAATCCAGCGAGTGGTGATCTCCCAATGCTGGGGGGGTTTATCTGGAAGACTGACCAGTTGTTCCTGTTCCCCACTTCCACTCCCTCAGATGGGACGAGTGCAGATGGGGCATGTTGGTCGGCATGGGCAAGTCGGGCTGAAGGGCCTGTTTCCACGCTGTATGACTCTCACTATGACACCCTCCTGATTTGCCTGGGAATTCGCTTGCGCTGTGGTGAGGCTGGTGGAGCTGCTGCCTCACAGCGCCAGAGACCCGTTGGGCCGAATGGCCTAATTCTGCCCCTCTAACTTATAGGAGCAGAAATAGGCCATTTGGCCCATTTAGTCTACTCTGCTATTCAGACATGTCTGATCTATCTTTCCCACTCAACCCCATTCTCCTGCCTTCTCCCCACAATCCCTGACATCTTCTATCTGGGAGACGTGATAGAAGAATATAAAATGATGAGAGGCACAGGTAGGGTAGACAGTCAGAACCTTTATCCCAGGGTGGATATGTCAAAGACTAGAGGGCATAGTTTAGTGTAGATTTGTTTATAGATACAGCATGGAAACAGGCTCTTCGACCCACGCCAACCATCAATTGCCCATTCACACTAGTTCCACTTCCGCATCCACTCACATACAGTAGGGGCATTGTGCCGATATCAATTAACACACGTGCCTTTGGGATGTAGTAGGAATCCGGAGCACCCGGTGGAAACCCACGCAGTCACACGGAGAACGTGCAAACTCCGCACTGACAGCATCTGAGGTCAGGATTGAACCCCTGTTTCTGGCAGGGTGAGGCAGCAGCCCTACCATCTGCGCCACTGTGCAGCACGTAACTTTGAAGTGAGGGGGCAAACCTTAAATGAGATATGTGGGTTAAGTTTGTTTTTTACAGAGAGTGGCAGGCACTTGGAAAGCACTGCCAGGGGTGACGGTGGAGGCAGATACAACAGGGGAATCCATGGCTTTTAGACAGGCTCATGGATGTGCAGGGAATTGAGGGATGGAGATGGCATGTGAGCAGAGGAGATCAATTCAGCTTGGCTTCAACTTGGATATTGTGGGCTCTGTTCCTGAGCTGTCCTGTTCCACGTTCTATGAGCTATCCTATTTATGATGATGTTCCTGCATTGCATTTAGGTGAAGTGTTCTTTGATCCAGACCCAAGTGATGAAGAGCCCGTGATATATTTCCATGACAGAGTGGCATGTGATGGAGGTGACCTTCCCAAATACCTGCCTCCCTGTTCTTCATGCTGAGCCAGTGGGACACCTCCTCCATCAATCAATCAATCAATCAGATTTATTCATCACATACACAATAAAGCGCAGCAAAATGAATTTGCCAGCAGTGGTACAATAAAAAAGAACATACAATACACAATAAAAAATTAACACGAACATCCACCGCAGCATTCTTCACTGTGGTGGAAGGCACAGAGTATAGTCAGTCCTCGTCCATTTTCCGCCCTGGCTGTGGCCATAAGCCTCCACAGTCGCCCCTGCGGGCGGCCAGATGTACAGGCCCTCTCATCTGGAAGTTAGTTCACAAATTGGTGCTTCGCTACCGGAGATCGCGGCTTGAGGATGACGTAGGCCTCAGGCCGGCGGTCGGAGCTCTTCTCCAGGAATTCCCGGCGAGGGATCCCGCTCCGGATAGTAAGTCCCCGCCGCGCCCATGGCTAGAAGCTCCGCAGGCTTCAAGGTGTTGTAGGCCGCAGGCCGAAGCTCTTCTCCTCCGGGTGTCCCCAACGAGGGATCCCAGCCATTCCCGCCCTTCCCCATCTTAAACATCTCTACCATTTGATGTTCATTTAATGGTGCGAACTGTTCAATCACCATTTTGTAATCAAACACTGAACAATGCTTGAATATGCAACTCAACACACTGAACCTGAACCCCCCAGGCAATCAAGTACCCACCAGTTTTCATTGTTTATTTGATCACCGAATCCGGGCGTGTCAATAACTGTCAAATTCATCTTTACTCCTTTTTCTTCAATAACTAGAAGAAACAAAAAAAAAAGCATCATGATTAGACTTATGGAGTAGAGAGCTAGGTCAGGGAGAGCACCTATTGGGTATTTGTTTACAGTAAATGCAATCATACATAAAATATTACCTAAAAAAATCAGCCCTGGCCTAGCACAGGCTGCCAGACCCGCGGAGTTACTCCAGCACTTCATTTAAGAGAGTCTGAAGAAGGGTCCTGACCTGAAACATCATCTGTTTGTGTCCTACAGAGATGCTGCCTGACATGCTGAGTTACAGGAGAGGATCCCAACCTAAAACATTGTCTATCCATTTCATCCAGAGATGCTGCCTGACCCGCTGAGTTACTCCAGCACTGTGCTTTATGCAGGCTTCCAGCATCTGCCGTTCCTTGTGTCTCAAAGCTATCTCAGCTGTCTGAAATTCAACTCACTGAAGTCAACAGGCACTCATAGCTGTCAATAGCAAGGATCTGTCACCGGGCTGCACTTTGTTCAGCTCTCATGCAATGCATCCTAGTTCCAAGCCTGGAGGTGGAAAGTGGAAGAGGCACCATTTCCTACCCAGGTACCAGTGGCTTCGTAGCCGAGTTATGGTCAACTTAGAGGCAGCTAGGTCTCATAGAAAATAGGCGGAGTGGGCCATTCGGCCCTTCGAGCCAGCATTGGCAATCAATATGATCATGGCTGATCATCCAAAATCAGTACCCCGTTCCTGCTTTCTCTCCATATCCCTTGATTCCATTATTCCTAAGAACTACATCTAACTATCTCTTGAATACATCCAGTGAATTAGCTTCCGAGAATTCCACAGATTCACAACTCTCTGGGTGAAAACGTTTTTCCTCATCTCAGTCCTAAATGGCCTACCCATTATTCTTAAACGGTGAGCCCCGGCTCTGTACTCCGCTAACATCGGGAACATTTTTCTTAGTGCTCCTGAACCTGGTGGCGCAACTACACTCCACAGCAACTCAGTTGGTTGCAGTGCCAGTGCGACCAAGAGTTTGTGGGAAGCTGTTGGAGAGGCCACGTGGTGTCGTTGGAGCTGACAATGTGTAGGCTCTTGGCCTGGAACTGAGCCTGGCACTCTGTTCCCCCGCTCCCCCACCACAATCAGTCTGGAGGAGTCCCGATCCAGGGCTTCACCTGTCCATTTTAGTTTAATGACGTATACACCAGGGTACAATAGAATTCCTATCTTACACGAGGCTTCCAGCGTAAACTATATACGTATAGTAATTATAATACAACAAAACCAATGCAACAGGCAGCTCAGTGGCACAGCTGGTAGAGGAGCTGCATCACAGTGCCAGAGACCCAGGTTCCATCCAGACCTTGGGTGCTGTCTGTGTGGAGTTTGCATGTTCTCCTTGACCCACTCCTGCACCAATTTTTTCTGCACACCAAAGACGTCCAGGTTGGTAGGTTAATTGGCCTCTGTCATTTACCCCCAGTATGTAACGAGTAGGTGTAAAAGTGGGATAACATAGAACGGGTGATCAATGCTCGGTGTGGACTCAGCGGGCTGAAGGTCCTGTGTCCATGCTGTCTGTGTCTTTCAATCAATCAACTCAACCCATCAAGAAGTGAGTGTAAAACAGCAGAAACGTGCATGATTTAGCCTTAAGATTTCAGTGATACAGTTTGGAAACATGCCCTTCGGCCCACTGAGTCCACGCCAACCAGTGATCATCCTATACAGTACAGGGACAGTTCAAAATTGTTTGCCATAGCCAATTAACCTGCAAACCTGGAGCACCCGGAGGAAACCCATTGGGTCACAGGGAGAACGTACAAACTCCTGAAGTTTATTTTAGTTTACAGCGTGAAAACAGGACCTTCGGCCCACCAAGCCCGCACCGACCAACAATCACCTGTACACTAGTTCTATGTTATCTCAGTTTTGCATCCTACACACTAGGGACAATTTTACTGGAGCCAACTAACCTACAAACCTGCACGTCTTTGGAATATGAGATGAAAGCGGAGCACCCGGAAGAAACCCACGTTTCCGTACAGACAGCACACATAGTAAAGGATTGAACCCGTGTCTGTGGCACTGGAAGGCAGCAACATTACCGTCGCACCACTGTGCTACAGTGGTGTACTGCACTGTGGTGTACAGGTAATGTAGTGCCCATGACTGAAATGTATGGGCTCAGTATTGGACAACATGTCAGAAAGACAATGAGGATTATATAGAGGCCCAGAATTAGCACAAAATAAACATTTGTAAAGTTTATCTGCTCTATTTAAATTTTGCACATTGAACTGTGACCATTGTTGACAGAAATGGATCTCGAGAGACACAAGAAACTGCAGGTGCAGGGACCCTGACTAACAATGAAGTGTTGGAGGAACCAAGTGCAGCATCCTTGGAGGGAATTGGGTAGAAGATATCTTGTGACCCTTCTTCAAACTGATCGATTTCATGATAGAAGTACATAAAAGTGTGAAAGACATTGATAGGGTCGATGGTTAGAAACTTTTCCTGAGCGTGGAAATATCTAACACTAGAGGGTATCAAGATATGTAAGTAATCAGTGTTGTACATGGTGACAGTAAAAGGTCAAGGTGGGTAGCAGCATGGAAGAGTGCAGTATGAATAATACTCGGTGCTTTTTTCATATTGAGTGTGAATATGCATGTATGTGTGTATAAATATGTGTGTATATGTATTTGTTGTGTGTGTGTGTGTGTGTGTAGATATGTGTGTGTGTGTGCGTGTGCGTGTGTAGACATTTTTATTTCATTGATTATATTGCTAACAGAATACTATGTGTACATATTCTGTTGTGCTGCTGCAAGCAAGAATTTAATTGTGCTATTTGGGACATATGACAATAAAACGCTCTTGACTTTTAACCATGGGGCCTGTTCCTGAAAATAGATACAAAATGCTGGAGTAACTCAGCATCTCTGGAGAGGAGGAATGGGTGACGTTTTGGGTCGAGACCCTTCTTCAGACAAAGTCAGGGGAGAGGGAAACGAGATGTTCCTGTGCTGTACGGTTCTACGTTCTAAACAAATCTAGTTCAGCTTTAACCGTCTTGCTGCAGAGCCACCTAGCAAGCCCTCAGCAATCCTCCTGAATATCTCTCTGACCAAGGAATGAGTGTTACCGCTGTGAACAAAGTGTCTTCAAAAGTCATGTAGCTTCATTTTGGCTGTGGCCAGCCCATTGAACTAAAGCTGTCTGTTATTCTGGTTTCTGTTGAGTGCTGACAGATCACAATGGTGGAAAAAAACGCTTGTGAATTCTGGCTTCAGTCTTTTTGAGGGCACGGGTCACACTACCGGAAATGAATATTCCACTGCTCTTCGACAACTGTTGTTTCAGAATAGTTATCGTTAAGTACAAAAGGGATATCTGCTCTCTCAAATATATCACTCAGCCATTTGTCACTGTGTTGATGGAATGATTTACATAAGAGGCAAGAGGCTCTATAAATCCCTTATTTTCATAAGAGTCTAAGAGGCAACTATAAACTAACCCGCCATTTGCTACTTCAAGTTTAAAAAGGAAGGTGCAGGCATCTTGTCAGAGTCAAATGAGTCATACCAGAGCAAAATCAAAACTAGCCATAATTTATTTGTGGAAATGAAAATCTTTGCAGATTTAATATCTGTTGCTTGCCAAAGATAACACAACATGAATTATGCTTTTGTTTCATAACAATTCAAGCAGACTTTATCTGCACTGATCACATTTTCTTTTGAACAATCAGGGAACTGATTAGGAAGTTTATAATACGGTTTCATTGAAGTTTTATGAATTAATTACATAATTACACACAATAAGAAAAGATTTTGTAAGTCGCTTTTGATTGATTGATTGAAAGATTGAAAGATGCAGAATGGAAGCAGGCCCTTCGGCCCACTGAGTCCATGCCTACCACTGATAACACATTCTCACTAATTCTATGTTATCCCACTTTCTCATCGACTGTCGACACGCGAGGGGCATTTTACAGAGGCCAATTAACCTACAAACACACATGCCTTTGGGACGTTGGCGGTCACAGGGAGAATGTGCAAACTCCACACAGGCAGCGCCGAAGGTCAGGATCGAACTGTGTCTCTGGCACATAGAGGCAGCGTCTCTACCAGCTGTGCCACTGTGCTCTCGGCTTTGAGTAATTACTAACTGCTACTAGCAGCTGTTGGACCACGTTGATGGACTGTGCAGAAGCCGGCAGGGTGGCACAGTGGAGCAGCGGTAGAGTTGCTACCTCACAACGCCGGAGGCCTGGGTTCAATCCTGACTACTGGTGCTGTCAGTATGGAGTTTTGCACGTTCTCCCTGTGACCACGTAGGTTTTATCCGGGTGCTCCGGCTTCCTCCCACATTCCAAAGGCATCCAGTTTGTCGGCTAACTGGCTTTGGTAAAACAAATTGTCCCTGGTGTGTAGGGTGTACGGGGAGACCGCTGCTTGGCGCCGACTCGGTGGGCCGAAGGGCCTATTTCCACGCTGTTTCTCTAAAGCCTAAAGTAAAGTTGCAATTAAGGTTACTCTTCCAATCTGCAGAAAAAGAATCAGCATGGTCACGATGGGCTGAAGGGCCTGTTCCTGCGCTATACTCTTTCCGATTTATAATCGAGGGAATTCCATTAAGATAGTCGGCTGTCCTGCAATTAAGTTCAAAAGCTTCGTAAGCTCTGTACACACCGACTTACATTACCACAGAGGCACTTTGAAGATCGAGGGCATTTATTTTCTTACTTTAGAAGCCACTACTTGCCAAGATGAAGGAGCTATGACAGAAGCATGTCAAGGACGATCTGAAATCACCTATCCAGCAGTTAGAACACGGGATAACTTTCTTGACAATAACTTTAAAGCAATATTTGCAAAGGGGTCTCAAATCCATAAATAAATGTGACTCTTTGCCTCACCACCTAGTAGTCAAACACGGGAGCTTTGTACAATGCAAGGGTTCACACCCACTCTTCCAACAGCGGGGATGCATCAATGCGAAAGGCACGCCTGTGTAGTTATCCACCGACTCTGCGGGCTGGCGCCGCTGAACCGCCATAAACAGAGAGGTGGCCTTATCTCTGCAGTCAGTTATGGTTTAACAGCTTTCTGCTCGATGCGAGGCCTGTGTCAGCTGAGGCAGAGCTTGCACCTTGCAAACTTCTCCACTGTGTGAGAGGGAAGCTCTGTGCTCAGATCCGATCGGCAGCTGTGTGGACATCCAGCTCGCCCTTCAACTGTACATTCGGTGCACCAACCGCTGCATGTGTTTTCCCCCCATCCACCTGAAGCCTGCACCAGGGAGAGTAGTTCATACTCACTAATCCAGCCAACACATGGGAAACCTCTTCTGAACCCTCTCCTAAGTCTCCACATCTCCCCTATAATGGGGCGGCCCGAGCGACACACAATGACCAGAGCTACACACAATTTATAAATAAATATGAATTGGCTTTAACCGGTTCAGTGCCAATCTTGAGTATTCTTGGTCATTTGGGTGCTGATGTGGTCGCCCCCATTACAGGAAGGATGAGAGGCAGCAGAGGAGGTTTACCAGAATGCTGCCTGGATTAGAGATATTAGCTGTAAGGAGCAGCTGGACAAAGCTGGGCACGGGTACTAACACAACGTTTAAGAAATATTTAGACACCTACATGGATAGGACTGGTTTAGTGGGTTATGGGCCAAATGCAAGCAGGTGGGACTAGTGTAGATGGGGCATGTTGGTCGGCGTGGGCAAGTTGGGCTGAAGGGCTTGTTTCCACGCTGAATGACTCTATGGCTAAAATTGAATACTTTTCCCTGGAGTGTGAGAGGCTGAGGAGAGACCTGACAGAAACATAAAAATATATGAGAGGCATTGATAAGGAAGACAGTCAGAATCTTTCTCCCAGGGTGGAAATGCCAAAGATCTAGCATGAAGGAGAGAAGGGCAAAGTTTAAAGATGTGAATGCAACTTTCTTCTTTTTCTTACAATACACAGTGTGCGGGGGAGGCCTGAAATATACTGCCATGAGTTGTGGAAGAGGCAGATATATGATAGTGCATTGACTTGATGGACCAAATGGCTGCACTCTGTCCCTTGACTACCCCTTGATTCTACGGCTAAAAAGACGACAGTTTTTTTCTCATTTCCCCACAAATATATTCCACATAGTTTCGAAATAGCTTCAGGAGATGTAGCTCAGGTAGCTCAAGATTAGAATCTCAATGGCCTCAGGATACAATGTGCACTGAGATTAAATAAATGGATTAGAGTTAAAGGCTCCACTGAGATTTGAACCTCTGACACGTGGTCATGGCAGTGTGCTTGCCTAATTTCACTGTCACAGCAGTCTCACTTCATTAGCATTAGTGCAAGTAATGGTAGGATTACAAATTACCAATAGTTTGCCCTCCAATTCAGCGGCTGCAAACATTTATTTAGTGATAATTATATTTATTTTCCCCTGTTTTACTATTTATTTTATGGCTGAAGTTCAAGGGAAAAACCGTAGACATTAGAAAACCCTGGGAAAGGGAAAATAAAGAGCATGGAATCAAAGTGCCTTTTCTGCCACCACATGAGAAGAGGGATTTAATGGAGGGATTTAAAACTGAGTGACTGTATGGGGCCTGTCTTAGGCAACTGCCAGGGACTAGTTTTAATGGAATTCACCCAGGACACCTGGCGTCAACCTACGACAGCACCTACGTCAGCAATAATTGTCGCCACTGTCGCTGCAAATTTTTCACTATGTTGAAAATTTTGTGGCAGTCGCCCAAAAAAATCGCCTTAAGTGGGACAGGCCCTTAAGTGGACAGGCCACAAAAAAGGACATCGAGTGCTGGAGTTACTCAGCGGGTTAGCAGTATCTCTGGAGAACATGGATAGGTGACGTTTTTATAAGTTCATAAGGCACAGGATCCGAATTAGGATATTCGGCCCGTCCAGTCTGCTCCGCCATTGGATCATGGCTGATCTACTTTTCCCTCTCATCCCCATCCTTCTGTCTTCTCCCCGAAACCGTTGACACCCTTACTTACTCAATAACCTATCAATCTCCCCATTTAAAATGACTTGGTCTCCACTGCCATCTTTACTCCGTACAGACAGCACCCATGGTCAGGACTGAACCTGGGTCTCTGGCGCTATAAGGCAGCAACTCCACCGCTGCGCCAACCCTGCTGACTACTCCACAGACCGTTAACAAGGTCCAACAGTTGTTAGTAGAAGTTAGTACTCAAAGCCTAGAGCACAGTGGTGCAGGCTGGTTGAGCAGTTGCCTCATAGCATCAGAGACCCAGATTCGATCCTAATCTCATGTGCTGGCCGTGTGGAGTTTGCATGTTTTCCCTGTGACCGCAAATACTTATTTTGGGTGCTCTGGTTTCAATGGTTCAATGGTACTTCAATGTCACGTGTACCCAGGAAACATCCTCTCCACATCCACTCTATCCAAGCCATTTCACTATTTGGTATGTTTTAATGAGGTCCCCCCCCCCCTCACCCTTCTAACCGCCAGCGGGTACAGGCCCATTGCCTTCAAATGCTCATCGTCTGTGAACCCAATCATCCCTGGGATCATTCTTGTCAACCTGCTCTGGACCCTCCCCAACTCCAGCACGTCCTTCCTCAGATACGCGTGCTGGAGGTTGGTCGAGGGTGCGTCGCCAAGGGAACAAAGAGAGACCCGGCGCGATGGTGGCGGGAGCACAGGGAGAACAAAGAGGGACCAAGATTGAGGGGGGGATCTTATAGAAACTTACAAAATTCTTAAGGGGTTGGACAGGCTAGATGCAGGAAGATTGTTCCCGATGTTGGGAAAGTCCAGAACAAGGGGTCACAGTTTAAGGATAAGGGGGAAGTATTTTAGGACTGAGACAAGACTTTTATTTCACACGAAGAGTGGTGAATCTGTGGAATTCTCTGCCACAGAGAGTAGTTGAGGCCAGTTCATTGGCTATATTTAATAGGGAGTTAGATGTGGCCCTTGTGGCTAAAGGGAATCGGGGGGTATGGAGAGAAGGAAGTATGGGATACTGAGTTGGATGACCAGCCATGATCATATTGAATGGCGGTGCAGGCTCGAAGGGCTGAATGGCCAACTCCTGCACCTATTTTCTACGATACGATGTTCTATGACCTGGCATGAGGGGCCGCCGTGAAGAAAGAAGGGCCATTGAGACTACAGTGAACACTCTGTAACTGTGGGCGCGCCTATACGTGGCGGCTCTTTGCACACTTTGTGTACGGACACAAAACAAAGGCTTGCACGGTGACATGTCACGTGACAATAGAGTAGCGTATCAGTGTGGGGCCCCAAACTGTTCACCGTACCCCCAATACGGTCTGACCAGTGCCTGATAAGAGTCTTAACAAACTAAAATCATTCATGGGTTTGATCACCTTCAGAATTTGACTTGTTGCTCGTGCTTGCCAAGGAACACTAGTTGCTGATTGATCCGCATGGGCGGCAGGGATTGTAAACTGAGCTGTACAAACACTCAGATAGCACCGTCTCCAACTGGCAACATCTGGCCCATTATGAAGGACAAGAGGCCTGGGGCAGTCTGTGCTGCACTTGTGCCCGAGGAGCTGACAAATGCCCACGCGTTAACACGGGCATTTCCTTAAACACACAATGGCACGGTGGCGCAGCGGTAGAGTAGCTGCCTCACAGCGCCAGAGACCTGGGTTCCATCCCGACTACCGGTGCTGTCTGTACTGGGTTTGTACTTTCTCCGGGATCTTCAGTTTCCTCCCACACTCCAAAGGGTTGTAGGTTCATTGGTTTGGGTTTGTGTACTTGGCATAAGTGTAAATTGTCCCTAGTGTGTGTAGGATAATGTTGATGTGCATGGATCGCTGGTGGCATGGACTCGGTGGGCCGAATGGCCTGTTTCCGCGTTGAATCTCTAAATTAAACTCAAATTAAACTCAACTAAACTAAATAAAGCCGGTCAGCTTGGATATCACGAAGCATGAAGCTCATCTTAGCACTCCGCCTTTTGATTTGAGTGATTATGTTAACAGTAAAGGCAGACAACAATGGCAGGGACTATTCACTGTGGATAGACACAGAAATCTAGTGTAACTCAGCGGGACAGGTAGCATCGCTGGAGAAAAGGAATTGGTGATGTTTCGGGTTGCGAACCTTCCGACTCGTCAGGGGAAAGGGAAACGAGAGATATAGCCAGTGATGTGGAGAGATATAGAACAGATGAATGAGTGATATGCAAAAAAGTAACGATGATAAAGGAAACAAGGTAGCTCTTGGGGGGATGAGAATGGGAGCCTGGTGCGACTTGGGTGGGGGAGGGATGGAGAGACAGGGTTACTTGAAGTTAGAGAATTCAATATTCACCCTGGAACGCTGCTGAATTGTGAGAAGTACACAGGTTTCGAAATGTGCCTCCTGGGAAAGATATCATCCTGAGCAGTGAACCCAAGCTGTTTTCTTGGAAGTTAGTCATCTGCTTTCACAGTTATGGCAACGAGCGGCAGAAGCAACTGAGAGCCATGGACTGTGACGTCTTTAAGCTGGAAAGAGAAGATTTATAAGGATGTTGCCAGGCCTTGATGGCCTGAGCTGCAGGGAGAAGTTGGGCAGGCTAGGACTTTACTCCTTGGAGTGCAGGTGAATGAGGGGTGATCTTACAGAGGTGTCTTAAGGGCCTGTCCCACTTACGCGAGCTTCACAGGCGACTGCCGGCAACCGTCATAGGTCGCCGAAATTTTTAACATGTTGAAAATTCGGTGGCGACCAGAAAGACTCTTTGGAGACCTCTCACGACCATAGGAGACCTCTCACCACCATACATGTTGTATGGTCGTGAGAGGTCACCCGCGACATGTCGCCAGGGGTCGACTGTATGGTCGCCGCTGAATTTTCAACATGGTGAAAATTTATTCAACCTATGATGGGTGCCGGCAGTCGCCTGTAAAGGTCGCTTAAGTGGGACAGGCCCTTAAGATCATGAGGGCAATCGATAGGGTAAATGCACCAAGTCTTTTACCCAGTGTTGGGGAAACAAGAACCAGAGGACATGGGTTTAAGATGAGAGGGGCAAGATTTAATAGGAATCTGAGGGGCAACTTTTTCCCACAAAGAATGGTGGGAGTATGGAAAGAGTTGCCAGAGGAGGTAGTTGAGGAAGATAACATTTAAAAGATATTTGGACACATGGATAGGAAAGGGTTAGAAGGATATAGGCCAAACGTGGGCAGGTGAGACTAATATAGATGGGGCATCTTGGTCAGAGTGAGCAGGATGGGCCGAAGGGCCTGTTTCTGCGCTGTTTGACTCTACGACTATGGAATGTTGTGCTAAGTGCAAGAAGAAGGGTCACCTATTCCTTTTCCCCATAGATGCTGCCTGACCCGCTGAGATACTCCAGCACTTTGAGTCTATCTTTGGTGTAAACCAGCATCTGCAGTTCCGTCCTGTGTAAGAATTCTTTCCTTGTTTTACAGCAGGAATAAATGCTGATTGCCACTCTCGACAGGCCTGGGTGATTACAGACCGAACGTTACTTAAAAACCTAGACACTGTCCAGCACAAGTGAAAAAAGATAGTCACAGTCCCCTCCCTCCCCCCCCCACCCGCCTTCCTCATGTCTCTAAACAACCTTTAAAGCCAGGTTAAGACTATATTTTAACAGCCTTTAATCTTAAAGGATAGTGAATACATAGAAACATAGAAATATAGAAAATAGGTGGAGTTCAAGTGACTTTTAGATAGGAATGCGGATATGCAGGGAATGGAGGGATATGAATCACGTGCAGGGACTGGGGATTAGACAATAGACAACAGGTGTAGGAGTAGGCCATTCGGCCCTTCGAGCCAGCACCACCATTCAATGTGATCATGGCTGATCATCCCCAATCAGTACCCCGTTCCTGCCTTCTCCCCATATCCCCTGACTCCACTATCTTTAAGAGCCCTATCTAGCTCTCTCTTGAATGTATCCAGAGAACCTGCCTCTACCGCCCTCTAAGGCAGAGAATTCCACACTCGCAACTCTCTGTGCGAAAAAGTGTTTCCTCGTCTCCGTTCTAAATGGCTTACCCCTTATTCTTAAACTGTGGCCCCTGCTTCTGGACTCCTCCAACATGGACTCCTTCGGGAACATGTTTTCTGCCCCTAGTGTGTCCAAACCCTTAACAATCTTATTTGTTTCAATGAGATTTTCCCCTCATCCTTCTAAACTCCAGAGTATACAAGCCCAGCCGCTCCATTCTCTCAGCATATGACAGTCCCGCAATTCCAAGAATTAACCTTGTAAACCTACGCTGCACTCCCTCAATAGCAAGAATGTCCTTCCTCAAATTAGATTAGTTTAGCTCGGCATCGTGTCCTCCCCCACAACCACTCTACTCTCAATCTTCTCATCTGGTCTTTGATCCTCACCGTGTTTACGTCTCACCCTCCCACCCTGTGAACTAATTGTGACGTCATTTGTAGCATCAGATCTGGGCACGGGCTGTGGATCTAGACCCTACCCCAGCGATGACAGGGAAAGCAGTGGGAAGAGGGGCGTCTCAGAGGAACTTTGGTTTAACAATACAAAAGGGGTAAAATATGCTGCGACAAATTAATACTTGGAAATGAAGCCCCATGAAACATTCCAAGCTTTGTACTACTGCTTCCCTGAAACTTATTAATAAAAGGCTGCAAATCAAAATAAGTTTTTAATTTAACACAGATGCAAATACATCCACACATCCAACTAGCCCGCTGATTAAATATTGACAGAAATTCCGTGCATAGCTTCAATAGGATTGTAAATAAAGGACCTCGATAGAGCAGTAAAATGGAGACACAAGCAACAGCAGATTATGGAATTTTGAATGAATGCAAAGTGCTGGTGTTAAGGCCCTGTCCCACTTTCCCGAGTTACTCACGAACTCCCCTTGATTCGAACTCAGGGAATGTCGGGTAATGTCGGTAACGAGCCCGTAGGAGTCCGTAGATGTTTCGTCGCGGCTTGTAATTCCAGCCGTAGGAACTCGGGGCATCAGGTAAGTCGGGACGTTTTTTCAACATGTTGAAAAATGTCCACGAGTTAAAAAAATAGCCCTGAGTACCTACGAACGGCTATTACCGTAATTCTCCGAGTTCGAATCAAGGCGAAAACTCGGGAGAGTTTGTGAGTAACTCAGCGGGTCAAGCAGCATCTGTGGAGGACAGGGATAGGCAACGTTTTGGGGGAGAAATGTGGAAGGGGGGGGGGGGGGTCCAATTGTAGAGCACGCTGAAAATGGATACATCAAAACAGGCCCCTCACATTTTACTCGTGTGTGATTTATATTTTTGAAATAACCCGCTTGTTCGTTTAATACCCAAAACTTGATTTACGTGCTAATATTATTGGAATAAAGTGCTTAAATTTACTGCTGACAACGTAGTCACATACATGTGCAGTCAAAATGTGTAGGAAGGAACTGCAGATGCTGGTTTAAACCGAAGATAGACACCAAAAGCTGGAGTAACTCAGCGGGACAGGCAGCATCTCTGGAGAGAGGGAATGGGTGAGGTCTCAGGTCGAGACCCTTCTTCAGACTGACTTTTGTATTACGTGCTGCGTTTCCAGCAGGTAAATCACCATGCAAAATCCTGAGCTACCCGGACTATCACAGTTTGGGTTCCAGTTCCACTCACCGTGACTAATAGCTTGAAGTTCCACCGTCCTGGGGATTCTCTCCACATAGTTGGGCGTGCACGACTTCCGGCTGACTTTCGACTTGAACAAGGTGTTGACCAAGGTCGACTTTCCGAGCCCACTTTCACCTGAGTAAGAAGAGAAGGGACACCTTAGCAAAGGCAGCAAGTCCATTTGTCAACAGGGCTCTCACAAGTCTGGTTGTAGAAGTCAACGAGAAGCAACAAGGAACCACTTCAGCGAAGCTGACCAAAAATGTGACTTAAAAATCATCAAATGTTTTCCCAATCATTTACAATCCAGTTTTTGATTTACCAGAGTTCAGTGCAGTTTGTAGGTGCAGCACGGAAACAGGCCCTTCAGCCCATCTAGTGCACGTCAACCATCGATCACCCGTTCACACTAGTTCTAGGTTATCCCACTTCCTCATCCACTCCCTACACACCAGGGACAATGTTACAGAGGCCAATTAATCTACAAACCCACACGTTTATGGGATGTGGGAGGAAACTGAAGGAAACCCATAGAAAACCCACAGGGAAAACATGCAAACTTCACACAGACAGCACCTGAGGACATGATCGAACCCGGGTCTCGGGCGCTGTAAAGCAGCAACTGCTCCGCTGCGCAATGTGCCGCCCTGATTCTTTTGAATGATGGACCAGCCTCAACTCCTAACTAGTTCTCGTACAACTTTAGCTCTTAGAACAAAAAGGGGCGGATTCAGTCACTCAGCCATGTATGTACATGTGGAATGATGGTAGGGTAGTGGGTAGTTGGCCTTCACAGAACCGGAGTCCAGTTCTACAGCCAATTAACACGCCCCCCCCCCCCCCCCCCTTGTATCTACCTATTAGCTAAGATAGACACAAAGTGCTGGAATGATTTGCCAGGTCAGGCAGCATCTTCTGGAGAATGTGGGTAGGTGACGTAGTGTGTCCGAACCCTTCACAACATCAATCAGTCTGAAGTATGGACCCGGCACTAAACGTCACTCTCCATGTCCTCCAGGGATGTTGCTTGACTTGCTGAGTTACTCCAGCACGTCTATCTTTGGTATAAACCAACGTCTGCAGTTCCTTGTTATTACCTTTAACCCTATTACCCGCCAGGCTTTGTCCTGCCCCTCCTTTCTCCCAGCTTTCTCCCCCCCCCCCCCACACAATCAGTCTGAAGAAGGACCCCGACCTGAAATGTCACCTATCCATGTTCTCCAGAGATGCTGCCTTGCCCGCTGAGTCACTACAGCCTTGTGTTGTAACTTTTATGGTTTTATGACTGTCGTTTTATCAGACCACTTGGTCATGGAACAAATAAATCTGCCGCCTGTAATTTGTGCAAAAACCCGTCACTCCACCTTTACTTAACCTCTGACCCACCCCCGACACCTCAGTGTGATTTTATGTGCTGCCTGATGGACTCAGATACTTCTTCCTGTTGAGACGCGAGTTGAAGTCCTGATTGCTGGCACTTAGTCCTCTTTTCACAACGTTCCTTGCTGTCTCTCTCTCGCTGTCGATGGACTCCTGTAAACCCATCAACCATTTCTTCCAGCAACTTAGGTGAAACATTGTGAACTGCAGTGTCAGCTTAACAGAAGCAGACAATAGGTTCACTGTGTTGATGGAATGGGAAGGAAGGCAGTGTCAGGAGCGGTAAATCATTTGCTGAACTTCCCGACACCTCTAATAGATTTGGATCGGCACGATGGCGCAGCAGCAGAGCTGCTGTCTTACAGCCCTAGAGACCCAGGTTCGATCCTGACTACGGGTGCTGTCCGTACGGAGTTTGTACGTCCTCACAGTGACCCGCGTGTGTTTCCTTCAGGTGCTCCAGTTTCCTCCCATGTGCCAAAGACGTGCAGTTTTGTAGGTTAATTGGCTTCTGTAAAATTGTCCCTATGTGTGTGGGATAGAACTAGTGCACAGGTGATCGCTGCCTGACGCTGACGCTGGGCCGAAGGGTGTATCAGCCGCATCTCTAAAACTAAACGCAACTCAATTTGGTCAGGGAAAGGTCAAAGCTCTAGCAGTGTTTTCAGTACACGGCAAGCATTGGATTGTGAGCTAGTGCTGGTCGCGTTACAGAGAAAACAATCGTGTTGCCAGGAAGAGCAGACCCAATACATGTCCTAACTTTCTGTGAGTCTTGCCACATGCAGCAAGTGAGCAGTGCCACCAAAAACAGGCTGAGAAAGACAACTTCATCAATGGCCACACACAAACATGGAGCATGGAACAGTACAGCATAGGACCGGGCCCGTCTGCCCACCATGTTTGGGCCAAGCTTGATGCTACGTTAAACTGTTCTCATCTGCCTGTACATCATCCACATCCTTCTATTCTCTGCACTTCCATGTGCCCGTCTAAAAGCCTCTTAAACGTCACTATCGCATCTGCCTGCACCACCACCCCTGGCAAGTGCGGTCCAGGCTCCCTGAATTAAACTTTCCCCCTCTCATCTTATCGCTGTGCTCTCTAGCGTTGGACATTTCCACCCTGGGGACAAAAGTCTGACTTTTTACGTCAAATGTAATGCATTATTAAACACCGTTTACATGATTCAGCTCAGTGCACTAAAGAGCATTATAATGTGTAGAACACGTTACATTGTGAACCTGTTTACGGAAACTGCTTGGCACAGTGCAATGGTGAAAGTGAACGTGTTGCACTGTGTTAGGGCAGGGTCTGCTGCCAAAGCCAGCTCTAGCCCATCACCACATATTCAATAGAACACAAGCTGAAGCATTCATAATAAAGGCCCAAGCACTGAACTACACCTGCTGATCTTAGAAACAAGGAATGGCAGATGCTGGCTCATACACAAAAGGACACAGAGTGTTGGAGTAACACAGCGGGTCAGGCATCATCTCTGGAGGACTTGTATGTACAGGTAATGTTTTCGGTTCAAGACTCTTCTTTACACTGGTTGACAAATTCAGACTGATAAACACCTGATGACCTTGGTATTGAAGACAGCCTGTCCAGCACATACCAATGCCCATGTCTCAGCTAATGGGAGATAGAGGCGATCGGATTAGAACAAGTTTAGATTTATACAATATCTTTCACAACATCCATAAGCTAAATAGCCTAACAAATCTGGGGCGGTACAGTGGCTTGGTGATAGACTTGCTGCCTCGTAGTCTCAGAGACCTGGGTTAGATTTGTAGGTTGTTTTTATGTGTATGCATGCAGGCATGTTTGTGCGTGTGTATATGTATTCACATATGTGTGTGTGTGTGTGTGTGTGTGTGTGTATATGTTTTATGGATGGATTTTATGGAAACTTTATTGTCATTCAGACCTTACGGTCTGAACGAAATTTCGTTGCCTGCAGTCATACATATAGTAAATATCAAAACACACAATAAACACAAATTTAACATCCACCACAGTGAGTTCACCAGACACCTCCTCACTGTGATCGAAGGCAAAAGTCTTAAGTCTTTGTCTCTTCCCTTCTTGTTCTTCCTCTGCGCTGAGGCGATCCAGGCCTCCGATGTTGTGACCCCACCGGGCGATGCAAGTAAGTCCCGCGGCCGAACCGTGCTCCGCGAACGGGCCGGTTCAACTCCGCGGCCCGGGGCGGTCGAAGCTGCCGAAGCTGCCGCCCTCCAGTCCAGCGGACGCAGCTGTTGCCGCAGCTGAGCTCCGGGAAAACAGGTCACCAACCTGTGACCTGCGAGCTCCCAACGATGTCGTCCACTGGGCCCGCAGCCGCCGCCACCGCCACCGGAAAGCCGCCACAGTTCCGAGTCGGGATGCCGTAACGCCGGAATGCCTGAACCCGCCGCAGCCCTGAAGTCGGCCAGCCTCGCGCTGGTAAGTCCTGGCTGGCTCTGCCTCCGGAGCCTCGAGGTCGGTCGTAGTTGGAGGCCGCCAGCTCCGCCATTAGGCCTCAGCGCAGACGGAGACGGTGGATACGACAAGAAAAGTCGCGTCCCCCCCCAAAAGAGACTAAACGTTTCTCCCACCTCTCCCACTACATGATAACTCAAATTAACACGCTAAAACAAGACAAGAAAACAACAAAAAAACAAAAAACAGACGGACTGCAGGCGAGCCGCCGTAACTACGAGCGCCGCCACTTTATGTATACATATGTGTGTGCATCTATATATATATATGTATGTATAAATACACACATGCGAACAGTGTGTGTACACACACTGAACCTTTCTTTGTTTATCATATTGTTTACAGAGTACTATGTTTACATATTCTGTAGTGCTGCTGTAAGTAGGACTGGGTCAGATGACAATAAAACACTCCAGAGGCAATTTACAAAGGCCAATTAACCCACAAACTCGCACGTCTCCGGGGTGTGAAGAAGGTTATCTGAGATTTTAATAGGATTTAGATCAGGCGTTCCCAACCTTTTTCATCCTGTTTACCCCAGGCAACTGTAATAGCTCATAACAATGTTTTTTTCACTTATTTATGAACAACTAATGATGAACAGATACCGGTATACCAGAACAAACATTCCATTAGCTTTCTTCACTGCCTGCTGTACCTGCACGCCAACTTTCAGTGACTGGTGTACAAGGACGCCCAGGTCTCGCTGCACCTCCCCCTTACCTAACCTAACCCCATTGAGATAATAATCTGCCCCTTGTTTTTGCCGCCAAAGTGGATAACCTCACTTTTATTTATATTATACTGCATCTGCCCACTCACTCAACCTGTCCAGGTCCCCCTGCAACCTCCTAACATCCTCTTCACAGTTCACACTGCCACCCAGCTTTGTGTCATCCGCAAACTTGCTAGTGTTGCTCCCAATACCCTCTTCCAAATCATTAATATATATGGTTCACAAGGATATTATCAGGACTGGAGGCCTTGAATTATAAGGAGGAATGGATTGTTGTCCGTTTTCCCATGTAGTGTAGGAGGTTGAAGGCTGACCTTGTATAGATATGTAATATTTGGGATATAGTTTTAGTTTTTAGTTTTTAGAGCTACAGCGCGGAAACAGGCCCTTCGGCCCACCGAGTCCGCACTGGCCAGCAATCCCCGCACATTAACACTATCCCAGACTTTAGGGACAGCTTAAACATGTACCAAGCCAATTAACCTACAAACCTGTACGTTTTTGGAGTGTGGGATAAAACCGAAGAACAAGGAGAAAACCCACGCAGTCACGGGGAGAACGTACAAACTCCGTACAGACAGCACCCGTAGTCGGGATCGAACCCGGGTTTCTACCGCTGCAAACACTGTAAGGCAGCAACTCTACTGCTGCACCACCGTGCAGATAAGGTGAATCCTCACAGTCTTGTCCCCAGAGTAGGGAGTCAAAAAGGCATAGATTTATGGTGAGAGGGGAAAGATTTTAAAGGGAGATGAGAAGCACCTTTTTCCACACAGAGGGTGGTAGGAATGTGGAATGAGCTGCCAGAACAAAGGGTAAAAGTGGCTACAACTGCAACGTTTAAAATACATTTAGACAGGTACAAGGATAGTAAATGTTGGGAGGGATATGGGCCAAATGCTCTTGCAACTTTGTTTGGCATGGATAAATTGGGTCAAGCATCCTGTTACATGCTGTATGACACAATGACTATGTTTCAGCTGCAGATGAAATTTAATTTTAGAGGCGCAGCGTAGAAACCGGCCCATCAGCCCATTGTGTCCACGGCGACCATCGATCTCACTATGTTATCCCACTTTCTCATCCCTTCTCAACACACTAGGGGCAGGTTACAGTGACCAATTAACCTACAAACACACACATATGTTGTTAAGTTGGAACGGGTACAGAGAAGATTTACAAGGACGTTGCCAGGGCTAGAGAGTCTGAGTTATAGGGGGAGGTTGAGTAGAGATTCTATTCCTTGGAGCGCATGAGGATGAGGGGTGAAATTATAGAGGTGTATAAGATCATGAGAGGAATAGATCGGGTAGATGCAGAGTCTCTTCCCCAGAGTAAGTGAATCGAGGACTGGAAGACATAGGTTTAAGGTGGAGCGGAAAAGATTTAATAGGAATCCGAGGGGTAACTTTTTCACACAAAGGGTGGTGGGTGTACGGAAGAAGCTGCCAGAGAAGGTAGTTGAGGCTGGGACTATATAACATTTAAGAAACAGTTAGACAGGTTTGGAGGGATATGGACCAAACGTGGACAGGTGGGACTAGTGTAGCTGGGGCATGTTGGCCGGAGTGGACAAGTTGGGCTGAAGGGCCTGTTTCCACACTGTATCACTCTAATTCAATTCATGATGTCTTTGGGATGTGGGAGGAAACCCAAGCGGTCACAGGGAGAACGTGCAAACTCAGCACAGACAGCACCCGAGGTCGGGATCGAACCCGTGCCTCTGACGCTGAGAGGCAGCAGCTCTACCAGCTGCAGCCCATGCCGCCCTAAGATTTGGCAGTGCGGAGTGGGACACGGTTACATGTTTCGAAATAGGCCTGATCATTGAAAACCAGCTGCCTCACTGTGCCAGAGACCCTGGTCCGATCCTGACTATGTGTGCTATCTGCATGGAGTTTGTACATTCTCCCTATAACCACGTGGGTTTTCTCTGGGTGCTGCGGTTTCCTCCCACAGTGCAAAGACGTGTGGGATTGTAGGTTAATTGGCTTCGGTGAAAAATAGTAAATTGTCCCTGGTGTGCAGGATAGTGCTCGTGTACGGGGATCGCTGGTCGGCGCGGATTCAGTGCCCCGAAGGGTCTGTTTCTGCTCTGTATTTCTACAGTCTAAAGCCTAAAGTAAAGTTTAAATTATCTTTTCTGTCAAAGCATCCTCTATATAAATGCCTGCCTCTAATACCACGAGTACACTGCCAAAGTAGTTCACTGGCTTTGAAACACTGTGGAATGTCATGAGGACACAAGAGCCACACATTTATCTTCTGTCCCCTGAAGCCAGAAATGTTTCTGGCTCAATATTGTTGAAGGTTTATCTTCCATGGACAGGTCAGGCGGGCCTGTCTTGTATCTTTTGTCGAGATGTTCACTGAGTTAGAGTCTGAGTCCTCTCCACACACACAGTTTTCCCACAGACCGGGAGACAAAGGACCAATTGTGCTCACACAAAGGAGCCGGCACATCTCCCCAACTTGTAATTAAGTTGCCAGCTTCAACCGTGTTTTCAGGCTAATCATGAAAAAGTCAAGCAAACCTTGCAATATGTTACGCAAATATCATCGAGATATGTGCGGGGAACGAGACCGCTCCGAATGTCGGGCTGTAAGCCAAGACCACAAAAACTGCCACACACAGCGTTTGTTGAGGCACAGACAGAAGCATCGCCAATGGTCCGTGGGACAAGAGACACAGGTTAAAGCCGTCCTCGCCTACTCAACACTATATATGGGTCGAGATCCTTCCTCTGGCCTGAAAGGATGAAGGTTAGATAACTAGTATGAAGAGATGAGGAGAAAGGAACTGCAGATGCTGGTTTACACCAAAGTTAGCCACAAAGAGCTGGAGTAACACAGCTGGTCAGGAAGCATCTCTGGAGGGAAGGAATGGGTGGCGTTTCAGGTGGAGACCCTTCTTCAGACCCGAAACGTCACCTATTCCATTTCTCCAGAGATACTGCCTGACACGTTGAGTTAATCCAACATTTTGTGTCCATCTTCGGTGTAAACCAGAATCTGCAGTTCCTTCGTCTACTTCCTGAGGACATCTGGCAAGTCTCCAATGATTCTTGCAAACTTCCACAGATGCACCAGCCAGGCAGTCAGGTTGCATCACATCTTGGTTTGGGAACAGTTCAGGCCAAGACCGCAAGAAACTGCAGAGGGTTCTGGATGTAGTTTAGTCCATCACACAGACCAGACTTCCCACCATCGTCTCCATCTGCACCTCATGTTGCCTTGGGAAAGCAGCCGACGAGAATGAAAGACCTTGCCCACCCCAGTCATTCCCTCTTCTCCCCGCTCACATGGGACAGAAGATACAGAACATTGAGAGCACGCACCACCAGACTCACGAATAGCTTGTTCCCCTGTTATCAGGCTTCTGAACAATCCTTCGACAGGTTAAGGGCCTGTCCCACTTGGGCGTCATTTGCACGTCACGCAGGTGGTGCGTGAGGATTTTGAGCATCCCAAAGGGCCGTCACTGCATCTGCCACCACGCCTCACCACGTGCCATACACGCCATGGGCACGTCATGACGCGCCACCCAATTTATAGGATGTCTCGTAAATGATGTGCAAATGATGCCCAAGTGGGACAGGCCCTTAAGGCTACGGTCCTGAATCTCTCAACCAGCCTCATTTCAAGCACTGGACTTTACTCTGGAACATTTGTGCTATAATGCTGAGAACTGCAATCTGCACTCTGCATCTTTCCCTTCACTCTACCTATTGTACTTGAGATTGAACTAGTTGTATGCGTGCAAGGTATTATATGATGATTGGTATTATTATTTCTTGGATAGCATGCAAAACAAAGCTTTCCATTCTACACATGGCAATAATAACCCTAAACATATGATGCTTATAATGCAGCAAAATGTTTAAACCAAAGATAGACACAAAAAGCCTGACCTGCTGAGTTACTCCAGCTTTTTGTGTCTATCTTCGGTTTAAAGCAGCCTCTGCAGTTCCTTCCTGCACATGAAAAACAATGGGCTAATACGACAATGATAAACCTAAACCTAAGATCAGACACCATCTCAGACCGGCAGATATGGCCCGAGATGTCCCCACATGTCCCAATGTTCCAGAGTTCAGCAGGTCAGAGAACATCTCTGGAGAAAGGCAACAGGTGACAAATATTAACATCTACAAGCAAGTGGCTGCTGATGCTGGTTTAGAAATGAGGTGCCAGACGCGAGGTGCCAGAGAAACAGCAGGTACTTTTCTCCAGAGATGCTGCCCGTCCCGCTGAGTTACCCCAGCTTTTTCTGTCTTCCTTCAGTTTAAACCAGCATCTGCAGTTCTTTCCTGCACACAATGTTTAAAGATGCTTCTCGCGAGCATCATCAATCAAAGACTGATACCTCATCTCCTCCACCCCTCATATTCTACCACTCACTGTACTGCAGCCAATTAACCTACCAACCTGCACAGTTTTGGGATGTGGGAGGAAACCAGAGCACCTGGAGGAAACCCATGCAGTCACAGGGAGAAACTTGCACCCTCTACCTGATGTAAGGATCGAACCTAGATCTTTTGCTCTGTGAGGCAGCGGTAGCCTGGCCCGGCACGGCTCGCCCGCCGCGGACCCGCCCAAAGTGTAACCAGTCGTACGGAGGGCTGGTAGCCAGACCGGCAGCGGGAGGGAATGCACGGCCTCGATGGTGGAGTGGGCCGCTGGAGGCCCTGCAGCATTCTGGGGGGCTCGGCTGGATCAGGCGCCGCTCCAAGCAGCCGAGCATGTGGACCCAACGCGGCCTGCAGCGGTGGAGGGCACCACGGCTACGCTTGGCCAGGCCGACCCTGCAACATCGCCAGGACAACGGGCCTTCATGGTCAGATCAAGACCTCTCTATCAAGATAGAGAGGGTACAGAGGAGATTTACTAGAATGTTGCCTGGGTTTCAACAGCTAAGTTACAGAGATAGGTTGAATAAGTTAGGTCTTTATTCTCTGGAGCGCAGAAGGTTAAGGGGGGACTTGATAGAGGTCTTTAAAATGATGAGAGGGATAGAGTTGATGTGGACAAGCTTTTCCCTTTGAGAATAGGGAAGATTCAAACAAGAGGACATGACTTTAGAATTAAGGGACAGAAGTTTAGGGGTAACATGAGGGGGAACTTCTTTACTCAGAGAGTGGTAGCGGTGTGGAATGAGCTTCCAGTGGAAGTGGTGGCGGCAGGTTCGTTGGTATCATTTAAAAATTAATTGGATAGGCATATGGATGAGAAGGGTATGGAGGGTTATGGTATGAGTGCAGGCAGGTGGGACTAAGGGAAAAAAGTTGTTCGGCCGGACTTGAAGGGCCGAGATGGCCTGTTTCTGTGCTGTAATTGTTATATAGTTATATGGTTAACAACTGGAATTTGAAAATGGCGCCAAACCTGGCGACTCTGTATACTGTTTCAGTGTACTACTGCTGTACACTTGTACTGTATCTGAGATGCTAATCTAAGATGTATCTATGTGCTTATGCATAGTGATACTTGTACTGAACTATGTACAAAAATGCACTGTACCTTGGTACATCTGACAAATAAAGTACCATTGCACCATTGAAGATGACCAGGCAGTGGTTTACATCCTGAAGCTCTGTAGAGAGTTTGTGTTGGGGCGCGTTTCATGTTGGAGGGATTGCTGAGACATAAACTGCCCACTGTGTGTTTTCACTAAGAAATTCCAAGCTGTAGATCAGACTGGGGTCAGAAGGTGCTGATTCGAGCGGGGCCAGGGTCAGTGGAACAAAGTCACGGCGCGTCATCTAAGCACTCCACGTTATTGCTTTGTTCTAAATGAACTGTTTATGTGTGTACAGACCTTGGGCATAGTCCGGGGGGCCCACGTGGAGGCAGAACTGTCTGATTAAACCCAAACAAGATGATGTTCACAGGATGATAAATGGACAAGCTCAAAAACCAAAGTAGAAGCCTTCAGGATATAACCAAGCAAATCTTACTCAAATTACCAGCCAAGCACATCATCAATCTTAATCTATGGTGTGGGCTCCCATATTAAGATGCTCACTGGGGAAAAACATGTTTCTACTTTCGACATTAGGAGATACAGCACAGAAACAGGCCCTTCGGCCCACCGAGTCTGTGCCGACCATCAATCGCCCTGTACACTAACACTATCCTACACACCAGGGACAATTTTCAATTTTAGCAAAGCCAATTAACCTACAAACCTGTACATATTTGGAGTGTGGGAGGAAACCAGAGCACCCGGAGAAAACCCACGCGGTCACGGGGAGAAAGTACAAACCTCGTACAGACAGCGCCCGTAGTCAGGATCGAACACGGGTCTGTAGCGCTGGGAGGCAGCAACCATTGTGCCAATCTACCTGCAGTCAGACCATACCCCTCCGTTCCCTTCCCGTCCATATACCTATCCACATTACTTTTAAATGTTAAAATCGATCCTGCCTCCACCACTTCTGCTGGAAGATCATTCCACACAGCCACCACTCTCTGAGTAAAGAAGTCCCCCCTCATGTTACCCCTAAACTTCTGTCCCTTAATTCTCATGTCATGCCCTCTTGTTTGAATCTTCCCTACCCTCAATGGGAAAAGCTTATCCACGTAAACTCTGTCTATCCCTTTCATCATTTTAAAGACCTCAATCAAGTCCCCCCTTAACCTTCTGCGCTCCAAAGAATAAAGACCTAACTTGTTCAACCTTTCTCTGTAACTTAGTTGCTGGAACCCAGGCAACATTCTAGTAAATCTCCTCTGTACTCTCTCTATTTTGTTGACATCCTTCCTATAATTAGGCGACCAAAATTGTACACCATACTCCAAAATGGTCTTACCAATGCCTTGTACAATTTAACATTACTTGCCTACTCCTATATTCAATGCTCTGATTTATAAAGGCCAGCACACCAAAAGCTTTCTTTACCACTCCATCTACATGCGATTCCACCTTCAGGCACTATGCACAGTTATTCCTAGATCCCTCTGTTCCACAGCATTTCTCAATTCACTACCATTTACCATGTACGTCCTATTTTGATTTGTCCTGCCAAGACGTAGCACCTCACACTTATCAGCATTAAACACTCCATCTGCCATCTTTGAGCCCACTTTTCCAAATGGCCCAAATCTCTCTGTAGACTTTGAAAATCTACTTCATTATCCACAGCACCACCTATCTTAGTATCATCTGCATACTTACTTATCCAATTTTCCACCCCATCATCTAGATCATTGATGTGCATGACAAACAACAGTGGACCCAACACAGATCCCTGAGGCACCCCACTGGTCACCGGCTTCCAACCTGACAAACAGCCATCCACCATTACTCTCTGGCATCTCCCATTCAGCCACTGTTGAATCCATCTTGCTACTCCGCCATTAACACCCAAAGATTAACACCCAAAAAGCGGAGATCAGTACAGCACAGGAACAGGCCCTTCGGCCCAGAGTGTCTGTGCCGAACATGAAGCCAAGAAGAACTCTCATCTGCCTGTACATGATCCATATCTCTCCACTCCACTGCATATCCATAAGCCTCTGAAACACCACTATCGTACCTAAACCACCTCCCCTGGCAACGTGTTGCAGGCACCTATCACATTCTGTGTAAAAAAAAAACTTGCCCAGAACATCTCTTTTAAACTTTGCCCCTCCCACCTTCAAATTGTGTTCCCCTGCCCAATTAATTGTCTTCCTTTGCAAGTGTTGCTTAAGAGAGAGTGAACTGGGGTTTAGCCTTCTGTGCCCTCGAGGTCAGCGGTGGGAGGCTGAAGGTAGCAACCGAGATTGTAGAGCTAGAGAGAGGAAGGTAGCGGAAATGGGGAAGGAGGTGAAGGGGAGTAATGTGGGGGAGGCCAGGTGGGATGCAGGGGGAGGAGAGGGAGTTTGGGAAAGTGGAGGGAGGTGTGTGCAGGAGCTTTAACTGATTCACTAGTCAATCATTCTATCCCAACTCACAGGCTAACTTTGGACAGCACAGTGGAGTTGCTGCCTTACAGCGCCAGAGACCCGGGTTCAATCCTGACTACGGGGTTTGTCTGCATGGAGCTTGTACCTTCCCCCCCCCCCCCATTACCTACGCGGGTTTTCTCCGGGTGCTCCAGTTTCCTCACACATTCCAAAGACGTTTAGGTTTGTAGTGTGAGTATGATAGTGTTAGTATGCGGGGATCGCTGGTCGGCACGGACTCAGTGGGTCGAGGGGCCTGTTTCCATGATGTATCTCCAAAACTAAACTAAACTTAACTAGAGTTAGACACAAAAAGCTGGACCAACTCAGTTGGTCGGATAGCATGTCTGGAGAAAAGGAATAGGTGATGTGCTTTGAAAATCAAACGTTTTTGCTGTCTTTGCAGCAAGTAGGATAAGGGTGTCTCACAGGCAAAGCTGAAAGAATTTTACAGTGTTCAACTTGCAAATATACTCTGAGTTAAGGGTCTGTCCCACTTGGGTGTCATTTGCGCGTCACGCAGATGGCGTGCGAAGATTTTGTACATTCCAAAATCCTGGGGCACCGCGCGTGACCGCGCATCACTGCCTATGTCACCACGCACCATGCGCGCATCACGTGCGCTCCACGACGTCGTGCGTCGTGACGCGTAAATGATGTCACGTAAATTACACGCAAATGACACCCAAGTGGGACAGGCCCTTTACTGTTTAATATAGACAGCACTCTCAGATCTAACACAGATTGCAAGTCAAATTAAATCAGGCGACACTGGATCTGAGGTCTAAGGTGGAGATTTACATAAATCAAACAAAATTCTGCCGGACTCAAACTGAAAGCAGATTCATCACTGTAGCTCATGGCTCTGGAGGAAGTGATGGAAACCACAGTGCACAAAGTAATAGTGAACTGATACCTGGACAAACTAACCCGATAGGATGTAGAAACAAGGAACTGCAGATGCTGGTTTACACAAAGGACACAAAGTGCTAGAATAACTCAATGGGTCAGGCAACATCTTTTTGGGTCGAGCCTGAAGAAGGGTCCCAACCCGAATCATCACCTATCCATGTTCTCTAAAGATGCTGCCTGACCTACTGAGTTACTCCAGCACTTTGTGTCCCAGTTTGATAGGACTCCTTATGCAGTGAACTGAAGCAATCTGACTGCTTCATATAATTTTATTCCTAGGATTTTTAAAAATTTATTGGTAGTAATAAAAGTAAATATTTGTATAATACCAGCTGGTAGGGTTGCTGCCTCACAGTGCCAGAAACGTGGGTTCAATCCTGACCTCGGGTGCTGTCTGCGTGGAATTTGCACGTTATCCCTGTGACTGCGTGGGTTTCCTCTGGGTGCTCCAGTTTCCTCCCATATCCCAAAGATGTGTGGGTTTTTAAGATACAATTGGCTGCTGTAAACTACCCCTAGCATGTAAGAAGTGAATGAAAAAATGGGATAGCATTGAACTAGTGTGATCTGGTGGTCGATGGTCGGCATGAACTGGTTGTGCTGAAGGGCCTTGTTTCCACACTATATCTCCAAACTAAACTAATACCAGATTCATCATCCATGTGATCCTACAAATATTATTTGTTCTTTTCAGCTACACAAGAGATTATTAAACACAAGCTTTTACTAAACGTTGGGGAATCAAGAACCAGTGGAGATAGGTTTAAGGTGAAGGAGGAAAGATTTCATTGAGACCTGAGGGGGAACTTTTTTTAAACACAAAGGGTGGTGATATATGGAACAGATTGCCGGAGGAGGTCATTGAGGCAGGTACGATCACAACATTAGGAATGGAATAGATATTTAAATATAATTTGAACAGATACATGGATAGGATAGGTTTAGCGGGATATGGGCCGAATTTGGGGCAGGAGGGACTAGTGCAGATGAGGCATGCTGGTCGGCGAGGAGAAGTTGGGCTGAAGGGCCTGTTTCCGTGCTGTTTGACTATATGACTACAATTTGGACATGTGGAAGTGGGAACATCTGGAAACTAGTCAGCAGGTCAGGCAGCATCTGAGGAAAGGGAACCAAAACTGTGGTTTCAAGTTGAAGACCCTTCATCAGCACCGCTGCCAGATAATTAAAACAGGCAAAAGTCCACATCGTGCAAAGATGGCAATGTAAGGAATGAGAGAGATCTTCAACGTGGACCATCAACTTTGTTTCCACAGATGTTGCCTGACCTGCTCAATACTTGTACCATTTTCTGCTTTTGTTTCAGATTCCCAGCATCTGCAATGTCTTTGACTTTCAGCAAGAATAAATAGATTATTTTCAGGTTGGGAAGCTGAAACGATGTCGATGCTGAAGGGATGTGTGCTGTTCATAATCTACCTCACTGACTTAAAGGCCCAAGTATATAGTCAGGACAAGTCCAAGACACTATTTAGGGGCACCACAGTGGTGCAGCTGGTCGCTCTGCTGCCTCGCAACCCCAGAGACTTGGGTTTGATTCCGACCTCGGGTACTGCCTGGATGGAGTTTGCATGCTCTCCCCGTGACCACGTGGGTTTGCTCCGGTATCCTCCCACAGCTCAAAGACGTGTTTGTTTGTAGGTTCATTGACGGCTGTAAAATTGCCCCCAGTGCGTAGCGAGTGGGATAACTTTGAACGGGTGATCGATGGTCAACGTGGACTCATAGGGCGAAAGGGTCTGTTTCCACACTGTATCATTCAATCAATCAATATTGTTTTTGGTGCTTTCTGCTTCAATGCTCACTTTACATCTGATTAATTAACAGCGACTTTGCTGCACTCTAATTGAAGCTTTCATGGATTGAACGGCAACAGTATTGATGCCAGGATCACAGTTGCAATTTTATCACTCGGTGGTGCCAACAGAAACCAATTAAAAATATAATTATTATTATTTTACAAATTCTCAGCTGGCCTACCAGTACCAACACATCACGTCGTCGTGGGTGGACTGAAGAGATTACAGTTGTTTGTTCAACAGTTTTCCCCACGCTGTTCAATGCTATTGTAGCACCCTGTGGAAAAGTGACCTTTATGCATTTCATCGCCCTGGTCTCCACACTGTCCTCCATTAACCATTGCTCCACCAGATACTGTGCCGAGGGTGATTGGTCATTGAGGCCACATCAGACGTTGGACCTAAAACCCTACCTGTCTATGGTCTGTGGTGGACCTCCAACCATTTATGACTTTAGACTTTAAAGATACAGTGTGGAAACAGGCCCACCAAGTCCACGTCGACTAGCAATCAGCCCATACACTAGCCCTATCCTACACACAAGGGACAATTTACAATTTTACCAAACCCAATTAACCTACAAACATCTTTGGGATGTGGGTGGAAACCGAGCACCCGGAGAAAACCCATGCAGTCACGGGGAGAACGTACAAACTCCGTACAGACAGCACCTGTAGTCAGGATCGAACCAGAGTCCCTGGCGTTGCAAGGCAGCAACTCTACCATTGCGCCACTGTGCCAACTAAGCAAGAGACTACTGAGCAAGACTGAGCTATTTTGAGAAGCTCAATGGCAAAATGAGAAAAGTCAGTCTTATGCTGTGGAACATCAAGAGTGGAGTGGAGATCTAATAGATTTAATTATGAGAGGCATAGATAAGGTAGACAGTCAGAACCATTTTTCCTGGTGGAAATATCAAGGTCTGGAGAGCTCGTTTTTAAGGTAAGAGGGGCAAGTTTAACGGAGATGCACATTTTCCTTTATACAGTGGGGTAGGTGTCTGGAATGCGCTGCAATTGATGGTGGTGGAGGCGGATACAATAGTGGCGTTTCATATGCTTTTAGATAGGCACATGGATATGCAGGGAATGGAGGGATATGGATGATGTGCAAGGCACAAAGAGCTGGAGGAACTCAGTGGTCAGGCAGCAACCATGGAGGGGATGGACACGTAATCTTTTTGGGTCAGGACCTTTCTTCGGACTCCAGACTCCGAAGAAGAATCTGAAGAAGGGTCCCGACCTGAAATGTCACCTGTCCATTCGCTCCAAGATGCTGCATGACCTTCTGAGTTCCTCCAGTGCTTAGTGTGTTGCTCAAGATTGCAGCATTTGCAGTTCCTTGTGTCTCCACGTAAAGGCCCCTTGTTATCTTAGTTGTTCCCCACGATTTCATTTGTCATCCTTTTAAAAATGAGCTAACATTAATGGCATAAAGAAAATAAACTGCTGGGAGGCTCATCAAGTCGAGCAGCATCTCAGTAAGAGACTACTGACCGACATCTACTACAAACCCATTGACTCCCATGGCTATCTGGACTACACTTCTTCCCACCCTGCTTCCTGTAAGGACTCCATCCCCTATTCACAATTTCTCCGTCTACGCCGCATTTGCACCCAGGATGAGGTGTTCCAAACCAGTGTATCGGAGATGTCCGCATTCTTTAGGGAACGGGAGTTCCTCTCTTCGACTATAGATGAGGCTCTCACCAGGGTCTCTTCTGTATCCGGTAGCTCTGCTCTCACTCCCCATCCCCCCACTCATAACAAGGGCAGAGTCCCCCTTGTCCTCACCTTCCACCTTACCAGCCGTTACATACAACAGATAATCCTCTGACATTTTCGCCACCTCCAACGGGATCCCACCACTGGCCACATCTTCCCATCTCCTCCCCTGTCTGGTTTCTGCAGAGACCGCTCGCTCCGTAACTCCCTGGTCAATTTGTCCCTTCCCACCCAAACCACCCCCTCCCCTGGTACTTTCCCTTGCAACCGCTGGAAATGCTACACTTGTCCCTTTACCTCCCCCCCCCTCAACTTCATCCAAGGACCCAAGCAGTCTTTCCAGGTGAGGCAGAGGTTCACCTGCACCTCCTCCAGCCTCATCTATTGCATCCGCTGCTCTAGGTGTCAACTGCTCTACATCGGTGAGCCCAAGCGTAGGCTTGGCGATCGCTTGGCCCAACACCTCCGCACAGCTCGCATTAACCAACCTGATTTCCCGGTGGCTCAGCACTTCAACTCCCCCTCCTTTTCCAAATCCGGTCTTTCTGTTCCTGGCCTCCTCCATGGCCAGAGTGAGTCCCACCGCAAATTGGAGGAGCAGCACCTCATATTTCGTTTGGGTAATTTACACCTCAGCGGTATGAACACTGACTCCACCAATTTCAGGTAGTCCTTGCCTTCTCCCTCCTTCCCCTCCCCTTCCCTGCTCTCCCACAGCCCACTGTCTCTGCCTCTTCCTTTCTTCTTCCCGCCCCCCCCCCCCGCCCCCTCACCTGCACATTAGTCTGAAGAAGGGTCTCGACCCAAAACATCACCTATTCCTTCACTCCATAGATGCTGCCTCACCCGCTGAGTTTCTCCAGCATATTTGTCTACCTTGTTTGTGGATAGATATCGTTTTGGTTCATACCCCTGCCGTCATGGTCAGGTTAGGAATTCCACATCAATAACAAGTTGGACTTCAAAACAGCACTAAATCTGGCTACTCTGTATCCTGCCTTGGTGCACTACTGCTGTACATGCACTGTATCTGAGATGTATCTAACAGGTATCTAAATGCTTATGTGTAGTGATACTTGGACTGAACCGTGTACAAAAATCACTTTCACTATACCTCGGTACGTGCGACAATAAAGTGCCATTGAACCAGTGTGCAGGGAAAGGTTGTGAAAGTGGGATAATATAGAACTAGTGTAGAAACAATAAATCTGCAGATGCTGGGCTACAAAGAAGGCACAACATGCTGAAGTAACTGAGCCAATCAGGCTGCATCTCTGGGGGCTCGGTGGGCCGAAGGGCCTGTTTCCATGCTGTATCTTTCAGTCAATTCATTTCAATGTTACTCCCCTCAGTCACGTTAGTAGAGGTTCACTGGAAGGCCCACTGATTGTAATCTAGCAAGTAGCGAGTGAGGAAGACCAGGACCTGTGAGATTAACTGTGTGGGAAAGGATCAAACATGATGCCGTGTCCACTGGATGCACACAGGGACACGCCTGTAGATACACAGACTGTAAATCTACAAAGGGCTCTAATAAACCAGTTAATGGAAGCAATTACAATTGAACTGAGGAAGCAAAGTCAGTATCATGGGAACTGGAACTGTGGATGATTAAAATAAAAGCCCTTTAAACGAGGAGAGCTGGTCCCAAATTATTCTGTGTAAGAGTTAATAATAAAGTCCCACTCCCTGAGGAGAGGCAATGTTTGGTAGAGGTCCCATATGGTCTATGTTTGACTCATTTCACAGATGCACTGCATGGTTTTAGAAGCAGAAACGATTCATTTACTCTTTAAACCAGGCCATTAATGCATCTAAGGGCCCACTGCGTGTAATATGATACAGATCTCTCCGAAAATGGGTTCAGCGTTTAATGTTAAACGTTCTATTAGTTTAATGGTGCTTCTTGTTATTAGTGTTCGGATCAAAGCAGGGTCACTTTCACGTTGCCATACGCATGTGCGTTATTGAGTCCATGGAGTTTTGAAAATTGCCTAATTAATCCGTAATTTATTTATTAAGATTGCCATTTGACCATATCTAATGCTGGCTTTATGCAGGCTGCACCATGATTCACCACATCCCTTAAAACACACACGCCTGAACCGTGGGATGTACAGGAATCTGTGTTCTTTTAGTTTAGTTTAGTAGTTTGGAGATACAGCGTGGAAACGGGCCCTTCGGGCCACCGACTCGCGCCAACCAGCGATCCTCGCACACTTACACGATTCTAGGAACAATTTACAATTATACCGAGCCAATTAGCCTACAACCCGTACATCTTTGGAGCGTGGAAAGAAGCCGGAGTTCCAGGAGAAAACTCACGCAGGTCACGGGGAGAACGTACAAACTCCATACAGACAGCCCCCGTAGTCAGGATCGAACCCGGGTCTCTGGCGCTGTAATGCAGCAACTCTACTGCTGGGCCACCGTTCCGCCCTTGCAGAGGTTTTGCTTGTGGACGGTTCCTCACGGACGGCGGTAGCAGTTGAGCTGCTGCCTCACAGTGCCAGAGACCCAGGTTCGATCCTGACTACGGGGGCTGTCTGTACACCGTTTGTACGTTCTCCCCGTGACCTGCGTGCCTTTTTGTCCGGGTGCTCCGGTTCCCTCCCACACTCCAAAGACATACAGGTTTGCAAGCTATTTGTCTTTGGTAAAATTGTCCTTAATGTGTGTAGGATAATGTTAGTGTGTGGCAATCATGGACTCTGTGGGCCGAAGGGCCTGTTTCTGCGCTGTATCTCCAAACCACAGCAGATCTTTCAACCAATTGAGCTCGTCTCAGTTTACAGCCAATCGAAAACAGAGTCCCAGTGCAACACAACGCCTGAGGGTGGACCTCAACAAAGACCTCTGTGTCCCCTTCCAAATATCCTTGTCAAACACACAACGAGGTGTATGACGGTAAATCATAGGTGCAAAATTAGCACATTTTGGGGGAAGAAACACTGACCCGATGTTTTAAGAGTTGCCGTGACTGTTAATCGAGATAAGGATGCCAATTTTAGCGAGACATACAGCAAGTGAAAGTACTGGGTGAAGCAGCATGATGAGCACTCAGTTGCACAAGAGGAAAAAAAGCAATACAAATGGATGAAATGAACACAGAACAGCACACGAGGAGGCCCTTCGGCCCACAATTTCTGTACCCAACTTGATGCCACGACCAATTCTTATCTGCCTGCCCCCATAATCCATGTCCCTCCATAGCTACGTGTCTATCTAAATGCCACAATGGTATCTGCCTGCATCATCGCCAACCCCGACAGTGCATTCCAGTTTTCTCACCGCCCTCTGTGGGTGGCACCGTGGCTCAGCTGGTAGAGCTGCTGCCTCACCGAGCCAGAGACCCGGGTTCGATCCTGACTTTGGGTGCTGTGCACGTGGAGTTTGCACGTTCTCCCTGTGACGGTGCAATCTTCCTCCAAGTGCTCCGGTCTCCTCCCACATCGTAAGGCGGTGGGTTCGTAGGTTAATTCCTACGGCCTCTGCAAATTGTAAGGAATGGAAGCGAGAGTGGGATAACACAGAACGAATAGTGAAAGGCCTGGGTAAAGTGGATTCCACTAGTGGCAATCGCTTCAGAATAAAAGGACGCATCTTTAGAATGGAAACGAGGAGGAACGTCTCAGGTCAGAGGGTGGTGAATCTGTGCAATTCATTGCCACAGAGGGCCATGGAAGCAAGTCATTGGGTATTTTTAAGGCGAAGATTGACAGTAAAGTGCTTGATCAGTAAAATTGTCAAGAGTAATGGGGAGAAGGCAGGAGAATGGGGATGAGAGGGATTGAATGGCGGAGTACATGGGGCTGAAATCCTGGGGGGTACAGGGGGGACACGTCCCCCCCATGCTTTGAGAAGTGGGGGACAATCCCCCCCCCCCCCCCCATGTTTTGTGATCCGGACTTTATCAGCCGCTTTCTAAGGACTGAATCGGCCCATTCGCGAGGCCTTTCATCGCCCATCGCGGCTTAAAATCAAACTGCTGCATCGTGGCGATCGAGGCTCCTGATGTTGATGCCTCCGCCGGCTGATGAAAGACCCCGTGAACGGGCCGATTCAAGCCCACGGCCGAAGCCTCGCACTAATGCATCTCGCTCTCTCCTCCAGCCCAGCGCGCTGCTTGATTAGGGGGTGATTCGGTACAGTGTGGAGTCGGCGCCCGATGAGCAGAGGGTCTTTGACAGTGGGTCTCCACAGGGCCCACAGCTGAAGCCTCACGTACACGTGTGTGTGTGTGTGTGTGTGTGTGTGTGTGTGTGTGTGTGTGTGTGTGTGTGTGTGTGTGTGTGTGTGTGTGTGTGTGTGTGTGTGTGTGTGTGTGTGTGAATGCGCGCGCGCGGCCGCCAAGAAATAGTTTCCTCCCGGTCCCCCCCATGTTTTGATAGCGATTTCCGTGCCCGGCAGAGTAGACTCGATAGGCCGAATGGCCTAATTCTGTTCCTATGATTTAAGAACTTCTTAACTAGTGTGAATGGGTGATTGATGGTTGGCATGGACTCGGTGGGCCAAAGGGCCTGTTTCCATGTTGAATGTTTCTATCAATCAAACCGACAACTCCATTCTACAAATAATGCATACTTTTGGTGAAGAAAAATTCACCCTGTGTTTTAAATGTTTCCCATGACTGTTAATATGAGGTGCAAAAATTTTTTCTCACCTCAGTCATTTAAGACTGAGGTGAGAAAAAACGTTTTCACCCAGAGAGTTGTGAATTTATGGAATTCCCTGCCACAGAGGGCAGTGGAGGCCAAGTCACTGGATGGATTTAAGAGAGAGTTAGATAGAGCTCTATGGGCTGGTGGAATCAAGGGATATGGGGAGAAGGCAGGCACGGGTTATTGATAGGGGACAATCAGCCATGATCACAATGAATGGCGGTGCTGGCTCGAAGGGCCGAATGGCCTCCTCCTGCACCTATTTTCTACGTTTCTAATATGGGAAAAGATGCCAATTTTAAAGAGAGAAAGGAAGAGAATGCAGTATAAAACGGGATGACGAGAATCAGGAGTAATTCAGAAAACAACACATAAACACTAGTGCCAAAGGGCAATATGAAGTGAAAGTTGTCAGAATGTTTAATTCCTTTCACGGGCTGCAGCTGTGACAGCTTGTGAAACTTTATTACAGCTTTCTAAATTTTTACGCAAGTTCATCGAGATTACCAAATAAATACATTTTGTGTCTTTCACAACCCCAGACACCCTGCCTTTGCAAAAGGGAAAGTTAATTTTTGCAGACAGTGACCATTTGAGGCGGCGCGGTGGTGCAGCGCCAGAGACCCGGGTTCGATCCTGACTACGTGTGCTGTCTGTACGGAGTTTGTATGTTCTCCCCTGTGACTGCGTGGGTTTTCTCTGGATGCTCCGGTTTTCTTGCTCACTACAAAGACGTACAGGTTTGCAGGCTAATTTGGCTTAAATGGAACATTATCCCTAGTGTGTAGGATAGGGCTAGTATACGGGGATAATGGTCGGCGCAGACTTAGTGGGCCGAAGGACCTGTTCTGCATTGTATCTCTAAACTAAACTAAACATCTTGGACATTGTATTTCCTAGCAGCTCCCAAGACTCAGTTAATAATTACTTTCATCTGTGTCCCTTTATGCCCAAGCTACGCATTATTTGGTAGAATTTCATAGCTATAAAAGTTATAGCTTTGGCCCAACAAGTCTGTGCTGACCAAGGTGCCATCTTCAGCTAGTGCCACTTGTCTGCATTTAGCCCAGATCCTCCCGTGTGCTTGTAGAGGGGTTTCCTATCCATTCCCTTTATTTTAAAGATAAAGGTGGACACTGCAGAGTAAAGGGCCTGCCCCACTTTCACGACCTAATTCACGACCTCTGCCGAGTTTGCCCTCGACTCGTACTCGCAGCATGGTCGTCACAAAGTCGTAGGAGGTCGTAGGTAGGTCGTAGCAGGCCGTGATGGTAGTCGCAGGTACTCAAGTAGTTTGGGGCATTTTCTAGCCTGGTGAAAAATGTCCACGAGTGAAAAAAGAATCGTGAATTAGGTCGTGAAAGTGGGACAGGCCACTTATAGACACTATTGAATCTCTGGACCAATGCTTCTTAAACTGGTGAATGGTTCACCCATTGCGAAAGAAATAATTTTGGGGTGAATGAAACCTAAAGGGGTGAATGAAGGGTTAATGACTTAATTTATTCAGATATTTATATATATGTTTCTATACTTAAAAAAGGCATTGCCATTAAAGTGGTTAGTAAGCTCATTGGTTTTAATGGCAGTGGAGCTGGAAAATTGAAATTAAACCTATGGTTTACTAATTTCAAAGTAGCCAGATATTCCCCAAATTTACTGTAATATAACCTTTTCAGGAAGACCGTGGTTTTTTGAGCTCATTTTCCAAGAACTGCAGTAAACAAAGCCCGAAAGTGTAGGATAGGGCTGAAGCCCAGTGTTTAGACGTTGGAATGTTTTTTTTAAAAATCATTTTAATAGAATGATTTTCCAACTCCAGTGGTAATTAAACTTTTTTTTTTTTCACTCCGAGTTATTTCACTCACATATTTTTAGGATGTTCAAAAAGTTGAATAAAATAAACACTTAAAAAATTAGTTAATTTATGTTTTTTGCTCATTTGACAAAATAAATGATACATACACAAGGGAGAAACAAGACGAAAATTACCAGAATTTAGTCGAGGGTGAATTAAATTTTGTGATAAAGACTCAAGAGTGAATGACACTGAAATAGTTTAAGAAGCACTGGTCTGGACAATTAGAATATATGAAGAGTTTATGCACAGTTTTTTTATTCATATACATTGTTTATTCTGAATAAAGCTTATTTTTGAAATTTAAAAAAAAATATCCATGAACCCTCTCCCCCCCCTCTAACCCCCCTTCCCCCCTCCCTGTGTGTTTGGGGGGTGGTTAGTGTGTGTGTGACGCCACAGGCCCCCCCACCCCCCGCAACCGGGATCCAACGGGTCCCCCTGATCTAGTATTCACTAAAATTGTGCAAGAACACAAAAAAAACCCCAATGTAATAGTAACTGTGACTGGGCCCAAGTTCGAGAGGGACTCCTACAGCGTTCAAATATCCTTTTCTGCTTAAGTTGCTGCAACAAGTTATTTTTCACAGCTGGACCATTAAGTTCATGGTACATTAACAAGCTGCCTCGGAACAGATGATTCCAAAACTTGCAGTTACAACTGTTGCTCACGGAATTAGCACTTTTACAATTGATAAATTATACTGGAAATAATTCAGTTCAACATCAGTTTTTATGACAGCAACTTGTTGCATCTTTAATGGACCTCCTCAAGGTTGGGTAAATATTTAAAATGGTGTGCCAAGTTTAGTTTGGAGATACATCATAGAAACAGGCTCTTCAGCCCACCGACTCCACACGCTATGCTATCCCACTTTCTCATCCACTCCCTACATACTAGGGACAATCTACAGAGGCCAATTAACCTTCACGTCTTTGGGACACGTCTTTGGGATGTGGGAGGAAACAGGAACACACGGAGCAAACCCACGCAATCACAAGGAGAACGTATAAACTTATCCAAGCCGGGTTTCTGGCGCTGTAAGGCAGCAACTCTACCGTCGCGCCACCATGCCGCCCCAAGTTGTTTTAACTTTCCCCAGATCTCCGGCAATTCTGCCGGCAGGTTTGTGAGACCGCAGACGTGATCTCCTGTTATGTAGACAAACGGCATAATTTTACACCCTGGCTAATTCAGGGAGAGGGAGAGGGAGAGGCCAACGGACTCTGAATGAAATGCAATCAAGGTCAAAATAAGGCCATCCATTTCCCCTGATTCTCAGTCTGAAGACCCGAAACGTCACTTAATCCTTTTCTCCAGAGATGCTGACCGACCCGCTGAGTTCCTCCAGCTTTTTGTGTCTATCTTTGGTTCAAACCAGCAACTGCAGCTCCGTCCTACACATGAAGCTGCAAGCATTCTTCACGGTGCCTTGAAATTGGATCAGCTGCCTTGCTTTTTTCCAGCGCTCGCTCTGCGACTGAAACAATCAAATGCCACGGACTTTCGGTCCGCATGAACAATGCAAAAATTGATCAAGTGTTCTGTCTTGCAAATAGACGATCATTTCTCAGGATGGATATGGGCAAAGTCTCCATGAAGTCACAAACGCATTTGACGGGTCTCTCCCAGATCTCCATCAATCTCCCCTTCCTCATCCCGCCTGTGGGCTCTCTTCCCTCCTGGTGCAAGTGCCCCTGGTTCCCCACCTCCCCCCCTTCACCAGTAGTGGTGGTCCTTTTCCCTCCCAACGCCTTGAGTCACTCACTCTCCCCTAATGTCCCCAGCCCCTCTTCTGATCCAGATGTCCCTGCCCTCCCACATTTCCTGCCCTATCCCCCCTCGCCTACACTCCCAGCCTGGCATGAGGCCAATCGCCTGAGACCAGAATTGGGACGGGAATACTGGGTGGAAAAGTTAATAATTAAAACATGTGAAGCCTGATAACTTGTGATCAAAGAATCAGTGGCCAAAGCAACACCACTGCAGCATGTTGTTAAAGAAGGAACTGCAGATGCTGGAGATTCGAGGGTTACACAAAAAGCTGGAGAAACTCAGCGGGTTCAGCAGCATCTAAGGAGCGAAGGAGATAGGCGACGTTTCAGGTCGAGACCACTACAGCATACTCTTTTACGGATTGTCCGGAGATCAGGCTGTGTACGGCATCTTTGGTTTAGTTTAGTTTATAACTGTTACATGCACTGAGATACAGTGAAAAGCCTTACTTGCGTGCCATCCACTCAAAGAAAATACTCTGCATCGATACATATACACAGTGTACAGGTTAAAGGTAAAGGGCACAACATTTAGCGCAAGATAAAATCCGATTGAAGATAGTTTAGAGGTCTCCAATGAGATGGATGGGAGGTCAGGACCACAGTCCAACCGGTGAGAGGACTGTCCAGTTGCCTGATAACAGCCGGGAAGAAACTGTCCCTGGAGATGCGCGTTTTCAAACTTCTGTACCCCTTGCCTGATGGGAGAGGGCAGAAGAGGCAGTGACCGGAGCGAGAATGGTCCTTTATTATGCTGCTGGCCTTGCTGAATAGGGAACGTGGGATAACACTGAACCAGTCAGTGTGAATGGGTGATCGATGGTCGGTGCAGGCGCGGTGGGCCCAAAGGCCCATTTCCATGCAGTGTCTTTAAAGTAAACTATGTTTCAATTCATAGGATAGAGACAAAATGCTGGAGTAATCTCTGGAGAAAAGAAATAGGTGACATTGGGTCGGGACCCTTCTTCAGACTGAAAGAGGGTTTTTCTCCTTTTCTCCATAGATGCAGCCTGACCCACTGAGTTACTCCAGCATTTCGTGTCCATCATCAGTTCAGTTCATTCCAACACGTTGTCTCAATTAATGCTCTTTAAAGTTTGTGGTCAAAATCCCACAGGATTGTTTTGGTAACGGGGAATGGACACAAATAATGCAAATGAGTTAGACCCTGGTGAAAATATCCGCTGCATTTGTTCAATTATAAGGGCCGACACAAACTTCAAACTTTTGTCTTCTCCTCCTATACTCATAAGCATTTCACTCACTTGCAGGTTTACATGAATCACCCATAACTCCCAAATATATTCCTACATAATATATAATATAGGCAGCAATATTTAAAATACACACAGTGCTTTATCACACTTCCATAACAGTGGTGACAGAACTAATATGTGGAGCTGAATGACTCTTGAAGATAGATACAAGATGCTGGAGTAACTCAGCGGGTCAGGCAGCACCTCTGGAGAAAAGGAATAGGTGACGTTACAGGTCAAGACCCTTCTTCAGACTGTTGAAACAGAGAAGCAGTATCAAACAAAAAGTTGATGCGGAGCTGCTCAAAGAAGGGCTGGAGCAGATGACAAAAGCTTGTTGCAGAAAGCCAGGGTTTTAAGGAGCATCTGTTGGGTGGCAAGAGTTATGGGGAGGATCATTGGAGGAATTCCACAACTTGGGTCCTTTCCAGCAAACGGTATGTGACCGACTGGTGTTGTAATGGTGAGGCTGGGTCTGTAGCTGTGGCTGTAAATGATGGAGGAGGGAGAAGCAAGAACTATGTTGCAAACTAATCAAAATTTCACAACCAAATTGGTGCTTATTCAAAAGCTAATAGACAGTAAAACATATAGGTAATGAGCGAATGCAAATTGGTAAGTGATTTATTTTAATCCTCTTTTAATATTATGAACAGATTTAGTTTAGTTTAGTTTAGAGTTGCAGAGTGGAAAAGGGCTCTTCGGCCCACCAAGTCCGCGCCGACCAGCGATCCCCGTACATTAGTTCTATCCTACACACTAGGGACAATTTGTACAAGAGCGAACTAACTTAAGAAGCAGCTGATTTGTGGAATGTGGGAGGAGATATGTTTGTGTAAATTGTCGATGGACGGATGTTTGTGTAATGCGAGTTGTATCTTGTCTTTTTCTTGTGTGTATGACTGCAGAAACCAAATTTCGTTTGAACCTCAATGAGGTTCAAATGACAAAATAAAATTGTATTGTATTGTAATGAGATAGGAGCACCCGGGGAAAACCCACGCGTGAGAACGCACAAACTCAGTACAGGCAGCACCCGCTGTCAGGATCGAACCCGGGACTCTGGCGCTTAAGGCAGCAACTTCACCTCTGCGCCACCGTGTCGCATTTTCTGGTAGAAGGAGTTTTTACTACGTGGAAAATTTACTGACAGAAAGGACTTTTAGACCTTTATGGTGATGATTTCTTTTTATTCGTGGGCCAGCTGTCTGTTTTGTCTCCGTAGCTCCCTGTTTTGTAGAATATGTTCACAATATAAGGGTAACACCGGTGGTGTGAGAGGGAGGGGAGGGGAATGTCCTTTAAGGAATTCAGGGTCAAATACCGACTCGTTAAAACAAAATGTTGGGTCCTGCCACGTTCACAACGCCCGCTTCTTGCTCGAGGGAAAGCATGTGATTGTTTCATCAAACTGCTGACAGACAAGACACTCTTGTTGTTAAACGCCTCACTTGACAGGACATCCAAAGGTAGAACTACAACACTGGCTGTGATGCTAGACACAAAAAGCTGGAGTGACTCAGCGGGTCAGGCAGAGGAAAGGAATACCTGACATTTCGGGTCGGTATCCTTCTTGATACTGTCTGAAGAGGGGTCTGGACCCAAAACGTCACCCATTCCTTTTCTCCAGAGATGCTGCCTGACCCGCTGAGCAACTCCAGCTTTTTATGTCAAAAGGTCATAAGATAGGAGTAGAATCAGGCAGTTCGGCCCATCAAGTCTACTACGCCATTCAATCATGGCTGATCTATCTCTCCCTCCTAACCCTGTTCTCCTTCTCCCCATAACCTCCGACACCAGTATTTATCAAGAATCTATCTGTCTCTGCCTTAAAAATATCCACTGACCTGGCCTCCACAACCTTCTGTGGCAAAAAACTCTACACATTCGCCACCCTCTGACTAAAGAAATTTCTCCTCATCTCCTTCCTAAAAGAACGTCCTTTAATTATGAGGCTCCAGTCCTAGACTCTCCCACTAGTGGAAACATCCTCTCCACATCCACTCTATCCAAGCCTTTCACTATTCTGTATGTTTCAATGAGGTTCCCCCATCATTCTTCTAAACTCCAGCGAGTACAGGCCCAGTGCCGACAAATGCTCTTCATAGGTTGACCTGCTCATTCCTACGTCTATCTTTGGTTTAAACCAGCACCTGCAGTTCCTTCCTACACATTGGTTATGGTGCTGTGCATTTTGTTAGACAGTTGACACGAGAAGGTTGATGATCAGTTATAATCCTACACCTCTTGGTCATTACTGCCAGAATCAGTTGTTCCAACGTCAGACCCATAACTATTGGCAATGCTGTTTTGTTTAAAGATAGGCGCTAACTCTGCTGAGTATGATACCATTGAATGTTAGTTTCAGTTTAGAGATGCAGCGTGCAAACAGGCCCATCAACCCACCGATAGTCCACGCCGACCATCGATCACCCATTCACACTGGTTCTATGCTATCCCAGTTTCGGATCCAACACACTAGGGACAATTTACAGCAGCCAATTAACCTACAAACATGCACGTCTTTGGAATGTGGGAGGAAGCCGGAGCACCCGGAGAAAACCCTTGCTGTCACACAGGAAGAACGTGCAGACTCTGAGGCAGGATTGAACCCAGGTTTCTAGCGCTGGAAGGCAGTAACTCAACCGCTGTGCCACTGTGCATTTTTGTACTTTAAAAAAAATCCTGATTAAAGTTTATTTTTTAAAATAAAACAAACCCTTCTGTTAATCATTGTGTCTAGTTGTCCGTACCCATAGCCAGGATGGAAGCTGGGTCTCTGGTGCTGTAAGGCAGCAACACTACTGCTGTGACACTGTATAGACACTGAGAATGCATAAAGAATCTTTGGGAAATAATTTGGCTTTGTATAGATTTTTTATTTGGATTAAAGTTTATTTTTGAAACTTTTTAAATGTCTGGAGTTGAGCGGGTGGCACAGCAGTAGAGTTGCTGCCTTACAGCGACAAAGTCACGGGATCGATCCTGACTACGGGTGCTCCGGTACATTCTCCCTGTGACCGCGTGGGTTTTCTCCGGGTGCTCAGGTTCCCTCCAAAACTCCAAAGGTTTGTATTGTTGATTGGCTTTGGTAAGAATTGCAAATTGTTCCTTGTGTGTAGGATAGTTTTAGTGTGTGGGGATCATTGGCTAGCGCGGATTCGGTGGGCCGAAGGGCCTGTTTCCCCGCTGTATCTGTATCTCTATTTTGTCTAATAGTCTGCCTTGTGCCTTTACAATGAATACCCCTGTAAAAGAGGGTCAACGTGCATTCCCAAATCAGCTAGGGAGTTGATTCAAAGTGATTTACAACGGGCTTGCCACATCCCAGCTGGGGACTGACATAGGAACAAAAACGGACCCATTTCATGACTTTGATTGTTAATCTTTTAAGAGCTGGTGTTAACCGTCTCAATGAGAAGCTGTCATTACGCTGCTGCTGGAACGTATGCTCTCCTCACCTCCCCCACACTGAGATGCCCAGGAGATGATACAGTGCAACCCGTCACAGGCTGATCAGCATTACGTCCGCAGGTACTCGGGCCAGATCCCCCTTAACTCCCCCCTATTCCCACCCGGACCTTTCTGCCTTGGGCCTCCTCCACAGTCAGAGAGAGGCCACACGCAAATTGGAGGAACACCACCTCATATTTTATTTGGGCAGTATACACCCCAGTGGTATGAATATTGATTTATCTAATTTAAAGTAACCCTTGCATTCTGTCCCTCCCCCACCCTAGTCATCTTGCTACTCTGAAGAAGGGTCTCGACCCGAAACGTCACCCATTCCTTCTCTCCAGAGATGCTGCCTGTCCCATTGAGTTACTCAAGCATTTTGTATCTATCTTCAGTGTAAACCAGCATCTGCAGTTCCTTACTACACATTGATAGTTTTTCTGTTATCACCTCCTCCACTGCCAACAATAGAGCAGTGTGGGCTCTTTGACCACCAGTGCCAGGTCTGATCTGTTCTGTTCTGTGCACCATTTCATAGCTCTAGTTCCCCTCTCACCTGACTCTCAGTCTGAAGAAGGGTCCCGACCCGAAATGTCACCCATTCCTTTTCTCCAGAGATGCTGCCTGACCCGCTGAGTTACTCCAATGCTTTGTGTCGAACATGGATGCCACGTGCACTGTCGTTATCTGATCACAGCTGTCCAGTCACTTCCCTCCCCTTCTTTAGAGTCAAACTGCTTGCGCACTCCGCACAACCAGGAGAGAGGAGCAGCTGTGCCCGGCCCCTGCTCACCCCTGGAGCCCGGGAACCGGAGAGGAGGTGGAGGGAGCTGGTGACCCGGCGGACGCTGGACAAGGAAGGAACCCGGGGGTGGGGGTCTTGCGCACCCTCCAGGTCCGCTGTGGGAGGCGCCCCTGGGGCACGAAGGTTGAAGATGGCCGGGTGACGAGGGTCAACAGCTCGCAGGGCGACCGGACTGAGGTGGCGGCTGCAACGGGCCTTTGAGGCCGGCTGCAGCTGGGACTATGAAACTCCACACAGACAGCACCCATAGTCAGGATCGCACCCGGGTCTCTGGAGCTGCAAGGCAGCAACTCCACCACGTTGCAGGTTAATAGAGAATAGATTTATTACATTTCTGTACTTGCCTTAAATGTATGCGGCGGAGGCACTCACAGCTGTGCTTGTGAGTCTGTTAGCAATCCCTAACCATCTGAGGGCCACACACAACTGCATACACCCCCTCACATCAAGCATGTCTCAATATAACAAACTCAATGGAACAGCTACATTTATGGTTTCTGTGGCCTCACCCAGTTCCAAGGGATTTTACATCCAGTGCAGGTCCACCATCAGTTTTCCAACACCTGGTAGTCCGGCACCTCCTTTGATCCGGACAAAATTATTAAAGCACTCTGGAAATCCCACCGAAAATTGGGACTTCTGCGGCCGTTTGGCGGGTGGAATTTGCCGCCTGCGGCCGGGGCTCTGGAACTTCGAACCCGGCCGGAGCTGGCGGATCCGGTCCCATACCCGACCTCCTCTGCAACTTTGTTAAAGAAGGAACTGCAGATGCTGGAGAATCGAGGGTTACACAAAAAGCTGGAGAAACTCAGCGGGTGCAGCAACATCTAAGGAGTGAAGGAGATAGGCGACGTTTCGGGTCGAGACCCTTCTTCCGGGAGATAAGAGGGGTCTCAACCCGAAACGTCGCCTCCGGGAGATAAGAGGGGTCTCAACCCGAAACGTCGCCCATCTCCTTCGCTCCTTAGATGCTGCTGCACCCGCTGAGTTTCTCCAGCTTTTTGTGTAATCCTCTGCAACTTTGTTTGTAGATCCGAAACATCACCTATTCCTTTTCTGCAGAGATGCTGCCTGACCCGCTGAGTTAATCCCACTTTTTGTGTCTATCTTCGGTTTAAACCAGCATCTGCAGTTCCTTCCCACAAATCAGTCTGAAGAAGAGTCTCGTGATGAAACGTCACCCATTCCTTCACTCCAGAGATGCTGCCTCACCTGCTGAGTTACTCCAGCATTTTGTGTCTACCTTCCCTAAAATCATCCAACAGTTCATAAGTTAAAGGAGCAGAATTAGGCCATTTGGCCCATCAAATCCACACCGCCATTCAACTGCAGCTGATCTATCTTTCCTTCTCAACCCCATTCTCCTAACTTCTCCCAATAACCCCCGACACCCGTACTAATCAAGAAACTGTTAATCTGCGCATTAAAAATATCCATTGCTTTGGCCTCATGACAATGACCAGGGAATCCAATGTGCAAATGCTGGTGGAATGACAATACAATGCCCGGGAGTCTGGGGAAACATTCCTTGCTCTTCTTCAAAAACAGCATTACCGCCTCTCAGTCGCGATTCATTCAAAGCACAACAGTGCAGCACTTCCTCACGCACATTAAAATCGGGCGTGACTCTCGGCCCCAAATTTTTGGAATTGAAATTGCGCCCACAACCTTTTGGCAGGAAAGTTCATGTGACCGTGTTCAGAAATTATAGGCACAGAATTAGGCCATTTGTTCTCATCAAGTCCACTGGCTGATCTATCCCTCCCTCACAACCCCATTCTCCTGCCTTCTCCCCATAACCCCTGACACCCCTACTCATCAAGAATCTATCTCCACCTTAAAAATATCCATCGACTAGGCCTCCACTAGGCACCACCAGCTTTAGCATGGAAGAGATGCAGGCAGGACCCTTGTGATTATACAAGTCTGAAATAGGTGTTCCAGTCTTTCCCTTAACGAACAGGGGGCGGGAATCTGTTGATTCAAAGAACGAGAGGCACAGTGAGGCCATTCAGCCCATCAGGCCATGCCTCGCCCTGCTCTTCATCACATCAGCCCCTATCCCCTGTGCTCCCTGTCTCCGTCTCCCATTGACCTGGTGACATAAGGGGTTCAGTTTCAGTGTAGGGGTTCAGCTGCATTTATTGTGACGTGTACCGAGGCACAGTGATAAGCTTTTGGTGTGTGCTATCCAGTCAAAGACAATTACAATTGGGCCATTTTTACAATGTATGGATACACGATAATGGAATCATAGAATCATAGAAAATAGGTGCAGGAGTAGGCCATTCGGCCCTTCGAGTCTGCACCGCCATTCAATATGATCATGGCTGATCATCCAACTCAGTATCCCGTACCTGCCTTCTCTCCATACCCCCTGATCCCTTTAGCCACAAGGGCCACATCTAACTCCTTCTTAAATATAGCCAATGAACTGGCCTCAACTACCTTCTGTGGCAGAAAATTCCACAGACCCACCACTCTCTGTGTGAAAAATGATCTTCTCATCTCAGTCCTAAAAGACTTCCCCCTTATCCTTAAACTGTGACCCCTTGTTCTGGACTTCCCCAACATCGGGAACAATCTTCCTGCATCTAGCCTGTCCAACCCCTTAAGAATTTTGTAAGTCTCTATAAGATCCCCCCTCAATCTCCTAAATTCCAGCGAGTACAAGCAGATATTCAATAACATTCAGTGCAAAGTAAAAACGTTTTGTGCAAGATTATAACATTTAGTGTGAGGCAAACCACAGGTTCAGGAGATGGGGGAGGGGACATCTGTAAGTAGTGCTCATGAGCAATCTTGCTCGCAACGAGTTCTCCCCAGATGTCACATGTAGCCGAGACCACTGACATACTGTGTAAAACTAGTCACCAACGTACATCTGTCCTTTTATACCACATGAAATAGTTTTCCTTTCCATCATCACTGCAGTGGAAACCATCAAGCGTTGCTATTCCAGATCAAAGCTACTGGTGTAAAAAGACTGTCAGCATAAATACCATTGTTGCCATGTGGCCATTTTAAACTGTTTGCACCTTCTATTTGTTGACATCTATTTAAAAGTCATATTATACATGTCAGTACGAACAGCTGAAATGCATCTTTGTCCATCATGTGCAGAGACTTTACAGATGCAGCGTGGAAACACGCCAACCAACGATAACCCCACACACTAGCAGCATCGTAAGGGCCTGATCCACCAGCATGCAACTCTATGCGATTAGTGTGACCTAACATGGTCGCTTGAGCTGTTCGGCATCGCGGGGCCGGTCCCACTTCGATCGCCGGAGCCGTGCGGAATTGTGCGGAGTTCGTCCCGACATCGCGCGGGGCTCCGAAAAACTGACTATGTCCAAAAATTCCGCCCGGCAACGGCTTGTCGGCTCGCGGTCGCCTCGACGTTTACACACCGCCCCGACATCGTGCCTCCATGAACCTATCTGTAGGTGCCTCCGTGACCCTCTATGTGTGTGGCTCCGTGGCCCTCTGTGTGTGTCTGCCTCTGTGCCCCTCTCTGTGTGCCCCTCTCTGTCCTGGCGAACTTACCTTAGACTTCGCTCCAAGTTCGCCTCACTTTGCGCCGCGTTGTACCACTCACCCGACCTCCGCGCGGCCCCTACTGCCGGTTTGGTTGCGCTTGCCGCATGTAGGCACATGCTGGTGGGAACGGCCCTGTATAGGGGATCACCCGACCTCCGCGCGGCCCCCGCTTCTAGTTTGATCGCGTTCATCGCATAGAGTTGCATGCTGGTGGGACAGGCCCTTTACACGCCAGAAGTTAATTAACTTATAAATCTGCACGTCTTTGGAGTGTGACCGAGAAAACCCACGCGGTCACAAGGAGAACGTACAAACTCCGAAACAGACAGCACCCGTAATCAGGATCTAACCCGGGTCTCTGGCGCTGTAAGGCAGCAACTCTACCGCTGCACTACCCAAGTCAAACTCAGGTCCAGTGAAACTCAAGTAGTGCAAAGGGGAAGATACAGAGTGCAGAATATAGTTCTAGCATTGTAGCGCATCAGTTCCAGAGACAAGTTGGATATCGAAGTATGTTAAGTAAGTAAGACATTGGGATATGGAAGTTTTACATATTCACATAAAACATTATTAGAGGTTAAGGCCCCAACTGAAGGAGAAGCTTCAAAGCTTCCAACATCGTGGAGCTCTGGTTTGGGGAGAGCTTCCAACGCGGGCGGCGCTGAACAACTCCGTGGAGTCCTGGGCCCTTTGCCGAGGGCTGCCAGCGTTGCATCTCTGCCCGGCGCAGCCTACGGACTTTGGGAGCCGCGGACTCCGGTAGGAGGGGGCCGACTCGGGGTCCAGGCCGCTGAGGACGTCCCCCAGCCCCGACGTCGGACTTGCATCACCCCGGCGAGTGGGCCTGAACATCGGGCCGCCCGTAGCGGCGACTGCGGAGGGCTCGGGGAGGCCCTGACCACGGGTGAAGAGTGGGGAACATTCGAGGAGGAGACTGACTTTGGTGCCTTCCCTCACAGTGGGAAACCTTGATCCTGCTGTGGGAGGATGTTTTATGTTGAATTCTATCTACTCTATGTTGTGTTCTGTATTTTTTATTGCATGGCTGTATGGTGATTTCATTTCACTGTACCAATTGGCACACATGACAAATAAATGTATCTTGATCTTGAAGAGGCATGACTGTAAAACCACACTGGAAACCTTCCCAAATCACTGAAGCTTCTCCAAAAGTAGAATGCCCAAGCATGGGGCTTGGAGAAGTAAACAGGAATGTTTAGATGTTTTTAATATTTAGAGGCACAGTGTGGAAACAGGCTCTTCAGTCCACAACAACCAATGATCACCCCCTGCACTAACACGATCCTACACACATAAGGGGCAATTTTACCAAAGTCAATTAAACTAATCACCTGTACGTCTAGTGTATGGGGTGATCGTTGGTTGGTGCGGTTTTACTGTCATGCCTCTTTGAAGCTTGTTGGGTCATTAACCTCTAATAATATGTTATGTAAATATGTAAAACTTCCATATCCCAATGTCTTACTTACTTAGCATGCTTCAATATCCAACTTGTCTCTGGAACTGATGCGCTACAGTGCTAGAACTATATTCTGCACTCTGTATCTTCCCCTTTGCACAACTTGAGTTTCACTGGATCTGAGTTTGACTTGGGTGGCGCAGCGGTAGAGTTGCTGCCTTACAGTGACAGAGACCCGGGTTTCATCCCTCAAAGACAATTAACCGACAGACCTGTACGTCTTTGGAGTTTGGGAGGAAAGCAGAGCACCCGGAGAAAACTCAAAGGTCACAGGGAGAACGTACAAACTCCGAACAAACAGCATCCATTAGTCAGGATCGATCCCGGGTCTCTGGCGCTGTAAGGCAAAAACTCTGCTGCTGCAATACAATACAATACAATTTATTTATCATTTGAACCTCAAATGAAGTTCAAACGAAATTTGGTTTCTGCAGTCATACAACAAGGAAAGCGCCAAGACACACAACCAACACAATTTACACAAACATCCATCACAATGCTTCTCCTCCTCCTCCTCACTGTGATGGAAGGCAAAGTCTTGTCTCTCCCCTGTGTCCCATTCTTCACCAGTGTGCCAACCTAAATACCTATCCATCTACCTGTTCAAACTCCTTTTAAATGTTGTGATCGGTTTCCAAATAAATCTGGAGGACATTTTGAAATTTCCTGCTGGTTATTTTGACGTAAAGTAATCACTTGAATACGTAAACGGTTTCTGCCAAGGTTTATAGTCAATGGGTTTAGCGTTGCTCTTTGGTACGATTGACCATTTTGTTGTTCAACCACAAACGCCCTCCCCATAATACTGCTGATGGGGACAAAGACGGACAATATATTTACTTCTCACACCGAGGTCATAAGGGGGCAGTTTCCCCTCAGGAACACAGAAACAAAATGCTCACATTGCTGGAAATCTGAAATGTGAACAGAAACGGTTGCGAACGTTTGGCAGGTCAGTTACTGTCAAGTGGAGAGAGAAACTGACCACCCCCGCTGGTTATGTGTTGGTCTGCAGTGAGACTTGCTTTGAATAGCCTTGATGCAAGTGGTGGGTAGATACATGTGAGGGGCGGGGGATTAATTGGCAGATGGGTGGACCAAGGCCAGAGAAGGGAAAGAGACAAAAGTGTGTCAGGTAAGGAGAGAAGTGGCGCTAAATGTTGTCAAGGGAAGGGAAATAGGTGAAGGGGACGGGGGAAGGGGAAAGAGCTACCGCCTGATCTGCTGAGTGCAGCATTTTCTGTTTTTATGTGTACAACTTTCTTTCACAGGTGTAAGGACTACTTTGAAGAAGATTTATTTACTCATATGTCTCTACCTTCTCTTTCATGTACGTAGGATGGAACAGGTCCACAGGCTAGTCTAAGGGTTGAGAGAGGAACTGCAGATGCTGGTATATACCAAGGATAGCCGCAAAGTGCTGGAGTAATTCAAACGTGTCTGGCAGCATCTCTGGAGGAAAATGATGGGGGAATGCTTCGGGTTGGAACTCTTGTTCAGGCACTACGGTCAGCGTCTGGAGAAACAGTCTTCAGACAGTCTGAAGAAGGGTCCCGACCCCAAAACGTCGCCCAATCCATTTTCTCCAGAGACGCTGCCTGACCCGCTGGGTTACTCCATCACTTTGTGTCTATCTTCAGTCTAGCATAGGGATCTAAGGGTGGTATAGAACCTACAGGCAGCACACCGGTGCAACTGGTAGTCCCGATGCCTCCTCGCATCAGAGACCCGAATGCAATCCTGACCTCAGGTAATGACTGTGCGGATTTGCACATTTTCCCTGTTATTTTCCCCGAGTTTCCTCTGGGTGCTCCAACTTCCTCCCACATCCCAAAAACATGCGGGTTTGGGGTTTATTTGGCCGCTGTAAAATAAAAATGCCCCTAATGCAAAGCGAGTGGATGAGAAAGTGGGATAACATAGAACTAGTGTGAACGGGTGATCGATGGTCGGCATGGACTTGGTGGGTCGAAGGGCCTGGTTTCTTGTTGTATCTCAAAAAAAGGAATATCACTTCAAATTTCTAACTCATTGCAATCATTTCTTCCATTGTTCTGTTAAGGATGTTTATTAATAAAATATATTTGTATTTAAACTATTTTAGTTAAGAAAAGAATGCAAGGTTTAAGATCTAATAATTCACTCTCAATTGTGTTTTTTTTTACTTTTTCTCCCGTGCATAGAGGTGTGAATTATAAATGAACAAGAAAAGGACCATATTCCTAGCCAGGTTCTCCAAAAACAGCTGCATCAGTCTGATCGAGCACACCCTGGCATCTGACAGTTAATGTATGGTGTTAGAAATGTTATCCCTGGGAAGTTGTGCTCTGTTTGCCCTTGCGTTGAACTTTCAAAAGGCTCTCCTGCTCAACGACAAGGCCTTTGACAACAGCACACCTGGGTGGCTCTTATACCCCCCAGAGGAAAGATTTAATGTGAACCTGAGGGGCAACCTTTGCACTCAGCGGTCGGTGGATACATGGAAGAAGCTGCCAGAGGGAGGTAGTTAAGGCAGCTACTAAAACAATATTTAAAAGACACTTGAACAGGTACATGGAAAATAAATGTCGAGGGATATGGACCGAATGTGGGCAAATGAAGATGTGGCATCTTGGTCGACATGGACAAATTGGGCCGAATGGCCTGTTTCCATGCCGTATGACTCAATGACTAAGACATCCTTCTAAGGTGGACAAAGCTGGTGAAACTCAGCGGGTGAGGCAGCATCTATGGAGTGAAGGAATAGGCAGCTTTTTAGGTAGAGACCCTTCTTCAGACAGAAACGTCGCCTATTCCTTCGTTCCATAGATGCTGCCTCGCCCGCTGAGTTTCTCCAGCTTTTTTGTCTACCTTTGATTTTTCCAGCATCTGCAGTTCTTTCTTAAACAAGACATCCTTCCATGTGAGCCCTTTGCCCTTCCCGACCTTTATGCTTCTTCCTTCAATAAATGCTGACTTCACCCGTCACACTGTCCTGTTCTGTATTCAGTAGCCACATGTTCTCCCCTGATGTGTGATCGCTAATACTGATAATTCACCCTTTCCTTGCCTCACATTGTCTCAGTTACATGCTGGCTGGTGGTAAATTCTGCCCAATATTGGCTTTTCTTTACTGTTGGTTTCCTGGCCATTACAACTGTAAAACCAATATAACATTGCCAGCTATTCCTCATCAGCAATACAGGCACTCCCCGACTTACGCAAGGGTTATGTTCAGTGAACCCTTACACAAGTCAGATGTTTACGCAAGTCGGGATCACCATACCCATCCCCTGTATTAACTGGCTACGTCCAGGGCACTTTCTGCAGCCCCCGGCCTTCTGGGTAAGCACCGCCGCCATTGCCGGCTTCATTCTAACTTAAACGTGAGTGATCGTACAGTGTTGTGGAAATTACAAACTGCCTTGATTGCACCCGGCACTGAACACAGAGTTGTTTGTGTAAGTGCGAGTGTACCCAAGTCACATATTGTTTAGGAAGCAACTGCAGATGCTGGTTTACACCGAATGTGGACACAAAATGCTGGAGTAACTCAGCGAGACAGGCAGCATCTCTGGAGAAAAGGAATGGGTTGCGTTTCGGGTGAAGTCTTGACCCGAAACGTCACCCAGGTACTCTATTGTGCTTTCTGATCGGCTGGGCAGACAGTGATCACACACCTCAACCACCACGGGATAGCTAACTGACAATTCCAAAGAAGCTGGAAAGAGATTATGTAATGAATTTATTGGAATATTGAAAACTTGGCTTCACACGAGTTGCAGACAATGCCAGACTAGTTTGAAAGGGGCTCCCACATTTTGCCAAAAATCCTCTTTGCTCTCCAGTTACCACAAAGCATCTTTAAGATCGTGCCGATTTGATTGTGAATAATATTGGACAATGGGACAATTGATATGCAGCTCACATGACCAATTTTGAACTGCAACAGAATCACTGAAGTTACCAAAATGCTGGAGTAACTCAGCGGGTCAGGCAGCAGCCCTGGAGATCATGGATAGGTAATGTTTTGGGACTCTTCTTCAGACTGATTCTATTAGGGAGGATGAAGTTCATTTACATAAGTGATAGGAGCAGAATTAGGCCATTCGGCCCATGAAGTCTACTCTGCTGATCTATCTCTCCCTCCTAACCCCATTCTCCTGCCTTCTCCCCATATCCCCTGACACCCGTATTAATCAAGCATCTATCTATCTATGCCTTATAGTCATTGACTTGGCCTCCACAGCCTTCTGTGGCAATGTATTCCACAGATTCACCACCCTCTGACTAAAGAAATTCCTCCTCATATTCTTCCTGAAGGAACGTCCTTTAATTCTGAGGCTATGGCCTCTGGTCCTAGACTCTCCCACTAGTGGAAACATCCTCTCCATATTCACTCGATTTAAGGCCTTTCACTGACTCAGTTTCAATGAGGTCCCCCCTCATCCATCTAAACTCCAGCGAGTACAGGTCCAGCGCCGCCAAACGTTCATCATAGGTTAACGCACACATTCCTGGGATCATTCTCGTAAAGCAGGAAGAGAGGTGGGAATGGGACAACAACATCACATAATGTAGCCTCCGTTGCCCATATATTATCCAAGACCATTTTATAGGAATTACAGCATTTTTCAGTCAATATATTTTGAAACAAGAAAGTAATCTTTCGGTCCCTTCCTCATAAACCTGGATGGCAGATACACAATAAAATTCATCATGAATTAGGGAATGATGAACCCAATTTGAAGTTAGTTTTTAAGAAATATCCTAAGAAGGGAGAGTGCAGAGGCAGGGAGGAAAGAGGAGGGAATTGCAGAAGTGAGGATCTTGAAGGACCCACCACTGGTAATGGAGCAATTAAAATTAGGAGCGTCAAGACTGAAGGAATCTAGGGTACGCGTATAAATACACTTCATTTGGAAGGAATGCAGAGCCAAGATGTGCAATGATTTATGGACTTGGCAAAAATTCAGAGCAAAAGTGACATATCGGACGCAAGAGCTATTAAAATAGAGTTTAGTTCGTGTTGTGCCGGCACACAAAATCTGGCACCTCAATCAATGGAGTTTAAGTGAGAAAAGTGTTGTGTTTAGTTTAGCCACAGGAGATCCTTCTTCCCTGTGGCTATCAATTCCTCCCCTTCTGTCGTGGCGTCGACTGACTCCCCTCCTCCTACCCCCTCCCCTCCCCCCCTTCCCCAGTCTTTGCATATCCACAATCCTTTCCACTCATCACATTAATTTCATGTATCTTGACTGTCATGACTGTTGGCAGACCAATTTCCCCTCCTGTGATAAATGAAGATCTATTGTATCGTATAGTTTAGTTTAGTTTAGAAGGTCAACGTGCCAAAAAGGACGCCTGGGACCCTGGCTCCTAAATGTTGTGGAGCCGGGCATTCCCAGCAGCAATGTAACCCAGTTGCTCTACAATTCCCTGTCTTTGGCAGAACCCAGGTGTCCCATTTCAAATCGGTTTTATTCGACCCGTGTCTAGGTCGACGTCAACTTCAACAACTCCAAGTGGATCAACTTCACTCATTCCTCGCAGGATCAATGGAGGACTGTTCCAAGTGTTGAACAGTCCATCGCGGCGACTGATCTCCCCACCATCGACGGGATCTACAGGAGTCGCTGCCTCAAAAAAAGCCGCCAACATCATCAGAGACCCGCACCACCCTGACCACACTCTCATTTCACGCCTGCCATCAGGAAAAAGGTACACCATTTACTGCCCACCTGCCTCCCTGTATATGATTTTCTCAAAGCCCTGCTTCTGGACTGAAGTTTTGGCAGGTATCACAGATTCCAGAAAACAAATTGCTCAAAAATCTCAATTTTTTTTGTCCCTTTGTTCCTTGTCCCCTTTAATATTCACCTTTTAAATACACACTTTTTTTTAGCTCTTTTCTAAAATTGCCTCGGATTTCTTCTTGCCTTTATTATAGGAGCCCTCTCTCCATCTAAGAACAGTGCCTCGTATTCCACTTGGGCAGCTTACAACCCAGCTAAATTTCTCCAACTTCAAGTAACCCTTGCTTTCCATCTCCCTCTGTCCCTCCCCCACCCATTGTACTGCTAGTTTCGCTGCGTCCCTTCATTATCACCTCTTCCACAGCCAACAATGGACCATTGTGGGCTCCACCTTTCTTGAGTCATCGGTGCCGGCTGTGGTTTGTTCTGTATTTTTGATGCATCTAGTGTTCGTCAGCCATGACTCTCACACTGAAGGGTCTCGACCTGAAACGTCACCTATTCCTTTCCAGACATGCTGCCTGGCCCACTGAGTTACTCCAGCATTTTGTGTCTAACTTAGGTCCTTTCTCAGTCCACTTGAGTGAATTTCACGAAGTATAAGGACCAGGAACAGTTCCAAATATAGCACAGTATTGACACAGACGATGTGGGTGGCACAGTGGCGCAGCAGTAGAGTTTCTGCCGTACATTGCCAAATACCTGGGATCGATCCTGACCTCGGGTGCTATCTGTACAGAGTTTGCACGCCCTCCCTGTTCCCCGGATGCTCCAGTTTCCTCCCATTGTCCAAAATCATGTGGGTTAGTAGGCTTCTCTAAATTATCCCTCGAGTGTAGGATAGAACTAGTGTATGGGGTGATCGCTGGTCGGCGCAGACTTGCTTTCCATGCCTTATCTCCAAACTAAACTAAACTAAAGCTTTGTGCCTTTATTACTGGAGCTATTTCTCCATCAAGGCTCCTTCCTATTCCACTTGAGCGAATTTGGTGAAGTGTAGTAACCAGGAACAGTTCCAGCTAATACTCTATTACCACAGATACGTAGAAAATTCTGACACGTCCCTTCGGCACACCAAAACCTCTCTGAGAAACCAGCTGACTCGGGTAAACACCAGCGTGCATGAAGCTAAGTTCCGTTATGTTTAGTTTATTGTCACGTGTACCAAGGTGCAGTGAAAAGATTTAGTTGCGTGCTAACCAGTCAGCGGAAAGACAATGCAGGATTACAATCGGGCCGTTTACAGTGTATAGATACATGATAAGGGAATAATGTTCAGTGGAAGGTAAAGACATTCGTTCCAAATGATGCTGTTCCTTAAAAAGTGTAACCTGGATTCCATCTGTGAACCGGGCCATTTGATCATTAGCAAGTAGTGTTACGCCTCCAGAAAAGTCTCCAATTTCCTTCCATTATTTCCCCGTGAACATACAATCCGTCACCCTTGTGAATCCAACTGCAATAACATTTCAGCAGCTGTGGAAGCACATGCACCAAGCCCACACCAGCCTTGCCTCAGCGAATTCAATTCACTCAAGTTATTTAGCATTAAGGATCACTTAACTACCATTTTCATTTGAGTTTTCCTCCAGATTGTATAAATGCACGTAGCAATTTTTTTTCGGTACCATTTGCAGAATCCCAATATTGCAGCCAGCTTTGAACGTTGGCTCGTTAGAAATGCTGCACAAATATTTTCTTAATGTGAATTCAATTACACTTAAATGTCCTAAATGGTCAGAAGCTGCCATTAAACATTGGCACATTCCAAATTATCAGCTACGCTGACGTGACATCTGGTACAGTTTAAGGAGGGTTTGCCATTCAGCAGTGAAGCTGAATGCAGTATTACGGGAAATGTCGATCTGGAGAAATCGCACACATGGCTGTTCATTTAGAAAAGGCGCTCTTAGGGCACTCTTTTAGGAAGGAGGGGAGGAGAAACTTCTTTAGTCAGAGTTAGTCTGTGGAACTCATTGCCACAGAGCGTTGTGGAGGCCAAGTCAGTGGATATTTTTAAGGCAGAGATAGACAAATTCTTGATTAGAACGGGTGTCAAGGGTTATGGGGAGAAGGCAGGAAAATGGGATTAGGAGGCAGAGATCAGCCACGATTGAATGGCGGAGTAGACTTGATGGGCCGAATGGCCTAATTCTACTCCTATGATTTGTGAACTTGTCGGGTGGTGGGTGGTGTCTCTTTTGGCACCTGCTACATCTTCTCTCATACACTCACCATTCAGTGTTTGGAGACGCGCTGATGAAATTCAACGCAGAAATGGTAGGGTAGATTTTGGTGGGAAGAGCTACGCGAGGAAATGCAAGCTGAATGGAGCGGTTTTAACCGGGATGTAGGAGCAGAGGGGGCAGCACGGTGGTGCAGCGGTAGAGTTGCTGCCTTACAGCGCCAGAGATCCGGGTTCGATCCTGACCACGGCTGCTGTCTGTACGATGTTTGTACGTTCTCCCCGTGACTGCGTGGGTTTTCTCTGGGTGCTCCGGTTTCCCCCCACACTCTAAAGACGTACAGGTTTGTAGAATAATTGCCTTCTGTTAATTGTAAAGTGTCCCTAGTATGTGGGATAGTGTTAGTGTACAGGGTGATCGCTGGTCGGCACGGATTCAGTGGGCCGAAGGGCCTGTTTGCGCTCTGCATCTCTAAAGTCAGAGAAAGCTGTTGGATGATGCGGACCGATGGTGGGGTGGATTAGCAAAGTAAATAATCAGGTTTATAACATGAACAAATAGAAACACAGAGTTCAAAAGAAAATTATGTCATCATTTGTTCACAGGTGTATAAAATCATGGGGAATGGTAAAAATGTTTTTACCCAGATAAGGTAATCAAGAACCAGAGGTCAAAGGTTTAAAGTGAGAAGGGAAAGATTTAATAGGTATATCTGAGGTGCAACTTTAGTATCAGAGGGTGGTGGAGATACGGATCAAGCTGCCAGCGGTGGTAGTTGAAGCAGATACAATAACCCCAACATTTGAAAGGGACATGGGCAGGAACGGTTTAGAGGGATATGAACCACACGCAGGCAACTTGGACGAGCTTAGATGGGGTATCATGATCTGCATGGACGGGTTAGGCTGAAGGTCTGTCTCTGTGCTGTATGACTCTACGACCTGGCCTCCTGATAGCTGTGCCCTCTCGTGACCAACCTTCCAGTGGGCAAACTCTGCCGTTTCCCTTAGAGAGAGGAGAAAGAAGGAAGGATATCGTCTCCAGACACTGACTGGTGAGTGCATGAGAGAAGATATAGCAGGTGCCAGAAAATACACCACCCGACAAGTTCACAAGTTATAGGAGGAGGATTAGGCCATTCGACCCATCAAATCTACGCCATTCAACTGTCTGATCTCTGCCTCCTAATCCCATTTTCCTGCCTTCTCACCGTGGCCCTTGACACCCGTTCTAATGGGCGGACGGCAGTGTCCACCCTGCAGAAAGCCTTGTGGAGATTGAATCATTCTATTTGTCAGCTTAAACTGAACTGAAGCATCAATGGAAGCTTTTTTTTTTAAAGCTGGAAAGGATGCAGAGAAGATTTACGAGGATGTGGTCAGGACTCTAGTGCCTGAGTTATTGAGAGAGGTTGAGCAGGCGAGGACCTTATTCCTTGGAGGGCGCGGGGATGAGGGATGATCTTACAGAGGTGTAAAAGATCATGACAGGAATATACATTCTTTCTCAGTCTATCTTCAATCTTGCACTAAACGTTATTCCCTTTATCCTGTATATGTACACTGTGGACGGCTTGAATGTAATCACTTAAAGCCCTGTCCCACTGTACGAGTTCATTCAAAGAGTTCTCCCGAGTTTGCCCTGATTCGAACTCAGAGATTTACGGTGATGGCCGCTCGTCGGTACTCTGGACTCTCGTGTCCATTTTTCAACATGTTGAAAAATCTTCACGACTCTTCCCGAGCTTACCGCGTTTCCAGAGTACCGTTACAAGCCGCTAAGAGACTACCCCAAGCTCCGACATACCCGCTACGTTCATTTTGATTTTTTTTAAACTCGGGAGAGCACTTGAATGAACTCGTAAGGTGGGGCAGGGCCATTGGGAAGGAACTGCAGATGCTGGTTTAAACCAAAGATAGACTAAAAAAGCTGTTTCGGGCCCAAAACGTCACCCATTCCTTATCTCCAGAGATGCTGCCTGTCCTGCTGAGATACTCCAGCTTTTTGTGTCCCTTGAGTTAACCATGTACTTACTATCTGCTGACTGGATAGCACGCAACGATAAAGCTTTTCACTGGACCTCGGCACATTTGACAATTAACTAAAATAACTTATCTAGACTAACCTAAACCTTCCAACTGCACAGTTTCAGAAGAGACTCACTGCACTGCAGAGGGAGGAGATAACTGCCTGTCCACCCACATTATGTGTCACTGATTTACCACAATCCCAACCCACTTCCTCCACCCACCAACATCCTGCATCTCCCTCTCTACTCTCTAATCCGCAGAGGAGAGAGGATCACACAAGTTTCAGACTTGATTTAAAAATATTTTCCTTTCAACTCAACAAAATCTAAAAAGGCTATTTAAAAAATTCTGGAACGATTCAGCCAGCAAAAAAAGATGCCCTCTCACTGATGGGGTCAATAATGTTGATTGATTAGCTCAAACTATTTAGGTCAGCTTAATTTTCCCAAGGGAAGACTTTACCTTGAGGGTGAATTGATCTCATTAAAGACGGTCTTACAATGACTTCCTTCATTTGACAGGATTTCCAGTTGTCACGGAAAATGTGATGGAATATTTAGGGAAATTAAGTTAGATATCTTGTGGACTGCACAGGGCTTTGAAAACTGGGCTTGTTCCGCAATTATATTGAACTTTTCAACGTTAACGTTTGTAAACCATATGACTCAACATACAAGCACCTTCTACATTCTGGCCTCAATACACAAGTACAGCTCGTGCGTTTCATTCATTAATAAAATGGTATCTGAAAACTCTTTCACAAACATCTGATAACAGCACAAGGTCTCACAAAGCACTCGGTAATGCATTACGAAATGGTTTGGATAAACTTCAAAGAAAGAAGTAGTTAAAAACAAGGCAATAAATCCTTACACAGGACTCGAGTAATTCTACTGTCACATTAGTAAGGTCCTTCTTAAATCACAAAATAAGCTACGAAAACAAATATGGCTGTGTTGCAATCAAACTTGGCTACAAAGCAAATTTGCTCTCTTTGATTTGCTCCCTTTATTAATTGTCATAGTTAAAAAGGGTCACCAGATGTTTTTTTTAGTAAAATCATGAGGTGCTTAGATATGGTGGATCATATTCTCTTTCTCTGAGTACGTGGGTCTAAAATTAGAAGGGCTTAGATTTAAAGTGAGAGGGGAAGGATTTAAAGGGGGACCCATGAGGCAATTATTTTCCACAGAGGGTGGAATGAGCTGCCAGAGGAGGTGGTGGCACTGGGTACAATTACAGATACATGGAACAATGTTTCAAAGACACACAAAATGCCAGAGTAATTTAGGTCGAGACCCTTCTCCAAAGTCTCGACCTAAAATGTCACCCATTCCTCCTCTCCAGAGATCCTTCTCTCCAGAGAGTCAGTGACTCTAGAGGCCCTTCTACTGATCTGGCCCCAATGAGCTGGATGCCGGATTTACACCTTCCACAATATAACCATTCAACTAGATTCGTGTTCCATCTGGTTTCAAACCAGCAACTACAGCCTTACTCACCAACCTCAATCTATAATTGTACAATTCTAACTCTGTAAAAGAAACAGTCCATGGAGCGAAGGTTTAAATAGATACAATAAAGACTATGCCTTGCATTGCAATTCACATTAACCACTTGGAACTATTAGATACATTCAGATATCTTGGTAGATAGATAAAGGCGGCTGGTAAAATGAATAGATCTAGGTAGTCAATTAGATAGATAATTACAAAAGGTAGATGGACAAGTAGTTATAATTATGCATAGTTCTAATAACATACCATCAACCTCAACAAAAGGGTACAAAATACTGGAGTAAACCCACTTTCAGTATTCCCAGTTCCCCCCCCCCCCCCCCCCCCCACCCTTAAAGCCTTCATATTCATTCATTTAAAAGAACTTCACTGACATTGATGGTACAAAAGGACACAAAGTTCTGGAGCAACTCAGTGGGTCAGGTAGCATCCCTGGAGAACATGGATGGGTGACGTTTTGGTTCTGGACCCATTCTTCAGACTGGAACCTATCTGAAGAAGGGCCCCAATCCAAAAAGTCACCGATCTTTCTCCAGAGATGCTGCCTGACCCACTGAGATACTCTTGAGCGGGTAAGGGTGGCAGGTTCGCTCAGTTAGCCAGTTGGGTTCTTAACTCAATCCAATTGCTTCATGGTGACCATTACTGGTTGCAGTTCCGCTTTTATATTAAATATGATTTTAAATTTTGTATTACCACGTAGGATTCAAAATCATGCCTCCAGAACTGTGTAGCCGGCTCAGTGGCGCAGCAGTAGAGTTGCTGCCTCACAGCACCAGAGACCCTGGTTCGATCCTGACTACGGATGCTGTCTGTTTGGAGTTAGTACGTTCTCATCAAGACAGCATGGATTTTCCCCCACACTCCAAAGACGTACAGGTTTGCAGGTTAATTGGCTAGTGTGTAGGATAGTCCTGGTGTACGGGGATCGCTGGTCAGCGTGGCCTCGGTGGGCCGAAGGGCCTGTTTCCGTACTGTATCACTAAACTAAACTGAACACAAATTGCTTCTCCCGTAACCTATCCACTTGGCCCTATAACTGGAGTAAAGATCTAGACAGTTGAAGCAAAGACATTTCCATCGCACTGAAGATAGACACAAAAAGCTGAGTAACTCAGCGGGACAGAAGAGAGAAGGAATGGGTGACGTTTCGGGTCAAGACCCGTCTCGACCAAAAACGTCACCCATTCCTTCCCTCCAGCGATGCTACCTGTCGCGCTGCGTTACTCCAGCTTTTTGTGCCTACCTTCTGCAGTTCCTTCCCACACTTTTCATCGCGCTGCCTCTCATTTGAAAGGTCATAAAGCATCATGCTCGGGGGAAGGGCAGCCTAATGAAATCCCAATGTATTCCTGCAGTCTCTCCAACTGCTGGAATCAAGAAGAAATATTGGGGCAAAGGTTCCTTTAACCCTTCAGCATCATATATATTTAGTTTAGTTTAGTTAAGTTTGAGACACAATGCGGAAACAGGCCCTTCGGCCCACCGAGTCCGTGCCGACCAGTGATCCCGCACACTAGCACTATCATACACACTGGGAACAATTTACAATTTTTACTGAAGCCAATTAACCTACAAACCTGAGTGTGGGAGGAAACCGGAATAACTAGGGAAATCCCACGTGGCCGCAGGGAGAATGTACAATCTCCGTACAGAGAGCTTCCGTAGTCAGGATCGAATCAGGGTCTCTGATGTTTTGAGGCAACAACTCTACCGCTGCGCTGCCCATTTGCATTTATATAATAATTGCACTTGTGGGTTTTAGCATGCCCACTGGGAAAAATGAATCAAATCGGGAATCTCCAAAATAGAGAGTTTAGAGGTTCCCAAAGGAATTGGTAGAATTGTTTCGCCGTCTCTGAAGTAAAGTTGCAAAGGTTAAAGGTCAAGTGCTTCAAGCACATCTGTCCGTAATTAAGTCACTGTGTAAAAGATTTGTTTGAGCTCCTGACATTTTTACAATTTATATTTCCTCTATTGGAAAGAAAATGGGCCTTCCTTTTCATATTAAAGTCACACAATAAACAGTTTGCAACATGTACAAAGGAAGCTGGACACAGCAGAACTTTGCTATAGGTGGCACTGTGTAGGGTCGGCACCCTCAGCCCCAGGCAGTGATAATTACCTACAACCATGATGTTGAATTCAAACCCAGTCTTCATGGCTTTGCGCCTCATCTGATCCAGGACTGCTTCGATGCCCACATATCCAAAGAGATCTCTTCCCGTCACATCCTTCTTAAATCCGTCTGAGCAGACGAGTCCCGGCTCTTGTGGTCTCTCCGCCATGTTTACTTTCACCTCCTTTAGATCCAACCCTGTCCAAAGACACAAGAGGGCGAGACGGTTAAAACACGCAGTAATTTGATGACAGCAATCCCTCCTGCCCACTGCCCAGACCACCGCACAAACGAACCTCCTTACCATGGACTCCATCTACACTTCACACTGCCTCGGCAAGGCCACCAGCATAATCAAGGACCAGTCTCACCCCGGTCACTCCCTCTTCCCCCCCTTTCCCATCGGGCAAGAGGTACAGAAGTTTGAAAACACACACTTCCAGATTCAGACACAGTTTCTTCCCAGAGTTATCAGGCAACGAGGAATCATCTTCTCACCAACTAGAGAGTGGTCCTGACCTACCATCTACCTCATTGGAGACCCTCGGACTATTTTTAATTGGAGAGAAAATAGACATAAGAAGCTGGAGTAACTCAGAAGTTTGAAGACCCTTCTTCAGACTGAAGAACTTTAATCAGACTTCACTGGACACTATCTTGCACTAAATGATATTCCCTTTATCATGTAAATGTACACTGTGGCCGCTTCATCGTAATAATGTGTAGTCTTTTCGTGGATTGGACAGCGCACAACAAACAACTTTGCACTGCACCTCGGTGCATGTGTTAATATACTAAACTAAAACTAAACTCCTCCTTGGAAGCCAGGAATGCCAAGGATCTGAAGCCGAGACATCGGGAGATGCTGAATGCATGCACATGAACTGACCCTTGAATCCAATAGCTTCCATACCTTCCGTCAGCTTAAAAGAAAACATGTCCATTATAACCTTTTGTTTCTTGCACGGAAGTGACTTCTTCAGCAATAACACCTGCCACGCATACAAATGCATGTATAAGCAATTTTAAACGTGCTCTTATACAGCGGCATAGGGCTTTGTTTGGAGATACATGAGCCTTCAAAGCTTCATTCCCCAATTCCATCCACAAAAAAAAAAATCACATTATTTTTACTTTTAAGTTTTAGAGAAACAGTGTGGAAACAGCCCCTTGGCTCACCGAGTCCGCACCGACCAGCGATCACCCATACGCTTGCTCTATCTTACGCACTAGGGACAATTTACAGAAGTCAATTAACCTACAAACCTGTGCATCTTTGGAATGTGGGAGGATATTGGAAAACCCGGAGAAAACCAGCGCAGTCACAGGGAGAACTTACAAAGTTTGTACAGACATCGGCAGCAGTCAGGATTGAAGCTGGGTTTCTGGTCCTGTAAGGCCGCAACTCTACCACTGTGCAGCCCTATTAATTAGATTATAGTGAAATGAAGTTTCACTACTAATACGCAGCCATTCTAGTCTCACCACAATGAACCCATCAGGAATACATGGCTAATTCCATCCACAGCATTGAGCCCGTCATTAATCTGCCCAATTTACTCACTGGTCATCTGTTATCAAGCACTGAGTCCATGCCGACCATCGATTACCTGTTCGCACTAGTTCTGTGTTATTCCACTTTCCTCACACACAAGGGGCAATTTTTTCCAGAGGGTCAATCAACATACAAACCTACACGTCTCAGGGATGTGGGAGGAAAGCTACACGGTCACAGGGAAAATGTGCAAACTCCATATAGACAGCAACTGAGGTCAGGATGGAACCCGGGTATCTGGCGCTGCGAGGCAGTAACTCTACGAGCTGCATCACCCAGCGTAAGATGCTTGCATACCCATTGGTAGCAGTCACACAAGATTAACGCTGTGGCATTCAGGGAAATGGTCGATTCTTACAAATGTTTCTTTTAATGCATTTGCTATCCAGGGAACTACATTAACCTTGACAGAACATGTCTATAGAAACATTATTTGTGAATGAAACATGTGCTGTCACATTTAATGTTCGTAAGGTGCAACATTTCAGAGACTGTACTCACAATATCTAGGAAGACTGTCATTTATGCTCCCCCTGCCCCCCCCCCCCCCCGCCCCCCCTTTTCCAAATACGAATCCATTTATTGTTCCATTCCACCGAGCCCCAGTGGAGAATGTGTAATGCAAACTGCTTGGCAGTTGTTTCCAATAGTAAACCCTAGATTAACATAAACAAAACAAGAACGAGAACAGACTTGGAATAATTCAGCAGCTTCCACAACCCTGGGTCCTCCCAGAGCACTTTACAACCTAAACAGCATGCAATGGTCAGTTTACACATAGCAAAGGAATGATAACCATGTAATGTGCCTTGTGACGTTTAGGGCATAAACATTGGCTGGCCCTCGCCTACTCCTCTTCAACAGCGCTATGGGTTGTTTCTCATTCACCCGAGTTGACAGGCGGAGGGATTGGTAACTATCAACGTTGGAAGCTCTGACCGAGGAACATACTGTGGGTGTGGCACTACCACCCCAGCCTAGACTTTCCAAATCTAGCTCAGCGATACAGCATGGAAACAGGCCCTTCGGCCCACCTAGTCCACGTGGACCGTCGATCACCCGTACACACTAGTTCCATGTTATCCCACGTTGTCATCCACACTCTACACTGCAGTGGCAATTTTACAGACGGCTGATTAACCTACAAACCTGCACGTCGGTGGGATGTGCGAGCAGACCCAAGCATCTTTGCTTTAAACCAGCCAGTCATTGCCTCAGAATTAAAGGACGTTCTTTTTGGAAGGAGATGAGGAGGAATTTATTTAGTCAGAGGATGGTGAATCTGTGGAATTCTTTGCCACAGAAGGCTGTAGAGGTCAAGGCAGTGGATATTTTTGAAGACAGATAGATTCTTGATTAGTACGGGTGTCAGAGGTTATGGGGAGAAGGCAGGAGAATGGGGTTAAGACAGAGAGATAGATCAGCCATGATGGGCTGAATGGCCTAATTCTGCTCCTATTCCTTATGACTTTTTGACAGGGTCACAAGGAGAATGGTCAAACTCAACACACAGGCAGCACCCGAGCTCAGGTTCGAACCTGTGTCTCTGGCGCTGTGAGGCAGAGGCTCTACCAACTGAGCCACTAGGCTGACTGCTCTGTAATTACTGGGTTTATCCTGACACACAATTCAGTACAAGGGTGTGACAGCCGCAACTCTCCAGTCCTCAGGCATCATCCCTGAATCTAACAGTGTTAGGAAGATCACATCCAGACCCTGCACAAACCACCTCTCCTACCTTCAGCAACTTAGGCTGCAGCCCGTCCGCTTCCACTTATTTATCTACGTTAAGTGGAATAGAGAGAGTGAATGCACAAGAGACCTTTATCTTGCAAGGGGAATCAAGAACCAGAGGTTACACAAAAAGCTGGAGAAACTCAGCGGGTGCAACAGCATCTAAGGAGCGAAGGAGATAGGCAACGTTTCTGGCCGAAACCCTTCTTCAGAGCAGAACCAGAGGTCATAGGTTTAAGGTGAGAGGGTGAAGATTCTCTGTGCCCCACCTACACTCCCAACTATTTCTTCCCTCCCCCTCCCTCCTCTCCTGCTGCTCTTAGTCTGAAGATGGGTTCACACCTGAAACGTCACCTACTCCTATTCTCAAGAGATGCTGCTTGACCCACTGAGTTACTCCAGCATCTTGTGTCTATCTTCGGACATGACCCTACCTCTGCTCTGCCCATTCATCTTTGATAGTGAAGGCAATGACTCAAATAGTTTATTGCTCATTCGGAGGCAAGGAGATGCACCCATTGTACTGAATCATCCATTCAAAGCCCGATCCGGATATGGTGCACTGGCATCACACAGTAAACGCCACAATTGTATTTTGTTAGGCATGTTAGAAATTCACATGATCTAAAGTAAATATAGTCTTGTTCTAGAGCAAAGCACAAAGTACTCAACAGGCCGGGTACCATCTGCGGAGGGAGTGGACAGGCGATGTTTCCAATCGGGACGCTTCTTCTGACTCTTCAGAGTAACAAGAACAGATATTGTTTTCTTGACTTTAGACTTCAGAGATACAGCGTCCCACAGAGTCCTCGCTGACCAGCGATCATCCCATACACTAGCACGACCCTAAACATTCGGTAGACAAAAGTGCTGGAGAAACTACCAAAGCCAATTAACCAACAAACCTGAACGTCTTTGGAGTGAAGAGACCGGAGCACCCGGAGAAAACCCACGCGGCCACAGGGAGAATGTGCAAACAGCACCCTTAGTCAGCATCGAACCCGGCTCTCTGCCTCTGCACCATGCTCTCACCCATTTCTCTCCTCCTCCTTCCCCCCCCCCCTCCTATTTTCCTTTAGCATCACAATCCACAAATCTTCAAACCTGTCTCACACCTTCTTCTTTTATCTCTGCTCTTTGTTGCACCATCTGCCTATCATCACCCCCCCCCCCCTGCCTTTGTCTACCTGCCATGCTTTGTCCTGCCTTTTCCCTCTTCCAGCTTTCTTTGACTTCGACCCACCTCGTGCAAACAGTCCAAAGGGTCTCGACCTGAAACGTCACCTATCCCCATTCTCCAGACACACTGCCCGATCCACTGTTACTCCAGCACTTTGTGTCCTTTTGTGTATTAGCCAGCATCTGCCCTTCTACACACTTTAGCGATGAATGTATTTATCTTCTAATTAGCAGGTAGCTAGGTGCAAATTGTCTCCTGCATTTCCTGCATCAAGAAGGTGGGTCCCGACTCAAATATGCTGCCTATCCACCATGTTCTCTGGAGATGCTGCCCGACCCGCTGAGTTACCCCAGCACTTTATGTCCTATTTAGCGCATACAGTTGTCTGTGATGGACAATGCTGTTAGACAAGCCTGACAATGCTATGAAGGAAATGAACCAATATCACGCCATCTTGGCAGACTGCAGGAGGGAACAGAGACACCAACCTGCCATCAGCACTGCAGGTGGAAAATGTTTTAAGAAATCCTTAAAAAATACCAGGCAGATGGACTCCGACTCTGAATACAAATGAGTCGCTACTTTCGCCTGCACTGCAAAATGTCTGCTCTTCTAAAAGCTCTTCGTTGCCTGGAAGATATTTTGCTGCATGGAGGATACTGTAGTAAAACAGAAACGCAAGACTTTCCTTTCAAAGTAAAGGTTAGGTTACAGCCGTGGCTCTTTGTAACCCTAACGCCTAAATCCCGACCACTTGTGTGTGCCTCAGCAAATCAGTTGCTGTTGACTCTAACGTGGGGGGTTGCTAGGCAACGCCACTCGAAGAGGAAAAAAAAGCTGACACAGAAGCTGTGCGCTCTGCTTCCCATTTGCTCGATTCAATACAGGTGTCTGACCCTGGAAACAAGACAATAGTAGAAACCACTGTCCCCACACAAAGCACTGCAGCAATTTGTAGCGCATCTTCACTTCAGGTTTGTGCTGCTTTTGACCGCAGTCACATTGTACGGAGGCAGTCGTTCCGCCACTACTGCTGGCGATCTCTGCTACATACTAATTAGGCTTCCACAACAAGGGGCCGGCCGGCACAATGGAAGAGCTTGCTTTCATCGGCCGTACACTGCATGCAGGGGAACAGATACGAGGAGGCTGCTCACAAACAGGGAACAGATGCTGTCAGCTAAACTTACTGCCATTGACCCTGCCTGCACAATGGCACCAGAGACCAGCGAAACAGATGCTGTAATGGACTCAGTTGATAGAGTGGGGCCAGTCGTTTGCTTTGGGAAGATAGACACAAAATGCTGGACTAACTCAGTGGGCCAGGCAGCATCTCTGGGGAAAATAAATAGATGACGCTTTGCATCGTGACTCTTATGAGTCATAGAGTGATACAGCATGGAAACAGGCCCTTCAGCCCAACTTGTCCACACCGGCCAACTTGTTCCAGCTACAGTGTTTAAGAAGGAACTGTAGAAAACTGCTGGAAAATCGAAGGTAGACAAAAGTGATGAAGAAACTCAGTGGGTGCAGCAGCATCTATGGAGTGAAGGAGATAGGCAACATTTCGGGCCTGAAGAAGGGTTTTGGGCCCGAAACGTTGCCTATTTCCTTCGCTCCATAGATGCTGCTGCACACGCTGAGTTTCTCCAGCACTTTTGTCTACCTTTGTTCCAGCTACACTAGTCTCACCTCCCCGCATTTGGCCCACATCCCTCTAAACCTGTCCTACCCATATCGGTTTATTAAACGTTGGGATAGCCCCTGCCTCAACGGCCTCCTCTGGCAGCATGCTCCTTACTCCCATCACTCCTTGTGCGAATAGTTTCCCCTCAGATTCTTATTAAATCTTTAGGGTAAAAGATTTCTTCAGACTCTTTGGGTTTGCTTTGGGAATCTGCCTTTGTTTTGACCCGCAGTCGACTGTGGCTGAGTTAGGAGCAGTCTCAGCATCGAGACTGAACAGTCCTTTCTACCTACTCTAGAGACCCAAGCAGAAAAGTCTTGGTTGGTACTTTTGGGAGCTGTAGCCTTTTGATGAGCTCTTGTCAGCTCTTGAGTGAAGTTAGAAGTGCCATGTCACCATCTGTTAGAAATGCATGGTGCTACCCAGAATTTATCTGCCACTTGTCTGTATAATAAGCCGGTTAGTTTGTGGATGTTTTTGTATTGTTTTTTGTCTAAATTTGCGATGCATAAATTGTCTCCTACATTTTGGATGGGTCCCGACCTGTAACATCACCTATCCATGTTCTCCAGAGATGCTTGCTGCCTGACCCACTGAGTTACTCCAGCACTTTGTGTCTATTTTTCATAAACCAACATCTGCAGTTCCTTAAAAAAGGACACTTGAGTGCTGGAGTAATTCAGTAGGTTAGGTAGCATCCTTGGAGAACATGAATAGGTGATGTTTCGAGTCGAGACCCATAGAGTCATAGTCATGGAGTGATACAGCATGAAAAAGGCCCTTCAGCCCACTTGTCCCCCCTGGCCAAATGGAGGGTCTGAAGAAGGGTCTCGAGCTGAAACGTCACCTATCCATGTTCACCAGGGATGCTGCCTGTCAGTTTAATCAACTAGAACAAAGCAGAACCAACAACTGATGACTAAGAAAGGGTGGAGCCCATAATGGCCCATTGTTGGAGGTGATGAGAACGCTGGGAACAAAAGGGGGGTCTCGGCAGGGGGCCGCACGCTGTCACGTGCAGCGGCAGGCAGTAGACAGGACCGTTCGGTGAACTTTCGTAAACTTTGTTGGTGCCATACTCGTGGTGGCATGTGTGCTGCCCAGGTGTACGATTTTACCAGGTCATCTGCAAAACAAAGCATTTCACTGCACCTAGGTGCACGTGACAATACTGTGCAGCATCACTGAATCATTGAGCATGGTTGCTCTCTGTACTTTGCTCATTGCACTTTCACCGTCTGCTACCATCCATCCATTTTGGTCAACTGTGCCTTAGTGGACAGCTCACCTCTCACTCTCTACGTACAAGCAAAACACGCCGAGGCACTTCCAATCAGTGTTGTCGAAAGAACCAAATCAGAACTTTACAACGGATGACCAGAACCATGACCAGGCCACAGGTTTTAAGGAGCAGCTTAACAAAGGGAAGGTAGAGAGGATGAGTTTAGGAAGGGATCTCTCGAGCTGAGCAACCAAATCCACAACTGCCAGTGGCGGAGGGGCTACAATGAGCGTTTGAAAGGGTTTATGGGTGGCGTGGTGGCACAGCGGTAAAGTTGCTGCCTTACAACGCTTGCAGCACCGGAGACTGATCCCGACTATGGGTGCTGTCTGTACGGAGTTTGGATGTTCTCCCTATGACTGCATGGGTTTTCTCCGAGATCTACGGTTTCCTCCCACACTCCAAAGACAATAGGCAATAGACAATAGACAATAGGTGCAGGAGTAGGCCATTCGGCCCTTTCGAGCTAGCACCGCCATTCAATGTGATCATGGCTGATCATCCCCAATCAGTACCCCGTTCCTAATAGGCTCACTGCTATGTGAGTCTTGGTGTATGTGTAAATTGTCCCTAGTGTGCACAGGATAGTGTTAATGTGCGGGGATCGCTGGTCGGTGCGTACTCGGTAGGCCGAAGGATTCATTTCCGCACTGTATCCCTAAACTAAACTAAACCATGTGAGAACTATCGGTCACCCACCATTGTTGAGCTGCGAGTCAGAGTAGATCAACAAGCAGAGGATTATTGGGCAGGTGCAAAATAACATGCAGTGGAGTAGGGGGCAAATGCTTGGGCAGCATTAGATTTGGGCAATAGAATGATGGAGACACACAAATGTGTTGGAACAGAGCCAGAGACCCGGGTTCGACCCTGACTACGGGTGCTGTCTGAACTGAGTTTGTACGTTCTCCCTGTGACCACGTGGGTTTTCTCCGGGTGCTCCGGTTTCCTTCCACATTCTAAAGACGTGCAGGTTTGTAGGTTAATTGGCTTCTGTAAATTGTAAATAGTGTGTCGGATAGAACCAGCGTACGGGTGATCGGTGGTCGGCGCGGACTCGGTGGGCCTGTTTCCACACTGTATCTGTAAAAATAGAACTAGTCAGGTCTAGTGTTGGCAGAGGCACGGGCGAGGATTTCATCAGCGGGCGAATTCAGGGAGGGGCAGTTTTGGGTGAGTCTACAAGAGGGGAGGCTGGTGGACTGTGTTGGATGTGGAGCCACCACGAAGACACGGGCACAAAAGGATCCGTGAACGGCAAACACAATATTCCAGGAGGCAACCAACCCATTCGCAAACAAAAATAAAATGACATTTGACTTTGGCGCACAGACAAAATACAAAGGAATCAGGAAAAATTAAAAGCAAGCTCCTGGCTTATGCAAGCTTTTGTTCTTGGTACATCACCAAACCCCCTCTAAGAAACCATCTGTTCCCTCACCAGAGATCTCGAGTGTTGATTTGACTGCTTGCACCATGAAAGCTATTGCACGCAGACTGCAAACAAACTGACACAGACCTCAAGCAGATGCACGATCAGTTTGGAGTCTAACAATTCACAAAGGGGATGGTACCGTACAAAGACGCGATATACACAGTCAAGACTCTGCCAGGGTAAAGGCCCACCTTCCTTCATGCTAACCAAAGATCGCAGAGCTCTAGGATCTTTCATGCTAACTGCCCTACAACACCAGTCCAACACAATGGTATCAATTACTATGCATCTCATGTAAATTAGCACAACACCGTCATACTTGAAACAATGCACAACATGGTTTGAGAGAGAGATTGACTATCAGGTTACACAGGAACGCTGCAGCATTTCAATCAAACGTGTTATTTTTTTCTTCTTGTATCCCTCTCAGATGCTGAAATGTCACACTGCCCTGAAGCCACAATAACACGAAAAAAGGAGCCGGGCTATTGAGGGAGGATCGCAAAGCTCCTTCGGCGTTCTTACCTTCCTCATCCAAGAGATCTGCTTTCCACTGCTCCCCTTCCTACCCTCCTCCTCCTCCCCCCACCCCACCTCCCCTTCAACGGGACCCAGGCAGTTGCCGTTAATCTGATTTTTGGTCCGGCTCAGCTATGGTCATGACTGCAGCCTACGGAAGTCACAAATAATTGTTCCAGCACGGCGCAAAGCCTGGTGAAGGATGAGCATAGGAATCGCTTCCTGCCTCGCAGTTTACAGAGCCTCCCTCCCCTGCTCGCTCGCTGCCTGCATCACACACAAATACGCATGACCAGAATTGTAATAAAAGCCACATCAGTCTGTGATTCCCCACTGAGGTTTCTCCAAGCCTTCCCTCCCCTCACACACACACACACACACCCACACACACACGTCCTTCTTGCCTTTATTGTTTGAATTCGTTCAATTGAAACAGGCTCGGCTGAGAGTCCCATTCAGCTCAAGCATCTGGCAAACGAGGAGGCAGAGAAACCTTTAAGCTCATGCGGTTTTCAGCTGCCTCTCCCTCCCCAGAGCAGAGCCTCACAAAGGCAGCTGGCCACAATTTGGCTGGAAGATTTCTCCCTCTGCCTTGCTACCAGGTTCTGCTGACGTGAAAAAAAGCCTTGTCAAAGGCACACTTGCAAAGCAGTCACTTGATCAGTCCCATTTTTCTTCTTTACGCAGCGTCGAGCCGGTCATTTCAGGTGAGCTCCACGCAAGATTGTTTCGCCAGTTTAGAGATAATTGTCACTTCCCCAACACCCGTGGCTTTTAAATTGGTCTAAATAGTGTCAGAGTATTAGACTGTATTTCGACCCACACCATCGAGGCCAATCAAGGTACTTTCCTGCTCTAAGTGTCGGAAAGAACTGCAGATGCTGGGTTAAATCGAAGAAAGACACAAAATGCTGGAGTAACTCAGCGGAACAGACAGCATCTCTGGAGAGAAGGAATAGGTGACGTTTCGGACTAAATTCATTTACCCGCATTTTGCCCAAATCCCTTTAAACCATTCCTATCCTTGAATCAGACCTATCCTTGACCAGACTGATTCCTGGGATGTCAGGACTGTCTTATGAACAAAGACTGCATAGACTCGGTTTATACTCTCTAGAATTTAGGAGATTGAGAGGGGATCTTATAGAAACTTACAAAATTCTTAAGGGATTGGACAGGCTAGATGCAGGAAGATTGTTCCCGATGTTGGGGAGGTCCAGGACAAGGGGTCACAGCTTAAGGATAAGGGGGAAATCCTTTAAGACCGAGATGAGAAGGAATTTTTTCACACAGAGTGGTGAGTCTCTGGAACTCTCTGCCACAGAGGGTAGTTGAGGCCAGTTCATTGGCTATATTTAAGAGGGAGTTAGATGTGGCCCTTGTGGCTAAGGGGATCAGGGGGTATGGAGAGAAAGCAGGTACGGGATACTGAGTTGGATGATCAGCCATGATCATATTGAATGGCGGTGCAGGCTCGAAGGGCCGAATGGCCTACTCCTGCACCTAATTTCTATGTTTCTATGTTTCTAATTTGTCAACATTTATTTTAAACGTTACAATTGTACCTGCCTCTAACACTTCTCTGGCAGCTTGTCCCTTGTGTCCCATTATAGATTTTACACAGTACTATCTTTACATAGCTGTGTAGGAAGGAACTGCAGATGCTGGTTTACACCGAAAAGAGGCACAAAATGCTGGAGTAACACAGTTGGTCAGGAGAAAAGGAATAGGTAGACACAAAAAGATAGACCCGAAACGTCACCCATTCCTTCTCTCCAGAGATACTACCTGTCCCGCAGAGTTACTCCAGCATTTTGTGTTCATCTTTGGTTTGAACCAGCATCTGCAGGTCCTTCCCAAATGAAAAGGAATAGGTGACGTCAGGTTATAGTACATTTACATATCTATTGTGCTGCTGCAAGTAAGAATTTCATGGTTCCATTTCGGGGCATATGACAATGAAACACTCTTCACTGTTGAACTGACATCCTCTGTATGGAAAAAGCTGCCCCTCAGATCGGGGCACAGTGATGCAGCAGGTAGAGCTGCTGCCTTGCAGCGCTAGAGACCTGGGTTCGATCCTGACCTCGGTTGCTGTCTGTGTGGAGTTTGCCAGTTCTCCCTGTGACCATGGTCGGTTTATTGCGGGTGCTCTGGTTTCCTCCCACATTCCAAAGACGTACAGGTTTGCAGGTTCATTGGCTTGTAGATTGCTCCCAGTGGGTCGGGAATAGATGCTAAAGTGGGATATCATAGAACTGGTGTGATATTGTGATCGGTGGTCGGCATGAACTTGATGGGCCCAAGGGCCTGTTTCCATGCAGTATCTTTCAACCAATTGCCTTTAAATATCTCCCCTCTCGACTTAAACCTGTCGCCTTTACGTAGACGACAGAAAGTTCAAGCGAAGGAACAGGCCCTTCAGCCCACAATATCAGTGCCAACCTTAATGCCAAGATAAACTAAACTCCTCTGCCCACAGTGGCTTACTCCAAGTCATTTACACTGCAGGAGAGAATTCTTACACCCAGAGATCTAAGCGTGGCAAAAAGTTTGCCAGCGACTAATTCAGTTTCTGTTGAGGGCGACCTACTCAACATGGGTTCAATCCCAACCTTGGATGCTGTTTGTGTGGAGTTTGCATGTCCTTCCTGAGAATGCGCGAGTTTCCCCTGGGTGCTCCAGCTTCCTCCACCATCCCAAGGAGGTGCAGGCTGGTAGATTAGATTGCCTACCACAAACTGCCCTGAGTGTGTTGGTGAGTGGTTAAATCTAGAGGGGAAGTTGATGGGAATGTGGGACGGATAAAATCGGATTAATGCGGGATTCGTGCAAATGGGTGCTCGATGGCCAGAGTGAACTTGATGGGCCGAAGGACCTGTTTCTGTGTTGTACAACCTTTCCAGTGCGAGCTGGAAATTTGAAATCAGGACATGCCAGAAACTAGGCATCAGTCTGAAGAAGGGCCTTGACCCGAATGTCACCCATTCCTTCTCTCCAGAGATGCTGCCTGTCCCGCTGAGTTACTCCAGTATGTGTCTATCTTCAAGCGTAAAACATATCTACAACCTGAATAGAGGAACCACAGCTGGGATATTCAATGCATTACTAAAGCTAAAAATGCATCCTTTCTTGTTATTTTCATCCGTCACTGCTCTTATCGGACAATCGGCACAATTTCGCTGGAGTAATCAGAGTAATGTGAAATTCCTTGGAGTTGCCCTCAGAAGCTGGTAATTATTAAAATTTAAACCAGATGTGATGTTCAACCCTTGAACTCTGCAACCTCAGGCACGTGACATAGAATATGCATCATTTGGGGAGTCGAGGCAGACCACTCAGCCCCTTGAGCTGTTCCAACATTTAATACCATCACGGCTGATCTGACCAACGTCAAATCAAGATTCAAGAGAGTTTATTGTCATGTGTCCCTGATAGGACAATGAAATTCCTGCTTTCCTTCAGCACAACAGAACATAGTAGGCATTGACTACAAAACGGATCAGTGTGTCCATATACTATTTTGTAAATATATACACACATGAATAAATAAACTGATAAAGTGCAAATAAACGGATAATGGGCTATTAATGTTCAGAGTTTTGTCCGAGCCAAGTTTAATAGCCTGATGGCTGTGGGGAAGTAGCTATTCCTGAACCTGGTCTTTGCAATCTTCGGGCTCCTGTACCTTCTACCTGAATGTAGCGGGGAGATGAGTGAGTGGCCAGGATGGTGTGGGTCCTTGATGATACTGCCAGCCTTTTTGAGGCAGCGACTGCGATAGATCCCCTCGATGGTAGGGAGGTCAGAGCCGATGATGGACTGGGCAGTGCTTACAACTTGGTGTAGTCTTTTCTGGTCCAGGGCGCTCAAGTTGCCAAAACAAGCCACGATGCAACCAGTCAGCAAGCTCTCCACTGTATACCTGTAGAAGTTAGAGAGTCCTCCTTGACAAACTGACTCTCCGTAATTTTCTCTGGAAGTAGAGGCGCTGATGTGCTTTCTTTATAATAGCATCAGTGTTCTCGGATATTCCAGTCTTCTCACGCAGACCTTTCACCTCCCTGCTCATCAACTGCAGATGCTGGTTTACATCAAAGATTGGCACAAAATCCTGGAGTAACTGGTAGCATCTCTGGAGAAAAGCAATTGGTGCGTTTTGGGTCGAGACCCTTCTACAGACTCCTACAGATTTTGCAGAACATTGTGTTTACATATCTGTTGTGCTGTGTGTGTGTGTGTGTGTGTATCTATATAGTTTGAGCAGGCTAAGATAGATATATATATATATATATATATATATACACACATACACACACACACACACACGCATATAACACGAGGACCTGTCTGTCCAGTTTGCATGTGGCCTAATTCTAATTAAGAAGCTAGAAGCCACCATCTGGTCTGAATTGAACTGAGGAAAGGCCAACCATTTCTAGTGTTGGAACATTACATAATATCTCAGATTTACTTACAACATTGGAGGTCATTTCAGCGCATTTGAGTCTATGCCAGTTTACAAACTTCATAACAAGAGGAGTTGAGTATGGGAGCAAAGAGGTCCTACTGCAGTTGTACAGGGCCCTAGTGAGACCACGCCTGGAGTATTGTGTGCAGTTTTGGTCTCCAAATTTGAGGAAGGTCATTCTTGCTATTGAGGGAGTGCAGCGTAGGTTCACGAGGTTAATTCCCGGGATGGCGGGACTATCACATGTGGACAGAATGGAGCGGCTGGGCTTGTTTACTCTGGAATTTAGAAGGATGAGAGGGGATCTTATTGAAACATATTGGATATGGGCCAAACACGGGCAGGTGAGACTAGTGTAGCTGGCAGGTGTGGGCAGGTTGGGTCGAAGGCCTGTTTCCACACTGTTTCACTCTATGACTCTATCTATGCTGCCTGGCCCGCTGAGTTACTCCAGCATTTTGTTTCTACCTTCGGTGTAAACCAGCATCTGCAGTTCCTTCCAACACAAAATTAAGTTGTTTTGATCACCATGTTATGGGAAAGATGTTGTCAAGCTAGAAAGGGTGCAGAGAAGATTGATGAGGATGTTACCAGGACTCAAGGGCCTGAGCTGTAGGGACAGGTTGAGCGGGCTAGGACTTTATTCCTTGGAGCGCAGGAGGATGAGGGGTGATCTTACAGAGGTGTATAAGATCATGAGAGGAATAGATCAAGTAAATGCAATATTTGGCCCAGAGTAATCGATAGGAATCAAGGATCAGATGACATAGGTTTAAGGTGAGGGGGGAAAGATTTACCCAAGGACTAACTTTTTTTTACATATAGGGTGCTGGGTATATGGAACAAGCTACCGGAGGAGGCAGTTGAGGCAGGTACTATCGCAATGTTTAAGAAACATGGATAGGATAGGTTAGAGGGATATGGGCCAAACGCAGGCCGGTGGGACGAGTGCAGTTGGGACATCTTCACCTTCAATTTTAGAACGCTTCGTTGTTAACTTTTAAAATGCAGCAGTTACTTTGAACAAGGGGAACAGGGGACGGTATCACAGACTGTGGTGAATTAAACGTGTGGGTTAACTATGGGTTGAGGAATAAATGCGTGACAGGAACCTGGGGCGAAACCCCCATCCATTCCAACCCCCCCCCCCCCCCCCCACCAACCCTCCTCCCCACCAACTCCCCCACTGCACCCCACAACTAGCTTATTTCCAAAACAGTGAGCGTACACGTTTTATATTCACTGAGAGGAGAGACAGGCTTCAGTTGATCTGTGCGTTGGACGGAACTGCAGATGCTGGTTTACACCAAAGATAGACACCACATGCTGAAGTAACGCAATGGGTCATCATCAATGGTCTGCTCAATGATCCATTGTGGGCTCCACCTTTCCTTGATATAAACAATAGACACTAGGTGCAGGAGTAGGCCATTCGGCCCTTCGAGCCAGCGCCGCCATTCAAAGTGACCATGGCTGATCATCCCCAATCAGTACCCCGTTCCTGCCTTCTCCCCATATCCCCTGACTCCGCTATTTTTAAGAGCCCTAGTGATCATCATTGCTGGCTTTGATCTGTCTTTTTGCATGGCTTTCATTCATTTGTTCTATGCATCCTTTCATGTTTCTCAGTTTCCTTCTCACCGGACTCTTAGTCTGAAGAAGGGTCTCGACCCAGAAACCATCACCTATTTCTTTTCTCCGGAGATGCTGCCTGACTCGCTGAGTTACTCCAGCATTTTGTGTCTATCTTTAGTTGATCTATAATGTTTCAGTCAATTGACAGCCTCTCATTCTCCAAAGGTTTGTGCTCAAGTATAGCCTTTTCTTTGGCAGACACGAAACGCTGGAGTAACTCTGCGGGAAAAGCAGCATCTATGGAGAAAAGGAATTGGCGACGTTTCGGGTCGAGACCCTTCTTCAGACTGATGTCAGGGGAGGGGGCAGGACAGAGAAAGAATGTAGTCAGAGGCAGTAAGGCTAGTGGGGGAACTAGGAAGGTGGAGGGGATGGAGAGAGAAAGCAAGGGCTACCCGAAGTTAGAGAAGTCAATGTTCATACCGCTGGGGTGTAAACTACCCAAGCGAAATATGAGGTGCTGCTCCTCCAATTTGCGCTGGGCCTCACTCTGACAATGGAGGTCGCCCAGTACAGATAGGTCAGATTGTGAATGGGAGGGGGAGTTGAAATGCTGGGCCACCAGGAGATCATCTTGGTGAATGCGGACTGAGGCAGAGTCCTTTTCCTTGACTGGTTAGCACACAAACAAAAGCTTTTCACTGTATCTCGGTACACGTGACACTAAACTAAACTAGCTTTCAAACAGTCACAAAATATAGAGAGCAGATATTCTGGCTCAAGTGATGTCAATAGAAGGGTTGCATATTGACCGGGACATTGAGGAGATCACTAATGTTCTTGACGGAAGTAAATATCATGGAAACGTACTTCCAAAACGAGACTGCAAAAGAACTAAGCTGGAAGTTGCTACCTCTGGCAGTGGACAGAGGGAGTTAAATACATGGAAATTTTAAACAGATGACTGTATTGCAGCAGAGCACGTCGTCGTGTGAAAGCCATCGTACTCATGGTATGGCTCACTGCCTGCAATTTAAAAACCACCCAGTGATTCATCCCGAATGAAGTCCCAGCGTATTTCAGGCATTTTAAGTACGGAAATATGACCTCTGCTGTGGTTGTGAAAGTCAATGCTGGCTGAACAATGTGGATTAAATTAGGTTTCTATTGGAAATCGTCAACTGGCTAATCAAAAACATAACTATCCTTCTTACACATAACGTTAAATGTTGTACTGCACGCTTTGGGTCCCCTTATGTTGAAGATGCGATTATTGAAAAATTATTTCCTCAGCAGCTAATTCCAATCTGTTTATTTGCCCCTTGACTTAATTAAAGATATTCGATACTGCCTGCCACTCTTCTTAGATCAATGGAAAAATCAATGGAGTCATTGAGTCCAGACTGGTGTAAGCAAGAAATGCAGTGACATTAGCATTATGCAATATCAACATGTCTGGTTATTTGTTCTTTCCCACGTCAGCTTATTTTGCAACCCCCTGAGATGGCCCTTCAGGTTTCTGACACATTTCCTATTTTAACGTCATCTCACCTGCAAATGCAGGCTGGAACTTGCTATCAAATACATCCAATGACAAATACTTTAGTGCTGTAATCTTTTCATTTGAAGAATTTATTTTCCCAAACGATTGAAATTCTTTGGTTCCCTACACTCAGAGAGTTCTGGATGCCTAGTCAATAAATATATTGTCCAGGTTCAGGAATAGCTACTTCCCCACAGCCATCAGGCTATTAAACTCAACTCATACAAAACTCTGAACATTCATAGCCCATTATCTATTTATTAGCATTTTATCTGTTATTTATTCATGTGTGTATATATTTATATAACGGTATATGGACACACTGATCTGTTCTGTATTATTCATGCCTACTATATTCTGTTGTGCTGAAGCAAAGCAAGAATTTCATTGTCCTATCTGGGACACATGACAATAAACTCTCTTGAATCTTGATATTGAAGACAGAGAGAGATATGGGATAAGAGTTGAGGGATTGAACTCTGGAATTGAAGGATGAAGCCAAGATTGTATCAGCCATTATCTTAGGGAATGGTCTATTTGGTTTGAGGGATTGTCCATGTTTCTTATGATCTCATTAGGCCCTCACTCACCATTGCAAACTCAACTTGCAACATATGTAATGTTGGTTGGTATCACTTTAATTATTGTGGCATGTTCTTAATACTGGAACATACTCTGAGTGTTGTCACCTTATACCAGCACAGAAGCTCCAAGTCTCCGCGAAGAGAGCATTTAAGAAACATTTAGACAGGTACATGGATAAGTCCAGGTTAGAGGGATAGGAGCCAAACGCAGGAAGATGGGACTAGTGTAGATTGGACACTGCGCTCACTCTGCAGCAACCCCGACCTATTAATCAAACCCGCCGACAAGGGAGGTGCCGTGGTCGTCTGGCGTGCTGACCTCTACCGTTCTGAAGCCAGGCGACAACTCTGACACCTCCTTCTACTTATCCATGGACCATGACCCCACAGACGAGCACCAGACCTTAATATCACACACCATTTGATTTTATTACTTCCGACTCTCTGCCCTATAAAGCCTTCAACCTTATCGTTCCCTAGCCCCGCACGGCCCGATTTTATCTTCTCCCCAAAATCCACAAACAGAACTGTCCTGGCAGACCCATTGTTTCTGCTTGTTCATATCCCACCAAATTAATTTCCGCAAACCTCGACTCCATCTTATTCCCCCTGGTCCAATTCCTCCCTACCTATGTCCAAGACATCTCACACGCTCTTCGTCTCTTCAATGACTTCCATTTTCCAGGCCCCCCCTCCCTCATCTTTACCACAGATGTCCAGTCACTCGACACGTCCATCCGTAGCTATGGGCACTCGCATCACTGTTCCAGGAGTACTCTGGCCCTATCTCTGAACTCTACCTCTGCTACATTGACAACTGCATCGGTGCTGCCTCCTGCACCCATGCAGAACTCACTGACTTCATCATCTTCATGACTCATTTCCATCCTGCACTCAATTTCACTTGAACCATCTCCGACATCTCCCTACCATTTCTGGATCTCACCGGCTCCATCACAGGAGACAGACTATTGACCGACATCTATTACAAACCTACTGACTCCCATAGCTATCTAGACTACACTTCTTCCCACCCTGCTTCCTGTAAAGACTCTACCCCCTACTCACAATTCCTCCGTCAACACTGCATCTTCGCCCAGGATGAGGTTTTCCATACTAGATCATCGGAGATGTCCTCATTCGTTACAAAACGGGGGTTCCCCTCCCATTATAGATGAGGCTCTCACTAGGGTCTCCTCGATATCCCACAGCTCCTCACTTGCTCCCCCTCCTCCCATTCGCAACAAGGACAAAGTCCCCCTTGTCCTCACCTTCCACCACATCAGCCATTGCATACAGCATATAATCCTCCAACGCTTTCGCCACCTCCAACTGAATCCCACTACTGGCCATATCTTCCCTTCTCCCCTTTCTGCTTTCCGCAGAGACTGTTCCCTCTGCAACTCCCTGGTCAACTCGCCCCTTCCCACCCAAATCACTCCCTCCCCTGGTACATTCCCCTGCAACCGCCGGAGATGCAACACCTGTCCCTTTACCTCCCCCCTCGACTCCATCCAAGGACCCCAACAATCTTTGCAGGTGAGGCAGAGCTTCACTTTACCTCCTCCAACCTCATCTACTATATCTGCTGTTCAGTGAGGCCCAGCGCAAATTGGAGGAACAGCACCTCATATTTCGCTTGGGTAGCTGACACCCCAGCAGTATGAACATTGACGTCTCTAACTTCAAATAGCCCTTGCTTTCCCTCTCTCTCCATCCCCTCCCCCTCCCCAGTTCACCCACCAGTCTTACTGTCACCGACAACATTCTAACTTTGTCCCGCCCACTCCCCTGACATCAGGCTGAAGAAGGGTCTCGACCCGAAACATCATCCATTCCTTCTCTCCAGAGATGCTGCCTGTCCCGCTGAGTTACTCCAGCATTTTGAGTCCATTGTAGACTGGACATGTTGGCTAGTGTGGGCAAGTTGGGCCGAAGGGCCTGTTTCCACGCTGTCAGACTCCAAGAGAGCCACAATAGGAAATGGCGCTTTGCACAATATCAACCCTTTCATAAGAACACAGAACATAGAACACCGTACAGCACAGGAACAGGCTCGTAGGGTCACAATGTCTGTGCTGAACATTGTCAAGATAAACAAATCTTCTCTGTCTGCCCACGATCCATCCCCATCCATTCCCTGCATATCCAGGTGTCTGTCTAAAAGCCTCTCAAATGCCACCACTACATCTGCCTCCACCACCACTTCTGGTAGCGGGTTTCAGGCACTCACTCACCACCCTCTGTGTAAAAAATACCCATCCCCTTGGTGCTGAGTGGAGTTTTCACCTTCTCCCTGTGACCGCGTGTTTCCTCCGGGTGCACCGGATTCATAAGGTCATAAGGAATAGGAGTGGAATTAGGCCATTCAGCCCATCAAGTCTACTCCGCCATTCAATCATGGCTGATCCATCTTGGTTCTTGGTTTCTTGGTCCTCCAAAAATATTCCAAATGGAATTTAAACTGTAGGTGGAGGCATCCCTCCCTCCTAACCCCATTCTCCTGCCTTCTCCCCATAACCTCTGACACCTGTAACTGATCAAGAATCTATCTATCTCTGCCTTAAAAATATCCGCTGACTTGGTCTCCACAGCCTTTTGTGGCAAAGAATTCCACCACCATCTGACTAAAGAAATTTCTCATCTCATTCAAGATTGTCCTTTAATTCTGTGGGTACGACCACTAATCCTAGACTCTCCCACTAGTGGAAACATCCTCTCCACATCCACTCTGTCCAAGCCCTGTATTCTGTATGTTTCAATGAGGTCCCCCTCATTCTTCTAAACTCCAGCGAGTACAGGCCCAGTGCCGACAAACGCTCATCATAGGTTAACCTACCCATTCCTCCCACATCCCAACGACATGCGGGTTTGTAGGTTAATTGGTCTCTAAAGTGCCCCAAGGGTGTAGGGAATGCATAAGAGGGATAACATAGCCCTTTTGTGAGTGGGTGATGAATGGCTGGCATGTTCTCAATGGGCCAAAAGGACTGCTTCCATGCTGTATCATAAAGGTGAACCAGACCAAACTCTGACCATATAGGCACACACATCAGGAAACCATGCAAAACAACCTCTCTCCTCCTACACTTCACGCTGCCTCGGCACGGCCACCAAGCCAATCAAAGACGAGTCTCTCCCTGGTCACTCCCACTTCTCCCCTCTCCCATCAGGCAAGAGGCACAGAAGTGTGAAAACGGACACCTCCAGATTCAGGGACAGTTTCTTCCCAGCTGTTTTCACGCAACTGAACCGTCCTATCAACAACTAGAGAGCAGTCTTGAACTATTAATACCCTCGTCGGAAACCCTCGGACTACCTTTGATCGGACTTTACTGGCGTTATCTTGCACTAAACGTTACTCCCTTCATCCTGCATCTGTACACTGCGGACACCTTCATTGTAAACATGCACTCTTTCCACTGACTGGATAGCACGCAACAAAAAGCACTGCACTGTACCTTGGCACACCTGACAATAAACAACACCAAATACTGAGCTGGCACTTGGCAGAAGAGGAAATGGCAGAATATTGTAACAAACTATCCAGTTCACCAATGTCCTTCCAAAATGAAAAAAAACCCAACAAGACTCACCCTGCCTGGCCAGTGGAAGTCCAGGCTCCTTGTAAAGTTATTCAATATTAATTACCCTCTGACGTAGCCTAGTAAACCACTCGAGGGCAATTAGGGAAGAGCAATAAATGCTGGTCCAGCCAGCATCCATCGTGAGCCTAGGTTATACGTGGGGCAAGAGGATATTACTCGAACTCACACAAGGCAAGGAACCTCGTGAGGCAGTGTACTGAGGGAAGGACTGGGAGAATACCAGAGAAGGATATTTGCCAGTGAATGTTCACACTCCCCAATTAATAAAATTCCATGAGATGCAATCAGTGCCAGAAGCCTGATTGTTCAGATACTGGATCGAAGCACTGTTCATTGTTTGACGGGGGGGGGGGGGGGGGGGGAATGACTCAAACTGTGGACAATCCTGATGCCAGCGAGTCACACCACAAATCACCAGCGATGAAATAGCCTTTCATCGGGATTGATCTCAATGGTTTTATTACCTCCTGGGATAGAGTATGGGGGGAGCAGACTGCTCAGTTTGACCTGCTCTTGTGAGGTGGGGGGGGGTCAAATGCTTGTCCAGGGTGGGTCAATCTTTCTTCCACTTGGCCAACAAAACACAACAATACAGAGGCAAGTGGTCAAGCAATAGGCCGCTCTCCAAAAGACGTGACTGAAACCACCCTCCTTAGTTTCCCCACTCAATCTAATCTGTTCTCTGGGTCTGGAATATACCATGCTAGAGTGTTTTATGTTCATATGTCCAAGACAGAACAATGAAATTCTCACTTGCAGCAGCACAACACAACATGTAAATGTAGTACTCTGTAAACAATATAATAAATGAGAAAAAAAAGTTCAGTAAAAATACATATATATACACGCAAAACATACATGTAACACGACTGGCATGTGACATATAATTTCAGTTTGTGCGTTGTTGTTGGGCAGTGCTGCATAATGACACAGCTTACAACCCACGGTATGAATATTGATTTCTCTAACTTCAACTAACCCTTGCCTCCCCTCTCTCTCCGACCCTCCCCGACCCTAGTCGTTGTACTAGTTCCACTGTCGTCCCGGTGAATTTCACTGTCTGTATAACTCATTTTCACCGAGCCCACACCCAACAATGGTTGCTTTCCTTCATCAAAGGGCGGTGGAGGCCGGTTCTCTGGATACTTTCAAGAGAGAGCTAGATAGGGCTCTTAAAGATAGCAGAGTCAGGGGATATGGGGAGAAGGCAGGAATGGGGTACTGATTGGGGATGATCAGCTATGATCACTTTGAATGGCAGTGCTGGCTTGAAGGGCCGAATGGCCTATTCCTGCACCTATTGTCTATTGTCTATCATTGTTACTTTTTTGCATATCTTTCATTCATTTATTCTATGTCTCTCTGCATCACCATCTCTCAACATGCACGCTGGCACAGCGGTAGAGTTGCTGCCTTACAGCAAATGTAGCGCCAGAAATCCGAGCTTGATCCCGACTGTGGGTGCTGTCTGTATGGAGTTTGTATGTTCTCCTCGTGACATGCATGGGGTTCCTCCCACACTCCAAAGGCCTACAGGCTTGTAAGTTAATTGACTTGGTATAAATGTAAATTGTCCCTAGTGGATGCAGGATAATGTTGATCCACGATAATGGGGATCGCTGCTCGGCACGGACCCGGTGGGCCGAAGGGCCTGTTTCCGCGCTGTATCTGGAAAACTAAAATCTATATCTCTCGTGTCCTTTTCCCCTGACTCTCAGTCCGAAGAAGGATCTTGACCCGAAACTTCACCTATTCCTTTTCTCCAGAGATGCTGCCAGACCCGCTGTGTTACTCCAGCACTTTGCATCTTTCAATAGTTATTCTAAGCTCCTTTGATCTAGTACTTAGGGTATGTCAAGTGGAAGTTTGAAAATGTTACTTTAAATAGTCAAAAAGAACTTAGTTGACGTTCAGGTTGCTCCAATATAAATGTCGAAGACTTACAGAGGGGAAAATACTTTCAAATTCAACTTACATTTATCAAGTTTTATTTCAGTCCATTTCTTTTGAGTTATTAACTTATGATATACAGGGCACCTGGTTTTTAATGCAGGGTTTTATGTAGATCAGGCATAAATTTGAGAGTGTGGGAAAGAACTGCAGATGCGGGTTTAAACTGAAGATGATGCAAAATGCTGGAGTAACTCAGCAGGACAGGCAGCGTCTCTGGAGAGAAGGAATGGGTGACGTTTCGGGTCGAGACCTTCTATTTTGAAAATAGGAGCTCATAAATTAAACTTCAGTAATAACTAGACAAGCACTTAATTCTAAAAACGTGCAGATCAAGTGCACTGTACTTATGTCAATTAATTGCACTGGATGGAGGCACAAGGAACTGCAGGTGCTAGTTTACAGGAAAAAAACACAAAGTTATGGAGTAACACATCAGGTCAGGCAGCATCTTGGAATTTGAGGAAGGGTCGTGACCCGAAATTGGTCCATGTTCTCTCCAGATGTTATTCTCCATGGATGTTGTCGACTTTCTCCATAGATGCTACCCGACCCACTGGGTTACTCCTGTGTTCTTCGTTGCACTGGGTGCTTTATTTCAACTCTAGCTTCACCCCACAAATTACTGTCTGTGTGGAGTTTGCACACTCTCTCTGTGGCCATCTAGGGGGATTGATTAGCAGATGCGTGAACAAAGGCCAGAGATGAAAATGAGACAAATTAGTGTTGGATAAGGAGAGGAAAGGAGTAAAATATGGTAATAGACCTGTTGCTGGTAGCCCTCAGCCTGAGTGTGGGTCCGAGGTGAGGTTGCTCAGGATCAACCCCGGGTCTCTGGTGCTGTAAGGCCGCAACGTTACCGCTGCGCCACTGGTGAAGGCCATTGATTCGGTGAAAGACGCTCTTTGGTCAGCCCGAACTTTGTTGGCCTCCCTGCAGAGCAAGACGTCCATCGGGGAATGGCCAACTGGCCCGCTGCAGACTGCAGGAGTACGTGCTGAGGGACGCACTGAGGCTCGGTGCAGCCAACACCAAGGCTCTGTGGGGGACGACCACAGTCTGGGGTCCTTCCACTGCTGGACATTGGAGGGGCGGGCAGGGTGTGGTGGAGACGCCCCTCAAAATAAGGGAAGGAATTTCACACTAGAGGGCCACATGAGTGACAAATTGTGTAAACAGTATTAAATGTATGTATAGCCTCCGAGAATGTTGGACACATTTTTTTTGCACGGTTCCTGTTTTGTACATTTCCTTTACTTGAATAAAGTTTATTTTGATATTTTGCAAAAAGATGCCCAATAATGTGCAAGGCACCTCCCAGCACCAGTTGTCTAACATCAGCAGTGAGATCTTCCTGATGGGTCAGGGATCCCATTGTTAAGTTTTTGTAAATGATTGCAGGATGTACTATCTACACAGAACAACACCGAGCACAAATATTAGACTTTTCAAGTAGTTTTTGTTGGTCCAGATAAATTCACCAGTACATGGTTTTCCTGCCAGTTAGTGAGCACTTCCTTAAGGAAATCCAGGAGATTCCTTTGTAAAAACAAACTCGAGGCTCGCGGCCAAGACATTGGATTCCTTTAAATGGAAGCTCCTGGAATTAATGTTGGATCAGTCATGAACTGCCAGAAGTTCCGGATTCAAGGGCCTGTCCCACTTGGCCGTCATTTGCGTGTCACGCGGATGGCGCGCAAAGATTTTGTCCATCCCAAAATCCTGCGACGCCGCGTGTGGCCGTGTGTCACTGCCTATGTCACCACGCACCATGCAAGCGTCATGTGCATGTATTGACTCGTGCGTCGTGACGCGTAAATTATGCCGCGTAAATTACACGCAAATGACTGCCAAGTGGGACAGGCCCTTCAGGTACAGCTTCTTCCCAGCTGTTACCGGGTAACTGAACCATGCTATCGCCAACTGGAGAGCGGTCCTGACTTACCATCTACCTCATTGGACACACTCGGACTATCTTTAAACAGACTTTACTGGACTTTATTTTGCACTAAAAGTTCTTCCCTTTATCTTGTATTTGTGCACGGTGTACGGCTTCATTGTAAACATGCAGTTTTTCTGCTGACAGGTTAGCACACAACAAAAAGCTTTTCACTGTACCTCGGTACACGTGACAATAAACGGAACTAAAGTGTAATAATCTGAAATGAACGAGGTAATTATAAATGGACCAAGTTAATTAATTGCAATCTCACTGGCTCGTGAATCAAAAGCTGGGACAATTAGACAATAAGACCACGCATTTCTAGCTGTTTCATGGCAGAGCAGTTGTCCTTCAGCTTGTGGCACAGACCCGCAGATGGCAGAGCTGCTGCCTTACAGCGCTGGACACCCGGGTTCCATCTTTACCTCGGGTGCTGTCTGTGTGGAATATGCACGTTTTCCGTAAGATTATAAGACATTTCTCCATCGGGTGGCGCCAGCAATGGCTGCTTCACCAAGAGTCTGTCTGTCCCTTTCTTCTCCGCTGTTTTGTCAGTATGTGTTAAATGTGTGTTTTTAGAGTTCTTTACCTTGTTTTATGTGGGGGATGGGGGGAGGGGGATTGGGGGTAACTTTTTCTCATGTCATACCTCGAAGGAGATGCAATTTGTTTTCCGCATTGTATCTCCGTCCGCACTGCGGCCTAACAACGAGGAGTTTGACATCGCGGAGCCCGCGATCCCTTTGCCAGGCATTGGCTTCTGAGCTCTACCGCGTGTGCCTGCGGACTTTGACATCGTGGAGCCTGCCGTCTCTGGTCAGAGACCGACGTCGGGAACTAAATGTCGCAGAAGCTTCGACTGCCCTGACGGGGGGAGCTTTGACCGCCGGCTGCGGGAGCTTCAATCGCCCCGTCGGATGGTTCGACTGCTCCACCGCAGGTGAAAAATGAGGGAAGAAGATTAGACTTTATTGCCTTCCATCCCAGTGAGGAATGTGGGGAATCCGCTGTGGTGGATGTTTATGTTGACTTTTATGTAGCTGTGTGTCTTGTTGCTTCTTTAGTATGGCTGTATGGTCATTCGCATATCACTGTACCCAAAACGTCACTCATTCCTTTTCTCGATTCTTTGATGACATCACCGGCATGGTGGCGCAACTGTAGAGTCATTGCCTTACAGCGCTTGCGGCGTCAGAGGCCCCGGTTCGATCCTGACTACAGGAGCTGACTGTACGGAGTTGTACGTTCTCCCCGTGACCGTGTGGGTTCTCTCCGAGATCTACAGTATCCTCCCACACTCCAAAGACGTACAGGTATGTAGGTAAGCTGGCCTGGTATATAGTGTGTGCCGGGTAGTGTTAGTGTATGGGGATCGCTGGTCGGTGCGGACTCGGTGGGCCAAAAGGCCTGTTTCCTCGCTGTATCTCTAAACTAATCATCTCTAGATATCTTCACTAGCTGGCAAATGAGTACCCATGATGGGACAGTGGAAATGTAACCCCTCAGGTTCCTATTAAATCTTTGCCCCCCGCACCTTAAACCGATGCCCTCTGGGTCGCGATTCCCCTACTCTGGGCAAGAGACTGCGATCTATTCCTTTCTTCATTATGTACTGTGGTTTTTGTAGTGTCAGAGTGTAGTTTATTTAGAATAGTTGATAAATTGGACTGTATTATTTGTTGTTTTTGTTGCGCTCACTGCCTGTCAAGCTGCCGGAAGGAAGTATTTCATTGTTCCCGTTCATATCGAGTGCATTTGACAAATAAACAGGCCTGACTGCGAGTGAGCCTCTGTCTTGTTGGAGAAGCTGCCAAGCATTCAACTGTGCAACGGGAACCGTTCTGTGGGTCACTCTAGATCTTCAGACCTCATGACACAGGAGGCTATTCCGCCCATCAAGTCCATGCTGGCTCTCTTTCTTATTAACATATACAGTAGGACACTCAGCAACAGTCTGCATCAAATCATAATCATTTCTTCGCTGAACAAAATGAGAGTGGGTGGATTCGACTTTAGAGATACAGCGCGGAAACAGGCCCATTGGCCCACTGAGTCTGCGCTGACCAGCAACCGCCCCGTACACCAACACTATCCTACACACTTGGGTCAATAACCAAGGCCAATTACTCTACAAATCTGCACGTCTTTAGTGTGTCTGGAGTGTGGGAGGAAACTGGAGCACCCGGAGAAAACCAACGCGGTCACAGGGAGAACCTGCAAACACCATACAGACAGCACCTGTAGTTAGGGTGGAATCCGGGTCTCTGGTGCTGTAAGGCAGCAACTCTACCGCTGCGCCACCGTGCCACCCTATTCTCTATGTGTTTACAGGACTGTTGTGCAGCTGCAAGCACGGATTTCGTAGTTCCGTTGTCAGTACACGTGCCAACTGAACACTCTTGACTCTTGAATTCCCAAGAAAGACACAAAGTGCTAGAGTCACTTAACGGGCCAGGCAGCATTCCCGGAGAACATGGATATGCTACGTTTCGGGTCGGGGACCTTGCTTCAGACTGACTGCAGGGGGAGGGGAAAGAAAGCTGGAAGAGAGGTGGGGCAGGACAGAGGATGGCAAGTAATAGGCTAGCACAGGCGAGGGGCCTATTACTAGGGATAGATGTAGAGAGGTGGAGGTGGAGAGAGAGAGGGAGACAGAGATAGAGATAGAGATCAGAGACGGTTTCAACAGGATGGTGCCTGAGAAGACAGGTTCAGTTATGAGGAGAGGCTGCATAGGTTGTGTTTGATTTCCTTGGAGAAGACTTAGGGAGGACCTGATTGCACAACATTATAAGGGGGGTAGATCGCGTAGAGGTGTTTATGACCAGAGGTCATTAGTTCAAGCTCAGGAGTACGAAGTTTAGAGGGGAGTGAGGAACAGTTTTATTTCATCGAGGGCGAGAGGAACTTGGAACGCTCTGCCTGAGAACACAATGGATGACAGAGACATTGGCTACATTGGATGGAAAGAATGTGTAGGAGGAACTGCAGATGTTGGTTTATCCTGTAGTCACAAATTGCTGGAGAAACTCAGCAGGTCAGGCAGCATCTCCGGAGAAAATGGATGGGTGATGTCTGAAGAAGGGTCTCGACCCGAAACGTTTCCAATTCCTTTTCTCCCAAGATGCTGTCTGACCCGGCTACTCCAGCTTTTTGTGTCCATCTTCAGTTTAAACCAGAATCTGCAGCTTTTTACTATACATTTCGAGAAGAATCTGGATAAAACCTTAAACTAACATGACATGAAGGCCACAGATCAAGTGCTGGTAACTGGGATTAAAATAGATAGGTACTTGACATAGAAACAAGGAACTGCAAATGCTGGTTCACTCTGGCACTTTGGGTCCTTTTGTGTAACTCAGCGGGTTAGGCAGCATCCCTGGAGAACATGGATAGGTGAAGTTTCGAACCAGGACCCTTCTTCAGTCTGAAGGTCTTCAATTAACGTAACATTTTCATCAAGAAGACTGAAGACAGGCTGAAGAAGGGCGACAACCCAAAACGCCAGTCTGAAGTAGGGTCAAAGTCTGCTGTCTCTGGTCAGCAAGCAGAAGGTCTTCAGCAGTCTGAAGAAGGGTCCCGATCCAATACGGTATGGACTCAGTGGGCTGTTCTGTGCATACTGTACTGCCCGGGGTGATTATACTTATGTACAGGGATGGTTTAGGTGATCTGTATGCAAAAAATATATTTCACTGTACTGAACCAACATGTCCCATCTGCACTAGTCCCATCTGCCTGCATTTGGCCCATGTCCCTCTAAACCTGTCCTATCCATGTACCTGTCTAAATGTTTCTTAAACATTGTGATAGTACCTGCCTCAACTAGTGTCTCTGGAGGCTCGTTCCATACACCCACAACGTGTAATTCTCAGGTGGTCTTCTGCCTGTTAAATCTAGTGAACGGTGCAAAGCTGAAGGCACGCTGGTGCTCCCGCAGTTTATCCATCGTTATCTATCACGTGCAAAGAAAGCCCTCGGAAATGAACCCTTAACTCTGGAAGTATTTTCAGCCACACCATTCAGCGACTGTGTCAATCACACAAGCAGAATAACATCTTTGTAGAGAGTGCAAAACACAGTTTGCATCACAAAAGCAGATTCCCCAATGGCAACCAATAATTCAACTGCTGCGCCTCACGTTGGTGGTTTCACAATAGGCGATAATCAATCTATCTTCAGAGCAAATTCCTCTTTACTGTGGAGATGTTTCCTTAGTTTTGTGATAAGTGAGTGTGCACCAGGATGACAGAGCCTGCTGCACGGCTCAATCTGCGGAACTATGCTGTGTTTGTGGAGGAAGGAACTGCAGATGCTGGTTTAAACTGAAGATGGACACAAAAAGCCGGAGTAACTCAGCGGGTCAGACATCATCTCTGGAGAAAAGCCATAGTCTACTTTTAATGCCTGGACCTAGCCTTGGCTTCTTGCTTCTTGCCATTCACACTAAGGGCCATCCCTCCCCCACACTGCTCTACAAAACAGAAAACACATTGCAGCTCAACGCAAGACATAGAGGCGGAACTGTGTCGCAGCGGTAGAGTTGCTGCCTTACAGTACCAGAGACCCGGGTTCGATCCTGACTACGGGTGCTGTTTGTACGGAGTTTGTACGTTCTCCCCATGACCACACTGGTTTTCTCCGGGTGCTCCGGTTTCCACCCACATTCCAAAGACATGCAGGTTTGTAGGTTAATTGACTTTGGTAAAATTGCAAACAAAATTGTCCCCAGTGTGTAGGATAGTACTAGTGTACGGGGTGGTCGCTGGTCAGTGATGGGCCAAAAGGCCTGATTCCACACCGTATCTCTAAAGACTACGGTAAAAACACAAAGCACTGGAAATTCCCCATGCGTTTGACTACTAGAGAGACATTTCAGGAACATTGCGACGCTGCCCGACAATGGGCCTTTGTGGCCACCTGCGCATAAACCAACTTGGACATTCAAAATGGCGCCAAAACCTGGCCACTTGTTAATAGTTTCAGTTTCGTTTATCATCGTCGCGTGCAACGAGGTACAGTGAAAAGCGTCTGTTGCGTGCTATCCAGTCAGCAGGTGAAGACAATACATGATTACAATCGAGCCATTTACAGTGTACAGATACATGAGAAGGCAATAGCGTTTAGTGCAAGGTAAAGCCAGCAACGTCCGATTAAGAATACCTTGATCGAGGATCACCAAGGAGGTAGATAGCAGTTCAGCACTGCTTTATGCAGTCTCAAACTGTATCCCGTCTCAATGGGCCATTTCTACACACTATGTACTTAATCTAAGGTTATGCTTGTGTATGATAATACTTTACTGAACTGTGTGCAAAAAAAATTAATTCACTGTACATGTGACAATAAAGGCCATTGAAAAATAAAACATTGAAACCCAAGGTGCCTCAAAGAGTTTTACAACTAATAAATTAATTTGTTTAAAGCACAGTATTTGTTGTAGAAAGTAAGGGAAAGAATGCAAAAAATGGATGACACATTTGATCATTTTTAATACCAAATATATACTGCTAACACTCCATCAGCTGGAAATCGGACTCACAGCAAACTGTCAATTGTAGTTAATATTTGCCCCAGAGGACAGTCTATTTAAAGAACAAAGGAAACAGAAGTTACAGCAAATGTTTCTCACACACTGCCGGTGATATTTGTCCAAACAAATGCAACATGGAGGGAGATTGCTAATAGGTTCCGAGTCATAGAATCACAGAGCATGGAGATAGGCCCTTCGGCCCACTGAATCTATACCGACCATCAACTAGCCATTTCCACAATTTTTGTTTGATTGTAAGATATAGCATGGAAATAGGCCCTTCGGCCCTTAGCTCCACACAGACCATTGGTACTAGACCAAAGTTATTCCACATTCATATCCAGTCCCGACACCCTAGGAGGCAATTTACAGGGGGCCAATTAACATACAAACTCGCACGTCTTTGGGATGTGGAAAGAAGCCGGAGGACCCGGTGGAAACCCACGCAGTCACAGAGAGAATGTGCAAACTCCACATGCACAGCACCCAAGGTCAGGATCGAACCCGGGTCTCCGGCGCTGTGTGCCAGCGGCTCTACCCGCTGCGCCACTGTCTTCCCCAGATTACAACAGAGTTCGGTTCCTGTGAATTGTTCGCAACCCGGACAGTTTGCAAGTCGGAAATGAGACGACGAATCAAGTTGCCGGGCAGCAGAAGATGCCCACAACACTGCAGCAGCCAATAAACCCCTCTCGGCAGATTCACAAGCGTTTGCTTGTATCCACGGGTTGATGAAATAAATCAGCTATTCGTAATCTGCAGACAACCTGGAACCCCATGAAAGTCTCCCCACCACGTCCTCCGATTTTACTATTTATGACCAGCGATTAATGGCGGCCAATTAAGCTACCAACATAAAAATCAACCTCGGCATTGCCAATCATCCTCAGCCATTGGCAATGGTGTTAACGGCAAGCTGGACTGGCAGGGGACCATTGTGGGCTCCACGTTTCCTGGGTCATCAGTGCCGGCTCTGATTTGTTATGGACCTTTTCATACCTCTAGTTTCCATCTGCCCTGGCTCTGTCTGAAGATGGTTCAAGACGTCACCTATCCTGTTCTGCCTGACCTGCTGAGTTACTCCAGCATTTCGTGTCTTTCTTAATTGGCGCAGGGGATCTGTTTTAATTTGCATGCAGGAGAGAGAGCGTCCTTGGACAGCTCGGCATTATTTCCCTTCCCTTGCAGTTCCCGAACTAAATCACGATGTTGGGGGAGTCCAGAACCAGGGGGCACGGTTTCAGAATAAGGGGTAAGGCGTTTAGAACGGAGACGAGGAAACACTTTTTCTCACAGAGAGTGGTGAGTCTGTGGAATTCTCTGCCTCAGAGGGCGGTGGAGGCCGGTTCTCTGGATGCTTTCAAGAGAGAGCTTGATAGGGCTATTAAAGATAGCAGAGTCAGGGGATATAGAGAGAAGGCAGGAATGGGGTACTGATTGTGGACGATCAGCTATGATCACATAGAATAGCGGCGCTGGCTCGAAGGGCCGAATGGCCTACTCCTGCGCCTATTGTCTATTGTCTACGCTACTTTATACAGGAGTTAAGCATCAGTTGGAGCACCACAGTGGCACAGCAGTAAAGTTGCTGCCTTCCAGCGCCAGAGACGCGGGTTCGATCCTGACCTCGGGTGCTGTCTGTACGTAGTTTGTACGTTCTCCCTGTGACAACATGCGTTTTGTCCAAGTGTTCTGGTTACCTTCCACATGCCAAAGGTGTGCAGGTTTATAGTTTAATTGGCTTTGACTATCCGGCAATTGTAAAACTGTCCCTAGTGTGTAGGATAGTGCGAGTGTACGGGGTGATCACTGGACTAACCTAAATCAAATCGACCCCACCAACCAATAAGTGGGGACGTAAAACAAGCACTCCGGACTCTGAATGAGGCAAATGAAAAACGTGTGCAAGATACTGAGCTAAGATGCCAAAGCTGAACTGACGGAGGAAAATACTAGTTGAGTTATGGTGGCAGAACAGACAAAAAGACATGTACGAACGAGTTCTAAACTCCCTCACACAAAGAGGCTTTGGTCTCACGGGTGAGGCAATAGGGGCAAATGCTGTGGAATGCTTCAAGCAGCAGCTTCGACGCTGCTCTGATGACGGGAGTGTGCGAGGTGTGTCAGGAGGTGTGCGAGGAGGTCAAGTGTCACTCCTCACTTCTCTTCAGCCCGGCGACCTGTCTGAAAGAACTGCCAAACGGAAAGAATAATAAGGCATTTGTTTTTGTTAAGGCAGGGCGTCCGCTCAGTACTTCAGAAGAGGCAGTGAACACTTTAAATGTGGACGCAAAGTGCTGGAGTAACTCAGCGGGTCAGGCAGCATCTCTGAACTGTAAATGTGTTCTATTCTCCCAATTCCTCTCTCAACTCCACTCACGAAGCAGTCCCTGTTTGCACCGAGGACTTTAGGGGTAGTTGCACAAATATTGTGGTGAATTATTAACCGATTATTCATTTTTATTTTTTATTGATTAGGTTTATTATTATCACGCCACGTTAGGAGCAGCATGGTAGCGGTTAGAATGCAAACAAAGCGGTTCACTGTACCTTAGTAGTTTACTTCAGAGATACAGCGCAGAAACTGGCTCTTTGGCTAGTCCATGCCAACCAACAGTCACCCATACACTGGTTCTATCCTACACACTAGGGACAATTTACAGAAACCAATGAACCTACAAACCTGCATATCCTTGGAGAGTGGGAGGAACAGAGCACCCGGAGAAAACCCACATGGTCACAGGGAGAACGTGAAAACTCCACACAGACAGCACCAGTAGTTAGGATCAAACCCAGTTCTCTGGTGATGTGAGGCAGCAACCCTACCGCTGCACCGTCATTATTATCTAGGCGTATGGAGCTCACAGGCCTGTTAGGCTGCTGCAAGTAAGAATTCCATTGTTCCATTTGTGGTACAAATGACAATGAAACACTCCTGACCTTCTGCACCACTGCTTTCTCCTCAAACCTCATCATGATTTGAGTTCTTGGCTGCTGCAGCACCATTTCCCACATTTCTCACTCACATACATTTTCTCTCGAGGATGTTTCAGGACTCGAGGGACTTGAGCTATATGGGCCGAGATTGAGCACCCTGGGACTCTATTCCTTGGAGCACAGGGAAGACGAGCAGTGATCTTATATAGGTGTACAAAATAATGAGAGGAATAGATCGGCACGGTCTCTTGCCCAGTGAAGGGGAATTGAGAACCAGAGGTCAAGTTTACGGTGAGGGCGGAAAGATTTAATAAGAATCTGAGGGGTTACTTTTTCACACAAAGGGTGGTGGTGGGTGTCTGGAACGAGCTGCCGGGGGAAGTAGATGTGGGAGGTACAATCGCAATGTTTTAAAAATGTTTAGACAGTTATATGGATAGGACAGGTTTAGTGGGATATGGGACAAACGCAGGCAAGTGGGATATGGGACAAACGCAGGCAGGTGGGACTAGTAATAGATGGGGCATGATAGTCGACGTGGGCAAGTTGGGCGTGAGAAGCCTGCTTCTGTGCTGTATGGCTCGATGACTCTGCTGCCAAGGATCATTTTCCAAGTTTAGTCTCTCACCACTCTCTACATTTGAGGGATACCTCTCCACCATTTTGGCCTGCAGTGCAACGCCATCAACAACCACATCTGAGACATTGCTCAATCACCCACAACAGCCACCCTCCTCCCCACAGCACCGTGCTGTGTAGATTCACATAGAGTCATAAATTCAGTGTGGAAACAGGCCCTTCGGCCCAACTCGCCCGCACCGGCTAACAATGTCCGAGCCACCCTAGTCCCACCTTGCCTGCGCTTTGTCCAAACCTGTCCTGTCCATGTACCTGTCCAACTGTTTCTCAAACAATGGGATAGTCCCAGCCTCAACTACCTCCTTTGGCAGCTTGTTCCACCACCCTCTGTGTGAAAAAGTTACCCCTCGGATTCCTTTTAAATCTTTCCCCCTTCATCTTGAACCTGTGTCCTCTGGTCCTCGATTCCTCTGGGTATAAGACCTTGTGCACCTACCCGATCTAGTCCTCTCATGATTTTGTACACCTCTATAATATCTCCCCTCATCCTCCTACGCTCCATGGAATAGAGTCCCAGCCTACTCAACCTCTCCCTACAGCTCACACCCTCTAGCCCTGGAGGGGAAACACTTGCACTTTGACCTCCTCCCCTTCTACCCATAATGTTTGGGGTGTGACATGTTCGTGCAAGCAGCAATATTACGACTAATTTTGCAATAGAGTAGGAGACATACACCATGGAAACAGTGTTGTTTGGGAGGGTGGGAGGTGTGAGCGGTACCGGGGGGGGGGGGGGGGGGGGGGTAATCTGGGACCACCGCCGTGTCTCACCTATCACACCATCTGCACGGGAATGTGAATGCGGGTGAAGCAGCATCTATAGAGCGGTAGACAAAAATGCTGGAGAAATGCTTGAGTGTGAAGAAGGGTCAAACTCAGACATAGATGCTGCCTCACCCGCTGAGTTTCTCCGGCATTATTGTCTGCATTGCCATTTTAAATAGGGTGCGATGGGCTTAAGCCAATCAAATTGCTCGTTTTTTATGGGGAACCCGCCAACAAAATAACTATTCCCATTGGTGAGTGTGGAGGAGTGTGACTTTATTTATTTATTCATGTATTGTTTAAAATATTTTTATGAGCGTGAGAACTTCTGTCATCAGCGTGAGAGCATGAGAATTTCCTCAAATGTGTTAGTCTCACGCATTGAGCGTGAGAGTTGGCAGCCCTGGGATTGAACCTGGGTCTCTAGACTCTGTGATGTTGATGGGGGAGGGGGAAATAAGGACTTTGGGGTAATCCCATGCTCTTGCTAAAAATAGTGCAAAGGATCTTAATCAGCAATCTGAAGGAGCAGAAGAGGCACATCGTTAACTGCAAATGCTAGAATCCTGAGCAAATAAAAAATGCTGGAGAAACACAGCTTGTCGGGCAGCATCTGTGGAGGGAATGGACAGGTGATATTTATGGTGGGCTTGTCCTGTCCCGTCCTTTAGAGATACATCTTGGAAACAGGCCTTTCGGCTTCAGATGAATGGGCAAAGGCCAGAAATGAAAATGAGACAAAATGGTGTCAGATAAGGACAGAAAGGGAGTGAAATGTAATGTTAGTCTTGTTGCTGGTACCTCTCAGCCCGTCAGATGTGGTGGATCCTAGATGAGTGTAACATTGAAGTTGACCTATGTTGCAATGCTAAGACTGTTGCAGGTGCTGTCTATTGGACGTGGTGTTAAATAAGGACCCTCCCCTCCAATAAACACAGTGCGATGGAAACTCAGTGGGTCAGGCAGTCTCGGTTGGACGAATTGTTAGATGACATTTGGGATCGGGACCTTCCTGCAGACTGGTGGGTTTACATGGAAGAGAAACATGGAAGAGAAAGGGCGCCACAGCAACGCAGAGCGGTACAACTAGCAGAGCTGCAGCCGCTCGGCACTAGAGACCCGACCTCGGGTGCTATCTGTGTGGTTTGTATGTTCTCTCTGTGACCACAAAGGTTTCCTCCAGGTGCTTCCCAAAGACGTGCAGGTTCATTGGCCTCTGAAGTTGCCCCTGGTGTGTGGGGAGTGGATGGGAAAGTGGGCTGACATGGAACTAGTGCAAACGGGTGATTGTTGGTCAGCGTCACCATTTTGTGTCCATCCACCTATTGTTTGCCAGGCAATGCTTAATTAAGGAGCTGTGAAAAATCAAAAGGGAAGGGTGCTCGCTCAGGCCAAGGATTGCGTTTCGAGATTAGTTATTCGTTCAATAAGGTTCTGTCTAAGATGTCGTACTTAATTTTCTGTGCCATTCTTGTAGAAACTCCTTTGTTACAGTCAGCCCGGAGGTAACAGAAGCAAAGGAACAATTAAACGGAGCGAAAGATACAAGAAACTGCAGGTGCTGGAATCTTGAGTAAAACACCAAGTTGATCGGCAGATGAGTGGACAGATGCCAGAGATGAAAAATAGATTAAATAGTGTCAGATAAGGTGAGAAAAGAAGTGAAATTTAATATTAGTGGCGTTGCTGGTTTTGAAGTTTAAACTTTGGAATCTTAAAACCACTATAATGAATGATAAACCCCTTTCAGGCCCGTGTTTTATCCTCAAACGGAGCAGATCTCATCTCAGAAGGGTGAATGTTGAGCAGCCACAACTTGCAACCACATCTCCACTGCGAGAGGCACATATTGTACGTCGGTTTATTAATTCGCATCATCTGTCCGCTGTCAACTAGCTGCTTGGCAACAAAAGGCCTGTGTGCATCGTGGGGAGAGAGCTTCTTTTGCGACTGACTGCACGTTATTCATCGCCCTGCATTTTATCGCCACGGCAGTGCAATGCCTGGAGACAGCAAGCTCGGAGCCGAGGTAAGTCGGGACCCCTGGTGCCTGCAGCGACTTTGTGCCACAGTCGTGTTGCTGTGTCTCACTTAAAGAATCATGCAGCCCACCGAGTCCGCCCCAGCACTCACCATTCCCACTGACTCTCCCGTCTTGGGCCTCCTCCACGGAGGCCACACGCAAATTGGAGGACCAGCGTCTCACATTTTGCTTGGACAGCTTACAACTCAGCGAACGCTGATTTCTCTAACTTCAAGTAACTCCTGCATTCCCCTCTCTATCTACCACCCTCCATCTCTATCCCCCACCCTTGTCGTCCTACCAGTTCCACAGTTGGCATCCTTGTATCCATCTTGTTATCACACCTTCCCCAGCTAACAATGGGCCAATATGGGCTCCACCCTTCCAAGAGGTTCATCTGTTGCCCACCCTGATTTGTTTTGGCTTTCTCTCACCTCCAGTTTATGCTGCCCCCTCCACCATCCCCACCTCGACTCTCAGTCTGAAAAAGGATTCTGACTGGAAACATCACCCATCCTTTATCTCCAGGGAAGTTGCCTGACCCGCTGAGTTACTCCACCATTCTGTGTCTAATCTTATTTTATTCTCTCTCCATTGCCATCAACTCACACCACGTTATCATCTACACACACACGAGGGGCATTTTACAATGAACCTACCGTATTTTGGGGGATGTGGGAAGAAGCGCACAAGGTCTCAGAGGGGAAAATGTTCACGCTGTGAAAGCCAGCAGGAGGTGATGACTGAACATAGAACATTGAACTGTACGGACTCAAGGTGCTGGAGTAACTCAGCGGGTCAGGCAACATCTCTGGAGAACATGGAGAGGTGATGATTCAGATCGGAAACTTTCTTCAGACTGATACAAAGAACTGTAGATCCTGTTTGATAGGTGACGTGTCAGGTCAGGACCCTTCTTCAGACTTGACCCAAAACATCGCCTATCCATGTTCTCCAGAGATGTTGCCTGACCCGCTGAGTTACTTCACCACTTTGTGTCTTATCTTTGTTCCTTGTTTCCACAGCTTGTCTATTACGATCTGGTTACCAAGTGTGACTGATGACTGGGAGACACGAGGAACTGCAGATGCTGCAATCTTGAGCAAAACCCAAAATGCTGGAGCAACTCAACGGGTCAGGCAGCATCTCCAGAGAACATGGATAGGTTTCGTTCAGTTTAGAGATACCGCGTGGAAACAGGCCCTTCAGTCTGCTGAATCCGTGCCAACCAGTGATCACCCCATATACTAGCACTATCCTACACACTAGGGACAAAAAGCCAACTAACCAACAAGCCTGTACCTCTTTGGAGTGTGGGAGGAAACCGGAGCACGTGGTGAAAATGAAGACAGTCACAGGGCGAACGTACAAATTTCGTACAGAGCGCACCCGAAGTCAGGATGAAACCCGGGTCTCTGGCGCTGTAAGGCAGCAACTCTATCGCTGCGCCACCGTGCCGCTCTCAGTGTAATCTGCATTTCTTACGCTGCAATTATTGCTCTCTTGTACTTGGGTGTGGTTGTATTTAGAGGAAGCTGTTACTGAGTTGGATGTAATTTCACTGTACTACTTGTGGCAATAAAGTACCATTGAAATTAGCCACAACACAGACAACATCAAGTTCAAGGTGATCACCTGCTGAAGACATCCACGTGCATTTGAAAGTGCAGATACTTGAGTGCACTCTGCACCTTCTTCAGATACAAATGCTGTTTTACGTCCCATCTTCCCACCCTCCCCCCCCCCCCCCCCCCCCATTCATTTTTGACATAGTCACAGTGGTACAGCATGAAAACAGGTCCTTTGGGCTAACTTGCCAACACCAACCAACATGTTCCCATCTGCACTAGTCCCACCTCCCTGCGTTTGGCCCATATCCCTCTAACTCTGTCCTTACCATGTACCTGTCTAAATGTTTCTTAAACGTTGCATTAATACCAGCCTCAATGACCCCTGGAATCCGGCTAGTCTGTTCTTACACCCACCACCCTTTGTGTGAAAACGTTACCCCTCAGATTCCTCTCACCCGTAAACCTGTGACCGCTGGTTCTCGATTCCCCTGCCCTGGCCAAGAGACTCTGTGCGTCTCGCCGATCGTGTGCTTTCCCCCATTCTCTTTGCTGCCTAACAGTGCCTGCGGCCCGCCCCTCCCCCATTTAATGCAGAGTTGAGAGCAGCCACAGCAACAGATTGTTCGCTGGAGAATGAGCGTGACGAGGCACCAACAGCAGCAGCCACTCCATGGAGCACCCGCACTGGACAACACACAATGATCTGTTGTTAGAGGACGCGAGGCAGGGGAGAGGGGGTTGTGTGTGTGTGTGTGTCGGAGAGTGGGGGTGGACTGAGGAGAAAGCTCAGCAAAACAACCAAAGCTCTGCTCCAACGGAGGCCACAGCGGCGTGCAGCATGGAAACAGGCCCTTCGGCCCATCGCCAAAGGTAGACGCAGAGTGCTGGAATAACTCAGCAGATCAGGCAACACCTCTGGAGAAAAAGATGTCCCATCTACACAAGTCCCACCTGCCCGCATTACGCCCATATTCCTCTGAACCTTTCCTATCTAAAAAGTTGTGGGAGGTTTCAAAGTTCACGTTGGTGAGTCTGGTCCCAGCATTCGAAACATGGGCGGTGCAACCAACAACAATGAGGTGACCAGCCACACTCTTCAAATGACAAGAGGTCACTGCAGCTGGCAACATGCTTTAGCTCCGGGAGTTATAGTCTTTCTCATTGGGGATAACACTGCTCTATGTTACCAAGCTTGTGGGGAAAAAAATTACAGAGGTGCCCAAGTGATGAATTATCATTTGACTTCAAGGGTGTTCTAAGGTCTTGATCCTTTTTGTATATTTTCTACAGGTCAGGTAAGGTGAAACTAGAGATAGACACAAAATGCTGCAGCATCTCATCGGGTCAGGCAGCATCCCTGGAAAACATGGATTGGTGACATTTCAGGTTGGGACCCTTCTACAGCTGAGTTACTCCAGCATTCTGAGTTTATCTTTAGAATAAACCAACATGGGCAATTTATTTTTATTGCATGGTGAAACTAACTTGGGTACAAAACTGCTGGAGCAACACAGCGAGCCAGGCAGCATCTGCTGAGGGAAATTGACAGACGGCATTTTGAGTTGGATCTTTAGAAGAATCCTGAGCTGAAACATCATCCGTCTCTTTCCTCTCCACTGATGCTGCCTGACTCACTAAGCATCCAAGGACCCTTCAGTCTGAAGAAGGATCCCAACATGAAACAACACCGATCCATGTCCTCCAGAGATGCTGCTTGACCCGCTGAGTTGCTCCAGCACTTTGCGTCCTTCTAAGCTCCTACACCATTCAGTTGTACGTTCAAGAATCCAGCATCTGCAGTCTCTTCTGTGACCAGGGGGACAATCTGCACTTGTACCCATGCAAGATTTAACTGGCACAACTTATAGAAAGAAGCACCCTATAGTTACGTTCATCATCTGCTCATTTAAATGTATTCCTTAGTTTAGTTTAGAGATATAGCACAGAAACAGGCCCTTCAGCCCACTGAGTCACGCTGACCAGCAACTCCCATACACGAACACTATCCTAAACACGAGGGGCAATTTACAAACCCATACGTCTGTGGAATGTGGGAGGAAATCGGAGCAGCAGAGGAAAACCCACACGGTCACGGGGAGAACGTGCAAACTCCATACAGACAGTACTCATGCTCAGGATTGAACCCGGGTTTCTGGCACCGTGAGGCAGCAACTCTACCACTGCGCCTCTGTGCCACCCTGTTCTGCTGTTGAAGTATTTTAAGCTAGCATTGTATGCTTAGCACAGCAGCTGATCTGTGCACATCCAGATCCCACAAATAGTATTGTGTTAATCGAGTGATGCAATCAAACAGCAAGAAAACTGGCCATTCAGCCCACTGAACCTGCACTAACCAAAGATTTGCATAAATCCCATTTCATTTCCCCACCTGATCATCTATTTCAGTGCCGTTGAGACAAGGCAGACCCATAGACCATAAGACAGTGGACAATGCTACACGCAAGTGCTGGAGTAATTCTGCGGGTCAGGCTGCATCTGCGGAGGACGTGAATTGGTGACGTTTCTTCTTCAAAAAGGGACCCGAGCCGATGTCACCAATCCCTGTCCTCCAGAGATGATGCCTGACCCACTCAGTTGATCCAGCACTTTCCGTTCTGCACAAGATTTCAGCATCTGCAGTTCCTTGCATCTGGTGTGAGGGGTTACGGGGGAAGGCAGGAGAATGGGGTTGAGAGGGAAAGATAGATCAGCCATGATTGAATGGTGGGGTAAACTTGATGGGCCGAATGGCCTAATTATGCTCTTACGTTCTATAAATTCATCTGCAGAGCCACATACAATCTGGATACAACTTAACAAAGTAAAGCATTGTTGCACTCTCCTACTAATTCTTATTTAATTGCACCGACATTGTAACAACATCATAACAATGCTTTACTGAATCCCAGTACACATCTCATAACCACAACTAACAGTGACACAGTTAAACCTACAAAAAGCTGGAGTAACTCAGCGGGTCAGGCAGCATCGCTGGAGAAAAGGAATAGGTGACGTTTCGGGTCGAGACCCTTCTTCGAACGTCACCTATTATTTTTCTCCAGAGATGCTGCCTAACCCACTGAGTTACTCCAGCTTTTTGTGTCTATCTTTGGTTTAGCAGCATCTGCAGTTCCTTCCCACACAGGAGCACGGTTACTTTTGTTGGCGTTTTGTCATGGATCGGACGGTGCGTTAAACCACAAATTTATTTCACTCGTGCCCGCAACACACTATATACAGAGTGGAGAGAACTATTTTTGAAGAAGTCAGCTGAAAACATAATTGCCTGCTCCAGTTCCCTATCAGATGTGGCCTGTCTCACACCCCAAAGCACTGGGAGGAGATACGAGATTTATTTGGCTTTGAAAACCCAAAAATTATGTTTTGGTTGTTAGGACAAAAGACTCAAGGACAAGAAGGGAAACGGCTTTTTCATGCAAATTATGGTTATGATCTGGAACACACTTGCTGTGAGAGTGGTCGCTACAGGAGACAATGAGTGCTTTCATCTAAAAATTGGATGGAAGTCACAGGGCTATGGGAAAAGTACAGGGGTTGGGACTGAAGGAGCAGCCTCTGAAGATCCTGTTGTAGAATAGGCTCCTTCTATGCTCCTATTCTAAGAACATCATTAGTCTTCAGATTCACAGTAAGCATCCTCATTAACCATTTTAGCTAATTTCCTGAATATTGAATGGCCTGTCCCACTTGGGCGTCATTTGTGCGTCATTTATGTGACATCATATACGCGTCACGTGATGCGCCCATGTGCATGGTGACATAGGCAGTGACGAGCGGCCACGTGTGGCGCCCCAGAATTTTGGGATGTACAAAATCTTCGCATGCCATCTGCGTGATGCGCAAATGACGCCCAGTGGGACAGGCCCTTTAAACGTCAGAGACAAAACGTGGAAACAGGCCCTTCGGCCCACTGAGTCCTCGCCGACCAATGATCACCACCTCTGCTACCAATATTCTACGCACTAGGAACAAGTTGTAATTTACAAAAGCCAATTAACCTACAAACCTGCACTTCTTTGGAGTGTGGGAGGAAACTGGAGCACTCGGAGAAAACGCAAGAGGGAGAACGTACAAGCACCGTACAGACAGCGGCTGTAATCGGGATTGAACCCGGGTCTCTGATACAGTAAGACAGCAAGTCTACTGGTGCATCACTGTGCTGACATTATGGAATATTGTAATTCCATAAAAGACAAGAGTCACAATGGAATAGATGGGGGAAATGCACAGTCTTTTACCCAGAGTAGGAGAATCAAGCAGCAGACAAAGGTTTAAGATGAGGGAGGGGAGGGGGGGGGGATTGCTTGCATCCGAACGGCAATGTGAAGTCATCACCCATTCCTTCCCTCCAGATATGCTGCCTGTCCCGCTGAGTTACTCCGACTTTTTATGTCTCTCTTCGGTTCAAAGCAACATCTGCAGTCCCTTCCTACATATGATTCGGTGTTCGCATTGCCCCGAATCCCAACTTGACCAGTCACCTCTCCATTTCCCCCACAGATGCTGCCTGACTCGCTGCGTTTAGTTTAGTTTAGAGATACAGTGCAGAAACAGGCCCTTCGGCCCACCGAGTCCGTGTCCACCAGCAATCACCCCGTACACTAGCACAATCCTACACACTAGGGACAATTTACAGTATTGACTGAAGCCAAGTAACCTACATACTTGTACGTCTTTGGAGTGTGGGAGGAAACCGGAGCACCTGGAGGAAACCCACGCGTTCACAGGGAGAACGTACAAACTCTGAACTGGCAGACACCGGCATTCAGGATCGAACCCGGATCCCTTGCACTATAAGGCAGCAACTCTACCACTGTGCCACCATGCCTTACCAAGTTACTCCAGCACTTTGTGTTAAACTTAATGAGATATTTTCCGCTGACCAAAGAATGTGGAAATAGAGTGAAAGTCGGCAAAGAATACAGAAGGGCCATTAATAAATGGATAAATGAATTAATAAATGGAGGACAGTAGATCTTTGATATTTCCTCTCTCTGGAGAAGACTGGAGGTTCAATTATTTATACACTTCTGGGCATCTGAGGATTAGGGAAAATATTGCAGAAGGAAAAATTCAGCCGCGATCTTATTGAATGGAGGGCTAGATTTGAGGGACCAGCCAACCTCTTCCTCCTAGTAGAAACAAGGAACTGCAGATGCTGGTTTATACCAAAGATAGACACAAAGTACTGGAGTCACTCAGCGGGTCAGGCAGCACCTCTGGAGAAAATGGATAGGTAATGTTTCTGGTTGCGACCCTTCCTCAGACTGGAAGCACTCAAAACTCTTCCGGACTTTTCCCCCGCCTCATTTCCCGAGTTCTTCTGCGGATAAATCCCGCTCAGGATTTTGGAAGGTGCAAGCGATCTCTGGTATTAAAAAAAGCTGCAGACTTGGAAGAAGCTTTGAAAAGCCGGATGGTTGTGCCTTTGAATGTACACAGTGCTGCACACAGGGAGGAGGTTTACATGTGCACCAGAAATCCTGCTGTGACGTTTCAGGTCAAGACCCTTCTTCAGACTGAGAGGGAGTCAGAGATATGGAAGGGGGGGGGGGGGGGGTTACACAAAAAGCTGGAGAAACTCAGCGGGTGCAGCAGCATCTAAGGAGCGAAGGAGATAGGCGACGTTTCGGGTCGAGACCCTTCTTCAGACATATGGAAGGGGAAGGTGTGTAAAGGAGAGATCAAAAGGGATACAGATCGAGGAAAACGTAGATTGGTTCATTGTGAGCTGAGAGGAAAGTGACAACGAGGCATACAATTATTTAAATTTAATCAGGATGACAGTGAATCTAGTGAGAGAACTAGGATGGGGGAGGGATGGAGAGAGAGGGAGAGAAAGAGAGAGAGAGAGAGAGAAAGAGAGAGAGGGAAAGCAAGGGTTACTTGAAGTTGGAGAAATCAAGGTTCATACCGCTGGGGTGTAATTGCCCAAACGTACAGCCAAACGTTCTTTGGCGTCTATCTCCGGTTCCAGGCTGCAGCGTGGAGAATCAGCTGGATCAACTCACCTAGAAACCTCCTTCCTCCTGTGTGCAGGTGGCGAGTCCTGTGCCCGAACCTGGAGCAACTCGCAGCGCCGGCAAAACCCAGTGTAACTGCAGTGGCCGTGACGCGGACAACAAACCCCGGGCGCGGATCTCAGTTTATACCCCAGTTGCCCAATCTCTCCCCAACGACATTTGCAACAAAAAGCCAGATAAAGCACAAATCATCCTTCCCGTCACATGACGGGGTGACTTGCGAGTGTCGAGGCGCCAATTGATGCCTCCAGAACTGTGACTTTAGAAAAATAAACACTAATTCAGCAGAAAATATTACTGATACACAAAGTGAAAGTAACAAATTGAAGAATCAATGTATCATAAATAAAGTTAGGGAGACAAGAATTAGCCAGCGCACAAGATTACACAGTAACACATTAAAAAAACAATGTTATTCTTATCTCAGTTCATTTCGCCCCAGTGATAACTTGTATTCTTTCAAATCAGTTTTAGTTCAGTTTCTTTTTTTATTTAGCCTTAGAAATCGCTTGCCCGCTTGGAATGGACGAGGGAGGGAGAGGGTGGCGGAGGTAGATAGATGGATAGATGGATAATATCAGCCTGAAGATGATAATACCAGTCTAATCGTTAATCATCCCTTCTCTCTGGAGATGCTGCCTGACCCGCTGAGTTACTCCAGCATTTCGGGTCTATCTTGGCTCGGACAATATCAGCGTTGGCATCCTGCCCGGCTCACCTGCAACCTGCAACAGTGTTGCCCGGACCAGTTAAAGTAAAGGGAGTGTCCTCGATGGAGTCCTTGCGACCACTCGGCCCGACATGACCATTCTACCCCAGCTTGCTTGTCACGTTTACAGCAACGACCATTGCCAAAGCAAACACGTGCTGTGATAGCGGCTGGCAATGCGGACAATATGTTCCCGAACAGGGAGGATACACATTACCCCGTCGGCTGGCAAAACGCCTTGGAACAAGTGAGATGTAATGATTAAAACGTTCTTAGCTCTTTATTGATTAAGACTCAAATATTTTCTGATTTTTTTTTCTCTGGAACAGATCATTCTGTGGTTATCGCGGATGGCCACAACCTTTCTAATCTAATGGGGCGATATCTTACATAAAAATAACACAATTGGGGCAGCGTTTACATTCATGAATAAATAGTGTCCACACTCTCCAAGCACCCAGTCTGAAGAAGGGTCTCGACCCGAAACGTCGCCTATCTCCTTCGCTCCTTAGATGCTGCTGCACCCGCTGAGTTTCTCCAGCCTTTTGTGTAACCTCCAATAACTCAGCTGGGCTCCTTCAATTTACAAGAGTCAATAGATTGTCAAAGGTGCTTTATTCGTCACGTATGTAACCGCACGGTGAGATTCCTTTTGCACATATTACCCATGCGGGTGCTGCCATTTTTGGCATCATTATTCAAAGACCCGGCCATGATCTTTGTGCCTGGGGTTGCCTTCTGCAGCCAATGTTAAAGGTGCTGGAGACATCACCCCGGTCCACCCCCCCCCCCCCCCCCCACCGGCCCACGCTCCTCACACCCGACATCTACGCCGTCCGACGAGCCTTTGGGTGGGTTGGTGGTACTGCCAACCGGTGAGCCCTACAATCTCTTGTCCGACCCAACGTGACCACGACAACGATATCAGCTACAGGGCATTCCTTGATCACAGCAAGCAAGTGACAAATCAAGGTGCTTTGAGTTTGTTCGCTGAATAGTGAGGAACCATCCATCACTGTAAAGAGTGCTCATACAGCAGCGCCATCAAATCTTGTCCATTGATTTTTTTCCCGGTTCAACTTACTTGGAAACTCATTGGGAAGCTGCCAGATTATTATTGGCAAATACCGCAGCAAGTCCCCAGTCAATGTGCTCTGACGTTCCCCTCTTTGTTTCCCCCATCTAGATTTTAAAACGTATCTCCAATATCATTAACTCCAATAGAGGTTGGGCATCAGAGGCTAGGATTTTATTCCTTGGAGCACAGGAGGATATTGGGGGTGATCTTACAGATGTGTATAAGATCACAAGGGAATATAGGAACCTGAGGGACAACCTTTTTCACACAAAGGGTGGTAGTGGATATATGGAATGAGCCATTGGAGGAGGTAGTTGGGGCAGGTTCTATAGCAACTTAAAAAAACCATTTGGACAGGTAAATGGATAGGAAAAGATCTGGGCCAAACGTGGACCAACTAGTCTAGATGGTGCATCTTGGTTGGCATGGGCAAGTTGGGCCGAAGGGCCTGTTTCTGCACTGTATACCTAATCTAAAACTAAACTAATGAAGGCCAATAGCCCCAAAACATATGCCACCAAGATATCTATTTGTGCTAGACACGAGGAACTGCAGATGCTAGTTTACACAAAGTGCTGGAGTAACTAAGTGATAGGAGCAGATTTAGGCCAATCGGCCCATCATCTCTGGAGGACATGGATAGGCAACATCTCAGGTCGGGACCCTCCTTCAGACTGATTGTAGTTGGGGAGGGGGAGCTGAAGGAGAGGTGGGACAGGACAAAGCCTGGCAAGTGATAGATGACCTATTCCTATATAGTTGGACTTCACTTACATCCACCAGCAAGCAATCACTTCCATCAACACTTAGCTCCATTAAACAATGTAACAAGCAGCCTTTATTATTTTTAGCTTGCATTAACAAAAATATATTTTTAGCTGTTCAAAAGAACTTTGCACTGCACTTAGTTTTGACCAATACTTAGTTCTTTCAGATCCTCAATTTTGCAACACACTTGTTGGGAGTTGAGTGGTGCCGCAGTGTAGACTTACACCACCGGATACCCGGGCTTGATCCTGACTACGGGTATTGTCTGTGCGGTTTGTGCATTGTCCTCATGACCTGCATGGGTTTCCTGCGGTCTCCACCCACACTACAAATACATACAGGCTTGTAGGTTAATTGGCCTGGTATAAATGTAAAATTGTCTCCAGTGTGTGTAGGTTAGTGTTAGTGTATGGGGTGATCGCTGGTCGACACAGACTTGGTGGGCTGAAGGACCTGTTTCCATGCTGCATCTCTAAAACTAAAAGTAGGGATTAACGGGTCCTTTCAGAATGGCAGACAGTGACTAGTCGGGTACCGCAAGGCTCGGTGCTGGGACTGCAGCTATGTACAATAACATCAATGATTTAGATGAAGGGATTCAAAGTAACATTAGCAACAAGGTTAATTCTCGGGATGGCGAGACTGTCATATGCTGAGAGAATGGAGCGGCTGGGCTTGTACACTCTGGAATTTAGAAGGATGAGAGGATATCTTATTGAAACATATAAGATTATTAAGGGTTTGGACACGCTAGAGATAGGAAACATGTTCATGATGTTGGGGGGAGTCCAGAACCAGGGACCACAGTTTAAGAATAAGGGGTAGACCATTTAGAACGGAGGTGAGGAAAAACCTTTTCACCCAGAGAGTTGTGAATCTGTGCAATTCTCTGCCTCAGAAGGCAGTGGAGGCCAATTCTCTGGATGCTTTCAAGAGAGAGTTGGGTAGAGCTCTTAAAGATAGCGGAGTCAGGGGATATGGTGAGAAGGCAGGAACGGGGTACTGAATGTGGTTGATCTGCCATGATCACAGTGAACGGCAGTGCTGGTTCAAAGGGCCGGATGGCCTACTCCTGCACCTATTGCCTATTGTCTAAAAACAAAACTAAACTTGGTTTTCTTAAGCGGTGACACTTGTGGAATACAACAAAAGCACCCTAGTGCATGCGCTTCTGATTATTTTTCACATGTGGTCTGAAATGTGAGAGACACCAACTTGGTTGACTAACACTCTTCATAGAATGACGTCTACCATCTTTGCCCAGTCTAGTCACCAAGTCACACCAGGCTCATCAATGTGGCTGACTGAACATGACCACATCCTGTTTATGAATGATTTAAAAAAATCTTGTTGGATTATCAGCCTGATCACAATGGCATGTCTGATACGATACGATAGAACTTTATTCGTGCACCACTACATAAAAGTCAACGTAAACATCCACCACAGGGGCGCGCCCATATTCCTCACTGTGATGGAAGGCAATAAAGACTTATCTTCCCTGAATCTGCAGGTGTGCATTTTCACACTTCTGTACCTCTTGCCTGATGGGAGAGGGGAGAAGAGGCTCCAGTTTCTACGAGAGCTGCTCTGGTCTCCGATGGAAACCATGTGACCCAATGAGCCCCATTTTGATCAGGTCCTCTTGCACCCAGTGGACTAAAGGGCTCCGCCTTAATCCATCAGTAATACCCTCCTTCTTTTGGTATGGTCCCATGGAGAGTGGCTGGACCCGTTAGTGACCCTTACCAGGGTTACACAAAAAGCTGGAGAAACTCAGCGGGTGCAGCAGCATCTAAGAAGCGAAGGAGATAGGCGACGTTTCGGGTCGAGACCCTTCTTCAGACTGGAGCCAGTCTGAAGAAGGGTCTCGACCCGAAACGTCGCCTATCTCCTTCGCTCCTTAGATGCTGCTGCACCCGCTGAGTTTCTCCAGCTTTTTGTGTAACCCTCGATTCTCCAGCATCTGCAGTTCCTTCTTTAACAAAACAGTGACCCTTACCACCCTTGCATGTTTCCTACATTCCAGTCATGCATAGGCTGTATATTATTTTGGGATAATGTACAAAGATAATGAATAAATGCACGATTTTCAATTGTCGAGACACATACCATGCCAACCCAGAACTACATACAGCACAACAGTGTGAAGGATTCCAACAATGAAAAATACAGAACGGCAGATGCTGGTTTAAATGAAATATATAACAACTTTTGGATACTGTCTCAGTGAATGATTCTGATAACACTTGTACTTAATTATGATTGCGTTTATGTATGGTAATATCTTTACTGAACTGTATGCAAAAAAAAAGAATTCACTATGCCTCGGTATAAGGTGATAAGGTGATAAGGAATAGGCATAGAATTAGGACATTTGGCCCCTCAAGTCTACTCCGCCATTCAATCATGGCTGATCTATCTCTCCCTCTTAACCCCATTCTCCTGCCTTCTCCCCATAACCTCTGACACCTGTACATGTGTCAACGTGACGATATATGTATATGTGACAATAAAGTGCCATCGAACACCAAAAGCACCCAGAGAAAACCCACGTGGTCACATGGAGAACGTATAAACTCTAACAACGCAGCTAACAATAGCCTGTTTCCTTTATCATAGTAATGTTTGTTGCATATCTTCATTCATTGTTCTTTATCTCTCTACATCATCGCCTATATCTCTTGTTTCCCTGTCCCTAGCTAGTCTGAAGAAGGGTCTCAACCTGAAACGTCACCCAGAGATGCTGCCTGTCCCGCCAAGTTACTCCAGCTTTTTGTGTCTATTTCCGTATAAACCCAATAGAGTCAGCACTATGTGGTCAGGATCAAACCCGGGTCCCCTGCACTGTGAGGCAGCAACTCTACCACAGTGCCATCCTTGTGGACACAATCCCGAACCATTCCCCTTCATTTTTCCACCAGCGGACTTACAGTGAACTCAATAGGATGGAAGCTGGAGGGGGTTTGTCATGGAAAGGAAACACCTGTAGGCTTTTGCTAACTGCTCTTCCCGTAGATCTGCTGCGGTTGCAGCTGCGTGTGTGTTTCCCACCAACAATTCCCAGGATATTCCTCAAATTGCCCACTGAAATGTAAATGGCAGTGATTCCTTTGCACAATGTTTTGCCAGAGGGAGGCCTTAGGTCACCAGGCCCGTTACAGAGGAAGAATATAAAAAAACGACCCTGATACAACAAAATAATGTTCATTACTTGACTTTACATTTGGCGACAACATAGGTGATGTAGCAAGCCAAAATAATTCATTGCCACAAGAGCATGTGGAGGCGGAGTTTGATGATTCTGGATTAGTGAGGGTGTCAGGCATTATAGCAAGAAGGTTGGAGAATGGACAGCATGATGGCACAGCGGTAGAGTCGTTGAGTTACAGCGCCAGAGACCCAGGTTCGATCCTGACTGTGGGAACTGTCTGTATGGAGTTTATACATTCTCCCTGTCACCTGCGTGGGTTTTCTCTGGGTGCTCCAGTTTCCTCCCACACTCCAAAGAAATACAGGTTTGTAGGTTAATTGGCTTCGATAAAATTGTAAAATGTCCCTCGTGTGTAGGATAGTGTTAGCGTGTGGGGATCGCTGGTCGGCGCGGACTCAGTGGGCCAAAGGGTCTGTTTTCGCACTATAACTCTATCTGAAACTAAAAACCAAAATGGGGTTGAGAGGGAAAGTGATCGGCCATGATTGAATGGCACAGTAGTCTTGATGGGCCAAGTGGCCTAATTCTGCTCCTATACCTCGTGAACTTATTTCTGTTGTCTACAAATCAGATTTTACTCTCTTGTGGGTAAAACACATGCTGTATGTAGAATTAACAGCTCCAAAAATCGGGTAGAAATACATTAGTGGGAGGATGCAGATTGAGTCATGCGTTATATCATGATCTCTGGTTTCCATCAGGGACTCTCGGTGAAACACAGCTGTCACAGTATTGCCCTGCTGATCAATAGGAAGACCGTCGAACCTTACACTGACTTTCCCCCATGTTAGACAGAACAGCTGTAGGAAAGTACCCTGGGCCTCATGGAAACCATGGAGAGAGGGGACAAAGCCTTGATGAAGTGCTACGCCGCTAGGTACCCGGACACATCTGCACAGCATGATCAAGCGGCTGGTAACCGTGGCTCAGGTGGGATCGGCACTAGGAAACTATGGACAGTGAAGGCACCATTACAAAGTGGCAGATGGTATGTCCAACACATCAGCGTTACAGTATAGAGCCTGTAACTGGACTTTCATTCAATGGCACTATGCCACAGCTGGTGGTTATTCTTCAACCTCCAGCGCTGTGCATGCGTGCGATATGCACGTTGTCCCTGCCACCGTATTGCTCCGATATCCTCCCAAACCGTAGAGGCATTCTGGATGATAGCTCATGAGAAGGAGGCACAGTGGCGGAGCGGCAGAGACCCGGGTTAGATCCTGACCACAGGTGCTGTCTCTACGAAGTTTGTACATTCTCCCTGAGACCGTGTGGGTTTTCTCCGGGTACTCCGGTTTCCTCCCACTCTCTAAAGACGTCCAGGTTTGCAAGTTAATTGACTTTGGTAAAATTGCAATTGTCCCTAGTCTGTAGGATAGTGTTAATGTACTGGGTGATCGCTGGTCGGCACGGACTCGGTGGGCCGAAGGGCCTGTTTCGGCATTGTATCTTTGAACTGTACTAAACTAAAATAAGCTCTGGCATAAAATTGTATAATTGACTCACATTAATCTATGTAATGTTACAAGCAGTGTTCATTGGGATCAATGCAGGGATCTGAAGTTTTTGCTATTATATAACGTGTTGGAAGAAGGGAGTGAAATTGCCGTGTTTGCTGACGACACAAAGATAAATATAAAAGTAAGTTGCAATTTAGATGTAAGAGATTGCACAAGGATATGAATCGGCTAAGTTAGTGGACAGAAATACGGCGAATGCAAGATAATTTTAGAAATATGAAATTGTCTACTTGGCAGGAAAATTAAAAATAAAGTGTTCACTGTGATGGGAGAAGGCAGAGATCTGGAGCTGAGTGTCCTAAAACACGATACATAAAGTTCAGAAGATAAACGCAAAAAGCTGGAGTATCTCAGCGGGACAGGCAGCATCTCTGGAGAGAAGGAAAGAGTGACGTTTTGGGTCGAGATCCTTCTTCACAAAGTTCAGTTTAGTTTATTGTCACCTATACCGAAGTACAGTGAAAAACGTTTGTTGCGTCCTATCCAGTCAGCAGAAAGACATACATGATCAGCACCGAGCTATTTACAGTGTATCATGGTTACAGTCCAATGTTAATAGTTAAAGTCTAATGTGGCTGTTTCACAAGTCCAGCAGCCCTGGTTTGATTCTGACCTTGGGTGTATCTGCATGAAGCTTTTACAGTCTCTCTATGACCCACATGGTTTTCTGGTTTCTTCCCACATGTCAAAGCAAGCTGGTTATTTGGTTATATTTGCTAATTAAATGACACTTAATGTCGGTGGCTGGTTGGAGAATCTGGAGGGATGAAGCTGAAGCTTTGGAAGGAAGGATATCCTTGCAGAAGGGCGACCAGATTGATTCCTGGGGTGGTGGGTCTGTTGCACAAGGCGAGATATAAAGGCAGCATCTATTCTGGACTTGAGAAGAATGAGAGCTTATCGGTATGGTGGCGCAGCAGTAGAATTGCTGCATTACAGCGCCAGAGACCCATGTTCGATTCTGACTACGGGCGCTGTCTGTACAGAGTTTGCACGTTCTCCCTGTGACCGTGTGGGTTTTCTCCGGGCGCTCCAGTTTCCTCCCACAATCCAAAGGCAATTTACAGAGGCTAACTAACCACTACAAACTGTGCACCTTTGGGATGTGGGAGGAAGCCGGGGCACCTGGAGGAAACCCACGCAGTCACAGGTAACTTCCGCGCGGACAGCGCCCGAGGTCGGGATGGAACCAGGGTCTCTGGCGCCGTGAGGCTGCAGTTCTACCTGCTGCACCGCCCTTGATGGAGGAAAATATGCGTCACTTCCATGCTGCATTACACAGAGGTTGCACTTGGTCACAATCGCACACAGCTGTTCAGCTGCGGTGAAATACAGTAAAAGCAGATGGGAGATTGACAATGATGATTAAAGGACAGGCAGGAAACGGAGCTGCTGAGACAGACACCGAGTAACCTGGTGGATTGCGTTGACAGAAGTGTGAGAGCAAAATTGAGAGAATGAATATCATCATAGAGTGATACAGTGTAGAGACAGGCCCTTCGGCCCACCTTGCCCACTCCGGCCAACATGTCCCAGCTACACTAGTCCCACCTGCCCGTGTTTGGCCCATATCCCTCCACACCTATCCTATCTATGTACCTGTCTAACTATTTCTTAAACATTGGGATAGTCCCTGCCTCCTCAGGCTGCTTGTTCCATACACCCAGCACCCTTTGTGTAAAAAAGTTACCCCTCAGATTCCTATTAGTTGCTTAAAGTGCACATCAGTTCATGAGGATGCATGTGGTCTCCCCAAGTTACAACTCTAAATATGGTTCTGCAAGACATCCCCAAAGAGTGGTGCGAACAGAAAGTGCTGTGTATGTTAAATTACTATTAAAACACAAAAGTACTTGTGCAATACAACCAGGATATGCGTAACCATGAAAACCAAGCCCAAAGCCATAGTATTTGAAAGGTGATACAGACTTATGCTATAGGACAATAACTAACTCCATAGACAATACCAAGCTATCTACATGTTAACAAGCACATAAAAACAAATTGTGTAGAAATTGTACACCAGTAGATGAGGGTGAGTGTGATCTCTCCAAGTTATAACTCTAAATATGGTGCTGCAAGACACCCCCAAATGATCATGCTGTGTATGTAATTCACACTTCCAATTCTTGATGCCTTTTGCTCGTATTTTTGGTGGAAGTATTTGCGTCGTTATTGAATTGGAGGCCGACCCCTTTGCCCCACTGCATCATGTGCTGTGGTTTTGCACTGAGAGACAGCAGAGCCTCGATGGACCGAATGGTCTCTCTCCTTGTTGTTAGGAAGTAAAATGGGAGCAGAAAATTAAACGTGGTTAACCCTCAGCTTACTAGGAAGTAGCTGAATAGTGAAAGGCCTGGAGAGAGTGTCTGTGGAGAGGATGTTTCCACTAGTGGGAGAGCCTAGGACCAGAGGGCGTAGCCACAGGATAAAAGGATGTACCTTTAGGAAGGAGATGAGGAGAATTTTCTTCTGTCAGAGAGTGGTGAATCTGTGCAATACATTGCCTCAGAAGGTTGTGGAGGCTGTCAATGGATATTTCAAAGGCAGAGATTGCCCGAGCTATGAGAGCTATTTTCAATGAAGCACTCATCCTGGTTGCCCGAGTTTGGTATTAGAACCAATAAATGAATGCAGGTTGTTAATATAGGTTATTCTAGTTGAAGAGGTCACAGGCCTGAATTGCACATTGTAAAGCATCACCCGAAAATATTCTAATGGGCATGATGTAATCTATACAGTCATTGATATCAAGACATGTCTGAATCTCACCATGGCAACGAGGGAGTTATAATTCAAGAAACTGCCAGTCATAATTATAACTTAGAAATGAGCAGATTGAAGCATCAAATATCTAGTTCACTGATGGGCAGTAAAGAAAGGAAATCTGCACCTTTAGCTGGCCCAGTCTACCTGCAGCTTTAGAGTGTAGAAAGGAACTGCAGATGCTGGTTTAAATCAAGATAGACACAATGTTGGAGTACTTCTAGGAGCGGCACAGTGGCACAGCGGTAGAGTTGCTGCCTCACACGGCCAGAGACCAGGGTTCAATCCTGACCACGGGTGCTGTCTGTATGGTGTTTGTACGTTCTCCCTGTGACCGCGTGCTCCGCTCTCCTCCCACCCTCCGAAGATGTACAGGTTTGTAAGTTAATTGGCTTTGGTAAAGATTGTCAATTGTCCCGTGTGTCTATGATAGTGCTCGCGAACGGGGATCGCTGGTCGGCGTGAACCCGATGGGCCAAAGGGCCTGTTTTCACACTGATTCATTAAACTAAACTGTCTCAGCGGGTCAGGCAGCATCTCTGGAGAAGAAAGGGAAAAGCCCTCTTTCAGTCTGAAGAAGGGTCCCTACATAATGTCACCTATTCCCTTTTCTCCAGAGATGCTGCCTGACCTGCTGGGTTACTCCAGCACTTTGTCCCTATCTCATCTAGAGCTTTAGATAAACACATTATTGCCTCCTCAGTGGTGCAGTTGATAGAGCTGCTGCCTCACAGTGCCACAAACGTGGGTTTGATCCGGACCTTGGGTGCTGTCTCTGTGGAGTTTGCATGATGTCCCTGTGATCTTGTGGGTTTCCTCAGGTGCTCCAGGCTTCTCCCAAATACAGATAGGGTTTATTTACAGAGGGCAGTGGAGGCCAAATCACTGGATGGATTTAAGAGAGAGTTGGATAGAGCTCTAGGGGCTAGTGGAATCAAGGGATATGGGGAGAAGGCAGGCACGGGTTATTGATAGCGGACGATCAGCCATGATTACAATGAATGGCGGTGCTGGCTCGAAGGGCCAAATGGCCTCCTCCTGCACCTATTTTCGACGTTTCTATGTATTTACGAGGAGGGAATGGTTAAGCTCTTTGTTAGGAGACTCTGGGTTTCTTAAGACATCTTAAGCAAGATGTACAAAATGATGAGTGTATAAAGGTATGAAGGAAAGATGGATTAGAGGAAGGGTCTCAACCCAAAACCTCACTTATGCATGTTCTCCAGAGATGCTGCCTGACCCACGGAGTTGCTCCAGCACTGAGTAATTTTGCGTATTAACCAGCATCTGCAGTTCCTTGTTTCTGCAGAAGGTTGATGCCACACGGAAGGGTGGGAGGGCCAGAAACTGTCATCTCATTCAAGAGGTACAGTAAAACCTCACTTATAAAGGACCAAAGGCGCGGGTATGGTGTCTGCCATTGCCGACTGTCCACAATAACCAAATAAGGGATTCTCTCTCCAACTACCTAGCCATCATGCTGTGAAACTATGTAGGTACTCGGGGCTCTCGTGGACATTTTTCAACGTTGAAAAAACTTCACGAGCTTACCGCGTTTCCCGAGTAACTGCCGTTAGCGTTACAAGCCGCTAAGAGACGTCCCGAGCTCCGACGTACCCGCTACGTACATTCTACATACTTACCACAAGTTTTTAAAACTCGGGAGAGCTCTTGGGTAAACTCGTATAGTGGGACTGGCCCTTAACTGTACGTGTCGATGGAAGTGATTGCTTGTCAATTTCAGTGCCTTTATTAGTGAAGCCAATTAACCTACAGAGCTGCAGGTCTTCGGAATGTGGGAGGAGATCAGAGCACCCGGAGAAAACCCACTCGGTCACAGAGAGAACGTACAAACTCTGTACGGACAGCACCTGTGGTCAGGATCAAACTCGGGCGTCTGCAACTCTACCGCTGCGCCACAATGCAGCCCATCTCTAAATATTCCAAACTGAGCAATTTCTGTGGAGCAGCATTCAACTGCTATGGTAAAAGAAACTGAGACCTCCTGCCAAATAAAACAGCAACATCTCCCTAGACTGGTAGATCAGTCACTTCAACATCCTTACTTCATCACTTCACACTGAGTCCTTTGACAGCTTCCAGCGCTGAGAAAAATCACAGGCCAGGTCACTTTCTAACCTCTAACTTCCTGCCTGGCGTAGTACAGCTGTGCTGATAGTCCTTTCCACCGGGGATGTGGAAAATACTGTTGTGTGTGGAAGCTTGCCAAACCTTGCTCCCCTTCAAAAATCAAACTAGAACCCTTTCTATGTTTTTATTTCAGATTTCTTGCATCTGCTATCATTTCTGCTCTGCGGTTACAATATTTCTCTTCCCTTGGAAGGAATTGTTGAGTTTAGTTTAGACATTCAGTGCGGAAACAGGCCCTTCAGCCCACCGAGACTGCGCCGACCACCGATCTCCGCTCTCTAGCACTATCCTAAATACACCAGGGACAATTCACAATTTTACCAAGCCAATTAACCTACAAACCTGTACGCATTAGACGTAAACCGGAGCACCCGGAGAAAACCCACACGGTCAAGGGGAGAACGTACAAACTCCATCCAGACAGCACCCGTAGTCAGGATCGAACCCGGGTCTCTGGCGCTGTAAGGCAGCAACTCTACCGCTGTGCCACCTTGCCACCGAATGTGCAAAAGAAAAGCATAAATTGGTGAGGATGCCCAGTTAGAGGAAATCAAACTCACAAGCCCCAGAGACTTTGCAGCGCAAGTTCCTTTTAATAATGCACTTCCTCATAAAGCTTCATCACAGTTTGATCCCAGTCAAAATTGGAGTTCAGCCAAAATTAGAGAAGTGTATAAATCCTAAGCCACAGATGTTTCTATTGGTCGCACAATTTTATGTGTAACTTTTGCAAATGTTTCGCTGTTGCATTGTCCAGGTGATATAAAGTGAATTGTGAATGTGGACAGATAGCAATGACCCACCGTTTAGTTTTATTTATTTTACTTTAGAGATACAACGTAGAAACAGGCCCTTCAGCCCACCCAGTCCGCGCTGACCAGAGATCCCTATGCACCAGCACTACTCTACACACGGGACAATTTTACAATTTCTAACGAAGCCAATTATCCTACAAACTTGCACGCCTTTGGAGTGTGGGAGGAAACCAGAGCACCCGGGGAAAACGCATGTGGTCATGGAGACAACGCACAAACTCTGTACAGACAGCACCCGTGGTCAGGATCGAACCTGGGTCTCTGCAGCTGCAAGGCAGCAACTCCACCACCTCGCCGCCGTGCCGCCCCTGCTTCCAACTCAATGGGCTCAAATTAAACCATTAATGACATCTGTTCTATTCTTCACCCGCATTTGCAGTTCCCTGTCTACATTTTACTGCTCTATTCCATAGTTGTTTCTCATATACATGAGGACAGGAATACATGCACTTTGTATAAAAGGTAAACTACAACTAGTTCTGCCTGTTACCACATACTTCCTTAATCAAAGACATAGATTCAAAGAAAGAGAACTAATTGCTGACACTGTAACACATTCCATTACAAAGTTTGAAACTAAACACATGAACTCAGTATAATATAGAACCAGAAAAATGCTAGCCAGCACTTAGCAGAAAGAACGAGAAACAGAAGTAATATTACCCTGGGGCTGAAGAGACTGGGAGAGCCCTGACAAAGGGTCTCGGACCTGAACCTGTGATTGTGTTTCTCTTTCCGCAGATACTGCCTGACCTGCTGAGTGTTTCCAGCATTTACTGTTTTTATTTCGGATTTCTGTGCCACAGTGATGCAGCGGTAGAGTCGCTGCCTTACAATGTCAGGGACCTGGATTCAATAATGACCGCGGGCGCTGTGTCTACAGAGTTTGCACGTTCTCCCTGTGATGGCATGGGTTTTTGTCCGGGTGCTCCGGTTTCCTCCCACACTCCACAGATGCCCAGGTAAATCACCGCTGGTGTGTAGGATAGACCCTGTGTAAGGAGATTGCTGGTCGGCGCGCACTCGGTGGACCGAAGGGGCTGTTTCCATGCTGTATCTCAACGATGTAATTTTAATAAATGTATAATCAAACACATCTTGGGGGAAGGGAAGTAAGGCTTTTGACTGAGGTAAAAAACTATGAGAGCGTAGATAGGGAGAAATTTCTCATAGCAGAGGGTTCTTTAAACAGAGGGCATAGTTTAAGGTAGGGCATGGAGGTTTAAATGGAGTCAGGAGTCTGCAGATGCTGTAATTTTGCATTAAAACAGGCAGCTGGAGGAATTGATGCATACATCATTGTAGTTCTCCTTTAATCATTTCGATATTACAGTGCACTTTCTCCAACTTCCCTCTCTCTCCCACCCCCCCCCCCCCCCCCCCCCCGTCCCTGCTGCCAATATTCTCAAGTCCCACTAACTCATCAAACCAATCCAAACCCAAGACCTGATGTAGAAACAAAGAACTGCAGATTGTAAATGGCCACTGATGAGTTACTCCAGCATTTTGTGTCTATCTCTAGTGCAAGATAAAGTCTAGTAAGGTCCGATCAAAGATAGTCCGAGGGGTCTCTAACGAGGTGTATAGTAGCTCAGGACTGCTCTCTAGTTGTTGGGAGGTATGAAGTAATATTAATAAGCATATGGACACAAAGTATTGGAATAATTCAGCAAGTCAGGCAGCATCTCTGGAGAACATGGATAGGTGATGTTTTGGGTGGAGACCCTTCTGCAGATTTACTGTGGGAGGAGGGAGAAAGAAATCTGGAAAAGTGGGGAAGCAGGACAGAGCGTGGGACGTGATAGGTGGATGCAGGCGGGGGTGGGGGGGGGGGGGTCGGTCAGCATTTTTAATTAATAAACCTGCATCTGCAGTTCCTTGGGTCTTGTAAATGGCTCGATTGTAATTATATATTGTCTTTCTGCTGACTGGATAGCACGCAACAAAAGCTTTTCACTGTACCTCGGTACACGTGACAAAAACCTAAACTGAACTGAGTAACCCAGCGGGTCAGGCAGCATTTCTGGAGAAAAAGGATAAGTGGTGTTTCATGTCGGGACCCTTCTGCAGTCGGAAGAGATCTGAAGAAGGATCCCAACCCAAAACGACACCTATCCATTTTCTCCAGAGATGCTGTCTGACCCGTTCAGTTACTCCAGCAATTTGTGTCTATTGGCAATCCAGGCCTAGGCCTGTTGCCCCCAATTCCTGTCCCCCCCCCCCCCCCCCCCCATCCACCACAATTTATTTAACCCCCACTGCCCCCTGATCCTTTCCACCCTTTACCTGAGAACTATGAGACAACTGAACTCCGACCCCTACCCAGTCTGCAAGGCCTCTTCAATCGCACACAAAGCATTGGGCCTCCGTGTGTAACGGAGTTCCACTGACCAGGAAGTGCAGGAGCTTTGCACACAACTTTCCATCTTTATTTCGACGCTGCGAATTGTCAAAAGGCTAAAGCTAAAGGGAAGCTACAGTTTCACAATTAGGCTCGACCTGTGTTTTCGGTGCTCACTTTACAAACTTACATTCCTTCTCCGCTCACACTGGTTCAAACTAAAGTCAAGACACAAGGAACTGCAGATGCAGGTTTATTTTTAAAAAATGCTGACCCCCCCCCCCCCCCCCCCCCCCCCCGCCTGCATGCACCTATTACGTCCCACGCTCTGTCCTGCTTCCCCACTTTTCCAGATTTCTTTCTTTGTCCTCCCCACAATAAATCTGAAGAAGGGTCTCCACCCAAAACATCACCTATCCATGTTCTCCAGAGATGCTGCCTGACTTGCTGAATTACTCCAGCACTTTGTGTCCTTATGTTTATTAAGATTACTTCATACCTCCCAACAACTAGAGAGCGGTCCTGAGCTGCTATCCACCTCGTTAGAGACCCTCGGACTATCTTTGATCAGACTTTGCTGGACTTTATCTCTCTCGTACTTCTACAGGTGCACAGTAGAGAGCGTGCTGACCGGTTGCACCGTGGCTTGGCTCGGCAGCGACCCACACCATCCTGGCCACACACTCATCTCCCCACTGCCTTCAGGTAGAAGGTACAGGAGCCTGAAATCTACAACATCCAGGATCAGGAATAGCTACTTCCCCACAGCCATCAGACTATTAAACTCAACTCAAACAAAACTCTTGCCCATTGCACTTTATCTGATTTTTATGTGTATATATATATATTCAATAGTATATGGTCACACTGATCTGTTCTATATTTATTGATGCCTACTATATTCTGTTGTGCTGAAGCAAAGCAAGAATTTAATTGTCCTATCTGGGGCACATGACAATAAACCCTCTTGAATCTTGAATCTTATCTTGCACTAAATATAGACACAAAATGCTGGAGTAACTCATCAAGGCAGGCAGCATCTCTGGAGAAAAGGAATAGGTAACATTTTGGGTCGAGATCGTCAGACAGCATGAACTAATCTTTTATCTTGCACTGAATGTTATTCATGTCATTCTCTTTATCATGTATAGTGGATGGCTCGATTGATTTCCGCTTGTATTTCCGCTTGTATAAACATGTATTTCCGCTGATAAGACACATGTAACTGCAGTAACTCAGCGGGACAGGCAGCATCTTGGGAGAGAAGGAATGGGAGACATTTGTGGTTGAGACCCTTTTAGCAGGTCAGCACGCAACAAAAGCCTTTCACTGTACCTCGGCACATGACAATAAACTAAACGCTAAATTACTTCCTGCTCCAGTTACAGCCCAGTTCACCGCATAAACTGAGTGATGTAATATTGCTTCTAAAAAGGTTGGCTATCAAATGTCTGTGAACACCCCTGAAATGTCATGCAGGCAACAAGGTGAATCGGCCCCAGCCACTAACCCTATGCCCCCCATTCAGTCCGACGTATCTGTGCAAGCAGATTAAATTCAGCCTCTACCCACATACGGCAATGACATCTGAAACACCACATTCAGCACTTTGACCCCCCTGCCCTAAATCAGCTCGTTTAGCTGCACAGCAGATATCAGCAAACACAGTGCAGGAGCTGTGGCCACTCTTCCCTTGCTCATGCTGTTCCAGTAACCGAGGGTGGGGAAGAACCCAGGCAACACAAAATGCCTCGGTGGAGACCAGCATCTGCACGGTTCCTTCCAACACCGTTTGTGGGAAGAACGTACCTGTGAATTTTTAACGACCAGACCCGGTTGCCTTTGTGGTTTGTTGTTCGTCTTGCAGGAGGGGCAATGTTAAACTCACTCGCAGAAATTCAAACCCCAGCGTCTTGAAGAAGACAGCAAGTACAGGAACAAAACAGCAACAGGAAGCAACCGACAACCACCCTCTTTGCACTCCAGAGGAAGTAGCAAAGCGTGTGGGTACTCTTCACAATAGCAGGCAGCCCTGTGTCAAAGCTTTGTGAAGTGACAGGCTGCTATGGAGAGAGGAGTGACAAGGAAAGGAGAGGGGAGTGGGGGGGGGGGGGGGGGGATGGGGGATGGGGGATGGGGGAGGGGAGAGGGGGGAGGGGAGGGGAGAGGGGAGTCAAGGAGAGGAGTGGAGAGATGACACAAGGAGAGGAGAGAGGAGTGGAGAGGAGAGGAAAGGAGGCGAGGAGAGGTGAGGAGAGACAAGAAGAGACAAAGAGAGGAGAGGAGAGACAAGGAGAGACAAAGAGAGGAGAGGAGAGGAGATGAGACAGCGTGTGGGAGCTTCAGACCTCCAGGCGAACAGTGCACTGAAACCATAGTCAGATCAATATAGAAGGGGAAACTGCTCACTTTGGCTTTGGCTTGATTTTTTAAAAATCTGTGGGAAATTAAGAAGTGGTTTCAGAGAATGCTGGCTTTTTCTCCACTTCATCTTAATCACTCGGTCACCACAGGGGAGCAGGAGGCTACCCTCGGCATCTGAATGGAGAAGCCTGTTTGAGTGTTTTGTTCCGTCTTTAGCTGTGCAGTGTGAGTGCCCTGAAGACGCTAAAGCTATTCCTCACATCCCCCTTCGTATGCAAATGCAAGCTTGTTCCTAACTAAATCTCTTTCCTGCACTCACCACCCCCCCCCCCCCCCCCCACCCCTATAAATAAATCCACAATAGTGCAGCATGGCTGAACTGCCAGGGAAAATCTGTGCAAACCTCACATCTTGCTTTAATATAAGATCCAACGTGTTCTGCTAAATGATTAATGAGAGAAGGGGCAGAGACCCAAACAAAAATCTGGCCTTAGAAAGGAATGAAGCCAAGATTCATACACATTAAAGTCAACTGTGCAGAGGGCTCATTAACCTAAAAAGCCGCACGTCTTTGCGATGTGGAATGAAACTGAAGCGTCCGGGGGAAACCCACACAGTCACAAGGAGAGCGTGCAAACTCCACACAGACAGCGCCTGGTTCTGTGGTGGTGCTGAGAGGCGGCAGCTCTACCAGTTGCACCACTCTGCCGCCCTTTTCTTTTTTCTTTTAAATAGCCTTGATGAAGGGTAAATTTACAGCACAGATGAAATGTCAACATTGTATAAACATGATAAATGTTGTAACGACGTTAGGGCGGGGGTACTTCTGGTTTCTACACGGTGATCCGGGATGCCTTTATGGAGGCGCTGTGGTCTTGATGCCTCCCGGACTGCCCCGTAGAAGCCCGGGTCAGGGCCTCGCGGGTCGGAGTCCGGGTCGGTGGAGCGGTCGACGGAACCCGCGGCTGGGGCCCGGGTCCCCACCATGGAAGCATGAAATGGGGTGTTGACAGCGTTGAAAGCTCGGTGACGATGGGGCCTCAGCGGCGGTGAAGACTCACGGCGGCGATGGCAATGCCTCGTGGGTCGACCTATGGACGGTCGACGAGAGCTTGGAGGGATCGCCGTGAGGGAGGTGGGAGGAGGGAAATGGGGGGGGGGGGGAGACAAAGGACAATGGGGACCTGCCATGGAGGAACTGTTGGGGGGGCGGGGGGACAAAAGGGGGAACTGGCGTGCTTTGTAACTTTGTCAGTGCCGTAGGTGGCCAGTATTTGTGTACATTGTGTACGCAAGCAAAGAATCTCACTGTGCCTGGTCATATGTGACAATAAAATACTCCGTTCCTATCCTACCCAATGTAAAAGGCTACTTTCTGTCACAATGTCGACTTGCTTCATCAGCGTAAGACATTATCTTATCATCATGCATGAATGCAAGACTATTCAAAGAAATGTAGATCAGGGTCAAATTAGGTCTATTCTGTGAGCCGTTAGCCGTGCTGAGCAGCGAGGAATTCTGGAAACCAGAAGGGACACAAATAGATACAGAAACATTATGTAATCGATGTAAATTGTAACCTTTGCCTGACTAAAAGTCCACATTACTAAAAGTCACCACAGTTAAGATGAACATTGAAATACATTCACTCTAATTGTGGAAAAATCAACAGAAAAAACAGTCCACTCAGCACCTTTGATTGAATTGATTGAAAAATCCAGCACGGATACAGGCCCTTCGGCCCATCAAATGCACACCGGCCATCGATCACCCGTTCACAGTGGTTCTATGCTATCCCACTTTCCCATCCACTCCCTGCAGACTAAGGGCAATTTGCAGAGGGGCAAGTAACCCACAAACCCGCACATCTTTGGGATGGGGGAGGAAACCAGAGAACCCGGAGGAAACCCACACGATCACGGGGAGAACGTGCAAACTCCACACAGAGAACACCTGAGGTCAAGATCGAACTCGGGGGGGGTCTGGCATTTTACAGCTCTACCAGTTGCACTGCGGTGCCACCCTTAAATTGTGGACAGGGAACAAAAGAATGCATTCAAGAGTAATGTATTCAAAATCTAGCTCTTCGGGCTAACAGAATCAAGGGATATGGGGAGAAAGCAGGAACAGGGTATGATTTTGGACGATCAGCCATGATCATATTGAATGGCGGTGCTGGCTCAAAGGGCCGAACGGCCTACTCCTGCACCTATTTTCCATGTTTCTATGTTTCTAAGGAAATCTGTGAAATGTTTCCATTGTCCATCCTGCAGAAGCTAGGAGCAGCCATGTACTTTGCAATAGTTTTTCTCTTTCCAAGACAATTCCAAACTGCAGCTAATCAGAAAAGATTTCTGAGACTGCGTCAATTAGCTCTAGAATTGGGGAGGGTGAGGCTTGGTGCCATTGAAATACTTATCTTGTAACTACATCCACTCACTCTCACTGGTGGAAGCATCTTGACCTGCACCCTGTCATGCCTCATTAGGATCTTATATATAAACCAGGATGGCTGCGATGGAGAGGAGATGGTTTAGTTTAGCAAAGTTTTAGATTAGAGATACAGCGCAGAAACAGTACCTTTGGCCCACCGGGTTGGCGTTGACGAGCGATGCCCGCACATTAACACAAGCGGACACACACTAGGGACAATTTATACTGACACCAAGTATACAAACCCAAACCAATCAACCTACAAACCTGAACGTCTTTGGAATAGAAACATAGAAAATAGGTGCAGGAGGAGCCATTCAGCCCTTCGAGCCAGCATTGCCATTCATTGTGATCATGGTTGATCGTCCCCTATCAATAACCCGTGCCTGCCTTCTCCCCATATCTCTAGATTCCACTAACCCCTAGAACTCTATCTAACTCTCTCTTAAATCCATCCAGTGATTTGGCCTCCACTGCCCTCTGTGGCAGGGAATTCCACAAATTCACAACTCTCTGGGTGAAAACGTTTTTTCTCACCTCAGTCTTAAGTGGCCCCTCCTTTATTCTAAGACTGTGGCCCCTGGTTCTGGACTCGCCCAACATTGGGAACATTTTTTCCTGCATCTAGCTTGTCCAGTCCTTTTACAATTCTATATGTTTCTATAAGATATCCCCTCATCCTTCATAAGATCCCCCCTCATCCCCCCCTCATCCTTTATAAAAACCAAACATCTTGGAGAAAACCCACTCAATCATGGGGAGAAAGTACAAACTCTGCACAGACAACACACGTAGTTGGGATCAAACCCAGGTCTCTTCGCAGAGTGTGGATTTGTGAAGGGAGTCTGGAGAATGATGCAACGGCCCTTGTCACGGTTTATCCAGAACAGCTCCATTACAGAGGACTGATTATGGATCGTTCCCAGGGACACATTCTCCCAGCAGAGCGAGATGTCCGTCGGGGAATGTTGTCCACTGGCCCGCTCCAGACTGCAGGAGTACGTGCTGAGGGACGCACTGAAGCTCGGTGCAGCCAACACCAAGGCTCGGTGGGGGACGACCACAGTCTAGGGTCCTTCCGCTGCTCGACATTGGGGAGCAGAGTGTGGTGGAGACGCCCCTCAAATGAGGGAAGGGATATCACCCCAGGGGGCCACAGGAGTGGCAAGGGTGCCAGGTATGATAGTTTTGTGAACACTACCAAATACAACGATATTGAATGTATGTATAGCCACTGAGAATGTCAGAAGAGCTTTTGCATGGTTTATGTTTTGTATATATTTTTTGTTCTGAATAAAGTTTACTTCTGGAAATGAAAAAAAAATGTTTCAATACGATCATCTCTTATTCTTCCAAACTCCAAAGAATGTAGACCTAATTTCTATGAATACTCGTGATAGGAAAACCCTTACGTCTAGGGAAGAGCCCAGTGACGGCCTTTTGTCCTGCCTCCAATGCATGCGTTTTCTCTCGTAAATGAGGGACCAAGACTGTGCATCTTAGTTCAGGTGCTGCCTCACCACACCTTGCTACAATGCTCCGCTATTTCGAGACGTTAACCCTCTTGCAATGAAAGCAATTTGCCATATACCTTTCCAGCCACTTACTGCACCTGCCTGCATACAATTTGTGCACAAGAGCAGCTAATTCCCTCGGTACTCTGCTGTAATCTGTAATCTGTTTCCACTTCAATTATAGTCTGCCTTCAGATACTTTTTTACTGGAGTTCATGAACTTACATTTTCGCACATTATGATCGTTACAATTATGACATTTATAGGATCAAACTGGAAGGCCACACGGAGTTGGGGTTTGAAGTAATGGGAGATTTATTAAAGCTGGTGCGCACCAGTCTCATTAGCTCAAACACCAACGTCTTTGGCTGCCCTCCTGGTGCCCACCAGTTTAATACATCGCCTGTTACTTTGAACACCAACTCCGCAGGGCTTTTCCTTCTTCTACAACATTCAAAATGCACTTGGACATCTACATGAATAGGAAAGATTTGGAGGGCAATGGATCAGGAGCGGGCAAGTGGAACTACCTCCATTAGACGACTTGGTCAGCATGGTTGAAGTGCCTGCTTCTCTGCTCTACAGCTCCACAACTACTCAACGCTGCTTGCCAATTTTTTTACCATGCACTCGACTCAATAACCTTGGACAAAGAGTAAAGTTTACATTACATGATAAGAAAGTGGCGGTGTGGAGATTTGGAAAGGACGTTCCATAGTTTGGGGTCTGGTCAGTGGAAGACAGAGCCACCAAGGTGGAATAATAGTAAACCTTGTCAAAGGGAAGGAGACCTTAGGGGACGTTGTAGGGTTTGAGCGGAGTACAGAGATGGGACAAGGCACGGCCAGCAATGAATTCAAAAGCAGGGCAGCAGCATCTCTGGAGAACATGGACAGGTTTCGGATCGACACCTTCTTCAGACTGATTGTAGGGGAGGAGAAGAAGGCTGGAAAAGGGGAGAGACAGGACAGAGTGTGACAGCAGGAATCACAGAGAGAAGGTCTCACAGACACCCTTCTGAGAAAGGAGAACTTCGTCAAAGTAGGCATACCTTGGGGAGACGGAAATAGGCAACGTTTTGGGCCAAAGCCCTTCTTCAGTTTGAAGGGCCTATTTCCTTTGCTCCATAGATGCTGCCGCACCCGCTGAGTATTTCCAGCACTTTTGTCTACCTTCGATTTTCCAGCATCCGCAGTTCCTTCTTAAATACCTTGGGGAGATTTAGCAGTGGAGCAGTCAAAATGTAGAAGCAAGGAACTGCAGATGCTGGTTAATACACAAAAAGGCACAGTGTGCTGGAGTAGTTCAGCAGGTCAGACAGCATCTCTGGAGAACATGGATAGGTAAAGTCACCTATCCGTGATAGGTGAAAAAAGCGGACTTCTTCGGACTGAAAAGAAGGGTCTCAACCCAGAATGCCACCCATCACCTGACCTGCTGAGTTAGTCCAGCACTTTGAAAGCAAAGTCTGATTAAAATGGATGATGAAGGAGAGCTGCTGATTGGCCCAGGGGTATTTGGGTCTCATTGTGGATTCGGATGAGGTGAAGTAGATGTGGGGGCAGGGTGATGTCTACACTAGCACTGGATTTTTGGCCAAAAAAAGGGTACAAAAGTTCTGCCTACTATATTTGCAGAGATTCTCTCTGTACATTTCCTGGAACTAATTTATCTCGAATTTTGGGCAAATAGATGGTTAAGTATATTTGTTGAATTTACCATTAGCCGGAGGGATGTTCCGTTGCTTCTTTCGTTTTGTTAAGATGGGAAATAAAGCATGGAAACTGGCCCACTGATTCCACGGCAACCTTCGATGGCCCGTTCACTCTAGTTCAGTGTTATCCCACTTGCATCCACTCCCCACACACCAGCGGCAATTTACAGAGGCCAATTAACCTGTAAAACCGCATGTCTTTGGGACGTGGGAGGAAACCGGAGCATCCAGAGGAAATCCAATGCAGTCACAGGGAGAACATGCAAACTCCACTCAGACAGCGCCCGAGGTCAGGATTAAAACAGAGACTGGGATGCTGTGAGGTAGCAGCTCTACCAGCTGTGCCGCCTAGCTGTATAAAGGAAGGAGACGCTGACATTCTCAAGGAATTCCACAAAACTCTGAGCATATATCACAGAAAACTGTGAATTCTCAAAGAATTCCCCATTAATCACTTCCAGCCATGTTGTCATTGATAATTGAAAATGAACTGCACCTCACACACCACATACAACATAAACTGCACAAAAACAATAATGAAGATTTTATATAATCTGCACCCATACATCAAATAAAATATATTTTCTTTAAACAGTGATGCCATCTACTGAACAGAACAATAATTTCACTTTTTTTGCAACACACTCAGCTAAATGTACAATATAGACATACACAAAATGCTGGAGTAACTCAGCGGGTCAAATAGCATCTCTGGAGAGAAGGAATGGGTGACGTTTTAGGTCGAGACCCTTCTTCAGACTGAGAGTGAGGGGAGAGGTAAATGAGAGATATGAAGATGTATCTATAAATAAATGAATGGGAGCTACGAATGACAGATAAATCAAAGCCAGCAACAATGGTGAAGAACAGATGGAGCCCACAAGGGTCCATTGTTGGCTGTGGAGGAGGTGATAATGAGTGATGCAAACAGTGAAACTAAGCAGAATGACAGTGAAACTAGGACAATAACGAGAGGAGAGAGAGTGGATGCGCTGGTTACTTGAAGTTTGAGAAATCAATATTCATACCCCTGGGTTGCAAGCTGCCCAAGTGAAGATATGAGATGCCGTTCCTTCAATTTGCATTTGGCCTCACTCTGACAGTGGCCCAGGACAGAAAGGTCAGTAACTTCCCTTCCCATTCCCATTCCCATACTGACACTACAGCTACTTCCGTTTTTTTGTGTCTATCTTTGGTATAAACCAGCATCTGCAGTTCCTTCCTACACTCAGTGTACAATATAGGTCCATAGAGATGCTCCAAGCAGAATAACTACAGGTTCATAATCATAAGAAAGGAAATCCATGTGGTCAAATGAAGAAGTGCGAACTCCACACAACGCGAGCGGTCGGGATCAAACCTGGGTCTCTGGCGTTGTGCCGCAGTAGCAGCTCTATCAGCTGCACCATTGTGCCACCTTTATGATACATTTAATTTGCCTGGAATTTGAACTTGTAGCTGTTATGCTAAGTGATGCACTATTAATTTTTTTCTTAGAATTTAGAGATACAGCACGGAAATGGACCCTTCGGCCTTCGCCGACCAGCGATCACGCCGTACACTAAAGGGCCTTTCCCACTTGGGCGTAATTTGTGCGTAATTTACGCGATATAATTTACGCGTCACGACGCACGAGTCGTGCAGCGCACGTGATGTGTGCCTGGTGCGTGGTGATGTAGGCAGTGACACGCGGTTGCGGGCGGCACCCCAGGATTTTGGGATGTCCAAAATCTGCGTGACACACAAATGACGCCTAAGTGGGGCAGGTCCTACACACTAGGGACAATTTTACAACTTACCAAAGCTAATTACCCTGCAAACCTGTACGTCTTTGGAATGTGGGAGGAAACTGGAGCACCCGGAGTAAACCCACGTGGTCACGGGGAGAACGTATAAACTCCGTACAGGCAGCACCCGCAGTCAGGTTTGAGCCCGGGTCTCTGGCTCTGCAAGGCAGCAACTCTACCATTGAGCCATCGTGCTGCCCCAATGGAAAGATGACTTGACCATTCGTCTAGAGCAAGGCATTGGTTTAACATTTTTGAAAAAATGTTTATTCAATCATGCAAGTTGGAAATTAAAGACAGTTTATTATCAATCCCCAATTGCCTCTGGAATGGGAAGAAAGCAATAACTACATCCATGTCTCTGGAGTCATATATTGGCCAAACATGGTAAGAATGGCAGATTTATTTCTCTGAAAAACATCAGTGAACCAGCTCCATAACAACAATCCAGTGGTTTTATGGCCATTATTCAGCTCTCGGGTTCAAATGTTTATTTATTTAGCACTTTAGTGGGATTTGAACTATTTTCTCAAGGTTAATGACCTTGTATGCTCATAAGCCATAGGAACAGAATTAGGCCATTAGGCCCATCAAGCCTATGCCACCATTCAACCATGGCTGATCTATGTTTCTATCTAACGAGAGCAGACTGGACTTTGAAAATAGCGGCAAAACATGGTGCATCTTGCAAGCGGGCTCAGCAGACCATTTCTGTACACTTGCTGATCAAGGATGAGGTTAGGGATGGGAATACCGTACTGGACTATATGTAAGAAAATAATGTTGCTATGCATTATCACTTGTGACAATACAAGCCCCATTGAATCTTTGTACCTCCTTCTCCTCACGTCTCCCTGTAACATTTGACACCCTTCCTGCTACCTTGGAAGCTCAACCAGTACCATAACCACTTTGATGCCAGATCTGATCACCACAAGCCTGGGAGGTTACAAATTAGGCATGAGGGCAAAGGTAGATGTCCCAACACCTCAAAGGAAAGGCTCAAGTTTGGCCTGATATTGGACTTGTTTAATTCACTGGATTCAGACTAAGTCTTCTGAGGTTAGATCGGCCAAAGGAGGCAAGCTCCGGGCGAGGGCAGGTTAAGAGGTCTGTGGTGATGGATAGGAGGGGAAGGGAAAAGATGATAAAGTGGAGAAGGTGCATGACAGGCTGAGGTGGAAGGAGAGGGCGGGGTGTGGTGGGTTGGGGGTCAAAGAGGAGGCAAACAGGAGACGAGAGGAAGAGGAAAGGAGGCGAGCAACTGGGGTAGGAGGCCATGTTACTTTTGGATATTTTGTGTCTAAATTCATCCAAATTATTGTTTGGGTTCTGGCTCGACGGGCTGAATAACCTAGTCCTGCACCTGTTGTCTGTTGTCTAAAAGATTTCAATTAGAATGTTTTACTTTTTCAAAAACAATTTAGTAATATATTATCCAGTGTAAAAATGTAATTTTGCTTAATGATGCAAAGTGATAATTAATTGCTAAGTTGTCAAATTCATACCAGCACTGGGATTACATCGACCAGTTTCACTTGATTTTGAGATACCTGTTTAAAATGCTAAAAGGGCGGCACAGTGGCGCAGTGGTGGAGTTGCTGCCTTGCGGCACCAGGGACCCGGGTTCAATCCTGACTGGGGTTGCTGTCCGTGCGGAGTTTGTACCTTCTGCCTATGATCATGTGGGCTCTCTCCTGGTGCTCTGGTTTCTACCCACGCTCCAAAGACGTGCCGGTTTGTAGGTTAATCAGCTTTAGTAAAATTGGAAATTGTCCCTAGTGTGTTGGATAGTGCGAGTGCACAGGTGATCGCTGGTCGGCGCGGACTCGCTGGGCCAAAGGGCCTGTTTCCACGCTGTATCTCGAAAGCAAAGTCAAGTCTAAATGTGCAATGGTTTCTCCTCCTGTGATGGGAGAGATGGGGAAAACCTTTCACCGCACCTCGGTACACTTGACAATAAACTAAACTCTGTACAATCCAAGCAACTTGATTCTTTACAAGGAATTTAGAATAATAAAATCATAAGGTTTTATAGCAGAGGAGGAACAGAACCCATTGTCCCACCTCATCTGTGATATCTTTTTACACTAATCCCTGCACTTACGCTTGCTTCCACAAGGCCTAGAGCCCTCTGTGCCTGTACAATCTCAGCATCTGTCCAAACACCTTCTAAACATGGTAATTGTATCTGTCTTCACCACCTCGTCTGGCACCTTGATAACCACCTCAGATCACCTCTACACTTGCCGAAAAGTTATGCACGACAACTCATGAAGTCACAGACGGAGATGTGCCATAAAATTGGCATTAAAGAAAGTAAAATCCCAGCGTAGATTTTAAATTTGTGCAGAAGCCAGACACAAAATGCAGGAGTAACTCAGCGGGTCAGACAGCATCTCTGGAGAGTAGGTGACGTTTCGGGTCGGGACACCTTCCTCAGACTGGGTCAGGGGTTGTTGTGATTTCAGTTTAAATCTTTCCTTGCCCCGTCCACGCTGGCAGCTGGATGGTGGGACAGTAATGGCTCAGGGAATGACTAAGGAGCCAGAGACTTGCGTGGCAAATGGGCCACAGTTCATTCAATCCACGCGCATTAAAATAGCTCAGACTAAGTCCTCCAGATTCCAATGCAAACAGCTTGTGGTGACTATTACTGGAATCCACTGTTGTCAAAGTGCCAGACTGTTAATTGAAAATGGCTGCATTGTGCCTGTGACCATGTTAATGACTGTCTCAAGTCAAGGCATTCTGGTTCCTTAATCAGTCACTGTCATCACACCCCTTTAGTCACATTCATTCTGTTGAATTTTATTGCTGGGATATGTGATGTTTATCCAATTATGTATCCTGCTGGGACATATTAATTTGTACCCGACAAACAAGCCATCTCGTACAACCCACAAAATGTTGGAGTAACTCAGCAGATCTGGCAGCATCTCTGGAGAAGATGGATAGGTGATGTTTCGGGTCTAGCGGGTCTGAAGAAGTTTCCTGACCCGAAACATCACCCATCCCTGTTCTCCAGACAGGCTGCCTGAGCCGCTGAGTCACTACAGTACTTGGTATCCTTTTGCATATCTATGGAGGGATTGGACAGCTGACGTTTCGGGTCAGAACCCTCCTTGCAGTCTTGGTTTCTATCTCCAATACAGAAGTGACACAGGAAAGGCACACATTCTAATTAATTGGCTTGGCTGATGTGCCAGACAGCCAATCTACCAATGATCTAATCATATGTGCACTGAGACTTACTATCTGGGGAAACTGACACAGCCATCAGCAAAATTCAACACGAGCTTACCATTCCTGCATTTCACCACAGTGCCATGACTTGTTATATTAAAGCCTTTCTTTAACAAAAACCCGAATCACTGTTCGTCTTATTATATACGAATAGGCGACAATGGTCCCCCCGTAACACAATCCTGATATAAATCTGACATTTTAGTAACTTTATACCTTTCACGATAGAATACCTAACTTATACCTTTCATGATAGAATTATTAAGTCATCCAACACCAAAATATGTGCTCGCTCTGTCCATACCGAGAGACATAGTCATAAAGACATACCGTTTGGAAACAGGCCCTTCAGCAAAACTTGCCCACATCAACCAACATGTCTCTTCTGCACTAGTCCCACCTGCCTGCTTTTGGCCCATATCCCTCTAAACCTGTCCTATCCATGTACCTGTCTAAATGTTTCTGAAACGTTGCAATAGTACCTGCCTCAACTACCTCTTCTGGCAGCTCGCTCCATACACCCACCACCCTTTGTGTAAAAAAAGTTGCCCCTCAGGTTCCTATTAAATCTTTTCACCTCACCGTAAACCTTTGTCCTCAATTTGCTTGCTCTGGTCAAAAGACGCAGCATTTACCCTGTCTATTCCTCTCACGATTTTGTGCATATCTATAAGGTCACCCCTCATCATCCTGCGCTCCAAGGAATAAAGCCCCAGCCTGTTCAACCTGTCTCTATAATTCAGTCCCTCGAGCCCTGGCAACATCCTGGTAAATCTTCTCTGAACCCTATCGAACTTGACAACATCTTTCCTATAACAGGGTGACCTACCTTCGATGCTTTGGCTCATCCAGGTACAATTTAAGTGAGTACCTGCCCCCACCACTCTCTCAAGCAGCGTGTTCCAGATTACAACCGTCCCCTTCGTGAATAAAAAAATCTCCGAGCCCCTCTAAATCTCTTGCTCCTCACTTCAATATTTCCCCTTTTGGTTTTAGACATCTGTGTCATGGAGAACAGTTTCTCATTATCTATCATTATTTTTAGGCAAAAGCAGTCAAAAAACAATTTTCTGTTTTCATACTGTTAATAATTTATTCTTGGATGTTTCAGCTGCAACTTCCAACGAGAACCACAGCACAATCGTAAACCTTACTCTAGTGCTGCATTTATGTCAATTGTTGAGTTCAAAGGACTGCCAGGAACTTATAACCTTCTAGATTTAATCAAAGCCACAACTCAGCGGGACAGGCAGCATACCTGGAGAGAAAGCACGGGTGACATTTTAGGTCGAGACCCTCTTCTGACCCGAAACGTCACCCATCCCTTTTCTCCAGAGATGCTGCCTGTCCCGCTGAGTTACACCAGCATTTTGTGTCTATCTTCGGTGTGAAGCAGCATCTGCAGTTCCTTCCTACACATGTAAACATAGTACTCTGTGAACAATATAATCAAATATTTTTTTAAAGTTCAGCGTACACATGAAAACAAACAATCATAGTGCAAAAAGACAAAATCAATGCTCCCAAGTCTGTGTAGTTCAGAGCTTATTTGGAGGTTACAGCATTTAATAGCCTGATGGCTATAGGGAAGAAGCTGTTAGTGAACCTGGACGTTACAGTTTTCAGACCCCTATATATTTGCATTGCAGTCCAACACAGCACTCTCACCCATTTACTGTTACTCATGCCTTACCACGTGCTTTGCCCAACGGGTTCTTGAAGAGGCGCGCCACTTTTACTTTGAAATACAAAGGAGGATTTTGTTTGCACCAGGCAGTAATCCAGAAAGAGTCTTACAGGAAGAAGCCCCTTCAAGAGACTATAGGAAATGCAGCAAACCACACCCAGGTTAGTCACAGTCACAGTGATTTGTCAGTATACTCCCACCAACTTCCAGAGAGCAAGCTCATTGAATTTCTCACACAGCTGTCAAACTAACCGTCACCACACCACAGATAGACCAAACATGCTGGAGTAACTCAGCGGGACAGGCAGCATATCTGGATGGAAGGAATGGGTGAGATTTCAGGTCAAGACCCTTCTTCCACTGACCTGGGTTTTGACATCAATGCAAAGCTCGGAAATTCAGCAGAGGGCTTAAAGAATGTTTAGGCAAAAATGCTGGAGAAACTCAGCGGGTGAGGCAGCATCTATGGAGCGAAGGAATACGCGACGTTTCGGGTCGAGACCCTTCTCCAGCATCTGCAGTTCTTTCTTAAAGAATTGTTTACCTCAGCGCAGGTTTATGTGAGTCACCTATTGCGTAAGGTGGGGATTGTGTCTGTACTACATCAAACCAAACTGAAAAGAGCTTTGAAGAGTAAAGTGCTGAGGATATTGTGAGGATATCTGAGGCCTGACTAAACAAGGCAGGCACAAAGAAGGGTTCCAACCTGAAATGTCACCCGTCCTTTTTCTCCTGAGATGCGGCCTGATCCGCTGAGTTACTCCAGCTTTTTGTGTCTATCTTCGGTTTAAACCAGCATCTGCAGCTCCTTTCTGCACACTGCTTCACTTTTAGATTAGTGTAGAGATACATCGCGGAAACAGGCCATTCGGCCCACCGAGCCCGCAGCGACTGGCGATCCCCGCACATGAACACGATCCTACACACACTAGGGACAATTTACATTTACACCAAAACAATTAACATACAAGCCAGTACGGTTTTGGAGTGTGCGAAGATCACTGAGAAAACCCACACGGTCACAGGGGAAACGTAAAAACTCTGCACAGACAGCATTCGTGGTCAGGATGGAACCCGGGTCTCTGGGGCTGAAACCGCTGCATGGCAACAACTCTACCGCTGCGCCATCGTTGAGTAGCAAGGAAACTGTTGAAAGCCCAGAGAATAATAAAGTGAGAGAACTCAATGGAAAATTAGGTACAAAAGGAGAAATAACGAGAAGAATAATTGTTAGAGGAAGAGAATAGCAAAAGTACAATGAAAATGTTACAATTTAAAATAATATTGACACCAATTAATATCTGACTCTCAGTCTGAAGAACGGCCTCGACTCGTCGATACGTCACCTATTCCTTTAAGCCATTCTGTCAGTATGCTTTCCACTTCAAGAGTCAAGAATGTTTTATTGTCATATGTCCCGAACAGAACAATGATATTCTCAGGTAGACACAGACACAGACACACACGAAGCCTTGTTTTAACTTCATTTCCAAATTAGAGATAGTGTCGAAACAGGCCCTTTGGCCCATCGAATCTGCACCAACCAACGATCACCCATTCACTAGTTCTATCCTAGATACTAGGGACAATTTTCTGAAGCCATTGCACCTATAAACCCATACATCGTTGGAATGTGTGAGGAAAGCGGAGCATCCGGCGAAAACCTACGCAGTCACAGTGAGAACGTATAAACTCCGTACAGACAGCACCCGCAGTCAGGATCGATCCCAGGTCTCAGGCGCTGTAAGGCAGCAACTCTACCGCTGCACCACCGTGCCACACCTAATGGAATGCACTGGAACAACAGCCTCTATTATGTCCCGAAGCATCTGGTGTGGGATTTGAACCCGCAGGTTTTGACACAAAAGGGAGGGTTTCACCTACTGAGGTGCAGCTTTGTCCCCACTAATTATAATTCCATTTCCTCCCAGAGACAAGTTTTTACCATCACCCAGTACGATAGATACCTACTGGCTCTCCATCTGCCTGAGCCCTTGCTGCCCAACCTTCTGGTTCTACATGCTTCATCTTTGCTGTTGGTGTTTGTAAGCAAACGTAAAAATCCATGAAAATCCATTTGCCACTGCAATGTCTTCTGTACTAACGCGGTAATTATGACTATTTCCCCAGGACCACATAGAGGAACCAGGCTCAAATTAATCACGGATAGACACAAAATGCTGGAGTAACTCTGCTGGACAGGCAGCCATCCCTGGCAGAAAGAATTGGTGGCATTTCTGGATGAGATCCTTCTTCAGGCTGCAGTCTAAAGAAGGGTCACAAACCTAAACATCATCCGTTCCGTCTACCCAGAGATGGCTGTCTGTCCCGCTGAGTTACTCCAGCATTTTGTCTACCTTTGGTGTAAACTAACATTGCAGTTCCTTCCTACTCCTCAAACTAATCGTGATAAAGGGGGGAAAGATGATCTTGCAAGTGCTATTCACATGCAGACACAAGGCCTTGTACTGAACGTGACTGACGGGTTAGCACAAGACAGCGGACACAGCACAGTCATACTAGAACATTGTTCACCACCATCACAAGAATGCAATGATACTAAATCAATTCTGTGAGGAAAATTGTGAAGATTTACTTAACACAGACTGAAAGGATGATAAAGGATGAATTGATTGTAACTTTCCGGAAGAAGTTGCTATGGGTAAAGAGAAGGTGATGGAGACTACTTTAGTGAGCTCCATCAAAGGTCCAAGTCCAAGTACTGCAGACCAAATCTGACATTTATCATGTTTTGAAAGACTATTTTTATTTTATTGTCACTATTCTCACAGGTATATTATCAAGCCATGGGAAAGGGATTTATTCAGACCAATTTTTTTATTTTCTCTATTTATAGAACCACCAGGTGGCGCTAGCAATGGCTGCCTCGCCAACAGCGTGTCTCATCCTTTCCTTCTTTGTTGTTTTTTAGTAATGTGTTAAATGTATGTTTGAGTGTTCTTTAGCTTGTTTCATGTGGGGTGCGGGGTTGGGGGAATTTTTTTAAAATCTCTTACCTCGACGGAGATGCGATTTTTTTCTGTATCGTATCTCCATTCGCACTGCGGCCTAACATCGAGGAGCTGGCGACCTCTGCTGGAGATCGACCGGGAGTTCCAACCGTGGGAGCCTGCGGGACTTACCGTCGTGGAGCTGGCAATCCCTTTGCCAGGGATCGACCTTTGAGATCCAACTGCGAGAGCCTGCAGACTTTAACATCGCGAACCCTGGTTAGAGACCGACTTTGGGAGCTCCAGGCTGCAGGAGATTCAACCGCCCCGATGCGGGAGCTTTGATTGCCCCGACGGCAGATGGTTTAACTGCCCCGACCGCGGGAGAATAAGGAGGAGGAAGATTAGACTTTATTGCCTTCCATCACAGTGAGGAATGTGGGGAATCTGCTGTGGTGGATGTTTATGTTAACTTTTATGTAGTTGTGTGTATAGTTGCATTTTTTAGTCTGGCTGAATGCTAATTCAAGTTTCACTGTACCTTAATTGGTATACGTGACCATAAACTGAGCTTTGAACCTTTGAGAGTTCATCTGATTTTTTTTAATGTAGAATTACAAGTGGCGCAGCGGCAGAGTTGCTGCCTTGAAGCGCCAGAGACACGGGTTCCATCCTGACTACGGGTGCTACCTGTGCAGAGTGTGCACGCTCTCCCTGTGACCACGTGGGTATCTCCGGGTGCTCCGGTTTCCTCCCACACTCTAATGATGTAAAGGTTTGTAGGTTAATTGGCTTTGGTAAAAAATAGCTAAATTGTCCCTAGTGCGTAGGATAATGTTAGTGTACAGGGTGATCGCTGGTCGGTGGGGATTCGGTGGGCTGAAGGGCCTGTTTCTGCGCTGTATCTCTAAAGTCTACTGTAAGGTCTACATCTGTGGTCAGTGGTGTTGAATGCACTCTATAGTGCCAATTGCATGTTCTGCATCGCCTCTGAAACTACTGCTACTGACATCAGTGGAGCTGAGTACAATATACTGAAGATATTAAATCAAGCATTTGTTGCTATTGCCTACGTTGATGGTTCAGATTCAGTATTTATTGTTGTTATATACACCAGGCTGCAATAAATGTATTTAATTTCCTCCAGTTCCTTCCCCTCTACTTACAGTCTGAAGCAGGGTCCCGACCTGAAACGTCCCCCATCCTTTTTCTCCAGCGGATGCTGCCTGACCCGCTGAGTTACTCCAGCACTTTGTGTCTATCTTTGCAATAAAACGGCTTGTTTGCATGAAGCTCACAGAGGAAACAGTATATATAGAGTCATGGAATCACAGTCCTACTGCACGGAAACAGGTCCTTTAATCCATGCCAACGTGCCCATGCCAATGAAGATGCCCCATCTATGCTAGTCCCACCTGCCTGCATTTGGCCCCTATCCCACAAAACCTTTCTGCTGCATTTACCTGTCCAAATTGCCTTTTAGTTTAATTTAGTTTAGTATATTGTCACGTCTGCTGAGGTACAGTGAAAAGCTTTTGTTGTGTGCTAACCAGTCAGCGGAAAAGCAATGCATGATTATAATCGAACCATCCACTGTGTTGCAGATACATGAATGTGGTTATAGCAACTGCCTCAACTACATTCTCCTCAGTATACATGTTAACGATAAATTGAATAATACATACAATGATGAATAACAGAGAGCAGAATGGTGCAAAGATTGTAGTGCAATCTAAGGTAGTGCAAAGCAGTTATTAAAGTGTAATAATGGAATAACTGGGAAGAGGCCAACATGGCAGTAACTTGGGTAAGGAGGTGTGAATGAAGTGATTGGTTCAGAAATAAGATTGGTGTATTTGACAAACTTGAATGTAACAAAACTACTTTAGGAGTTTTAATTAACATGCACCTTCAAGTTCCTGTTATATCGCCTGCTGCCTGTTTTGGAACATGGTTGCAGATTGGGAAGCATCAGAACGTTGTTCCACAGACAGCCAAGTGGCCAGTAGCTGCAATTACACCCTCCAAACACGTTTAACATGGAACATCTTAGCACATGTGGAAGTTTCCACATGCGAAAGGCTCACATAAAAACCATGGACGGAGCTCAGGATAGCAGCAAAGTACATGCTCGAAGTACAAGCAGTGAAGGGGTGGCATGGCGGCACAGGGGCCCAAACAGTGACGCAGCGGTAGAGTCGCTGCCTTACAGCGCCAGAGACCCGGGTTCGACCCTGACTACGGGTGCTGTCTGTGCGGAGTTTGTACGTTCTCCCTGTGACCGCGTGGGTTTCCCCCGGGTGCTCCGGGTTCCTCATGCACTCCATGGGCTTGTGCAGGTTTGTAAGCTAATTGGCTTCTGCAAATCATCCTCAATGTGCAGGATAGAACTAGAGTAGCGGTGAGCGATGGTCGGCGTGGACTCAGTGGGCCGAAGGGCCTGTTTCCGCACTGTATCTCCAAGGTAAACTAAACTAAATCTCATACATGTCGGTTCTGAATATCCACGACTAGTTACATTTGGTTTTCCTTTTAAAAAACATTTTGTGCCAATAAATGGATATCATATTTAAACAAATACGTGAAGAGTCTCGACTGCGATCTTGGCAAGAAGCCCCATGCTACTGCTCCTCTCAAGAAGGCAAGTGAACTGAAATTTGGGGCATAATGAGTAAGACAATAAGACAATAAAAGCATTGTGAATAAAATCTCCTCCACAGTGTTCATGGACAACAATTACATTATTTTTGAAAAGATGATATTTGCTGATGTTTTTTTCCTCTTCTAGCCTTAATAAACAGGGCTTGAATCCCATTGTCGGTGTTGCCTAGGATATAGAGGAAATGTTTATCATGTTCCCTTTCCTCTACTGGGAGAACAAAAAGCACCGCATCAAAATATTCTCATTTCATGGTGTGCCAGAGATGCTCAGAGCTGCCGAGAAATTCCAAATCCGTTTGAAACCCACCGAATAATGAGAGGCCAACATCGAGTGGACGTGGAGCGGATGTTTCCAACAATGCAAGGGTCTTGGACCTGAGTTTAGTTTTAGTTTAGTTTTGAGATACAGCCCGGAAACAGACCCTTCGGCCCACCGAGTCCGCACCGACCAGCATTCCCCGCACAATAACATTATCCTACACACACTGGAGACAATTTGCACGTACACCAAGGCAATTAACCTACAAACCTGTACGTCTTGGGAGTGTGGGAAGAAACTAACCCACGCGGTCACGGGGAGAACGTACAAACAACATACAGACAGCGCCCGCAGTCGGTATCGAACCCGGTTCTCCGGCACTGAGAGCTCAGTAAGGCAGCAACTCTACTGCTGCGCCACCATGGCCACAGCCTCAGAATAAAAGGATATACATTTAGAATGGAGATGATGGGGAATTTCTTTAGCCAGAGGGTGGTGAATCTGTGGGACAGGCCCTTCGGCCCACAGTCCCTGCCTGCTAGCCCTCCCCTTACACTAGCACTGTCTTACACACTAGGGATAATTTGTAATCTTTACCGGAGCCAATTAACCCACAAACCTGTACGTCTGTGGACTGTGGGAGGAAACCGGAGCACCCGGGGTCAACCCACAAAGTCACAGGGAGAACGTGCAAACTCCGTACAGACAGCACCCATAGTCAGGATTGAACCCGGGTCTCTGGCGCTATAAAGCAGCAACTCTACCGCTGCGCCACCGTGCCAACACTTTATCTGTTGCGGTTTGAGGAACCACCCAGCAGAGTGGATCTGTTTGCTCGCATTCAACAGCATTGCAGATGAACCCTCTTTCACCCTCGGCAATTAATAGGGACATTTTCCTCTCGGCCAGGAATAAAAGCCCGGAGCAGCAAACACAATCGAGGCTTGATTCACAAAAGGCTGACCTGCATTTCTTGCATTCTTTACACAAAGCCAAATGTTGGCAGATTAATTGCAATGGAGAGTGAAGGGTGGGTGGTGGAGTGGTGCACTTGCCTTACCCTCCCTAGGATACCTGGCCAGGGTACACAAAGAAGGGTCCTGATTTAGTGCTGCCAACTTTCTCACTCCCAAATAAGGGACAAAAGGTCAAAATAAGGGACAAATTCCTGACGGAAATTGGTTGACCGACTCGGGTGCATGATGAGTTGGCCCGGGTGCCGGACTGCACACAAAGCCCAGCCGTCGGGCAGGCTGAGGAGTTTTGTCCCGGGCCGCGCAACGTCGCACGCAAAGTCCCACACCCCATCCAACTCATGAACCGATGATCGGCCATGAGAAGGAGGGGTGGTGGTGTCGGTGGTAAGTGAAGGTCTGAAGGTCGGACAGCTGGCCGGGCTGCCGATCGACGGGGCCACGGGCGAGGCGCTGCTGCTGCACTCCATGGGCTGCACTACGTCGGAACGGGTGAGGCGGGGTCAGATGCAGCGCTCCGACCACATTCCCCTCGATCCCAGTAGTAGCAGTCAAATATGGGACAAGGGCGATAACGACTTTAGCCCAATATACGGGATGTCCCGGCTAATACGGGACAGTTGCCAACCCTATCCAGACCCGAATCATCACCTGCCCATTTTATCCTTTTAACCCATCCTGATTAGTACCGGTGTCAGGGGTTATGAGGAGAAGGCAGGAGAATGGGGTTGAGAGGGAAAGATAGATCAGCCATGATTGAATGGCGGAGTAGACGTGATGGGCTGAATGTCCTATTTCTGCTCCTGTCCTTATGAACATTTTCTCCAGAGATCCTACCTGACCACTGAGTTACTCCAGTACTTTGTGTCTATCCGGTATATACTTCCTGTAGTTCCTTTCTACACATATTGTCTTACCAGGCTTCCTTGAATGTGTTGTGGTGTCTCTTGCACAAGGGCAGTGTGAGCCTCATCTCCTGCCTGGCCTTCTGCATGGCACCTCCATTTGGACTGAGATTGATTGAAGAATCAGCGTAGAAACAGGCCCTTCTCCCCATGGAGTCCACGCCGACCAACGATCGCGCGTTAGCACTAGTTCAATGTTATCCCACTTTCCCCTCCACTCCCGACACACTAGAGGCAATTTGCAAAGGCCAATTAACCTACAAGCCCGCACGTCTTTTGAGATGTGGGAGGAAACCGGACCACCCGGAGGAAACCCACACAGTCACAGAGAGAACGTGCAAATTCCACACGGATAGCACCTGAGGTCAGGATCGAACCCGGGTATCTGGCGCAGTGAGGCAACAGCTGTGCCACCTTTAAATTGTGACGAGAGAACCAAAGGAAAACTGTGAAACTAGACTTCCCATTCTCAGATACTAGGACCTGCAATGTTCCTTTCAATAGTTTATCTGTTCATCACCAGTTCTAGGCCATCCCACTTTCTCATTCAGTCCCTACACACTAGAGGCAGGTTACAGAGTCCATTTAACCGAGAATCCCGTACGTCTTTTGAAATGTGGAACGAAACCAGACAATAGACAATAGGTGCAGGAGTAGGCCATTCGGCCCTTCGAGCCAGCACCGCCATTCATTATGATCATGGCTGATCATCCACAATCAGTACCCCGTTCCTGCCTTCTCCCCGTATCTCATGACTCCGCTATCTTTAAGAGCCCTATCTAGCTCTCTCTTGAAAGCATCCAGAGAACCGGCCTCCACCACCCTCTGAGGCAGAGAATTCCACAGACTCACCACTCTCTGTGAGAAAAAGTGTTTCCTTGTCTCCATTCTAAATGGCTTACCCCTTATTCTTAAACTGTGGCCCCTGGTTCTGAACTCCCTCAACATCGGGAACATGTTTCCTGCCTCTAGCATGTCTAAGCCCTTAACAATCTTATATGTTTCAATGAGATCCCCTCTCATCCTTCTAAACTCCAGAGTGTACAAGCCCAGCTGCTCCATTCTCTCAGCATATGACATTCCTGCCATCCTGGGAATGAACCTTGTAAACCTATGCTGCACTCCCTCAATAGCAAGGATGCCCTTCCTCAAATTAGGGGACCAAAACTGCACACAATACTGCAGGTGTGGTCTCACTAGGGCTCTGTACAACTGCAGAAGGACCTCTTTGCTCCTATATTCGATTCCTCTTGTTATAAAGGCCAACATGCCATTCGCTTTCTTCACTGCCTGCTGTACCTGCATGCTTACTTGCATAGATTGATGTACAAGGACCCCCAGATCCCGTTGTACTTCCCCTTTTCCCAACTTGACACCATTTAAATAGTAATCTGCCCTCCTGCCTTCCAGACCAGAAATCTCGAGGGTGGTGGGCGTATGGAACAAGTTGCTGGAGGAGATAGTTGTAGCATGTAATGTAACAAAATTTAAAAGATATTTGGATGGGAACACAACATGGATAGGAAAGGTTTGGAGGGATATATGGGTATAAATGTGCAGGTAACAACAGTGGAGATGGGACATCTTGGTCAGCATGGGAAAGTTGGGCTGAAGGGCCTATTTCCATGCCGTATGACTCTATGACCTGGAGGACACACATGGGGTCACAGTGCAAACTCCCCGCACATAGCACCCGAGGTGAGGATGGAACAAGGGTCTCTGGTGCTCTACCAGCCGTGCCACTGTGCTGCCTGGTAAACTCTGCTTCGACATTGCAAAGCTGTTAAAGTAGTCAGGCCACCCTCACCGGCTGGCACTGTGGTGCGGCTAGTGGTGCTGTGGTCTGGTGCGGCTAGTAGTTTCTGTGACCCAGGTTCAACCTTCACCTCAGTCTGTGTGAAGATGCACGCTCTCCGTGTGGCCATGCGGGCTTCCTCCATGTGTTCCACTCACGTCCCAAACACGTGAATGTTGGTCGCTTTATTTGTCCCTTTAACTTACACTAACAATGACGGGGGGTGGGGGGGGGGGGGGGGTGGACCATGGGGACCTCTAGGGGGCCGCGAGCGAAGGGGGGCCCAGGAGAACGTGAAGGTGAACCATAGAATTTCAGGTCAAGTCGAAGTTCTTGTCATGTGCACAGGTTCAGTAAGGTGCAGGCACAAGGAATTTCAGGAGAAAGGGGAAAGATGATGGGTATGTGGGGAAAAATTAATTAATACAGGGTAGGATTAGTGTAACAATGGATGGCTAAAGGGCCTCTTTCAGTTGTGTCTGAAGAATTCCAGTCTGAAGAAGGATCTGGACCCGATGCATGTTCTCCAGAGATGCCGCCTGACCCGCTGACTTACTCCAGCACTTTGTGTCTATCTTCTGTTGTGCAACTTTCTATGACTTTATGAGTCGAGCACACAGGAATGTAGGTATGTCAGATTAGAAATACTATATCAGAAGTTAATTGGTGTAACTGAAGGTGAATCTCTAAGATTTCAAATCTTAAACCAAAAGACCCTTTTGTGTTTGTAAACCAAAAGGAAGAGCAGGGCACTGCGGGGGAAAGTTGATCTCTTTGCTTTCTAGTCACCCAGCATTTATAAATCGCTGCGGGGGTGGCACGGTGGCGTAGCGGTAGAGTTGCTGCCTTACAGCGCCGAAGAGCGGGGTTCGATCCTGACTATGGGTGCTGTCTGTATGGAATTTGTCCATTCTCCCCGTGGCCTGCATGGATTTTCCCCGATATAGAAACATAGAAAATAGGTGCAGAAGTAGGCCATTCGGCCTTTCTGGCCAGCACCGCCATTCACTAAGATCTTGCCTGATCATCCAAAATCCGTTACTGCTTTTTCCCCATATCCCTTGATTCCGTTAGCTCTAAGAGCTAAATCTAACTCTCTCTTGAAAACTCTCTCTTGAGATGCTGAAGTGTTGTAAAAACAAGCCTGAAGGCTTTGTGTCTCAATGCGAGGAGCATTCGTAATAAGGTGGATGAGTTGAAGGTGCAGATAGCTATTAATGACTATGCTAGAGTTGGGATCACGGAGACATAGCTCCAGGGTAACCACAGCTGGGAGCTGAACACCCAGGGATATACAATATTCAGGAGGGATAGACGGAATGGAAAAGGAGGTGGGGTAGCGTTGCTGGTGAGAGAGGAGATTAATGCAATAAAAAGGAAGAACATTAGCATGGAGGATGTGGAATCGATATGGGTTGAGCTGCGAAATTCTAAGGGGCAGAAAACGCTAGTGGGAGTTGTGTACAGGCCACCTAACAGTAGTATTGGAGTTGGGGATGGCATCAAACAGGAAATTAGAAGTGCGTGCAACAAGGGTAACACAGTTATAATGGGTGACTTCAATCTGCATATAGATTGGGTGAATCAAATTGGCAGGGGTGCCGAGGAAGACGATTTCTTGGAATGTATGCGGAATAGTTTACTAAACCAACATGTGGAGGAACCAACGAGAGAGCAGGCTATTCTCGACTGGGTATTGAGTAATGAGGTAGGGTTAGTTAGCAGTCTTGTTGTGCGTGGCTCCTTGGGCAAGAGTGACCATAATATGATTGAGTTCTTCATTAGGATGGAGAGTGACATAGTTAAGTCAGAAACAAGGGTTCTGAACTTAAACAGAGCTAACTTTGAAGGTATGTGCCGTGAATTAGCCAAGATAGACTGGCAGGTTAGTTTTAAAGGGTTGACAGTGGATGAGCAATGGAAGGTATTTAAGGACTGCATGGATGAAGTACAAACATTGTTCATACCAGTTTGGCAAAATAATAAATCAGGGAAGGTGGTGCATCCGTGGATAATGAGGGAAATCAGGGATAATATAAAAACTAAAGATGAGGCATACAAATTGGCCAAAAAAAGCAGCCTACCAGAGGACTGGGAGAAATTCAGAATCCAGCAGAGGAGGACAAAGGGCTTAACTAGGAAAGGGAAAATAGATTACAAAAGGAAACTGGCAGGGAACATAAAAACTGACTGCAAAAGTTTTTATCGATATGTGAAGAGAAAGAGACTAGTTAGAACAAATGTTGGTCCCTTGCAGTCAGAAGTTGGTCCCTTGCAGTCAGATGCAGGTGAATTGATCATGGGAAACAAGGACATGGCAGACCAATTGAATAACTACTTTGGTTCTGTCTTCACTAAGGAAGACATAAATAATCTGCAGGAAATAGCAGTGGAACGGGGGTCAAATAAAATGGCAGAACTGAGTGAAATCCAGGTTAGCCGGGAAGTGGTGTTGGGTAAATTGAACGGATTAAAGGCCGATAAATCCCCAGGGCCAGATGGTCTGCATCCCAGAGTGCTCAAGGGGGTAGCCATAGAAATAGTGGATGCATTAGTGATAATTTTTCAAAACTCCATAGATTCTGGAGTAGTTCCTGAAGATTGGAGGATAGAGAACTGGCTGGCAGACAGGAAGCAAAGAGTAGGAGTAAACGGGTCATTTTCAGAATGGCAGGCAGTGTGTAGTGGGGTACCGCAAGGCTCAGTGCTGGGACCCCAGCTATTTACAATATACATTAATGATTTGGACGAGGGAATTGAATGCAACATCTCCAAATTTGCAGATGACACCAAGCTGGGGGGTGTAGTTAGGTGTGAGGAGGATGCTAGGAGGCTGCAGGGTGATTTGGATAGCCTGAGTGAATGGGCAGATGCATGGCAGATGCAGTATAATGTGGATAAATGTGAGGTTATCCACTTTGGTGGCAAAAACATGAGGGTGGACTATTATCTGAATGGTGGCAGATTAGGGAAAGGGGAGATGCAACGAGACCTGGGTGTCATGGTACACCAGTCATTGAAAGTAGGCATGCAGGTGCAGCAGGCAGTGAAGAAAACAAATGGCATGTTAGCATTCATAGCAAAAGGATTTGAGTATAGGAGCAGGGAGGTTCTACTGCAGTTGTACATGGTTTTGGTGAGACCGCACCTGGAGTATTGAGTACAGTTTTGGTCTCCAAATCTGAGGACATTCTTGCCATAGAGGGGGTTCAAAGAAGGTTCACCAGACTGATTCCTGGGATGTCAGGACTTTCATATGAAGAAAGACTGGATAGACTCGGCTTGTACTCACTGGAATTTAGAAGATTGAGGGGGGATCTTATAGAAACTTACAAAATTCTTAAGGGGTTGGACAAGCTAGATGCAGGAAGATTGTTCCCGATGTTGGGGGAGTCCAGAACAACGGGTCACAGTTTAAGGATAAGGGGGAAGTCTTTTAGGACCGAGATGAGAAATACTTTTTTCACACAGAGAGTGGTGATTCTCTGGAACTCTCTGCCACAGAAGGTAGTTGCGGCCAGTTCATTGGCTATATTCAAGAGAGAGTTGGATGTGGCTCTTGTGGCTAAAGGGATCAGGGGGTATGGAGAGAAGGCAGGTACGGGATACTGAGTTGGATGATCAGCCATGATCATATTGAATGGCGGTGCAGGCTCGAAGGGCTGAATGGCCTACTCCTGCACATGTTTTTCTATGTTTCTATGAGTTCTTCGGTTTGCTCCCACACTTCAAAAAGATACAGGTTTATCGATCAATTGACTTTGGTAATATTTTCCTGGTGTATAGGATAGTGCCAGCGTATGGCGTGATCGTGAGTTGGCGCAGACTCGGTGGGCTGGATTACGTTTTTCCGCACTGTACCTCTAAAAGCCCAACGATCCTAAAAAGATATTTGGCTGTGTCTTTGAATATACTGCAGAACTATCATATTTAAAAATCATTGTACTATCCCTTTGCAAAGTCTCAAGCACGATTACATTACCTGTTGACATTAATGCTGCATCTTGTAATACAAACTTGTCAAAGGCGCCCAAACTTTCTGGGAAGCATGAATAATTCTGATCTCAAACCGAAATTCAATACCTTATAGCACGAGCTAGAACCAATTCAGCTTTACATGAGTGCACTGTTTGAATGTAGAGCACCCAACCAAATAATTGCTGATGACTGCACCAGCCCCTTCTCATTGCCAGCAAGCCCGGGCACACTGCACACACGGGCTTGCTGGCAATGAGAAGGGGCTGGTGCAGTCAGACCTTGGCAAGGTAGGCAAGCAAAGACTTTCACTGTGACATGTGACAATAACGTTTTCATAAAGTTCTCATTCATTCTAGATTCAAGTCCAACAATTTACAGTTATTGATTTTACACCAGCCAGGAATTTGTGCAGTCGAGCTGTGTAATGGTAGATGCTAGTGGATACCACAGTTGGATATTCAATGCCATTATAGTATCTTCAATAGACGCTGGAAGTCGATTGTGATGGGAGCAGCAATTGTAGGTGATTATGTTTTAGGTTAGCCACTTGAGGTCCCTCACCCTCAAAGCAATACATATATACACATATATATATATATATATATATAAACAAAAAATGAAATGAAAATGAAAAATCTACTCAGCAGGTCAGGCAGCATCCGTCAGAGAGTCATTGAGGCATACAACACAGAAAAAGGCTCTCAGCGTTCGTTTAGTTTATGGATTAGAGGCACTGCACGGAAATGGGCCCTTTGGTCCACCGAGTCCACACCGACCATCAATCCCCGCACACGGACACTATCCAACACACACAAGGGACTATTCACGTTTATACCGAACCAATTAACCGACAAACCTGTACGTCTTTGGAGTGTGGGAGGAAACCGAAGATCCCGGAGAAAACCCACACAGGTCTCGGGGAGAACGTACAGACTCCGTACAGACAGCACAAGTAGTCAGGATCGAACCTGGGTCTCTGGCGCTGTAATGCACCTGTCCCACTTTCCTGAGTTACTCACGAATTTCCCCTTGATTCAAACTCGGAGAATGTCCGTAGCGAGTCCGTAGATATTTCGTAGCGGCTCGTAATGCCAGCCGTAGGTACTCGGGGCATCCAGTAAGTCGGGACGTTTTTTCAGCATGTTGAAAAATGGCCACGAGTGAAACGGATAGCCCCACGTACCTACGGCTGGCATCTCCGAGTTAGAATCAAGGTGAAAACGCGGTAGAATTCGTGAGTAACTCTTGAAAATCTGTGAAAAAAAATCTGTGCTTCAGGATAAGCTCAACTAAGAAAACCAAGCCCAAAGCCAAAGTTCGATCTGAACTGAATATACCAATATTCTGAGGGCATCTAACAATAGAACACTCTTGACTCTCGTGATTCTTGACATGATTAGATATTTCTGAATTGTTGTGAAGGGGACCTGCCTCCGCCAGCTATTCAAAAAGTACATCGTAGATTCCACCTACCCCTTGGGTGAAAGAACATCCTCTTCCGATCCCCTATAAACCTCTTACCCCCAACACATCTACCTCATTGGAGATGCTCGGACTTTCTTTTATCGTACTTTACTGGATATTATCTTGTACTAAATTTTATTCCCTTTACCCTGTATCTGTACACTGTGGGACTAGTGTAGCTGAGACATGTTGGCCAGTGTGGGAAAATTGGGCCGAAGGGCCTGTTTCCATGCTGTATCCATCACTCTATGGCTCTTATCACAGCTCAATTGTAATCAAGCATAGTCGTTCCGCAGACTGGGTAGCACGCTGCACCTCGGTACACGTCACAATAAACGATACAAACTGAACTAAACTAGCTGCAGCGTCGAGGGTGGGGGGGGGGGGGGGGAGGGGGTCTAAATCTAGAGGGTATAGTTTAAGGTTAGAGGGGAAAGATTTAAAAGGGCAGGTTTATTACTTGGGACAGTGGGTATATGGAATGAATTGCCAAGGAGGTGGTCGAGGTGAGTGCAATTACAAGTTTGCAAGTCATATTCCCAGGTATACGGGTAGAGGGAAATGGGCCAAGTGAGGCCAAATGGATTTGGCTGAGGTAGCACCAAGGACGGCCTGGATGAGTTGGGCCAAAAGGCCCTTTTCCCTGCTGGATAAGTTGATGAATCTACAGTATGTTTTCCGCTGGAAGGAAGAAAAATCCTACTCTCTGACTATCTATGACTCATGAGTCATCTGCCCAGAGTAGGGGAATTGAGGACCAGAGGACATAGGTTTAAGGTGAGGGGGGAAAGATTTAATAGGAATCTGAGGGGTAACAAATGGTGGTGGGTGTATGGAACAGGAGGAGCGTTCAGACGAGATAGTTGAGGCAGGGACTATCGCAACGTTTAAGAAACAAATAAACAAGTACATTGGTAAGACAGGTTTAGAGAGATATGGGTCAAATGCAGGCAGGTGGAACTAGTGTAGCTGGGACTTGTTGGCCGATGAGGGCAAGTTGGGCCAAAGGGCCTGTTTTCATGCTGTTTGACTGTATGACTCTTTGCTGACTGTGTGTCTCTCTGGGTAGAAGGTATCCGATCTGATAATCTCAACCTTTTCCTGTCTATATCTCACATTTTGGAGTCGACAGTATTTTACTTTCAGGGTCCTGGCATCATACAAAGTCAAAAGAGTTTATTGTCATGTGTCCCTGACAGGACAATGAAAATCTTTCTTTGCATAGCACAACAGAACATAGAAGACATTGACTACAATTCTATACATAAATACACCCATGAATTAATAAATTAATAAAGTGCAAATAACAGATGGAGGGATATTAATGTTCAGAGTTTTGTCCGAGCCAGGTTTAATAGCCTGATGGCTGTGGGGAAGTAGCTATTTCTAAACCGGGTTGTTGCAGTCTTCAGGCTCCTGTACCTTCTACCCAAAGGTAGCAGGGAGATGAGTGTGTGGCCAGGATGGTGTGGGTCCTTGATGATGCTGCCAGCCTTTTTGAGGCAGCGACTGCGATAAATCCCCTCGATGGAAGGAAGGTCAGAGCCGATGATGGACTGGGCAGTGTTTACTACTTTTCGTAGTCTTTTCCTCTCCAGGGCACTCAAATTGCCGAACCAAGCCACGATGCAACCGGTCAGCAAGCTCTCTACTGTGCACCTGTAGAAGTTAGAGAGAGTCCTCCTTGACAGACCAACTCTCCGTAATCTTCTCAGGAAGTCGAGGCGCTGATGCGCTTTCTTAATAATTGCATCTGTGTTCTCGGACCAGGAAAGATCTTCACAGATGTGCACGCCCAGGAATTTGAAGCTCTTGACCCTTTCAACCATCAACCCGTTGATATAAACGGGACCGTGGGTCCCCATCCCACTCCTTCCAAAGTCAACAATCAGTTCCTTGGTTTTGCTGGTGTTGAGGGCCAGGTTGTTGTGCTGGCACCATATGGACAGTTGCTCGATCTCTCTTCTATACTCTGACTCATCCCCATCAGTGATACGTCCCACAACAGTGGTGTCGTCAGCGAACTTGGAGTTCGCACTATGACCGGCTACGCAGTCATGAGTATAGAGTGAGTACAGCAGGGGGCTGTAGGTGCTCCCGTGCTGATTGTTATCAAGTCTGACACATTTCCACCAATACGAACAGACTGTGGAAGTCTGAACAGCATGGAACGTTTAAGAAACAAATAAACATGTACATTGGTAAGACAGGTTTAGAGAAATATGGGTCAAATGCAGGCAGGTGGGACTAGTGTAGCTGGGACTTGTTGGCCGATGAGGGCCGGAGAGTAGGATTTTTCTTCCCTCCAGCAGAAAACATACTGCTGTCTGTACAGCATACAGACAGTACAGCATGGGCAGCAATGTGTCGCAGTGGTAGAGTTGCTGCCTTACAGGACCAGAGACCCGGGTTCGAACCTGACTACAGGGTGCTGTCTGTATGGAGTTTGTATGTTCTCCCCATGACCACGTGGTTTCCTCTGGGTGCTCCGGTTTCCTCCCACATTCCAATGATGGCAGGTTTATAGGTTAATTGGCTTCTGTAAATTGTCTCTAGTGTGTGGGATAGAACTAATGTATGGGGTGATTATTTTATCAGACTCGGTGGGCTATACTAAACAGTCTGAAGAAAGGTTTTCAACCCAAAACGTTCCCTATTCCTTTTCTCCTGAGATCCTGCCAGTCTGAAGAAGGGTTCTGATCCGAAACATCACCTGGTCCTTTTCTCCAGAGATGCTGCCTGACCCGCTGTGTTACTCCAGCATCTTAATCTTCAACTAAACTCAATGCATCGTTGACCATCCATCATCCATTGGGACTATTCTCTACTATTCCCATTTTATTCTTCCCACATTCCCATCAACTCTTCCCAGATTCTAGCAATCACAATCACAAATGGGTCAATTTACAATGGCCAACTAATTTACCAAACCACATGTCTTCTCAATGGGGGAAGAAACTGAACCACCCGGAGGAATCCCTTGCAGTTACAGGGAAAACGGGAGAACTCCACAGAGACAGGATTGAACCTGGATCACTGTGCCACGGTACATGATTCCGCAGTACTGTTTGTGGGAGCTTTCTTTGGGCAAGTTTTAGTTTTAGTTTTAGAGATATAGCGTGGAAAAAGGCACTTTGGCCCACTGAGTCCACGCCCGCCAGCGATCACCCGTACACATTAGTTCTATCCTACACACTAGGAACAATTTACAGAAGCCAATTAACCTACAAATCCGCAGCTCTTTGGAATGTGGGAGGAAACCCAAACACCCAGAGAAAACCCACGCGGTCTCGGGGAGAACGTATAAACTCTATACAGACGACAGCCGTAGTTAGGATTGAACCTAGGTCTCTGATGCTGAGAGGCAGCAACTCTGCTGCTGGACCGCTGTGCCACCCACTTTGTTGTTGCACTTCCTACAGTTATAGAAAATGTAACTACTAACTCCTTCTATTGGCTTTTGTACATCTTCTTGTTTGACTGTCTGCTGGAGCTGCCATCTCCAATTCTTGGGTGTCAAGAGTTATGGGGTGTAGGCAGGAGAATGGGTTAGGAGGGACAGATCAGCTGTGATTGAATGGCGGTATAGACTTGATGGGCCGAATGGCCTAATTCTGCTCCCATCACTTTTGACCTCTCAATTGTTTAAGCTTATTTCTCTCTATGTCTCCGCACACGATCAGTCTTGTCACAATCTGTATGGTTGTCACATACTGTTTGTTTGAAGTCTTCCTGTGCCCCTGTCTCCGGCCATTCCTCACAGTGCCTTTATTTTTTTACTGTAGCTCCCACTTGGAGCAGAAGTTAGTAGGAATGAAGTAGAGGTCAGCTTTACTAACGCTGGGTTCAACTCTGGAAGTGAAGAAGGCAAGGTGGTCAATACAGCTGCAAAACTCCAAGTAAATTGAAGTCAAATTTAAATTTATTTCAAAGTTTGGAGAATTAAAGGAATTACAAATCAGCCAAGCAGCCAGACATTACATAATAACTGAAGACAGACACAAAATGCTGGAGTAACTCAGCGGGCCAGGCAGCATCTCTGCAGAGAAGGAATGGGTGACGTTTCGGGTCAAGACCCTTCTCAACCCGAAACGTCACCTATTCCTTCTATTCAGAGATGCTGCCGGCCTCCCTGAGTTACTCCAGCATTTTGTGTCTGTCTTCAGTGTAAACCAGCAGTTCCTTCCTTTACATAATAACTGTTAACGAGCTGTAAACTTTCTAACTTTTTACATGAAAAATTCTGCTCTCCGAAACAAAAAAATCATTTCTACACTTATGCGTTACTGGGATGAAGTGGTGCAGAGTAATCGAACAATTTGTGAATTTAAGTTATACATTTTGCTGACCGTCGAGACCGTTCTTCAGACTTTCGATCCGAAACGTTACCCATCCTTTTTCTCCAGAGCTGCTGCCTGACCCGTTGAGTTACTCCAGCCCTTTGTTGTGTCAATCGTTGGTATAAACCTGCATCTGCAGTTTTTTGTTTAGCTTAGTTTAGTGGTACAGCGTGGAAACAGGTCCTTTGGTCAATCGAGTCCGCGCCGACCAGCGATCAGCCTGTACACTAGCACTATCCTACACACTAGAGACAATGAACATTTTGCCAAATTTTGCCAAATCTGCATGTCTTTGGCATCTGGAAGGAAACCGGAGCACCCAGGGAAAACCCACATGGTCACAGGGAGACATTACAAACGCCGTTTCTATATTCATTTCTAATATTGACTATAACGTATGGAAAAAGGCCCTTCGGCCCACCTAGTCCATGCCAACCTTCGATCACCCACTCACTCGAGTTCTACATTATCCCATTTTCGCATCCACTCCCTACACATTGTGGGGGGGGGGGGGGGGGGGCAATTTTACAGAGGGCTGATTAACCTACAAACGTGCATGTCTTTGAATGTGGGAGGAAACCGGAGCACCCGGAGAAAATCCACAAGGAGAAAGTAAGCACTTCACACAGACAGCACCTGTAGTCAGAATCAAACTCAGGCCTCTGACACTGTAAGGCAGCAACTTCACCACTGTACCAGTCTTTTAAAATTCATCTCATTGCACAAAAAGGGGAAGAAATTATTCCTTTACATACTAATCCATTCATTACGCTATTGTTTATGAAAATCAGTTAATCTTTTACGATTAAACCAAAATTATATGGACTGCCACGTTCAATACTTGGAGATACATTAAAGAGAATATATTTGAAATAAGCAACTTAAATTCACAAAGTGTTCGATTATTCTCCAACTCTGTCCCCCTGGCCAGTTACTGCTAGTTAGCATTCTGCTGTATCTAGTTATTGGCTTACCAGAAAATAGGTCCACTCTCCTAATGTTAATCACTGCCTGGTCCCTGCCTGTGGACTTAATGAGGTGCAGTGTGTTTTCTCACCGGCTCAACAATCAACCTCAACAGTCTGTGGAGAGACGGTTCCATGAAGTCACAATCAGCTGGATAAGGAGAGGAATTGTGTAACAAAGACCTAATTCTGATTTAAAATTCAAACTGCTGGAGGAACAGTCCCGATCCGAAATGTCGTCTGTGCGTCTTTCACTCGACAGATGCTGCCTGACCCGTTGAATTCCTTCTGCCCTTTGTGTTTGAGAACATGGATCAGAGAACAGTATAGTACAGGCACGGGCCACCGGCACACAATGTTCGTGACATTGGTGGATACAAGAAATGTGTAAGATATGGCTACAAACAATGAATTGATTGAAACAGCATGGAAACAGGCCTTTCAGCCCACGCTGACCACAGTTCAATGCTATCCCATTTTCACATCCACTCTCAGCACAATGACACTGGAAGCAATTTTTTTTACAGAGGTCAATTAACCTACAAACCTGCACATATTTGGGACGTGGGAGGAAACTAGACCACCCGGTCACAGGGAGAACGTGAAAACTCCACACAGACAGCACCTGAGGTCTCGGTCGAGCCCAGGTGTCCGGCTCCGTGAGACAACAGCTCTACCCTCTGCGCCACAGTTTGCCTCCCTACACAAATCTGCCCGCAGCAGCTGGGCAATTTAGATTCGAGTAATTTAGATTTGGCTAACAATACCCTTGAAGCTGATGGATTGGTGTTTAATTGTAATTAAGCCCTTCAGGAAAGGAAATCTACCGACCTTGCCGATCTATATGTAGTTCCAGTACAATGAAGGCATTGATGCTTAATTAACCATGTCATTTGTTCAGATATCACGGGAGATTAGGGATGAACAACAAATACTGGAATTGTCCGCAATGCCCACGTTCTATCAACGAACAATCAAAATTAATACATGTGCATTCCCGTGCCGTAAGAAATAATTCACTCATCAAAAATTATTCCTCTACAAACTGCGTGCAATTGTAGTAACTAGTAAAATCTGGGGAGGAACTGCAGATGCTGGTTTGAACCGAAGATAGACATAAAATTCTGGAGTAACAATGCACAAAAGAATGATCTAATTCACCAGATTTTACTGTTGATAGACACAAAGTGCTGGAGTAACTCAGCGGGTCAGGCAGCATCCCTGAAGAAAAGGAATAGGTGACGTATCTGTCTTCAGTAAAATCTGGTGAATTAGGTCATTCTTTGTGCATTGTTGCTGACCACATCTAACGCGGCCATTGTGAACGGCACGTATTTACTGTGACATTGGTCTAGACCCAGTGAATATTAATTATCATAATTCAGAAGGAGTTTATTGTAAGGGACTTGGGTAGGTTTTACGGTAGAAGCTTTCTCTCACTATAAAATTGCCCCGTCATCTGTACCACGTTTAGAATAGAAATGGCTATGAAAAACATGAATAAAGAAATTATTTCCAATTATACATGTTCATTACAGTAAATTAAAGTCAGCTCTACTTCCATTCCCTGTGAATATGTTTCCGATTGCATTGTGATTAAGTTAGTGGACTAGCATCTACATAGATCGTTTTAGACTTTAGAGATACAGTGCTGAAACAGGCCCTTCAACCTACCGAGTCTGCGCCGGCCACCATCACCTCGTACACTAGCACTATCCTAGTACTAGTCTGAAAGTCCTATCGTAGTCTGAAGAAGGGTTTCGGCCCGAAACGGTGCCTATTTCCTTCGCTCCATAGATGCTGCTGCACCCGCTGAGTTTCTCCAGCATTTTTGTGTACCTAGCACTATCCTACTGACAGGGAAAAATTTCTTACCAAAGCCAATTAACCTACAAACCTGTGCGTCTTTGGAGTGTGGGAGGAAACTGGAGGACCTGGAGTAAATCCATGCGGTCACAAGCAGAACGTACAAACTCTGCACAGGCAGTTACCATAGTCAGTGTCGAACCTGGGTCTCTTTTGTCGACTGATATCCAGAGGCCTGGACTATTGATTACCTATGGTTTCAGAACCCTCCAGGGCTGTCAGTACCTTCCCAATCAGTCGCCTTCAGAGCCCAGTGAAGCTTCTCAGTGGTATTGGTGTTGGATTATTACAGTCACGTGAACTGAGGTACAAGAGAAACATTTTGTTTGCACGCTATGCTATTAAATCAGACAGTATTATCCATGAGTACAGCCAAGCCATACGCAAGTATAACACGTTGTGCAAAGAGAGTTTGGTTTGGAGATACAGCGCGCAAACAGGCTATTCGGCCCATCGATTCCGTGACGACCAGCGATCCCCGCACACCAACACTATCAAACACACAATAGGGACAATTTACAATTTTACTGAAGCCAATTAACCTACAAACCTGTACGTCTTTGGAGTGTGGGTGTAAACCGGAGCACCCGGAGAAAACCCATGCGGTCACAGGGAGAACGTACAAATTCTGCACAGACAGCACCCGTAGCCAGGATCGAACCCGGGTCCCAGGCACTGTAAGGCAGCAACTCTAGCTGTGAGAATACAGAATATAGTGTAACAGTTATAGAGAAAAAAGTCCAGCATCCGCAATGATGTTGGGTTGGGAACCAATGGTGCAACTGGAAGAGTTGGTGCTTCCCAACTCCAATGATTTGGGTTCAGTTGTGGGTTTCGGCCGGAAGTTCCAGTTTTCTCCCACATCCCAAAAATGTAAGTTAAATGACCACTGTAAATTCCCCCAAGTGTGTAGATAAGTGATGGATGCTCCAGTCCTACCTGCCTGCCTGCCTGCGTTTGGCCCATATCATTCGAACATTCCTGCCCAGGTTCCTGTCCAAATGTCTTTTAAATGTTATGATAATACCTGCCTCAACTATCTCCTCTGACAGCTTGTTCCATAGATCTATCACCCTTTGTGTGAAGAAGGTTGTCCCTTAGGTACCTGTTAAACTTTTCCTCTCTCAACTTAAAGCTAGACAAAATGGACACAATCCCTTCAGCCCACTGAGTCCACACCATCCATCGATCACCCGTTCACATTATTTCTATGTTATCCATTCTTCTGATCCACTCACTATACATTAGTGATTTTTTTTAATAGAGTTCAATTAACCTACAATCCTGCCCGTATTTGGGATGTGGCAGGAAACCGGAGCACCCGGAAGAAACCTTTGCAATCACAGGGAGAACATGCAAGCTCCACACAGACAGCACTGGAGGTCAGGATTTACGTGGATGTTGCCAGGGTGGCACAGTGGCACAACGGTAAAGTTGCTGCCTAACAGCGCCGGAGACCCGGGTTCGATCCTGACTGCGGGTGCTGTCTGGACAGAATTTGTACCTTCTCTCAGTGACCATGTGGGTTTTCTCCGGGTGCTCCGGTTTCCTCCCACACTCCAAAGACGTGCGGGTTCGTGGGTTAAGCGGCTTGGGCAAAAATTGTAAAATTGCCCCTAGAGTGTAGGATAGTGCTAGTGTACGGGGAGATCGCTGGTCGGCCCGGACTCGGAGGGGCTAAGGGCCTGCTTCCCCGCTGTATCTCTGAAGTCTAAAGTCTAAATCGTTCCCCTCTCACGTTAAATCTATATCTCCTCTGGCCTTGCTTCCCCTGCTCTGGGTAAAGGACTCTGTGCATCCACCCTATCTATTTTGTGGATGTCTATTGCAGATTGTGGTGTCGTAAATACTAAGAGACGGTGGCAGCGAATGCTGGAAGTGTTTTCTGTCAAGAAGCCCTTAATAAATCAACAATCACGCTGTGTTAAGGAGGGTTGAACAAAGCTGTTCCGATTGTGATTTATGATAAACATTAACTCCTCCGTTGGAGAACCAGCCAAGAAAAGGAATCTCTGAATGTAAACTTTGTGCAGTTCTTTCACCATGGGCTGTTTTAAACAGAAACAGCAGCTGCCTGGCAGATTGTACATTACACACCTGTGTCTTTTCAGCGTTTGAGTGTAAACAGTTGCTCTATAATTATAATGAATTCCATTGACCAGTGGCACAATGTGAGGAATGAGGTTTTCTACACGGTGAATCATCTCCAGGCATGTTTCCAGTAAAGGACTTGTTGCATCTGTATTGACATGCTGTTGCCATTTAATCATACTCACCAGCACAAAGAAGTTAAGACACTTATTCATTTCCCAGTGTTATCTCACCCCACAAAAAGAAGAAAACAACTTCTCCGATTGTTATAGTTTAATTTAGCTTAGAGACGCAGCGTGGAAACAGGCCCTTCGGCCCACCGAGTCCGCACCGACCAGCGATCACCCCGTACACTAGCACTATCCTACTCACTAGGGACAGTTTTGCAGAAGATAACTAGCCTACAAACCTGCACGGCTCTGGAGTCTGGGAGAAAGCCGGAGCAAGCCCACCTGGCCACGGGGAGAACGTGCAAACTCCATACAGACAGCACCCGTGCTCAGGATTGAACCTGGGTCTTTGGCGCTGTGAGGCAGCAACTCCTCTGCTGCGCCACCCTAATTAATATGCACAATTGATCATTTTAATTTTTAATAATAGGACGATTCAACAGGATGTAAGGTTGTGAGACGAAGAAAGTCTGTGCGTTGGTGGAATATTTTAATACATTGTCACACTTATGTTAAATTAATCAGGGGACCTTATTCAGATTATTTTGTAATAGCAACACAAAGATGGTCTGTTCTTTCAGGACGAAAGCTTGGTGCTGCTGTTACAATAGTGACGTAGGTGCCAGTACACAAGCCCTCCACTGTTTCAGGTTGTAATTCAATTGTGTGACTAACATGATCCTTCCAACCCTGGATCTCAAGTTCAAAACCAGTCTAGACGGAAGGATGAAAACGTATTTCTTCTACGTGCTGTTCTTTACAATGAAGATACGCAGGACAAAGTCCAGTTGTTTTTGGGCAGAACCAGAAGGCGCTACATTGATCTAGGTTATCAAAGTGATTACTGTTCAACAACAATCTACTGGAGGGACTCAGCAGGTTGAGCAGCATCTATCTGTGTGGCCCCAGGAATTGTCAATGTTTTGGTTCGAAACTCTGAATCAGGACAGATGCAGTTTTGCTCGGAAACGTCGGCATTTCCTGCTCTCCCACAGAATCTGCTTGACCTTGCTTTGACCCTAGTCTAGTTGACAGATACAGCGTGGAAACAGGCCCTTCGGCCCACCGGGTCCACGCTGACCACAAACACCCGTACAATACTATCCTAGATTCTAGGGACAATATACAGAAGCCAATTAATAGCCCTGTCCCACTGTACGAGTTCATTCCAAGAACTCTCCCGAGTTTGCCCTGCTTCGAACTTGGGGATTTATGGTAATGGCCACTCGTCGGTACTCGGGGCTCTCGTGGACATTTTTCAACATGTTGAAAAGTCTTCACGAGTCTTCCCGTGCTTACCTGCCAATAGCGAGTCTTCCCGAGTACCTGCCGTTAGCATTACGAGCCGCTAAGTGATGTCCCCGAGCTCCGACGTACCCGATACGTTCATTCTCCGTGCTTACCACGAGTTTGATTTTTTAAAAACTCGGGAGAGCTCTTGGAATGAACTCGCACTGTGGGACAGGGCTTTAACCTGCAAACCTGTACATCTCTAGAATGTGGCAGGGAATCGGAGCACCTGGAGAAAACCCACGCGGCCACAGGGAGAAGGTACAAACTCCGTACAGACAGCACCCATAGTCAGGATTGTACCCAGTTCTCTGCTGCTGTAAGGCAGCAACTCGACTGTTCCGCCACAGTGCTGCTCCAGATGGCCTGCTGAGTTCCTCCATCAGATTGTTCATTGTACCAGATTTCAGCATCTTCACTCTCTTGTACCTCAACCTTGGTGAGGCTTTAGTACCAATTTGAAGAAATGAGTACCTGTCAGAGAAGTACGAACAGGGATGGCTTTCCAAAGTTTCCAAGTTCGGGATCAAGTGAAGGGAGCTTTACTCAATTTGGCCAGCTTGGTGCAAGGTTGAAGACTGGATGTCCAAAATGGAAAGTGTTTCAATGGCCAACATATAGGTCCTGGAATCTAGTAAGTATGCAGATAAACTTCACGCATCCAATCACCATTCTACTCTCTTAAGCTCACAATTTTTATTTAAGTCCTATTCTTTGCTTTAGTTTAGTTTAGAGATGCGGCGTGGAAGCGGGCCAGTCTGCCCACCGGCCCCACGTTGACCATCGATCACTCAAGTATTAGTTCAATCCTACACACCAGGGACAATTTACAGAAGCTCAATCTACCTACAAACCTGCACGTCTTTGGAATGAGGTAGGAAACCTGTGCACCCGGAGAAAATCCACGCGGCCACAGGGAGAACGTGCAAACTCCACACAGACAGCACCTGTAGTCCGGATCAAACCCGGATCTATGGAGCTGTAAGGCAGCAACTCTACCGTTGTGGCACTCTGCTGTCTATTGGTGTTTCACAGGGAAATATGCCCTTATTTTACTTCCAACAAAGCTAGCACTGCGGTGGGCACGGTGGGGCAACGGTAGAGTTGCTGCCTTACATATCCCGACTACGAGTGCTGTACTGTACTGGAGTTTGAACGTTCTCCCTGTAATCGTGTGGGTTTTCTCCGAGATCTTCAGTTTCCACCCAAGGACGTAAAGCTTTGTAGGCTGGGTTTGTATACTGGATATAAATGTGAATTGTCCCTAGTGCATGTAGGCTTGTGCTAATGTGCAGGTCAGTGCGGACTCGGTGGGCCGAAGGTCCCGTTTCCGCGCAATATCTCTAAACTGTAAGTCCAAGGATACACATGCCATAAACACTTATCTATCTCCCACTCCACACAAACATACAAATTATAAACTGCAATAACAGTATTGACAATAAATATACTCATGTCAGTGATGAATGATCAGATTTTAGACAAGGCCCTGAAGGCATATGTCTTACATGAATAAGGAGGCAACCTCTAAGACAATGCATCGATCACTGTTTAAGGCAATAATAGGCTGAAGCAGTCTACTGTCACTGCTATACACGTCATTGCCTATTTTAGCTCTTCAATGCACCTTGTGGAGATTAGAATAAATGCCTTCAAAGTCATCCAAAAAGCTCCTAGTGCATTTATACTGTTGTGCTGCTGCAAGTAAGAATTTCATTGTTCTAGATGCTGGAGACACAAAATGGCGGAGTAACTCAACGGGCCAGGCAGCATCTCTGGTGAGAAGGAATGGGTGACGTTTTGGGTCGAGATCCTTCTTCAGACCCGAAATGTCACCCATTCGTTCTCTCTAGAGATGCTGCCTGTCCCGCAGAGTTACTCCAGCATTTTGTTTCTATCTTCAGTTTAAACCTGCATCTGCAGTTCCTTCCTACACATTTCATTGTTCTATCTGGGACATATGACAATAAAACGCTCTTAACTCTTGGATTTGGAGTATTGCGTGCAGTTCTGGTCGCCCCATAACAGGAAGGATGTGGAGGCTTTGGAGAGGGTGCGGAGCAGGTTTACCAGCATGCTGCCTGGATCAGAAGGCCTCAGTTGCAGGGAGAGATTGGATAGACTTGGATTGCGATCTCTGGAACGTCGGAGGTTGAGGGAGAGTTGATAGAAGTATATAAAACTATGAGAGGCATAGATAGGATAGACAGTCAGAACCTTTTTCCCCAGGGTGGAAATGTCCAACACTAGAGGGCGCAGCTATATGGCGAGAGGGAGAAAGTTTAATGGAGAAATGCGGGGCAAGTATTTTATACAGAGAGTGGTGGGGGCCTGGAATGCACTGCCAGTGGTGGTGGTGGAGGCAGGTGCGATAGTGCCATCTAAGAGGCTTTTAGATGGCACATGGATCATGGAGCGCAGAAGGTTAAGGGGGGACTTGATTGAGGTCTTTAAAATGATGAAAGGGATAGACAGAGTTGACGTGGATAAGCTTTTCCCATTGAGGGTAGGGAAGGAAAGGGAAGATTCAAGCAAGAGGGCATGACATGAGAATTAAGGGACAGAAGTTTAGGGGTAACATGAGGGGGAACTTCTTTACTCAGAGAGTGGTGGCTGTGTGGAATGATCTTCCAGCAGAAGTGATGGAGGCAGGATCGATTTTAACATTTAAAAGTAAAGTGGATAGGTATATGGACGTGAAGGGAATGGAGGGGTATAGTCTGAGTGCAGGTAGATGGGACTAGGGGAAAATAAATGGTCGGCACGGACTGGAAGGGCCGAGAAGGCCTGTTTCCGTACTGTAATTGTTATATGGTTATATGTACAGGCAGATGAGATAAGTTTAACGGCATCATGTTTAACACAAACATTCCTGTGCTGTATTATTCTACTTCTTCTCTGTTCTCTCTCTGGCATCAGCATTACATAGAAATATAGAAGATAGAAAATAGGTGCAGAAGTGGGCCATTCGGCCCTTCGAGCCAGCACCGCCATTCAATGTGATCATGGCTGATCATCCAAAATCAGTACCCCGTTCCTGCAACATCTAACTCTCTTTTGAATACATCCAGTGAATTGGCCTCCACTGCCCTCTGTGGCAGAGATTTCCACAGATTCACAGCTCCCTGGGTGAAAAGGTATAAGAATGTTATATGTTTATATAAGATATCCTCTCATCCTTCTAAATTCCAGTGCATATGAGCCCATTCGATCCATTCTTTCATCCACCTTCCTAAATTGCGGTGACCAGAACTGTGTGCAGCACTCTACCATTCCCCGTTCAGTTGCTATGTAAGGAAAATGTACACTTGACCTTTATAGCCACCAAAATGCACGTTATTACACACACATCTTAACACCGTTTCAACAATCCTTGAAATATTTTCCGAAGACCCTTTCCATATTGAGTCATGGCCTCCTGACGATGAAGAGAAAAATGTAGGCTCATATTTTATATTCCAGTTCGTACTGTTGTCAGAACTTTTAAAAATATTGAACGGTACGGGTGGATCCAGCATAAAGCTGCCAACCAAATATGCAGTAAAATTCATTCTCCCACCTTTCCATCAAGTTCTGATGCATGGCTGTAATTGAAACTGTTCCTCCATTTTATTCCACTGGACAGCTGCCGTGAGTACAAGTGGGAGTATATGTGAGTAAAGTACAAAGTGCTGGAGTATGTGTGTACATACATCTGAAGGATAGCTCCAGGCAAAACCATCCTGATGTTCAGAATGTGGTGATGAGTGACCTAATTTGGGAGTGTATCAATCCTTATTGGCCTATACCTATTGACGAAAGTCAATGTCTTGGAGTTGTTTCCTGTTGTTCCTTAGTGACCATGGTCATTTCTAACTCATATCTACTAGCTGTGGTTATTGTCCGCATTTGCTTCTGGGAACAGTTATTTATGTCTCCGGCATATTTATTTTGTATAACGTATTGAATGCAACTTGCCACTAAGACCGTAGCACTGAACGAAGAAATACTAGAGCACCTAGCTTTAAGGTGAGAGGGGCAAAGTTTAAAGAAGTTGTGCAGTGTGTACAGAAGTTTTACACAGAGGGTGGTGAGTGCCTGGAAGGGGATGCCAGGGCTGGTGGTGGAGGTAGATATGACAATGGCATTTAAGGGGCTTTGGGATAGGTATATGGATATGCAGGGAATGGAGGGATATGGATTGCACGCATACTGTGGATAAGAGTTGATCTTGGCATCATGTTCGGCACAGGCATTAAGGGTCAAAGAGTCTGCTCTTGTGCTGTATTGACTTTAGACTTTAGAAATACAGTGTGGAAACAGATCCTTCAGCCCACCGGGGCCACGCCGACCGGTGATCACCCCGTACACCAACACTATTCTACACACTAGGGACAATTTACAATTTTACTGAAGCCAATTAACCTACAAACCTGTGCATCTTTGGAGAGTGGGAGGTAACTGGAGCATCTGAAGAAAACCCACATGGCCACAGGGAGAACATACAAACTCCGTACAGACAGCAGCGATAGTCCTGCATCCATTCACCCTTGCTATTGAGGGAGTGCAGCATAGGTGCATGAAAAAGTATTTCCTCATCTCAGCTCTAAATGGCATACCCCTTATTCTTAAACTGTGCCCCTGGTTCTGGACTCCCCCAACATCGCGAACATGTTTCCTGCCTCTAGTGTGTCCAAACCCGGGATGGCGGGACTGTCATATGCTGAGAGAATGGAGCGGCTGGGCTTGTACATTCTGGAATTTAGAAGGATGTGAGGGGATTTTATTGAAACATATAAGATTATTAAGGGTTTTGACACGCTAGAGGCAGGAAACATGTTCCCAAAGTGGAGGTTGGTTCTCTGGATGCTTTCAAGAGAGGGTTGGATAGAGCTCTTAAAGATAGCGGAGTCAAGGCATATGGGGAGAAGGCAGGAACGGGGTACTGATTGTGGATGATAAGCCATGATCACATTGAATGGCGGTGCTGGCTCGAACGGGCAAATGGCCTACTCCTGCACCTATTGTCTATTGTCAGGATCGAACCCAGGTGACTGGCTTTGTAAGGTGGCAACTCTACTGCTGCCCCAGACTGTTCTATGTTCCATATATTAGGGCGGGTGACCAAAAACTTGGTCGAAGAGTTTGACTTTGAAGTGGGTCATAAAACCAGAATGAGATATAGGGAGAGAATTGCAAAGCTTAGGGCCCTGTCAGCTGAAGGCAAGCGTGCCAAGAGGTCGAATGACGGAATTAGGATCTAAGCAAGGGGTTAGAACTGGAATAGTTCCAGGATCAAGGTGGATGGTACATACAGCTGGAGAGGTTGGTGGAAATGGGTAACAATGCTCTAATTTTATTTCGAAGTCACGTGAGTGACTACGTTAAGACCCCGTCCAGCACGCTTGTGCGACATTAGCGTTCATGCAGTGCACCTGCGACGAACGGGAGTTCAAGGCGCTCCCGCTACAATTTGAAAGTCGGGCCGACAGGTAAGTGTTTTACCGTGGCCATGTGTATTTTCTCTGTGGTCTGCTTTGTGTTCCAGAAGAATGAGCATGACCAGAGGAAAGAAATCTGTAGCTCGCCCACGTTCGTCTCCCGTTGAGGAGCTTTCTTTGGAGGGGGAGCGAGAGGCGGCAGGATTTTCTACCGAGCCGAGCCTAGCACCTCTAGTGCAGCCTGAGCAGCGGGCTGGAGGTACCTGCAGCCAGAACCGGGTGGTAGTATCCGACGATTCGGATGAAGATGCCTCACCGCTCGAGAGCAGCAAAGGCAGCCGCCTAAGCCGAATGGAACGGCTTACGGAGCAATTGCTCCAGCGAGATCTGCTGAGAGAGCAGCAGCAGACTCGCCAAGGGAGCTCAGGCACTCCCGCAGTGCCCTTTATGGCACTGACCATTGCTTCACCTTCTATTGAAGGCAGCATTGGCGACCAGGTCTGGGCTGGTCAAGAAGAGGGGTCGCTGGCTGAAGATGTCCGGAGTACGCAGGTGTACAGGATCAGGAAGAGCAGCTGGGTGTGGTCAACCGCTACGTGGCCACTCACGAGTGGGTCGGCCTTTAGTGCCGAAACTTGCAGCCAGCATTGACCACCTGTCCTCAAAACCCTTACAAGAACGGGTGGTCAATGAGGCTCTTGAATTATATACAGCCCCAGAAAATTGTACATCACTGAATGTACCAGCTGTAAACAGCCAAATATGGGGACATTTGGGGCAAAATATCAGGAACCTGGAGTTGAAGCTCCAGAAAACCCTAAAACTCCTGACAGCAGGAATAACTTCATATGCTCGGTCCATAGATGATGTGGACATCACCACAAATCAGCAAGATACATTAGCTCTGCTGTGCACTACTCAATTTGAGATTAACAATTTACGGAAGGAATTCATCAAGCCTGCCTTCAACCCTAAGTTTGCAGGACTTTGCAAAACACCGGGTTCAGAACCTCCAATTCTGCTCTTTGGAAAGGACCTTCCAAAAAAAGGTGAAAGACCTGGAGGAAGAGTCCAAGACCTTTGGTCTCATGAGGGCAGGTTTGGGACCGAGCAGACCTAACAAACCCAGGAGTCAGTACCCCTCGGCGTCCACCAGTCGCTGACTACCATATGGGACTGGTGAAAGCTCGGGGTCCGCAACCATTCCCTGTAAGCCTTTTTTAGGCCAGGGCCCAGAGCGGATCCCATGGAAAATGCGCCACCCCCAACATCAACATCAACAGCAACATCAACATCAACAGCAGCCCTCTACAGCCCAGCAGACACCTCATCATCCAGCGAAGAGGCAGAAGAAGCACCAGTAACCATGGAGGTAGGTGGATCTGGTTCCTCTATACTAAGGGGGAGATTGCACTTGTTTTTGGATGCATGGGAGTCTATCATTAATGACACATATATACTCAGCAGCATTCATGACTATAAAATTGACTTAGTTCATGAAAACATGCCGCCAGTTCAGCATATACCCCAAAGGGTATTCACCCTCTCAGTCAAAGAGAAACAAGAGGGTCAAGCTGAACTGATGAGGCTACTAGCAAAAGGTGTCATTGAAAGAACAAAACATGAACTTTTGGAATTTGTGTCCAATATTTTCACTAAAACTAAAAAAGATGATGGATGTCGCATAATCATTGACTTAACTTCTTTAAACAAATCTGTTAAATATATACATTTCAAGATGGAAACTTTCGAAACAGCCAGACAATTGATTTCTAGAGGTTACTTTCTGGCAAGCATTGATTTAAAAGATGCCTACTACTCAGTACCCATACACAAGGAGCATCGTAAATACCTAAAGTTTATCTGGATGAAACAGCTATGGCAATTTAAAGCCTTACCAAATGGGCTAACCTCAGCTCCAAGGTTGTTCACAAAAATCTTAAAACCTGCCTTGGCATTATTGAGGAAACAAAAGCATATAGTCATGGTGTACTTAGACGACATTTTAATAGTAGGGAAAACCTTGGAGACAGCCATTTCGGCAGTAGCAGCCACCAAACGTTTGTTTGAAACTTTGGGGTTTGGTCATACTTCCAGATAAATCCAATTTGACACCGTCCCCAACCATGGACTATCTTGGATTTACGATTGACACTATTCGCATGACTGTAACTCTGCCGAAGGGGAAAGCATCAGAGTTGGCACAATGATGCAACGACCTAATGGTTAATCATCAGCCAACCATACGGCAGGTAGCTAGTGTCATTGGGAAAATGGTAGCAGCCTTTCCAGCTGTACAATTTGGGCCTCTGCACTAACAAAATTTACAAAGAGCAAAAGTGCACGCGCTAAAGAAAAACCCAGGTCACTTTGACCGAGTTATGAATTTAACTGCTGAAAATTTTTCAAAATTCCTTAGATTCTGGAGTAGTTCCTGAGGATTGGAGGGTAGCTAATGTAACCCCACTTTTTAAAAAAGGAGGGAGAGAGAAAGCGGGGAATTACAGACCAGTTAGTCTAACATCGGTAGTGGGGAAACTGCTAGAGTCAGTTATTAAAGATGGGATAGCAGCGCATTTGGAAAGTGGTGAAATCATTGGACAAAGTCAGCATGGATTTACGAAAGGTAAATCATGTCTGACAAATCTGATAGAATTTTTCGAGGATGTAACTAGTAGAGTGGATAAGGGAGAACCAGTGGATGTGTTATATCTAGACTTTCAGAAGGCTTTCGACAAGGTCCCGCATAAGAGATTAGCATACAAACTTAAAGCACACGGTATTGGGGGTTCAGTATTGATGTGGATAGAGAACTGGCTAGCAGACAGGAGGCAAAGGGTAGGAGTAAACGGGTCCTTTTCAGAATGGCAGGCAGTGACTAGTGGGGTGCCGCAAGGCTCAGTGCTGGGACCCCAGCTATTTACAATATATATTAATGATTTGGACGAGGGAATTCAATGCAACATCTCCAAATTTGCAGATGATACCAAGCTGGGGGGTATAGTTAGGTGTGAGGAGGATGCTTGGAGGCTGCAGGGTGATTTGGATAGGCTGAGTGAATGGGCAGATGCATGGCAGATGCAGTACAATGTGGATAAATGTGAGGTTATCCACTTTGGTGGCAAAAACATGAGGGTAGACTATTATCTGAATGGTGGCAGATTAGGTAAGGGGGAGATGCAACGAGACCTGGGTGTCATGGTACACCAGTCATTGAAAGTAGGCATGCAGGTGCAGCAGGCAGTGAAGAAAGCAAATGGTATGTTAGCATTCATAGCGAAAGGATTTGAGTATAGGAGCAGGGAGGTTCTACTGCAGTTGTACAGGGTTTTGGTGAGGCCACACCTGGAGTACTGCGTACAGTTTTGGTCTCCAAATCTGAGGAAAGACATCCTTGCCATAGAGGGGGTACAGAGAAGATTCACCAGACTGATTCCTGGGATGTCAGGACTTTCATATGAGGAAAGATTGGATAGACTCGGTTTGTACTCGATGGAATTTAGAAGATTGAGGGGGGATCTTATAGAAACCTACAAAATTCTTAAGGGGTTGGACAAGCTAGATGCTGGAAGATTGTTCCCGATGTTGGGGGAGTCCAGAACAAGGGGTCACAGTCTAAGGATAAGGGGGAATTCCTTTAGGACCGAAATGAGGAAAACATTCTTTACACAGAGAGTGGTGAGTCTCTGGAATTCTCTGCCACAGAAGGTAGTTGAGGCCAGTTCATTGGCTATATTTAAGAGGGCGTTAGATGTGGCACTTGTGGCTAAAGGGATCAGGGGGTATGGAGAGAAGGCAGGTACGGGATACTGAGTTGGATGATCAGCCATGATCACATTGAATGGCGGTGCAGGCTCGAAGGGCCGAATGGCCTACTCCTGCACCTATTTTCTATGTTTCTATCCATTCCAGATGGTGGACAAGGAACATTAGGCTTAGCTCCAGTCCCATAATAATCAACAACCCAGTATTAACCATTCAAACAGATGCCAGTGCTTTGGGCTGGGGAGCAACTAACATGCAATCCAGCACAGGGGGCAGATGGACTAATTTTGAATCATCTTGCCTACAGACACGGGGTATTAACTACTTAGAAATGTTGGGTGCGTTTTATGGTTTAAAAGCATATTCATCTAATACACATCACGCACATGTCCGGTTGCAATTAGATAATACCACGGTGGTGGCTTATATCAACCACATGGGTGGTGTAAAGTCGATATCATGTGACAATTTGGTCAACCTAATCTGGCAATGGTGTGTCGAAAGACATATTTGGTTATCAGCAACTTACCTACCAGGTAAGCAAAATACAGTGGCAGACACCAGGTCACACAAATTTAACGATAACATTGAATGAATGTTAAATCCCAAAGTATTTGCTGAAATTACAAAGCAATATGGCACACCAGATATCGATCTATTTGCATCTAGGCTGAATCACCAGGTACCAACATATGTCGCTTGAGAACCAGACCCTGAGGCAGCAGCAGTTGATGCATTCACGCTGCATTGGGGGAAAATGTTCTTCTATGCTTTTCTTCCCTATGCCTCATCAGTCGGGTATTATGCAAAATTCAATTGGATTCCGCTTCAGGAATCTTGATAATACCCGACTGGCCTACACAGCTATGATTCCCAGTAGCCCTCGACATGGCTGTCGTAACACCATTGGAATTCCCCAGTAGTCCAGAATTATTAATCCACCCAGTGTCAGGCATTAGTCACCTGTGCTATGACAGAGTCAATCTCCTGGCTTGCGGATTCTAAAAGGACCTCTACTGGGCCAGGGACTGTCTGAGGACGCCATCAACATGATGACCACATCCCACCGGGAGTCCACCAGGAGACAATACCTGACCAACATAAGGAAATGGGAACGGTATTGCTCCAAAACAGGAACTACCTACTCAACAGCAACAGTTACCAGTGTTGTGGAGTTCCTGGTTGGAACCTGGTCTATTCCTCTCATGTTTTGTATATTTCTATAAGATCACTGTGCATAGGAACAAACTGCAGATGTTGGTTTAAGCCAAAGACAGACACAAAATACTGGGATAAGACAGTGGTTCAGGCCAACATTTTCTTTCTCCAGATCACCTCTCATCATCCATTATTCCAAGGAATAAAGCCTCAGCCTGCTCAGCCTCTCCCTATAGCGCAGGCCCTCCAGTCCTGGCATCATCCCCACAAATCTCTGCACCCTTTCCAGCTTAACAATATCTTTCCCATAACATGGTGACCAAAACTGAACAGAAGAAGGGTCTCGACCTGAAATGTCACCCATTCCTTCTCTCCAGAGATACTGCCTGTCCCAGTGAGTCTGTCCCAGCTTTTTATGTCTATCTTTGGTTTAAACCAGCATCTGCAGTTCCTTCCTACACATAGTACTCTAATATCAGAAAGTGAATACTGAAGAGTTAGTCTTGGCATTGTGTTTGGCACAGACATTGTGGGCCGAAGGGCCTGTTCCTGTTCTCTATTGTTCTATGTCCAGTTAAAAACCTTGTATTAGTTGCTCATTGGTCGAGCTGTGGTTCAGTTTCAGGACCTACAGCCAAGTTTGTGGATCCTTGATTAAGTGCCATGAGTTTGAATGCTGCCATGGCAGCTGAGGTATGTACTTTCAAATAGTTGGATAAGTCTGGAATTTGAGAAAATATGGCTAATCCTAGTGATTTCAGAAAAACACATCTGGCTGACTGGAAATGCACGAGACTGCAGAAGCTGTAATCTCGAGCAGAAAAACAAAGTGCTGAAGGAACGCAGAAGGCCAGACATCCTCTGTGGAGGGCAAATATGAGTTGGCCTCCTTTACGTCGGAGAGACCAAGGTGTGGACTGGTGCTCATCTCCCGAAGACCAGAGACCGGGAGGTCTCGCCGGTGATGACAACAGATGCGATGGGTGAGGAGCGAGGCCGGTGGGAGAGGAGAGGGAACCGGGGTCTGGCCGACCCCGCCCTCGAGGTTGGCTGCAGGGGGCCCCCACCCCCTGGGGAACAAAGGTGGACGGGCGAGGAGAGGGACGTGGGGTCACAGGTCGACGGGAAGGCCCCACATCAGCCTGGAGCTCGCCTGGAATGGGCACCGCTCATAATACCTAGAGTGCGGACTGGACTTTGAAAATGGCGCCAAAACGTGGTGCCTCTTGCATGAGGGATCAGTGGAACTATTTCTGCACAATTTGTTAATTGGGGATGTGCTTAGATAAGGCAATACTCTACTGGACTGTTTGTAAGAAAATGATTTCACGTGAGTTTGCACATCGCACCTGTGGCAATAAAGGCACCATAGACAAGGTGACCGTTTCGCTGAACACTTGCTCTCTGGTCCACCTGGGACAGCTGGATCTCCTGGATGCCATTTTAAATCCCATTCCCACACCCGCCTTACTGTTCTTGGCCTCCCTCATTGCCAGAGTGGGACCACGCACAAACTGGAAGAACAGCAGCTCATATTCCGTTTGGGCAGCTTGCAACCCACTGGCATGGACATTGAACTCTTCGATTCCCCATGTAAATGAAAGCTAGAATAGCATCAACTTCGACACAAAAATGCCAGTGCCTGTATGATTAGGGCATTGGGCAGGTGCTATAGACCTGCACGGGAAGGTAGACGCTCCCGCCCCCACGAGTCTCGGGCAGATGGGGTCGTCAGCCTGGGAAGGCAGTCCATCTAGGAGAGGGAAAACTCTGATTTAAAACCTCCACTGCCTTGTGGCCATACCCAGTCATGGAAAAGGCTCCAGGAGTAAACCTCAAGAAAATCCGGAGTCGGAGCCCCTAACGGCAGTTTGTCGTTGTCTACAACCTCGCTCTGGCAGCTCCTGCGACGGCGCTGGTGCCAAACTGTAATGGACCTGCTGTTCCTTTGGATCGATCAGCGACGTGGAGAGGGGGAACGTGCTGCATGGGCAACAGCCTGTCCTCCATGTGACATCGCCCAGGCTTGCATCCGACCAGGATGCATCACCCATGGCCAGTCATGACCGAGGGGGGCCTACTCCTACTGTATGATTAGTTCTAGTTGCATCACTTCTTTATAACACAATATCCATCAAAAGGGCGGCACGGTTGCGCAGAGGAAGTGTTGCTGCCTTACGGCGCCAGAGACCTGGATTCCATCCTGACAATGGATGCTGTCTGTATATAGTTTGTAAGCTCTCCCTGTGCCCGCATGGCTCTTCTCCAGGTGCTCCGGTTTCCTCCCACACTCCAAAGACGTACAGATTTGCAGGTTAATTGACTTTGGTAATATTGTCAAATTATCCCGAGTGTGTAGGACAGTGTTACTGTACGGGGTGATCGCTGGTCGGTGAGGACTCGGTGGGCCGAAGGGCCTGTCTCTGGGCTGAAGGGGGTGGGGGGAATCTGGAGCACCCAGAGGAAACCCACGTGGCCACAAGGAGAAGAAATAAACCCCATGCAGGGAGCAGCCGAGGTCAGGTTCGAACATGGGTCTCTGGCACTGTGAGGCAGCAACTCTACCAGCCCTGCCATTGTGCCAGCCTCCCATTTGTGCATTTGGGTGATCTGAGGGTATCCTTGCTCCTAACGATACACAAACAGCCCAGGGGTTTGGTGGGAGCTGATAGTGCTACTTGTGCAGTCTCTTCCACACAGTGAGTCACAGTGAGGATCAAAACAGTCTGAGTTACCCCTCACAACATCTGTTCTGCATTATTTCAACCTTTGTTGATTCCCTAAATTATTGTAATACTACCTTTATTTCACAGAATGTGGGTTGGAATACAAGCCGACACATTCATCTTCGACTAGCTTTGAAGTTCTTGGCAGCCCAGAATATGTTGATGCCAGGTCTGGGCTTTAATGTGTCAGCTGTGGTTTCGTTGGTGATACTTTCACCTCAGAGTCAGAAGATTATGGGTTTAATCCCACACTCTTCAACTAAACCTTGGCTGAAACTCTAGTGCTGCACTGACTGCTGTGTACACAAGGTGCTGGAGTAAGTCAGGGGGTCAGGCAGCATCTCTGGAGAACATGGATAAATGACGCTTCGGGGCAGGACCCTCCACTAAATGGGTTTACTCTTGTTTGGTGATATAGCAGGGAATCAGGCCCTTCAGCCCACCGAGTCCATGCAGACCATCGATCACCCATTCACGCTAGTTCTGTTATCTCACTTTCTCATTCACTCTCTACACATTCGGGACAATCAGTCTGAAGAAGGGTCCTGACCCAAAACATCGCCTATCCATGTTCTCCAGAGTTGCTGCCTGACCCGCTGAGTTACTCCAGCACTTTGTGTCTTTTTATTGTAAATCAGCAACTGCAGGTCCTGTTGCTGTCAGTGCTGTTTGGTTCGAGGTGCTGCTTCCTTGAGAGGGAAAGTCATTAAAAATAGCAGAAGTCAGTATTGTATTAAAAAAAATCAAGGGAATTATAGTAGCAGGATTTTTAAAAGATTAGCTTCTCAGCCTCACAAAGCAACTTTTGGGATCATGCTCTGTAGAGAGTGGTGTTACATTACAACAGGAATTACGTTTCAGACGTTGCCATAGTCTGCTGAGGCTTTAGGGTGACCTGACACATTGTTACACAGTCATAGAGGCATATGGTAGAGAAACTGGCCCTTTGGCCCATCGTGTCCATGCTGACCACCAAGTATCTATATAGACTGATCCTAGATACCAGCACTTGGTCTGTGCCTTTGATGCCTTGGCAATTCAAGTGCTTGTCAAAAAATACTCTTTGAACGTGCTGAGAGTTTCTGCCTCCACCACTTCCTCATGAATGCAGGTCGGGCATTCCAGATTGCACCCAACTGTTGCTGAATTTTCTTTTCCCTCAGAGTCCCTCCCATCCTCACCTTAAAATCAGGAGTCATAGATTGACACAGTGTGGAAACAGGCCCTTCAGCCCAACTTGCCCACACCGGCCAACATATCCAAGCTACACTAGTCCCACTTGCCCGCGTTTGGTCCATATCTCTCCAAACCTGTCCTACCGATGCACCTGTCTGTTTCTTAAACATTGGGATAGTGCCAGCCTCAACTACCTTCTCTGGCAGCTTTTTCCATACACCCATCACCCTCTGTGTGAAAAAGTTACCCCTCAGATTCCTATTAAATATTTTCCCCTTCACCTTGAAACTATGTCCTCTGGTCCTCAATTCACCTCCTCTGGGCAAGAGACCAGTGCATCTATGCCCTTTGATTTCACATGTCATTGTGCTGTACGAGTTTTACGAATGCACAAGTGCACTCCTGAGACTGCAGTACAAAATACCGGACATTGATACTCATCCAAGGACCACCTGCTGTATCGTGCAGAAAATTACTTGTTTATATCGAAAATCACCACAGTTTTCCAAAATCCGGAGTTAACAGGGATGTAATGCTAAGGGTCTATAAGGCACTGGATAGGGCACATTTGGAGTACTGTGAGCAAATTTGGGCCACATATCTGAGGAAGGATATGCCGGCTCTGGAGAGGGTCCAGAGGTGGTTTACAAGAATGATTCCAGGAACGAGTGGGTTAGCATATGATGAGCGCCTTACAGCATTCGGCCTCGACTCGCTGGAGTTTAGAAGATTGAAGGGGGGATCACATTGAAACTTACAGAATAATGAAAGGCATAGATAGAGTGGATGGGGAAACGATGTTTCCACTGGTGGGAGAGTCCAGGACCAGAGGTCATAGCCCCAGAATTAAAGGTCGATCTTTTAGAAAGGTGGTGAGGAGGAACTTCTTTAGTCAGAGGGTAGTTAATCTGTGGAACTCTATGGAGAGCTGACATCTGGGAGGAGAACCATCGGCCACCCCCCAGCTACGTTACAAGGATGTCCGCAAGCGAGATATGAAGGCGCTCGACATCGCTGTGGAGTCCTGGGAGAGCCTTGCAGCCGACCGCACGAGGTGGAGAGGTACCCTGAACCAACATCCCAAAACAGCGGAAGAGAAACTATTGAACGCAGCGGCAGACAAGCGGGCACGCAGAAAGGAGCGCAGCAAATTCAACAGACCAGAGACCACACACACACAAATGTGACCTTTGCCACAGAGACTGTCACTCCCGCATTGGTCTCTTCAGCCACAAGCAACGCTGCTCCAGGCGAGGTTTGGAGCAAGCGGCCAACAACTAGGATGCATCTAGGACCCATTGTCAGTCATGATCGAGCTGGGCCTACATGTTAATCTGTGGAACTCATTGCCACAAAGGGCTGCTGAGGCCAAGTCACTGCATCTTGTTAAGGCAGAGATAGACAAATTCTTGATTGGAACGGGTGTCAAGGGTAATGGGGAGAAGGCAGGAAAATGGGATTAGGAGGCCCTGATTGAATGGTGTAGACTTGATGGGCCGGATGGCCTAATTCTATTCCTATCATGTCTTTCTTTCCATCAGCTCTGCATAGATATGTTTTGTTGTTGTATTGCCTATAGCAGGAGTTCCCAACCTTTTGCGTCCCGTTTACCCCAGGCAACTTTGATAGCACATGACAATGTTATTTCTCTTATTTATGAAAAACTAATGATGAACAGATATCGGTATACCAGAACCAAACACAGGCAGTCAATGAGAAAAAATATGTACAAACCCAGAATCAACAAATTTACCCCCTGCGTAAATTTACCCCAGGTTGGGAACCCTTGGTCTATACTAACCTGACAATGACTCACTTATCATTACCTAGCTGATCTAATGTTTTCCTGGTTATAAATACCTTAAAATTAGAAAAGCTATCTCCTTCAAATATGCAACCAAAAATTTAATAAGATGAGAAGACAAAGGTGCAGAATTAGGCCATTCAGCCCATCCTTCATTCGATCATGGGTGATCTATTTTTCCCTCTCAACCCTATTCTCTTGCCTTCTCCCTGTAACCTTTGACACCTTGCTCATCAAGAGCCTATCAATATCCACTTTAAAAATACCTAATGGCCCCCACAGCCGTCTGTGGCAATGAATTCCACAGATTCACCACCCACTTTTTGGCCTGGACTCTCCCACTACTGGAAACATCCTCTCCACATCCACTCTATCTGGACCTTTTATTATTTGGTAGGTTTCAATGAGGTCGCCCCTCATCCTTCCAAACTCCAATGAGTACAGGCCCAGAGCTGTCAAACGGTCCTCTGATTAGAAAGTAATTCGACACTAAATTCTGAGGGTGCTGTTAATCTTCCACAAAGTCATACCCCGGGTCCAATGTGCTGCATCAAATAATGGAAAGGATTTCCGCCTTACGAAAGATCTGAAATGCACCCTTGATCAGCAAGTTTAAAGCATTGTAAAAAAATGACAGTCAGAAAAATAGGCGCAAAATGCTGGAGTAACTCAGCGGGACAGGCAACATCTTTGGATTGAAGGAATGGGTGACGTTTCGGGTCGAGATTCTTCTGAGTCTGAATAAGGGTCTTGACCCGAAATGTAACCCTATTCCTTCTATCCAGAGATGCTGCCTGACCCGCTCCAGCAGTTTGTGTCTATCATAGAAGTTTGTGTCTATCTACATATCTATGCAGAGCTGATGGAAAGAAATACATTATAGGAATAGAATTAGGCCATCCGGCCCATCAAGTCTACTCCACCATTCAATCAGGGCTGATCTCTGCCTCCTATTCCCAGCAATCCAGCATCTGTAGTTCCTTCCTACCCGTGACAATCAGAAATCTACCCGACATAATAAACTAGGCCCGATATTGTGATCCTGATTAACACAGGAAATGGATGCAGGAATAATAGAAATCAAACAAACTGCAGATGCTGGGAATCAGAAATTAAAGCTGAATGTGCGGCAAAACCGTAACAGGTTGGGCAGCATCTGTGAATAAAGAAACTAAAGTTAATGTTCTAGGTTGGAGCCATTTTGTTAGAAGGAATAACAGCCTTTTATTTCCAACAGCTTCTGGTAAAAGAAGCAATTAATTCCCAGTTCCAGTGGAAATGGAGTGGGATTTCATTTCGGAGTCACGTGAGTGACTTAGTGAAGACCCCGCCAGCACACATGCGCGACATATCGTCGCTCGCAGTTGCAGCCGACGGCTGGGGGGAGAGTGCGCTCTTCCACCAGGCCTTCAAAAAGGACCGCTCAGGTAAATGGAACTAACCTTAAGTTATCCTGTGGATAGTTTTTGTGTTCACAGGGACGATGGAAAAAAGGAGCAAGGCGAAACATGCCTCCAGCCGCGGCTTCCGATAGGAGTCAGCGGCTGCATTCCCCGGAGCTGCCCGCTGCACCGGGAAAAGAACGAGGAAGTGGGGAGCCCTACGCAACCAGGACCCGACTCTTCACCACGGCTGTCTGTGGAGCCACATAGCGGTAGGAGCACCGCGCGGGAGCAGGGTAGGCAAGACCCTGACTCCCTACCACTGTCACCTAAACATCGGGACAGTGGTATGAAGGTGCGTAAGCGTGTTCCCCGCTCTGCGGAACGTTCTGTCTCCCCTCCAATGCAGGTCACCAGAGGGCGGACCAGGGGAAGAACCGCACTGAGGCTGAGGAGCCCCGCTACAGCGGCCGGCGTCAACTTGCCACCGGAGCAGTCCACCAGATCGCGGACCGGTGAGGGATCAAGATCTGAATCTCGGAGCCCCGCAGGTGCGGCCGGCGCAGACTCACCACCGGCGGAGCCTGCCAGATTGCGGGACGGTGGCAACACATCCCGGTCACCGCACCCCGCGTTAGTGGCTGGATGTGACAATGCGTTGCTTTTGTAACTGGGGCCCTTGCGAATGCCCATGGCTACATATTTCAAGACGTTTGAGGAAGGGTCTCGACCCGAAACGTCACCTATTCCTTTTCTCCAGAGATGTTGCCTGGCCCACTGAGTTACTCCAGCATTCTGAGAAAACTGGAAGCGGGGACTTGGTAGAGGAAGGATCCGTTTGCTCCACCATTGTAGATCCCACTGTTTCACAGCTGCGAACCTCTGGCAGGCTAGAGCGGCAGGCTAGTGTCATCGGGCCAGTTGCCAGCATATTGCACGCAACATATAAAGGAACAATTGATGGAAGTGTAAATCGGAGTCAATGTGAGGATGAGTCATCTGCGCATGGACAATTGCCAGTAACCAGGCAGCAATCATTTTACCGCTGCTCCGCTGAACAGAAGTGGATCTATTGTCAAGCGGCAAACACTGAAACATACTTCGAATGGTCTCCGAATTATTAACAGAACAACAAATGAAGACCAGAAATCAAACAATTGGAATGAGGTTGAACGACATAAGTGAGCAGAAAAATAAGCATGGAAGTCATCTCGTCTTCAGTCGATTTGCAGGCCACAAGTCTCTAAAGTGTCACTTGATGGCCACGAAACACATGACATGATGGAGTAGCCCACTGTGTACAGGGACAGATACACTGGTGTCTTAATAGAGATGAGTGTCTTCTGTTGGTAGATAAAAATCCAACAATTCTGGGAAAATCGTTACCTATGAGGTCAATTCCTAATTAAAATACCATCAGGGCAGCATGATAGTGCAGCGGCAGAGTTGCTGCTTCACAGTGCCAGTGACCCGGGTTTGACCCTGACTACAGGTGCTGACTGTATGGAGTTTGTACGTTCACCCTGTGACCTGCGTGGGTTTTCTCCGGGTGCTCCAGTTTCCTCCCACACTCCAAAGTCGTACAGGCTTATAGGCTAATAATCAGCTTGGTAAAATTGTAAATTGTCCCTAGTGTGTGTGGGATAGTGTAAGTGTGCTGGGGATCACTGGTCAGCAAGGACATGGTGGGCCGAAGGGCCTGTCTCCACTCTGTATCTCTAAATTAAGTAAACTAAAACTAGCTGGACAGTAACTTAATCACTGTGAGGGAGGCACAAGAAACTGCAGATGCTGGAATCTTGAGCAAAGAAGTGCTGGAGGAACTCAACAGGTCAGGCAGCATCTGTGGAGGGAATAGACAGACTATGCATCAGGTCAACACCCTTTCCTGGGTCTGAAGAAGAGTCTCAACATGAAACGTCACCCATTCCTCTCCAGAGATGAAGCCTGTCCCGCTGAGTTACTCCAGCATTTTGTGTCTATCTTCGGTGTAAACCATTATCTGTGGTTCCTTCCTCTACCCTTTTTCAGTCTATTAGTCTGAAGATGCTGCCTCACCTGCTCAGATCTTCCAGCAGAAACGAGGAACTGCAGATGCTGGTTTGCAAAAAAAACAAAGTGCTGGACTAACGGGCCAGGCAGCGTCTCCGGAGAAAACGGATAGATTCCTCCAGCAATTTGCATTAACCTCAATGACATTGTTTTGATGACAGTCTTAAATGCATGAAGAGCGCTCCACTAAATGGAGTTGAAGTTCAACGTCCAAGAAGAATGGAATGTTTTGTTTCTCACATCTCAACCATGAACAGTCTTAAAATTAAGTCTCCAAGGTGCAACAAATAAAAAGATGTCCATTCCCTTCCGTAGCCTGCTCCCGTCACCCACTTTGTTCCCTGTCGCCACATTCCCTGATCTATTCAAAATATGCTTTGACAATCTAGCCCCAAAGACTTTTCACATTATAAAACGAGCAGCTCCACTTATTCAAAACAAAACAAAACATTGTGTTCTCTTGGGCAGATCTGGCGAAGTTACAGTTGAATAGCAAACCCGTACAAACAAAACCGTGCCAAATATCCTGCTGATGATCCCTCCCGGAAGAATAAACACAAACAGCAAGAGATTGTGCGATTGTACACACACAGACCTGTGAGATGGGCCCACTGGTAATTTATTTTATTTAGAGGGGATCATTTAGCATGCTTGACATCCTTAACGGACTGACATGAGGGAGAGTGTTGGAGTTAATAAACCGTGCTTTTGTTGGTGTAGCTAAGGGATCTACAGGAGTCGCTGCATCAAAAAGGCAGCCAGCATCATCAGAGACCCACACCAACATGGCCACACTCTCCTTTCACTCCTGAAGAGGGTGTAGGAGGCGGAAAACTGTGATGTCCAGTTTTTGGAGCAGCTTCTTCCTGACAGCCATCACTACAACCTCTGAATAAGGCTTTGAACTCAATAGATTAGGGGGACATTATTTTTGTCTTAGCTTGTTTGCTTATATGTGCATTATGTATATATGTGCAATATATTATGTATGATATAATGCATTACATATTATTTATTATTCAATATAAACATCAACAAACAATAATATCTATGCATATATGTAATCTATAATGTCTATCGATGCTATCTATAAAATCTATAAGAATCAATCTATAATCTATGTATATGATTGACAATATAATATTATATATAACATAATGTATACACACACATATACATATACTAAATGACACACATATATATATATATACACACATACAGTGTCCTCCATAATGTTTGGGACAAAGACCCATCATTTATTTATTTGCCTCTGTACTCCACAATTTGAGATTTGTAATAGAAAAAAATCACATGTGGTTAATGTGCACATTGTCAGATTTTAATAAAGGCCATTTTTATACATTTTGGTTTCACCATGTAGAAATTACAGCAGTGTTTATACATAAGCCCCCCCCCATTTCAGGGCACCACAATGCTTGGGACACATGGCTTCACAAGTCTTTGTAATTGCTCAGTTGTATTTAATTGCCTCCTTAATGTTGGTACCAAGAGAGCTCTCAGCACCTAGTCTTTCCTCCAGTCTTTCCATTATCTTTGGCAACTTTTATTGCTGTTTATTATCAACATGAGGACCAAATTTGTACCAATGAAAGTCAAAGAAGCTATTATGACACTGAGAAACAAGAATAAAACTGTTAGAGACATCAGCCAAACCTTCGGCTTACCAAAATCAACTGTTTGGAACATCATTAAGAAGAGAGCACTGGTGAGCTTACTAATCGCAAAGGGACTGGCAGGCCAAGGAAGACCTCCACAGCTGATGACAAAAGATTTATATAATAAAGAAAAATCCCCAAACACCTGTCCAACAAATCAGAAACACTCTTCAGGAGTCAGGTGTGGATTTGTCAATGACCACTGTCCGCAGAAGACTTCATGAACAGAAATACAGAGGCTACACTGCAAGATGCAAACCACTGGTTAGCAGCAAAAATACAATGGCCAGGTAAAGGTTTGTCAAGAAGTACTAAAAAGAGCAACCACAGTTCTGGAAAAAGGTCTTGTGGACAGATGAGATGAAGATTAACTTAAATCAGAGTGACGGCAAGTGCAAAGTATGGAGGACAGAAGGAACTGCCCAAGATCCAAAGCATAACACCTCATCTGTGAAACACTGTGGTGGGGGTGTTGTGGCATGGGCATGTATGGCTGCTGAAGGTACTGGCTCACATCTTCATTGATGATACTGATCGTAGTAACATAATGAATTCTGAACTGTATAGACACATCATATCTGCTCAAGTTCAAACAAATGCCTCAAAACTCATTCGCCAGCGGTTCATTCCACAGCAAGACAATGATCCCAAACATACTGCTATAGCACCAAAGGAGTTTTCAAAGCTAAAAATTGGTCAATTCTTGAGTGGCCAAGTCAATCACCCAATCTCCAACTGAGCATGCCTTTTATATGCTGAAGAGAAAACTGATGGGGACTAGCCGCCAAAACAAGCATAAGCTAAAGATGGCTGCAATACAAGCCTGGCAGAGCATCACCAGAGAAGACACCCAGCAACTGGCGATGTCCATGAATCGCAGACTTCAAGCAGTCGTTGCATGCAAAGGATATGCAACAAAATACTAAACATGACATTGCTGTGCCCCAAACATTATGGTGTCCTGAAATGGGGGGGACTATGTATAAACACTGCTGTAATTTCTACATGGTGAAACCAAAATGTATAAAAACGGCCTTTATTAATATCTGCTAAATTGTGCTTTAACCACATATAATTTTTACTATTACAAATGTCAAATTGTGGAGTAGAAAGGCAAATAAACAAGTGATGGGTCTTAGTCCCAAACATTATGGAGGGCAGTGATGCTTTTTTGTTGTTCATTATGGGTGTTGCAGAGAGCTATGTTTACACTGGTCTTGTCTTGTCTCTTGTGGGAGAATCACTAGACCGTCCTTTCAGTCTTAGTGCATGAAGTGCTCGGGGCATGCAGTTAGTACAGAGTGAGACGTCACGCTTTTGGTCCTTGGATCAACAAGGGGGGAACAAGATGAGACACGGGCAGAAGAAGACCGGCCGATTCGGCAACAGGCTGGTAGTTCGATGATCAGCGGCTGGTAGTTCGGCATGAACCATCACGCTCAGGAGTTGCTGCCTTACAGTGCCAGTGACCCAGGTTCGATCCTGACTACGGGTGCTGTCTGCATGGATTTTTCTCCCAGTGGGTATTCCGCTGGGGTGCTCTGGTTTCCTCCCACACTCCAAAGACGTCCAGGTATGTAGGTTATTTGGCTTTGGTAAAGATTGTACATTGTCCCCAGTGTGTAGGATAGTGCTAGTCTACAGGGTGATCGCTGGTTGGTGTAGCCAGTGGGCCCAAAGGCCTGTTTCCACGCCTATCGCTAAACTAAATTAGTTTAGTTTAGTTTATTATTGTCACATGTACCGCGGTGAAAAGCTTTTAGTTGTGTGTTATCTAGCCAACGAAAGAGGAAACATGATTACACGTACAAACTCCGTACAGACAGCACCCGTAGTCAGGATCGAACCCGAGTTAGACACAAAAAGCTGGAGTAACTCAGCGGGACAGGCAGCTTCTCTGGAGAGACGGAATGGGTCATGACTATCTCTGGCAATGTAAGACAGCAACTCTACTGCTATGCCACTGTTCCGCTCTGAGCAAGTAGTTCTCTCTGAACAAGTTCTACACGGCTTTAACTTGGGACAGTCAATCCTTCTCCACCCATATTGAGACGTAGGCAGACACCCAGCTATGAAATCTGAACACAGAAGTACCTGGTTAATATAACATAGCACTGTGACTCCAATCCTAATTTGTAAACACCATCCAATTAGTAATGGTGTACTTGGGTGACAAGACACTATCTTTCCACTGATGCTGCCTGAGCGGCTGAGTCTTTCCTATGTTTTCTGTGTTTTTTTTCCAGATACCAGGCATCAAACTCGAACGCCCAGGAGTGAAGGAGGTTACAAAGCGTGGTGGACATCATGGGTACTGACCTCCCCACTGTCCAAGGGATCTACAGGAGATGCTGCCTCCAAAGGGCAGACAACATCAACAAGGACCTACACCACCCTGGTCACCCACTCATTTCACCCCTGTGTGAACAGGACGAAGGTGCAGCAGTCTGAAAACTGTCACCACCAGGTTCAGGAATAACCTCTTCCCAACAACCATCCAGTTCTTGAACACCACAAACACCAACTAAACTATGGACTATGGACACAAAATGCTGGAGTAACTCAGCGGGTCAGGCGGCATCTCTAGAGAAAAGGAATAGGTGACTTTTCGGGTCGAGACCCTTCTTCAGACTATGGACTGTTTTGGATGCATGAGCACTTCGGCCTGCATTAGTATTGGGGTTATTAATTTATTGATTTTTAAATTATTGTATGTTATCCATGAGTATCGTGTTTACAGGCCTGTTGCGAGTAAGAATTTCATTCTTCCATTGCCAGTACACATGACAATTAAACACTCTTGCCTCTTGCCTCTGTACTTTTTGGATTTTCATTTATGGACTAGAAACCTGCTTCACAAATCCCCAGTCTCATTGAGCCCATTGGAACCCAATGAGTCTCAGATAGAAAGTCTATGTCAGTCTATTCTCACTGTGGCTGTGCATAGTCTATTCAATGTGCCTCACTACACATGACAATACACTAAACTAAACTCTGGAAATCAAGAATACCCTATGTATTTGGATATAACTCTTTTCAGAGGTAAAGCACAAAGTGCTGGAATAAACCAGTGGGTCAGAGAGCAGGTGTGGAGGGATTGGACAGGTGGTATTTCAGGTCGGACGCTCCTTCAGTCTAAGTTGCAGCATGGAAATAGTTCCTTCGGCCGGTCGAGTCCACACTGATCATCGATCACACGTACACTCTAGGTTTATCCTATTCCACTTTCACATCTGCTTTCTACACTCAAAGGAGCAATTTACAAAGGCCAATTAACCGACAAACCTGCTCCTTGTTGGGATGTGTGGGACAAAACCAGAGCACCCGGAGAAAACTCACGCAGTCACAGGGAAAAGGTGCAAACTTCACACAGACAGCCTGAGGTCAGGATCGAACCCGGGCCTCCGGTGTTGTGAGGGAGCAACTGAGAGCTGAGCCATGGTTACACCCACAAAGGTGCCCTGGATTATTCCCACGATGCAAAGACAGGTGGGTGCAGTATGTTGCCTCACTCCCTGCCCCCCCCCCCCCCACCCCTCATTGTAGATGAGCTGTTGAACGTTAGAGGAGTTGATGTGAATGTTGGGAGAATCGATAATTGGGAAAATGAGTGTGGGAATGGATTGCTCTGTGATCTCGCATAGACTCGATGGGCTGAATGGCCCCTTGTTCTATCATGTGGCAACATGCAGTGGAACTCCAAATCTCTCTTCAGTCAGCATCCCGTGTGTTTTCTTCCCACTTGATCCCCAGCTAACATCTCCGCACTGTCCCCCCTGGAAGCAGACTATTCCGCATTAACAGCCCTCTATTGTACACATGCAGAGATCAGTTATATTGCATTCAGCATTCAAATGCAAAGAAAACAATCCTTTCCCTAATCCCTGTGGGTGTTTCACTCACGAGACAACTATGAATTGAGGGCTGTTGTTGCAGCTGGCAACCAAAAGATGGAAGCCAATTTCAAACCACATCTTACTCTTAAGAGACCCCGGGTTAGGGTATTACAGTTCACCTATTCTACATATCATCACTCTGAAATAGCTGGAAGCATTGCAAATTATAGAGTCAATATCTTCTGCCTTTCTTCTCTTCCAGACCCTGCCTTCTGGTAACCGCAGCTGAGCCAATTAAAGAAAACAGATTGAGTTCATGTAACTTCCTTCACAACTTCAAGGGCTCCCAATGTCAGCTTGCCGACTTTGATGGAGCAAGATAAATGTCACCGCATCACGTATTCAGTCGATGCAAGACGGGATGAATTTTAGTCCGAAGAAAGGTCTCGACCCAGAATGTCACGTGTCCATGTTCTCCAGTGATGCTGCCTGACCCGCTGAGTTAGTCCAGCACTCTATGTGTCTTTTTTTTGTAAACTGAATCTGCAGTTCAAGAGTGTTTTATTGTTATATACCAAATAGAACAACAACATTCTCACTTGCAGCAGCACAACAGAATATGTAAACATAGTACACTGTAAACAATATAATAAATGGAAGAAAGTTCACTATATATATACGTATGTGTGTGTGTATGTGTGTGCGTATGTTTGTGTGTGTATATATATATAGACTGTGTGTGTATGTGTGTGTATATATAAATATAAATAAATATAAGGGATATGAGCCCGAAAGCCAGTTTTCAGACTCCTATACCTTTTCATTGATGGCAGGAAAGAAGGAACTGCAGGTACAGCAGGCAGAGAAGAAAGCAAATGGGATGTTGGCCTTCACAGCGAGAGGATTTGAGTATAGAAGCAAGGAGGTCCTACTGCAGTTGTACAGGGCCCTGGTGAGACCACACCTGGAGTATTGTGTGCAATTTTGGTCTCCTAATTTGAAGAAGGCCATTCTTGCTATTGAGGGAGTGCAGTGTAGGTTCACCAGGTTAATTCCCGGGATGGCGGAACTGACATATGATGAAAGAATGGATTGACTGGGCTTATATTCTGGGCACCAAACTTCTGAATTCTCTGGGGTGGAACCCTCTCCAAGACAGACGTGAAGCTCACCGTTTGACGTGTTTTTACAAAATGTTAAATGGTCAGCTAGACATAGATCACAAGACCTACACCAACCCCAAACCAATTAGGAGCAGACGAGGGCATTCGATCCAATTTGTGGTCCCAGCCACAAAGACAGATGTGTACAGCAATTCGTTCTTTCCACGCACTATTAAAGCATGGAATAATCTCCACCAAGCCACGGTTGCCCAGCCAGGTGCAACTAAATTTAAAGTGGCACTTTCTTCCCAATAACCCTCTCTGGCTTAACCCCTCCCTTCACCACCTCCAGTTTAAATTCCAGTTGGAATATTTTGGAGGACCAAGTAACCAAGAACCAAGATATTCACTGGAATTTAGAAGGATGAGAGGGGATCTTATAGAAACATAAAATTCTTAAAGGATTGAACAGGCTAGATGCAGGAAAAATATTCCTGATTTTGGGGGAGTCAAGAACCAGGGGTCACAGTTTAAGAATAAGGGGTGTGCCGTTTAGACCGAGACGAAGAAAAACTGTTTCACCCAGAGAGTTGTGAATCTGTGGAATTCTCTGTCACAGAAGGCAGTGGAGGCCAATTCACTGGATGTTTTCAAGAGAGAGTTAGAAATAGCTCTTAGGCCTAACGGAATCAAGGGATATGGGGAGAAAGCAGGAGCGAGGTACTGATTTTGGATGATCAGCCATGATCATATTGAATGGCGGTGCTGGCCCAAAGGGCCAAATGACCTACTCCTGCACCTATTTTCTATATTTCTAAGTGCTGGAGTAGCTCCGCAGACCAGGCAGCATCTCTGGAGAATGTGGACAGGTGTGGTTTCGGGTCGAAATGCTTCATCAGACTGATTGTAGAGGGGGCAAAGAAAACTGGAAAAGGGGAGAGGCAGGGCAGGGAAGCAGGAATTCCTTGTTACCACGTGGATTTTTATTCTCTGTGTGACTTCCAAGCAGAGTTTGAATTAGCCAAGTGGATAGGTTCCTGAATTAATTGCATTTATTCTTCTTTACTGGTTGAATGCACACATGAGGCCTCTGCCCCATTGGCCAAGGTATGACACGGATGTGGGAGCCCCTGTTTGGAATTCCCCTCCTTCCCGAAGAAGAATGCACAGATGGCTAAAACTAATTGGGTGGAGGTGGGAAGGGAAGATAAGATTTCAGAGGAATGAAAATCCCGTTCATTTGTCAAATTCAACGAGCTCAATGTTTGAAATTTGCTTTCAACCTAATCAGGTGCAAAACTGAACTCAACCAATCGCCCAGGCCAGGTTGTGTGAACTATCTCAGACACCTGCTGAAGTTTAACTAAACTCTGTACACCCTCTGTGCTCCCTGTAAATAGTTTGGGTGAACAAGGTAACTCAATAGCTTCATATCTAAGAGGAATCCAAGCACAATCCATTATTTTGAGTGACGAGCCAATTTTGTTGTGGCTTGGGCCTCGCGGTTATGTCTGTCATGACTTTCCATTGCTGGGGAAAACGCAAAGACTACATTTGCCGTAAGAGCAGAGAAGGGTTTGAGCTTTATGATGGCTATGATTAAATATATAACTGACATGGGATGGAGTGAGTGATTATTTGGTTGAATGAAAGACACAGCATAGAAAAGGGTCCGTCCCACTACACGACCTCTGCCGAGTTTGCCCTTGACTCAAACTCGCAGCATGGTCGTCACGAGGTCGTAGGAGGCAGTGATGCCAGTCGTAGGTACTCGTGGCATCAAGTAGGTCATGGGGCGTTTTTCTAGCCTGATGAAAAATGTCCACGAGTAAAAAAGGTCGTGAATTAGGTCGTCAAAGTGGGACAGGCCCTAAACAGGCTCTTCAGCCCACCAAGACCACGTTGATGATCGATCACTTTTTCACAATCATTCTACGTGGTCCCACTTTCTCATCCACTCACTTTTTTTTTTTCGTGTCATCACAAAACTGTTTGCCAATAGCGAGCAAATGTTAGTGCCACGTGGTTGGCCTCTGCAAGGAACCTTGACAGTGCGTGTGTCATGCAGCATGTCACAGCTCAGGAGATGTTCCATAGTCTGGAGGCCCCGTCCGCACTGGCAGCCGGCCGCATCTTCAGCATATCCCCACTTCAGCATGTTCGATTCACCACACCGCACACTGTATCCATCCACTCCCTTCAATTCACCACACCACACACTGTATCCATCCACTCCCTTCAATCTCGGGGCAATTTAAAGGTTCAATGTTGCTTTCATTGTCACACGTGCAAATGCCGAGTCAAATTGAGTTTAGTTTGCTTCAGACGACAGCGCGTAAACAGGCCGTTCGGCCCAACGAGTCTGCACACTAGTACTATCCTACACACAGTAGGGACAATTTACAATTATACCAAGCCAATTAACCTACTAACCTGTACCTCTTTGGAATGTGGGAGGAAGCCAGAGAACCTGGAGAAAACCCAGGTTCACACGGAGAACGTACGGTCACACGGAGAACGTACAAACTCCGTACAGACAGCACCCGTAGTCAGAATTGAACCCAGGTCTCTAGCGCTGTAAGGCAGCAATTCTGCCGCTGAACCACCGAGCCGCCCTCTACTTACTTTTCTGACAATCCATCCAGTACAATATTCCAATACTCAAGCACATCCCCAATTAACAACTACTGAGCGCGCATGCAAGAGACGCCATGTTATGCCACCATTTCCAATGTCCAGTCCAGGCTCCAGATCTTACCTGCGGTGCCCGATCCGGGCGAGCCCCAGGCTGCTGTGGGTCCTCCAGCCATCGCCTTCCTCGAAAGCGACGTCCCTCTCCTCGCCCGTCCACCTTTGTGTAGGTCAATTAGCCCACAAACCTGCACGTCGTTGGGATGTGGGAGGAAACCTGAGCGCCCGGAGAAAACCCATGCGGTCACAGGGAGATCGAGCAAACTCCGCGCAGACAGCACCCGAGGTCGGGATCAAAGCCGGGTCTCAGGCACTGTGAGGCAGCAGCACTACCAGCTGCACCGCTGTAATGGGTAAAAGGGGATCAGCAACATGTGGACACAAATTCAAGATCATTGTACAACGAACCAAGAATGAAAGGAAAGTTTTCTTCTACACAGCAGGTAATTACAATCTGAAATACATTGATCTGAATTAATGGCTGGCGGAACAGATTAATTGATAATTGTAAAGGAAAAATTTGAAGAGCCACACTATTGAAAGCTGGGGAGTTTGTAGTTTATTCAAATAGATGCCATAGGCTGAATGTGCTTAGTGTCTTCATTTCGTCCCGTATCATTCAAAGGCTGAAAGTTCCTTGATCTCATTTATCAGTGGATTTGTTTGTTAATATAAACATTTGTTTATTCACAAAGCCATCTCGTTATCTTGAAGCTGTGGGTTATGTTATCTGGGTGATTGTAGTTAAGATAGCCAGGAGATAGACACAAAGTGCTGGAGTAACTCAACGGGTCAGGTAGCATCTCTGGAGAAAAGGTATAGGTGACATTTCGGGTCGAGTTCGAGGCTCCAATATGATGGTTCCCTCCTCTTCCTTCATCACCAGCTGCTAGTTTCCACTGGTAAACCCACTGTAGAGTCGTAGTCGTATTCAGCATGGACACAGGCCCTTCAGCCCCACTCGTCCATGACAACCAAGATGTCCCATCTACAGACCCATTTGCTTGCGTTTTGCCCATATCCCTTTGAACCACCATTGAAGGGATCTGCAGGAGTCGCTGCCTTAAAAAGGCAGCCAGCATCATCAGAGACCCACACCACCCTGGCCACACTCTCATTCCACTCCTGCTATCAGAAAGAAGGTACATGGATCTGTAAGGTCCAGGTTCACGTTCAGGTTCAGGAGCAGCTTCTTCCTGCCAACTGTCAGGTTACCACCAGGGGGCACCGCACGATGGCAGCCTCGCCAACAGTCCGTCTGTCTTTTCATCTTGTTTTTGTTATTTTTAGTGTGTTTTAAAAGTGTGTGTTAATGTTCTCTGGGTTATTTTATGTGGGAGGTGGGAGGTGGGGGTAGGGTAGTGGGTCGGGGGGGAAACTTTTTTTTCGATCTATTACCTTGCCGGAGATGCGCTTGTTTTCCAGATCGCATCAACGGTCACTCTGCAGCCTAACATCATGGAGCTGGCTAGGTTGCTCGTGACTGACTTTTGGACTTACCGTCGGAGCCAATCCCTTGCCTGGGATCGACGCTCCAACCTGCGGATTTCACCATCGCGGAGCTCGCAGTCTCGGGTACAGACCGAAGTAGGGAAGCTGCAGTCACAGAAGGTTTCGACCAGCCCCGACCAGGTACGGGGAGCTGGCATCCCACCGATACAGGAACCTGATCACCCCGACGCCCCACCGCCGGCTACGGGAGCCAAGATCGTTCCGTCAACAGAAGGCTCGAGGCCCCCGACCGGGGCAGAACAAAGGGAAGAGATTGATGTTTCTTTCGCCTTCCATAGTGAGGAATGTGGACGAGTCACTGTGGTGGATGTTCATGTTCAAATGTATTTTGTGTGTTCTGTTGCTTTTAATGGCATGACTGTACGACAAATGACATTCCTCGTATGTTGCAAAACATACTTAGCTAATAAAGTAATTATGATTATGATGAAGGCTATCAGCCTGATTCCTTTCTCATCGTTACTATTTTGCATACCTTACATTCATTGTTCTTTATCTCTCTACATCATCGTCTATATCTCTCGTTTCCCTCTCCCCAGACTAGTCTGAAGAAGGGTCTCGACCCAAAATGTCACCCATTCCTTCTCTCCAGAGATGCTGCCTGTCCCGCTGAGTTACTCCAGCATTTTGTGTCTATCTTCGCATCTGCAGGTCCTTCCTGCACAGGTTATTAAAAACTACAACTTCAAAGTAAGCTCCCATTGACATGGGGGCACTGTTTCTGTTCACCTATCTGTTGTGCTGCTGCAAGTAAGAATTTAACTGGTGTTCTGATTTCAGGACATGTGGTAATAAAACACTCTTGACTCTAACTCTAGGTTCGAGCTAAACTCTCACTCTAGATAATGTGGACATTCAGATCCTTTTTTCCCCCAGAGTGGAATTGTGGAGGTGATAGCTTTAAGGTGAGAAAGGAAAAGTTTTAAGGAGATTGGAGCGGCAGAGTTGCTGCCTTACAGCGCCAGAGGCCTGGGTTCGATCCAGGCTACAGATGCTGACTGTGCAGAGTTTGTGCGTTCTCCCCGTGACCGCCTGGGTTTTCTCCGGGAGCTCCGGTTTCCTCCCACATTCCAAAGACATACAGGATTGTAGATTAATTGGCTTCAGTAAGAATTGTAAATAGTCCCTAGTGTGTAGGATAGCGCTAGTGTATGGGGATAGTCGATGTGGAGTCAGTGGGCCGAAGGGCCTGTTTCCGTGCTGTATCTCTGAACTAAACTAAATTTGCGGGGGAAATTTTCGACATTAAGAGCGGTGAGTGTCTGGATCGTGCTGCCAGGGATGGTGGAGGAGGCAGATATGACAGGAGTATTTAGGAAGTTTTTACATTGGTACATGGTTATGGAGGGAATGGAGGGATATGCATCATGTGCAGACAGAGGAGATTACGTTAACTTGTTATCATGTTTGCGAGAGATATCGTGGGCCAAGGGTTCTGTGCTGTACTGTTCAATGTTCAATGTTCTTATGTTATTTTATTTTAAAGTGGCCTTATCACTGCACTAACATCCCCCGATGTTATAAGTGGGACAGGGGCATAACACACCATCAGCCGAGCAGTTGAAGGTAGGATTTAATGGAAGGACTCAATGCAAATAGAATAGGCTATTTAATAGGCTAACTTAAAAACGTTTTTGAACTGCAGCAAAGAAATTGGGTAACTAAAACTTCTCCTTGTGAATAAAGATTCTTCCACCAGCAAATAGCAGTGAGAGGAAGATAGACATGGTTTGCAGGTTAATTGGCTTAGGTAAAAATTGTGAATTGTCCCAAGTGTGTAAGGATCGTGTTAGAGTACAGGGATTGCTGGTCAGCATGGACTCGGTGGGCCGAAAGGCCTGTTTCCACGCTGTATCCAAAACTGAACCTAACATAAATTACAAAGATTTACTCAGCACAAAACAAGGCATTCAGCGGAATTGTGCCAGGAAGCTTTTGATCCATCCTGCACTATAAATTGTTTAGTTTTCTAGACAATATGGTGAGTGAAGGATAGTTAGATGATTCAAGTTGTAATGATCAAAATCAATTGGAGTAGCTTCCAGCCAGGGGCGTGCGATCAGGCGAGGCATACTTGTCATACTCCCAATTAAAATAGCTGTTCAGAAAAGTAAAGAAAAATAATAACAATATAAAATAAATATAAAGATTTATCCACTGATTTGTGTTATGTCATTTCTATATGAATCTAATCATTTTTTATAGTAAAAATCGCCAATTTTGCGCAGCTCCGCTGCAAATATAGGGAGAGATGAGAGGTGAGGCAGCGGCGAGCTGAGCCTCCCCTCTGATTGTGCAACCCCTCAGAAACTGCATGTGGCGCGGGCAATAAGCGTGTGCCTGTTACTATCTCTATGTACGTCACCAATGTAATGTTTGTAAACCCCTTCATTACATGTCCTCGCCTTCCATAGTCCAGGTAACTTATTTCAGATATAAATATATAAAATTTGTGCTCGCTGGTCTCACATAAAACTGCAATGAAAAAGCCCCAGGGGAGGCAGCGATCACATCTGCCTCACAAGGGGGCGTCTTGAGCTCAGTGGGGGGGAGAGCGAGCGAGCGTCAATTACGTAGGCTCAGCCCACGTAATTGACGATGCCTCGCTCTCCCTCCACGTTAACAGTGGCGGCGCAGCACTGCATTCCACCGCTGACCAAAGATTATAGAGCGGAGCAAGATACGCCACTCGGCGAAAAAACGGTCATTGGGAAGGTAGACTTTGTCCATACATTAGAAAGTTATTAGATTCTTTTTAATAGATCTATACTTATCACAATAATAAAGTCATCAATTTTTGTACTGTACATTTTTGTTTTTGTTCTTGTAAGGCAGGAGTCTCTAAAATATGACCCGTGGGACACATCAACCCATCACCAGATTTTTCAAGCTCAGATATGAGTCGGGGAACTGCCATTGTTCCTCTCTCCCTTCTCTCTCTCTCTTTCCCCCCCTTCTCTCTCTCTCTTTTCTCCCTCTCTCTCCCTTCACTCTCTCCATTCTCTCTCTCTCTCTCTCTCCCTCCCTGCTCTCCTCTCCCTCTCTCCTCTCCCTCTCTCTCTCTGCCTTCCCTTCTCTCTCTCCCTCCCTTCACTTTCCCTCCCTCCCAGCCATGGCTCCACCCCTCTCTCTCCTCGGGGAGACGCGGTGATCAATACAGGGAGAGCCGGGCCACTGATACCAGCCAGTGCCTCCCCAGCCATTGACCTCACCGCACGTCACTGCTTCCGGCAGCTTTATCGGAGTTGTCTAGTCACCTTTGTGCTGGGAATAAGGATATCTGCTCTACACATCCAATACTGATAGAACTTCACGTGTCATTGCCGTATCGAACCTTGAGTTATTGTCCGCTACTCGGAGAAAGCCAGGCTTGTTCTTTCAGATAGGTTCTCCCACTTTCTAAACAGCTACTTCCACAGAAGCCTCCTGTTAAATGAAATTAAGCAGCCCCTCCCAATTCCCCCGAGACGTTGAGAGATTGTGAATATGGAAAGGAAAATCCCTGATCATCCGGTCTGGCAGAATGACTATCTGGTCATTACCCCTCTGCACTTTCAATCCAGGTGAAGGGTCTCAACTGAGTTTCTCCAGCAGTTTGTTTTTTTGCTCGAGACTCCAGCTTCTGCAGTCGCATGCGTCAACCATTTTGTTATCCATCCCATTTTACCCCTCTGTAGAGAAGGAATGGGTGACGTTTTGGGTCAAGACCCTTTTTCGGAAGAAGTCTGAAGAAGTGTCTCGACCGGAAACGTCACCCATTCCTTCTCTCCAGAGATGCTGCCGGTCCCGCTGAATTACTCCTGCATTTTGTGTCTATCTTCGGTGTAAACCAGCACCTGCAGTTCCTTCCTACACATTTTACTCCTTAGTGGCAGAATAGGCAAATTAAAGACCACATCTATAAATACAACAGATTACCGTCTTTATATGAAGTTGTTACATCAGTCCAACAGTATTGTGGTCACTATTACTGATATTTAACTTTTTGCTTGGGGTTTGAACTTTTATCTTCAAGTTTTCAATGCTCTGGATTAAAAATGCAGTAATTTAATCACAAAACTTTCAACAACAAAGCTAACGTACTGTGTGCCATCCATGAATATTTCTTCTCACTGTTACATTGCTCCAGCTAGTTATTTAGCGGCAACAGGTCAGTCAAGGGTTAATAATCCTTACACTGTAAAGTTACTCCACTGGTTAGCACTTAATGTAACACCAAAGAAACAGACCCCATCGTTCCCAATGAACCGACCAGCTCACATTCTTATAGCATTCTCACATTCAGTTTTCTTTCTCTCAAAGCGAGATAACTTTGTTGGGACTCTCGATGATTCACTGAGGCAGAATTCTTTCAGACTCTTATCAATGTTATCAGTACATTGAGAGGCCTCTTCAGATACTGGGCCTGTTTCCTGAATCTCACCTGAATCTTTGTCCGCATCATGTTTTTTTGAGACAAGTTCAACCCACCAAAACCAGCAAGGCAGAACACACAGAGTTCCCAAACTGGCAGACAAGGAATCAGTTCAACGAGGCAAAGGCACAGGGAGGGGGGGGGCTAAAATAGTACTCAACATTGTGTACAGCAAGGCTCTGCTGAAATGGGATACTTAAGGAGAGGTCACAAGGGCTTAACACAAAAAAGTCTCTTCATGGGACCAGCCCCTTATAAGATAGCCTGGCTGTGTCTGGCAACCTTATTCCTTGTGGTATGTGGAGTATTTCAATGCTCTGTTACAATGACAGTGGGGATTTTCCGTGTAAAATACCAAGAAATAGAGCTCAACTCAATTTGCCAATCTGAGTGCACTGCATCGATTCATTATTAAAAAGAGGCTACCTTACCCGCAATTTAAGTTTGACTCGTTCAGTTCTTTCCACAAGACTTTTCAAATCAAGTTCTAGAACAGAGGGTAAACTGTTGACCACCTGTGCATTCCAGGCCACATAGATAGATGGAGTTGCTTTTCCACCTCTTCTGTAACGGGAGACTTTACTTAAATGGAAGATACAGTATCTGGGGAAAGACTGCCATGCAAGATCACCTTTTGTGATATTAGTCGGTCAATATTTGCATCAGGGTCTTTTCCAGACTTTATTGGTGCGTGGTAAAAATCAGCTATTTTCAGTGCTTCATTGAAGAAACAAATTGACATTCATTTTGTTTGAAATACAATTAAATTGAAATTGTCATAACAACAATTAAAACCGACTTCAGACTTTAACTTCTCAGCAACTCCTTCCTTTTCGTCGATGCAATTAGATCGCAGGAAAGGCCCTTTGTCCCACAATGTCTGAAGATTAGTTTAGAGATACAGCATGGAATCAGGCCCTTCACTCTCCGAGCCCATGCTGACGTTTGATCATCCGTTCACACTAGTTATCCCACGCCCTACGTTTGGGGCAATTTACAAAACCCGTATAACCTGCACGTTTGTGAGTTATTTGGCCTGTGTAAATTGCCCCTGATGTAGGAGCACCCAGAGGAAACCCACACGGTCACAAGGGGAGCATGCAATCTCCACGCAGGCAGCAGCCGAGGTCGGGATCGAACCCGGGTGTCTGGCACATCTGAGACAGCAGTTCCACCAGGTGCCACTGCACCACCCTGTCTGTGCGTAACATGATGCCACTCTAATCTAATCTAATCTGCCTGTACATGATCCATACCCCTCCATTCCCTGCATATCCATGTGCCTGTCCAAACAACTCTTGAACATCATGATCGTATCTGCCTCCAACAGCACCCAGGCAGCGCTTACCCACCACTCTCTGTGTAATGTCATCAAAGGTTACGGGGAGAAATTAGGAAGATGGGGTAGAGAGGGAAATATAGATTAGCCACAATTGAATGGCAGGGAGACTCGATGGGCCGAATACCCTAATTCTGTTCCTCTGGCATGTTCTTATGTGGATCTCCCAAAGATTATTAAGCATTAAAGCATGGGAGTATAAATAAATGTACTTTGAATTTAAATTCCCCTCCAAATGCTAATATCTGTGTATTGCCACTTTAAGAATTCAAAACGTATCTTTGGATCGCTAATGGATTTTTTTTGTTTAAGCAGAGATTTGCAATACTGGGGTTCAGAGCAAAGCTGAATGAATTGGTGATGGCTTCTCACCTCTTGATTACACGGCTTTTAGAAGTCGGATTGCTGTTTTAAATCTTCAATCATTCAGAACACTTATTTATAGGCACTCTTCTGTGGGTTTGAAGACGTGTCCTGGCCCAATACGCTGCCCATCCATGTTCTCCAGTGATGCTGTCTGACCCACTGAGTTACTCCAGCACTTTGTGTCTCTTACGTAGCGGCCTGCCCAATAGGACCAAACACAGACTGGGCGATCGTTTCGCAGAAGTCCTTCCCTCAGCCCGTGTTGTTGGACACCAGTTGCTGGACACTATTTCTCCTTCCCATTCCTACGCAGACCTTTCTGTCCTCGGTCTCCTCCATTGTCAGTGTGAGGCTAAATGCAAATTGGAGGAACAGCATCTCATAGGGTTGGGAGGGAGAGATAGATCAGCCTTGATTGAATGGCAGAGTAGACTTGACGGGCCAAATGGCCTAATTCTACTCCTATCCCTTATGACAATACAAAGGGTTTAGAATAATGGCACGATCTTCAGTAGCGAGGGGGGGGGGGGGGGGTTTGTTGCAGATGTTGATACAAGGCTTGCTGAAGATGAAGGTGGATGTACATAACTCTCTTTAAATGCATTGCATGTCGGGGCAAGCCTGATCCTGCTCCTATATTCTTTTTTGTGTTAACACAGAGAAGAATTAAAACAAGCATAACAACGGTGAGAGGCTGAATAGCGCAAGGCGTGGATAGAGTGGAGGCGGGGAAGATGTTTCCACCAGTGGGAGAGTCTAGGACCAGAGTGCGCTGCCTCAGAATAAAAGGACGTACCTTTGGAAAGCTGAGGAGGAATTGCTTTAATCAGAGGGTGGTGAATCTGCGGAATTCATTGCCGCGGACGGCCAAGTCGTTGGGTATTTTTTAAACAGATAATGATAGGTTCACCCAAGACTGCAGGAAATTGCAGGGAATTGTGGACGCAGCCCAGACCGTCACACAAACCAACCTCCCTTCCACTGACTCTATTTATACCTCGTGCTGCCTCGGCAAGGCCAGCAGCATAATCAAGGACTTGTCGCACCCTGGCCACTCCCTCTTCTCCCCTCTCCCATCAGGCAAAAGGTGTAGAAGTGTGAAAACGCACACCTCAAGATTCAGGGACTGTTTCTTCCCAGCTGTTATCAAGCAACTGAACCATCCTACCACAACTAGAGAAGAGTCCTGAACTACGATCTACCTCATCGGAGACCCTCGGACTATCCTTGATCGGACTTTGCTGGCTTTACCTTGTACTAAATGTCATTCCCTTATCATGTATCTATACACCGTAAATGGCTCGATTGATCATGTACTGTCTTTCCGCTGACTGGATAGCACACAACAAAAGCTTCTCACTGTACCTCGGCACATATCATGTCTGGGGAAAGGTCTCAACCCGAAACGTTGCCTCTCCTTCGCTCCTTAGATGCTGCTGCACCTGCTGAGTTTCTCCAGTCTTTTGTGTAACCCTGATGAAAAACTAAACTTGTCTGCAAACCGTGCAAACTCTACTCAAGCTTGTTGCAGAATTTTCATTCAAGAATCCTTTGTGCTTCCATTATTTGGATTTTGTGAAGTGCAATGAAATGAATTTGCCAGCAGCGGTACAATAAAAAGAACACACAATACACAATAAAAAAATTAACACAAAACATCCAGCACAGCATTCATCACTGTGGTGGAAGGCACAAAGTTTAGTCAGTCCTCCTCCATTTTTCCCCGTGGTTGGGACCATAAACCTCCGCAGTCGCCGCTGCGGGCGGCCAGATGAATCGGTGCTTCCCTACCGGAGACCGCGGCTTGCAGACCAGGTAGGCCGCGGGCCGGCGGTTGGAGAACTTCTCCAAGGATCCCCGGTGAGGGATGGTAAGTAAGTAATGCCCCGTCCCACTTAGGAAACCTGAACGGAAACCTCTGGAGACTTTGCGCCCCACTCAAGGTTTCCGTGCGGTTCCTGGAGGTTTTTGTCAATCTCCCTAATTGGCGAAAGTGGTTTTCGTTTTAAAAATCGGTAATTTTTTAGTCGAAACCGGCTGCGATGCCAGTTGAAGGTGGTTGCAGGAGGACAAAAACCTCCGGGAACTGCACGGAAACCTTAGGTGGGGCGCAAAGTCTCCAGAAGTTTCCGTTCAGGTTTCCTAAGTGGGACAGGGGCATAAGTCCCCGCCGCCCCCACAGCTAGAAGCACCGCAGACTGCGGCTTCTAGATGATGTAGGCCGCGGGCCGGTGATCAGAGCTCTTCTCCTCCGGGGTCCCCCACGAGGGATCTCAGGCTCCGGACACCGCGCCAGCTGGAAGTTCCGCAGACCACGGCTTCAGGCTGCCGCGGGCCAGCGATCAGTGCACTCCCTTCTGGCGACCCCGCACGAGGGCTCGCCCGCTCCTCGATGAAATGTTCACGCTGCACCCGCTGCTGAAGCTCTGAGAAAGGCCGCACCAATCCTTGTTGTTAGGCAGCGAGGGAAGCGACATCCCCGTGGAGGAGGCGACCAAAACGGTTTCCCCCTTACCCCCCCCCTCACACAAGACACACCGAGAGACATTAAAACAAACATTAGGCGTACTAAAAAAAACAAAAAATGTAGAATTGACTAACACGGTGCTGGCAGGGCAGCCGTCTCGCAGTGCCCCCACCACCATGTTCATTTCACTGCACTTCATTGTGTATGTGGCAAATAAATCTGACTATTGACTATGTCAGTTTGAACTCTTGGACTATTTGCTTGCAGGTAATCCTGGAAACAGATTAATCCTTGTTGTCCCCTCTGATATCTTTCACCGTGGGTCAGCAACAAACAGCCAAGGGACAGAGAGGCAAGATAGAAGACAGAGAGAGACGATTAAAAAGAGAAGCAAGGAGATCAAAGAATTGAAAGCACAGCCTGGAAGATAAGAAGATTCTGATAATAACACTTGTTGCCTGTTGCAGCTTTTAAGTGTCTATATCTTGCTATGATAAGTGTGTCAGAACAGTGGCCCAGATGGAATCCACAGCAAGATTACAGACTCACAGAAGAATAAGACAAAATAAACAGTAAGAATGCAGATAACCACAGCTAGAGGGGGAGTAGACAGCTTGGCAAAAGTGTAAAGGTAAAAGCACATTTTCAATTATTTTGTGCTTCAACTTTATATAAAATAGTGGAGTCATGTGGAGTATAACAGCAGGGAAACAGGCCTTTTGGCCCAACGCATCCATGCTAGCCGAGGTACCCATCTAAGCTAATCCCATTTGCCAACATTTGTCATATTTTTTATTGAGTTTGATTTTTGAGATACAGGCACTTCAGCCCACCACGTCTGCGCTGACCAGCAATCACACCGTACACAAGCTCCATCCTGCACACCAAGGACAATTTCCATGTAACCTACAAACCTGCAAGTCTTTGGAATTTGGCGGGAAACCGGAGCACCCGGAGAAAACACATGCCACGTGGAGAATGTACAAACTCCGTACAGACAGTGCCCGCCGTCAGGATGGAACCCGGGTCTCTGGCGCTGTAAGGCAGCAACTCTACCGCTGCGCCACTGTGCCACTAGATCCCTCTGAACCGGCTATATCCATACAGGTATCCAAATGGCTTTTAAATGCTGTTCTTGTACCTAACAGTCAAAACATGAACATATAGATAATACACTTTGATAATAAGTACTTTGGTCTTTACTTTTGACTTTGGAGATACAGTGCAGAAACGAGCCCACTAATTCCGCGCCGACTAGCGATCGCCCCATACGCTAACACTATCCTACACACTGGGGACAATTTACAATTTTGCCAAAGTCAAATAACCTGTAGGTCTTTGGATTGTGGGAGGAAATCGGAGCACCCGTAGAAAATCCACGCGGTCACGGGGAGAATGTACAAACTCCGTACAGACAGCACCCGTAGTCAGGATCGAACCCAGGTCTCTGGCGCTGTGAGGCAGCAGCTCTACCGCTGTGCCACCGTGCCACCCTTGCTACTTGACTCATAAATAGTTCATGTTTATCAATGCAGTAGATCCCTATTTGACACAGCAGAGCGATTCCTGATACAAGCCACATGATTTCCACCTCTGTTATTAAAGACAAAATCCAATTTGGCAACAACACCTGGCATAACTTTGACACTTTTGGCATTTGAGAGGTCGGGGAGCTTTGGAAACTGCAGCAAAATTCAGCCAAAATAAAAAAAATCTACCAAGCTATTCAAAAGGTTGCCTAAAAAATTAACTCTGGATTTTCTCCACTGAAGTTGAGCCAGGAGCTTTGAGCCCTGCTGGAATTGTTTGTAGGTGTCTTGCTTTCAGGTGCAGCTTAGATCTAAAGGATGTTTCCGTATCCGTTAGTTCTCTTCCAGTACCTCAGCTCTTTTGCTTAACTGGGCACAGGGGGAGGTATGTTGGTGGCTCTGCCTCTGAATGTCTCTCACATGCTTGTGTTTTAATTTTATTATTGACACCATTGATAAAAGTAGGTTAAACACTGCCCAGTCCATCATCGGCTCTGACCTTCCTTCCATCGAGGGGATTTATCACAGTCACTGCCTCAAAAAGGCTGGCAGCATCATCAAGGACCCACACCACCCTAGCCACACACTCATCTCCCTGCTACCTTCGGGTAGAAGGTACAGGAGCCTGAAGACTGCAACAACCCGGTTTAGAAATAGCTACTTCCCCACAGCCATCAGGCTATTAAACCTGGCTCGGAACTCTGAACATTAATATCCCTCCATCTGTTATTTGCACTTTATTAATTTATTAAGTCATGGGTGTATTTATGTATATAATTGTAGTCAATGCCTACTATGTTCTGTTGTGCTATGCAAAGAAAGATTTTCATTGTCCTGTCAGGGACACATGACAATAAACTCTTTTGACTTTGACTTTGACTTTGACACTATTAAGGTGGCATCAGAGACCCGGGTTCGATCCTGACCTCTGGTGTTATCTGTACAGAGTTTGTATATTCTCCCTGTGACCGCGTGGGTTTTCTCCGTGTGCTCTGGTTTCCCCCTACATCTCAAAGACTTGCGGGTTTGCAGGTTAATTGGCTTCTGTAAATTGGCACCAGTGTGTGTGTGAAAGAGGGATAATATAGAACTTTTATGAACATGCTGTATCTCCGAACTAAATTAAAAGGACAGAAGATTGAGAACTGGTCTCCAAATCTGAGGAAGGACATTATTGCCATAGAGGGAGTGCAGCGAAGGTTCACCAGACTGATTCCTGGGATGTCAGGACTGTCTTATGAACAAAGACTGCATAGACTCGGTTTATACTCTCTAGAATTTAGGAGATTGAGAGGGGATCTTATAGAAACTTACAAGATTCTTAAGGGGTTGGACAGGCTAGATGCAGGAAGATTGTTCCCGATGTTGGGGACGTCCAGGACAAGGGGTCACAGCTTAAGGATAAGGGGGAAATCCTTTAGGACCGAGATGAGAAGGAATTTTTTCACACAGAGAGTGGTGGGTCTCTGGAATTCTCTGCCACAGAGGGTAGTTGAGGCTTTATATATATCCAATTTAAATATTGGATATATTTAAGAGGGAGTTAGATGTGGCCCTTGTGGCTAAGGGGATCAGAGGGTATGGAGAGAAGGCAGGTACGGGATACTGAGTTGGATGATCAGCCATGATCATATTGAATGGCGGTGCAGGCTCGAAGGGCTGAATGGCCTATTCCTGCACCTAATTTCTATGTTTCTATGTTTGTAGCTCTAAAAGCTGATGAAGGAGTTTGTCTCTGGGGACCTAAAACTCTAAACAATTGTATTCACCGGTTCCTAAAATAGATTCATTAGCTCTGAGCAGTTTTTTGGGTTTTAGTTTTGGAGATACAGTGTCAAAGTGGGCTCTTCGGCCGTGCCAACCACGATACGATACGATGACACTTTATTACCCGTACACTAGTTCTATCATACACAGCAGGGACAATTTAGAGAGGTCAATTAACCTACAAACCTGCAGGTCTTTGGAATGTGGGGGGAAATCCGGAGCACCTGGAGAAAACCCACGTGGTCAGCGGGAGGATGTACAAATTCCGTACAGACAACACCTACAGCCAGGATCAAACCTGGGCCTCTGGCTTTGTGAGGCAGCAACTCTGCCACTGCGCCACCTATTTTGTCAGTAGAATCAAAACTAGCCAAGTTGTTCGAAAAGTTGTGTCAGAAGGAACTGCAGACGCTGGTGTATACCAAAGATGGACACAAAGTGCTGGAGTAACTCAGTGGGACAGGCAACATCTCAGGAGAAAAAAGATGGGTGACGTTTCGGGTCAGAACCCCTTGTGGTTTTATCGTTTACATTTCTCACTTACAAATTTTAATTGGATTCAGATTTAAACGGCCCACATCATTCTGATCTCACTTTGTTGCATTTAATTGTGTAAACACTCTGAGCAGGTTGGGGATTTTTGTGGTATTAAGCACCTTCTCAAGTAACTGCTGCTCCATGGCACAAGAACATTGCCCCGAGCGGCTGCACGTTCTTATCTCAGTGCTCCTCGCTTTCATATTATGTTTACCATCAAGTTAAATCCCCTTGATGTCACCCAGCCGAGTTTATTAATCGCCCACGTGTGGAGGCTGTTCTCCACTCGTACGTCCCCTCGCCTCAGCCTCCTTCTTTCTACCACTTCCTTTTACTTGGCTCAGCGTCCTGCAGCCAACTCTGAGAGTGCCCAAAGAGCTGGAAACCTTCCACAACAGGAGCATGCAACAAGGAATTTCCAGCCAAAAAACCCCCTCAAGCCAAGAGCCGAGGAAGAGAAACCCAGAACGTGCTGTCTAAGTGTTGAGGAGATGATACATTTATGTGTCGAGTGTGTAAGAAAGAACTGCAGATGCTGGATAAAATCGACGGTAGGCACAAAATGCGGGAGTTACTCAGCGGGTGAGGCAGCATCTATGGAGAGAAGGAATGGGTGACGTTTCGGGTCAAGACCTTCTCTCCATAGATGCTGCCTCACCCGCTGAGTTACTCTCCATAAATTGTGCCTCTGTGAAGTAATGCTGAAATCTTAGTTCAAAACCTCACATTTAAAGAATTACTGCACCTTCTCCATCCTTCTGCCTATTATTAAAGTGCCGATGCAATATATTCAATAAAGTGCGGCACAATGGAGCAGCTGGTAGAGTTGCTGCCTCACAACATCAGAGATCCAGGTTGCTGTCTGTACAGAGTTTGCATGTTCAGGTTTGATATGCAGGTTTGTAGGTTAATTGGCTTCTGTAAATTGTCCCTAGTGCGTAGGATGAGAAAGTGGGATAACACAGAGCTAGTGTATGGGAGATTGATGGTTGGCATGGACTCGGAGGGCCGAAGGGCCTTTTTCCGTGCTGCATAACCCAAGGGTGTCAGGGGTTACGGGGAGAAGGCAGGAGAATGGGGTTGGGAGGGAGAGATAGATCAGCCATGATTGAATGGCGGAGTAAACTTGATGGGTCGAATGATCTAATTCTACTCCTGTCACTTATTATGACGGCTAAAAGTAAAACTAAACCTTAACTAAAGACACTAGTTGTATTTTGAGGCTGTAACTGAAGGCAAGGTGGGTGGTGCCGGAGGGTTGCTTTCTTGATTGGAGGTTTGTGGCCAGTGGTGTACCACAGGATTGTTACTGGGACCCGAGATGTCACCGACGTACATTAATGTCTTGAATGTGACTGCAGGAGGTATGATTAGTCAGCTCACAGATGACAGCAAGATTGGCGGTGTTGTAGTGCGGAGAGATGTGTTCGGTTTCTGCATGATAATGATCAGTTGGACATGTCGGGTGGAGAAACTGGAGATGGAATTTAATCCTGACATATGCAGCCATGCATTTAGTGAGGTCTAAAAAGGGGAGAACGTTGACAGTAAACGGTGGAGCGCTAGTGGGTGATGATTTATAGATGAACCTTGGTGTACAAGTCCATTCATTTCTGAAAGTGACAGTACAGGTAGACAGGGGAGCCAAGAAACCATATGGGCTACTTGCCTTCATCAACGGTGGTATAGAATATAAGAACAGGGACATCATAAGACCATAAGACATAGACGCAGAATTAGGCCATTCAGCCCATCAAATTTACTCTGTCATTCAATCACGGCTGCTATTTGTTTTCTCTCAGCCCCTTTCTCCTGCCTTTACCCCATAACCTGCCTTACTAATCAAGAATCTATCGATCTCCACTTTAAAAATACCCAATAACCAGGCCTCCACAGTCAACTGTGGCAACAAATTCCACAGATTCACCACCCTCTGGTTGAAGAACCTCCCCCTCATCTCCATCCCTTTATTCTGAGGCTGTGCCCTCTGATCTTAAGACTCTCCCACTAGTGGAAACATCCTCTCCACATCCACTCTATCAAGATCTCTCTATTTCTTTGCCTATCCATTGTTGTCCTCTGTTCAGCCCTGGAGTCACATCATTTCAAAGTGTCCTCTTGGATTGCCAGCCTTGCCTCTGTGGTATCCTTTGCTCTTCTTATCAGAAGATTTTGGATTCAAAGTCCCGGCCAATAGCCACTGCATTATCAAAGTTGCTCCATCAATGTAATATTGAGGAATACTTCAGAGGGAATACTTTTCACATAAGATGCTGAACCAGGGCCTCATCAACTTTCTTGTGTAGATCTAGAATACCTTATGGCATTAAGTTATCTGGAGAAGGGTTCCGACCATGTTCTCCAGAGATGCTGCCTAGCCCGCTGAGTTCCTCCAGCACAACTTCATTCACGGCAGTTGAATGAAGCTCGAGTTTACATTTTGGTCAAGAAAATAATGACGATTATTAACTTAACTGAACCTGAAATGGTTTTACACAAAGTAGGGTTGACTTGCATTAGAGTTAAGGCTAGGAAATCATGGCAATATGCTGTGTTTATTGTATCTAACTTCAAGTGACACGACACATTGAAGTAATAGGTAGGAATAACAGTGTGTGATATCCACATATTCATGTGCATTGTCTTTCTAAGAAATATCTTTAACAGAAACTAGGCCATTAAGGCCGGTAGAGCAACTGCCTCAACACGGCAGCGACCAAAGCTAAATCCTGACCTTGAGTGCTGCATGTGTGGAGTTTTCACATTCTCCCGGTGATCACGTGGGTTTCCTCCAGGTGCTCCGGTTTCCTCCCACATTCCAAAGGCGTGCGGGTCTCGAGGTCAATTTGCCTCTATAAACTTGTCCTTAATGTGTCGGGAAAGCGGGATAACATAGAACTAGTGTGAACGTGCGATCAATGGCCGGCATGGACACGATGGGCTGAAGGGCTTGTTTCCATGTAGTATCTGTAAATTAAACTAAAGTAATCTACTAATTGTACAAATAGATTAACTGGCTTCTGTAAATTGTCCCTATTGTGTAGTAGAGTGCGAGTGTACGGGGTGATCGCTGGTCGGCGCGGACCTGGCAGGCCGAAGGGCCTGTTTCTAGGCTGCAGTCTAAAAAGTCTACTTCAAGATGTCCTAAAAAGGAGACAGGCACACCAATATCTCTTGGCACACCTGCCCATTTGTCTGAACAATCGTGCTCCAGTGCCAAATTTAGTATTATGCTGCTTCACAAGTATGCATTAATACCATGGTGTGTGGATCAGTATGTTTGCCAGACAAAGTTTCCCCTTGAGCGATATTCACAAAGGATGGTAAACAGAGCATTCATTTATTAAAGTCAAATAAACATCCAACATTATAAATTGCTTCATATTTCCAATGCATGAATGGTTCTTGCACAAACTGCCAATAACCATCACACAGACCAACCTCACTTCCATTGACAGTTCACGCTGCCTCGACAAGGCCACCAGAATAATCAAGGATCAGTCTCACCCGCGGTCTCTCCCTCTTCTCCCATCACGCAAGAGGTATAGATGTGTGAAAACGCACACCTCCAGATTCAGGGGCAGTTTCTTTAAAGCTGTTATCAGGTAACAGAACCATCCTAACAACAACCCGAGAGCAGTCCTGAGCTACTATCTACCTCACTGGAGACCCTCGGACTATCTTTAATCAGACTTTACAGGGCTGATAGTGGTAGCAGAGAGAAAGCTGGAAAAGAGAGGTGGGGGCGGCAGGCCCAGGATTGACAAGTGATAGGTGGATGCAGGAGAGGTTTGGCTGATGGGTGGAGTAAGCGACACGAGACTGCAGGTTAAAAGGAGACAAAAGGGTGTCGGATAAGAAGGGGAGTGAAATGGATTGCCAGACGGAGGTTTATAGGTGGAAGGAGGGGGGGGGGGGGAGGAGAAAGTGGGGATATAAAATGGAAATTATGGCAAGCGGATTGGAATGACTGCATGAATGGTGGGATATGAGCAGGGTGACTGGGAGGGTGGGAGAAAAGTGGGCGGCACGGTGGCGCAGCAGTAGAGTTGCTGCCTTACAACGCCAGAGACCCGGGTTTGATCCTGACTACGGGTGTTGTCTGTACGGCGTTTGCACATTCTCTCCGTGACCTGCGTGGGTTTTCTCTGGGATTTCCCGTTTTCTCCCACACTCTGAAGACGCACAGGTTTGTAAGATAATTGGCTTGGTGTCATTATAAATTGTCCCTAGTGTGTGTCGGATAGTGTTAATGTGCGAGGGATCGCTGGGTGGCACGGACTCAGTGGGCCGGATGGCCTGTTTCCACACTGTATCTCTAAACTAAAAACTGGTGATCAGGGTGATGGGGGGGGGGGGGACGTACGAGGAAGGAGAGTGGGTTGGGGAGGGCATTACTTTAAATTGGAGAATACAATGTTCACACTGTTGGGTTGTAGGCCACCCAAGTGGAGAATGAGTTACTGTTCCTCCAGCTCCTTCAAGACCTCAACTTGGAGGCAATGAAGTATAGATGCATCCTTTGTTGTATTGCAGTAAATGGGTAACTGAATATCACACAGCTAACTCCTACAAGCAGTAATGCAATAAATCTAGTTCATTTATTAGGTATGTTACAAAACTTACCTTTTGCGGCGCTGCAGTTCTGCCCGTGTGCGCAGCTTTGGCGCCTTTCAGAGGGGGGCGGGTTTAAAATGCCGTTTACTCCAGGCCATTCAAATCAATTAATCTCAGTCGATTTAGTTGCTGAAGATATTTGTTTTATGGAGGTATTTTTAAACTGCGCTGAATAATTTAATTGCTAGAGTGAATTTAAAAAAATCACCTTCTAAAGCCGTGAACGCCGACAACGGGACGGTTGTTACGTAGGGGACAAAAGAAGGTACACAGTTTATTTTACATAAAAACGTGCTTCTTAGGACGCCTTTAATCAAAATTTCATGTTGCGAAAACGTGACTTCCAAAATATACGAACCGGCAGTATTTTTCCTGCCGACTGGGGGTTAAATTCACCGCAAACTGCAACGTTCCAAACGATCGTGTTCCACAAAAACCCACTTGCAAGTTGATTTAAATGGCCATTAATTTACGAGAATTAAACACTAAATTCCTTCAATTTGGCCTATAAATTCATGACAATGAGATTTAAAAATCATGTTATATTGTGAATTATTGTGTGAATGTTATTTGGACACTTAGGCTTTTTAAAAATGTTAACCTCTTCTTAAGAAATGGATAGATGTTTAGATCTAGTAATTGAATTTTGTAATTAGCTACAATTAGGTAACTAACTAATTATATGCTTTAATTTCAGGTCATCCAAGTAAGTTTGTTTCATATTTGTTTCAGAATGCATCAATCTATAATATCTGAAAATCTCATTCAGTTCTCTTAATTTTTAAGAAAGTTATGGCCTTTTGACTGTCCTTGATCACAGCTTTTGTGCGGTCAATGGAAAAACAATAGGGAACAAGATGCTAATTTCCGAGTATGAAAATGGCTATAACATTTTTAATACTGAAGATATGAAAGTGAATTAGGTGTCAAATTAAACTTCTTTTTATGCTTTATCTGATGGGATAAATTGCAGACTTGATTTTTTAAATCTCAAAATGTTGTAACATTGCTACATTTATTTCAGTAACTTTGACTGAGCAAGTAAAAATTGATTAAGATATTAAGCAGAAGTCCCCTGGACTCTTTCAAAATGTAACCAGTGATTTAAGGTTTAGTTTATTATCTCTCTCAACATACTGTGTCTGCAGAAAAGGAATAGATGATGTCTCGGGTCGAGACCCTTCGTCAGACTCACTGACCCGCTGAGTTTCTCCAGCATTTTGTGTCTATCTTTGGTGTAAACCAGCATCTGCAGCATCCCTGAGAACCACTGTGAGGGGAAGAGGAGGGATTTGGATCAGAGGCACGAAGGCAGACACATGGATGCGCTGTCAATGGAGGGCGTAGGGATCAGACAGAGGGGGTTAGTTTAATCAGACATAGTCTTCTGCACACTGGTCTGACCCAGATCCCTCCCTCAGTACCACATTGAATCAGAAACAAAAAATATTACATAGCAAAAACCCACTGCAGGTCAGGCAGCTTCTGTGGAAAGAGAAACACTGACATTTCAGATAAAATACCTTGTGTTGATCACATCAAAAAAATACAACACAAATTGAAGCTAAAAAGCATGTTCATAACCACTGATAGACACCAAATGCTGGAATAATTCAGTGGGTCAGGCAACATCTCAGTAAAACATGGATAGGTGATGTTTTGGGTCAGGACCCTGCTTCAAACTGATCCATTTTCTCTAGAGACACTGCCCGACCCTCTGAGCTACTCTAGCATTTTATGTCTATCTTTGGTAAAAAAACAAAACATCTATAGCTCTGTTTTCCTACATTTCTTCACAATCATTCTGTCATAGAGTCATAGAGTGATACAGTGTGGAAACTGGCCCTTCGGCCCAACTTGCCCACACCAGCCAACATGTCCCAGCTACACGAGTCCCACCTGCCTGCGCTTGGTCCATATCCCTTCAAACCTGTCGTATCCATGTACCTGTCCAACTGTTTCTTAAACAATGGGATAGTCCCAGCCTCAACTACCTCCGCTGGCAGCTTGTTCCATACACCCACCATCCTTTGTGTGAAAAAGTTACCCCTCAGATTCTTATTACATCTTTTTCCGTTCACCTTAAACTTATGTCCTCTGATCATCGATTCCCCTACTCTGGGCAAGAGACTGTGTGCATCGACCTGATCTATTCCTCATGATTTTGTATACCTCTATAAGATCCCCCCTCATCCTCTCCTGCACTCCTTGGAATAGAAACCCAGCCTACTCAACCTCTCCCTATGGCTCACACCCTCTAGTCCTGGCAACATCCTCATAAATCTTCTCTGAACCCTTTCAAGCTTGACAATATTTTTCCTATAACATGGAACTAAACCTAAACTAAGACTAAACCTAAGTCTGAAGATGGGTTTCAGCACAAAACGTTGCCTATCTCCTTCGCTCCATAGATGCTGAGATTCTGCAGCATTTTGTGCACCCTCGATTTTCCAGCATCTGCAGTTCATTCTTTAACACAATATTCTAAATGCGGTCTCGCCAACCTCTTACACAACTAAGCTAACCAACGATCACCCCGTACACTAGTTCTGTGTTATCCCAGTTTTGCATCCTACACACTAGGGACAATTTATGAAAGCCAATTAACCTATAAACCTGCACGTCTTTGGAATGTGGGAAGAGCCCAGAGCACCCGGAGAAAACGCAGTCACAGGCAAACGTGCAGACGGACACCCGTAGTAGCGTCGATCCCCGCTGTACGGCAGCTACCGGTACCGCTGTGCCAAACGGGGCCAAACCTTATTTTGACATAAGGTTGGAATCTTAATTAACCCACCACTCACAATGCAATCATGAAGGAACAATGACGTTGTGATTTGTAATTCAAGTTGTCATTATTCTTTATCTGATGCAGTGACAAGCACATCATTATTTGAGCTGTTTAATAAATCACCACATGGCAAGCCGCAGCAGTGTGACTGGGGTGCAATGGGAGTACTGCGGTAATTGCATTCTTTACAATTCAAAACAAATCTCAAGACTTTCAACTTCACAGTTGTTTCCCCGAAGATTTTATGCATTTCTTCCTCAGAAGTGCAATTAGACGTGTGAGTTATATGTCCAGCTGGTGCTGGGTGCTGATGGGAAACAGATACAGGAGGACACACCATCTTTCATGAGCTCCGATTCAAAAATTTAATCTACATTTTATAGCTCAGCAAAATTCACAACATGAACTGAACGTAGTCAGTGGTTCTATCAGGGGCAGAGATATTCCGTTTAGACCAGCATCTGCAGTTCCTTCCTACACAAACGGGTACATTGTGTTTTGATCTTATAGAAACTTACAAAATTCTTAAGGGGTTGGACAGGCTAGATGCAGGAAGATTGTTCCCGATGTTGGGGAAGTCCAGAACAAGGGGTCACATTCTAAGGTTAAGGGGGAAGTCTTTTAGGACCGAGATGAGAAAAACATTTTTCACACAGAGAGTGGTGAGTCTGTGGAATTCTCTGCCACAGAAGGTAGTTGAGGCCAGTTCATTGGCTATATTTAAGAGGGAGTTCGATGTGGCCCTTGTGGCTAAAGGGATCAGGGGGTATGGAGAGAAGGCAGGTACAGGATACTAAGTTGGATGATCATATTGAATGGCGGTGTAGGCTCGAAGGGCCGAATGGCCTACTCCTGCACCTATTTTCTATGTTTCTATGTTTTGACCCAGTGAATGTGGTGAGGTGCTAATGAATCTTCTTCATATTCTTCTGTATGGCGTGCATAAAGGGCCTGTCCCACTTACACCACCTAATTCACGATCTCTGCCGAGTTTGTCCTCGACTCATACTCGCAGCATGGTCGTCACAAGGTCATAGGTAGATCGTAGGTAGGTCGTAGCAGGCCATGATGCTAGATGTAGGTACTCGTGGCATCAAGTAGGTCGGGGCGTTTTGTTTAGCATGATGAAAAATGTCCACGAGTAAAAAAGGTCGTGAATTAGGTCGTGAAAGTGGGACAGGCCCTTAAAGTTGTTGGACAACTTGTTCTATTTGATCTTATTTGATTGCGCACACCAGGTTGATTGCATTCGTCGAAACAGGGCGGACCACGTGAAGGTTGCAATCTCCCACCCCCTAGTGCACACTGAAGATACACACAAAATGCTGGAGTAACTGAGCGGGGCAGGCAGCATCTCTGGATAGAAGGAATGAGTGACGTTTCGGGTTGAGACCCTTCTTCAGACTCGACCCGAAACATCACTCATTCCTTCTATCCAGGGATGCTGCCTGTCCCGCTGAGTTACTCCAGCATTTTGTGTCTTATCTTCGGTGTAAACCAGCATCTGCAGATGTGTGCCTTCCCACACATTGTGTCTGCTAATGAATATTTATCATCTGTTTTCACCAAGGGAATGGATGTGGAGGATGGTGAGGTCAGGGAGGGATCTGTAGATAACCTGGGGCAGGTCAGTATGCAGAAGGTGGAGGTGTCAGATGTCCTGGAACACATAAGGGCAGATCGATTCCCAAGACTTGATGGGATCGATCTTGGAATGTTATTGGAAACAGGGGAAGGAATTGCTGAACCCCGGTGGAGATTTCAGCATCTGCATTAGCCATTGACTATGCACCAGAAGGCTGGAGGATTGCTAAGGTTGTTCATAAGTTCATAAGTGACAAGAGCAGAATTAGGCCATTCGGCCCATCAAGTCTACTCCATCATTCAATGGCTGATCTATCTTTCCATCACCACCCCATTCTCCTGCCTTCTCCCCCGTATCTCCAGACACCCTTACTAATCGAGAATCAATCAATTGTGTGAGTTCAGGTGCGAATCTGTAGATAAATGACACAGGACAGGCAAATCTAGGAATTATAGGATGACAGTGGAACATAGTAATGGAAGGCAAACCTTTCCCGAGCTTCAGGAAGCTTGTTCACACAGGGCGACCTTCTGGAATAGCTTGGTCAAAGAAAGATTTCTGGATTCATTTAGGAAACAGCTGTAAGCCGAAGTGAAATTCGACACGTTAATTGCAATGGTTTTTCAAATAGCTCATTAAAAAAGTTATTGATCGGCCAACAAGGCTGCAAAGAGAAAGGAGAACCGTTTATTGTGGAACATTTAGCACTTTCTTTGTGATTGCATAACCAACTGGAAACAGCAAATAATTTTTGTCAAGGGTGGGGTGGTGACGGACTATTTAAATATAACGTGATTAACACATATTAATGGAGGGGATAGTCAGAAAGTGACAGGGGAGGGGGAGGGGGAGGGGGAGGGGGGAAGGGGAGGGGGGAAGGGGGAGGGGGGGAAGGGGGAGGGGGGGAAGGGGGAGGGGGGGAAGGGGGAGGGGGGGAAGGGGAGGGGGGGAAGGGGAGGGGGGAAGGGGAGGGGGGAAGGGGAGGGGGGAAGGGGAGGGGGGAAGGGGAGGGGGGAAGGGGAGGGGGGGAAGGGGAGGGGGGAAGGGAAGGGGAGGGGGGAAGGGAAGGGGAGGGGGGAAGGGAAGGGGAGGGGGGAAGGGGAGGGGGGAAGGGGAGGGGGGAAGGAAGTGAGAAAGATTGCAGATATTCCAGGCCACAAGTATTGGGGTCATAGAGTCATACAGCACAGAAAAAGGCCCAACAGCCCAAATCATCCATGCCTACCAAGATACCCCTCTAAGCGTGTCCCATTTGCCTGCATTTGGCCCATATAATTCTTAACCTTTCTTATCCATGTACATGTCCAAGTGTATTTTAATGCTGTTATAGTATCTGCCCCAACTACTTCCTCTGGAAGCCCATTCTATATATGCACCATCCTTTGAGTAAAAATGTTTCCCCTCAGGTTCATATTTAATCTTGCTCTTTTCTCCTTAAACCTATGTCCTCTGGTTTTTGATTTTCCAACCCTGGTAAGATGACTATGTATTCCCCTCATGATTTTATGCACGAGTATAAGATCCCCCCCCTCATCTTCCTGTGCTCCAAGGAATTAGGGTCTCGACCCGAAACGTCGCCTATCTCCTTCGCTCCTTAGATGCTGCTGCACTCGCTGAGTTTCTCCAGCTTTTTGTGTAACCCTCCAAGGAATAAAGCCTGGCCAACCCTATAGCTCAAGCCCTCAAGTCCATGGCAACATCCTCGTAAAATGTGTAGGAAGGAACTGCAGTTGCAGGTTTATACTGAAGAGAAGACAGACACAAAATGCTGGAGTAGCTCAGCGGGACAGGCAGCATCTCTGGAGGAAAAGAATAGATGGTGTTGTGTCGATCCAACAACCACGTACATCTTCTCTGCACGCTTTCCAGCTTGTGGGGAAAGATTTAAAGTAAAAAGACAAAGAATGAAGGCGATTTTCCCAGCCGCTCCACGTTTGTTGTGAATGGGGCTCCTCTTATATCTTTTCTTTGTCTGTTCTCTCTGTGAATGTGGATGCCTGCAGCAAGGGTGGGTTTTATGGCCCTTCGTTAATGGTTCCGAGACAGCAAGTAGTGGATCTGGGGGTCACACATTGGGCAGACCAGCTAATGAAAGATAATCTCCTTCCCCTGAAGGATATGAATGAACCAGATGGCCTTGTAGAGACAGAAAGGCGGCTTCATCCTTCAGAGAGGCCACTCCGGCTTCTTTAAAATTCTGGATTGCTGGAATTTACGTTTCATAAGTTCATACGTACAGATTTTATCCGTTCAGCCCATCAAGTCTACTCCGCCATTCAATCATGGCTGATCCATCTTTCCCTCTTAGCCCCATTCTCCTGTCTGCTCCCCAGAAATTAAAAATCTATTCATCTCCACCTTAAAAATACCCATTGACTTGGTCTCCACAGCCATCTGTGACAATGAATTCACCAACCTCTGACTAAAGAAATTCCTCCTCATCCTCTTTCTAAAGGTGCGTCCTTTTATTCTGAGGCTGTGGCCTCTGGTCCTAGACTCTCCCACTAGAGGAAACATCCTCTCCACATCCACTCTATCCAGGCTTTTCATATTCTGCTAGGGTTCAATGAGGTCCCCCCCCTCATCCTTCTAAACTTTCCCAAGCGTTGTCGTGAGATGGGTGCAGGTTTCTGGAGCCCAAGCCAGAAACCTTAGGCTGGCACCGACGTTCTCCAGTGGTCCCAAGACTGAGCGGTGATTATTTTCACCGTGTATTGCTTGTAGGAGAATTATGCCGCATTAAAATACAAGCAGTTGCAGTGGCAGGAACGGGAGGAAGCTCTCAGTGTTCATGTGGACCCATGAGAGCGAGGAGGGACCTGCGAGCAACCGCTGAGAGCTGGGTCAGAGAGCGAGGTTGGGGGGGGGTAGGGGAGGTCTGCTGCCACGGGAGGCGGCAGGCAGTAGAGAGGTCCGCTCCATCAACTTTGTCTGTGCCAAAGCTTGTCGACACTGGAAGGATGGTTTCGACCCAAAACGTCATCCCCCCCCTCTCCCCTTCTCTCCAGAGATGCTGCCCGTCCCGCTGAGTTACTCCAGCTTCCTGTGTCCATCTTCAGTTTAAACCAGCATCTGCAGTTCCTTCCTCATCATCATCATCATCGCCGGTCACTCGAAACGAGTATGACTGTCCTCTCCTCTCATGGAGGACGCCCGTGCGTGACTTTGTTTAACGTGGGGAGACTGGTGCACAGACAGCCACCCCACGGTTCTTGACAGATCAGGGTCAGGATCCAGTGGCATGGAGTCCCAGGCGACCGGGACTGTTGCAGCCTTCATCCGCCTTCCCCGCCATTGTGACGCTCCACTAAAGTCAGCCATCGTCCTTCGCCTGTTCTACCGTTGAGGTTCTGCTAAACATTTCTCCTGGGACAAACCTTGTGTTTGTTGTGCCCAGTGGATCTCTAGCAAGTTTAGACACTTGTGTACTGCCTACGTGAGGTCTGCTACATGTTTTTTTTACCAGTTTGTATACAAAACAAAGCATTGGTCTGCACCTATGTACATGTGACAATAAAGTGTATTTGAATGGTGCAGACTCCTGGCTGACAGTTTGAGGGCCTTGCGTGATTCTGCTTGAGTCTAGTTTAGTGATGTAGTGTGGAAACAGGCCCTTCGGCCCACCGAGTCCACGCCGGCCCCTGTTCACTCGACCTATCCTACACATCAGGGACAATTTACCAATTACCAGAAGCCAATTAACCAACAAACCGGTACATCTTTGGAGTGTGGGTGGAAACCGAAGCACCCGGAGAAAACTCACAGGGGGAACGTACAAACTCCGTACAGACAGCACCCATAGTCAGGATCAAACTTGGGTTACTGGTGCTGTAAGGCAGCAACACGACTGCTACACCACCGTGCCACACATTTTGGTTTGATTTTTGTCAAAACTCAGCTTCACAGATTCAGCTGTTTGATACCAATAAATAAAACATTCACTATTTTGAGTCAGATATTCATCAGCTAAACCACAGCACTTTGTACGATGAACAGAGGCCACTGTAGATGAAATAATTAGCTGCATATCTTCAAACACAGCTCAGTAAACTACAATTATGACCTAAGCCTTGATAGAAGACAAAAGTGAAATCCATTTATGACGAATTCTTCATAGAATCGTAGAATTGTTGCGGCACAGAAAGGGCCGTTCAGCCCATTGAGATCATGCCAGCTCCCAACAGAAGAATCCTTCCGCCCCCATACCCCTTGCTATTTCCCCACAGCTCTGTAAATTGTTCCCTCCCAATTGCCTGTTGAAGATCTATTGAAGTCATTGATGTACAGGATACACTGCACTTAACGTTACACACTTTATCCTGTGTCTGTACACAGCGGATGGCTTGACTTCAACCATGGATAGTCTACGCTGACGGGTTAGCATGCAACAAAAGCTTTTCATTGTACCTCAGTACACATGACAATATTAAAGTAAACATCTGTATATATACACACACACTATATAAATATATGTGTGTGTGTGTGTGTGTGTGTGTGTGTGTGTATATATATGCGCGCGTGTGTGTATATATATGTATATATATATATGTGTGTGTGCATGTGTTTATATATAGACACACACATATACACACACATATATATGTGTGTGTATATATATGTGTGTGCGCACGTGTGTGTGTATATATATACACACACACGTATATATACACATATGTATACATATACATATATGTTTATATACACACACATGTGCATATATATATTTATATACACACACATATATACACACACGCACACGGAACTTTATCATCTTCTTTATTATGTTGTTTACAGTGTAAACTATGTTTACATATTCCGTTGTGCTGCTCCAAGTAAGAATTTCATTGTTCTATCTGGGACATATAACAATAAAACACTCTTGACTAAACTAAGTTGAGGAAAACTAAGCTCACCAAGGTTCCTTTGGCAGCACCTTCCAAACCCATAAATCACTGAGAATGGCAGCGGCAGCTAGAAGAATATGTGAACACCAAACACTGGAGGTTGCCCACTCAGTTACACACCACAGCAACTTGAAAATGTCCCATCACTGGGTCAAACTCCAGGATCTCCCGTCCTGACAGCAGCGTGTGTGCACCTGCACATTGAGTTCAGGAAGGCAGTTCACTGATATTTTCTCTCGGGATGGACAACTAAATGGTGGCTGAGTGTGTGAAACCCACATTCTTCCAACGATGTAAAATAAATTCTCCAGGTGCTGGTTTAAACCAAAGATGGACCCAAAAAACTGGAGTAACTCAGCGGGACAGGCAGCATCTCTGGAGAGAAGGAATGGGTGACATTTTGGGTCGAGACCATTCCTTCTCTCCAGAGATGCTGCCTGTCCCGCTGAGTTACTCCAGTTTTTTGCATCTATCTATCATTATTTAATTATTCACTGGCGGCATGAGGAGGCAAGGCATCCGTTATCATAGCACAATCCATCAGTACTTTTGTGCCCCTGCAGTCATGGTTTGCTGGTGGAGATAACCCCATGTTATGATGGCAGTAGAAAAAAAAAAATCAGCCTCACTCAGCTGTGGCGGCATCTGCCGTTGAATCATCCAAACACAGAGTGTTATGAGGGCCGGGAACACAAACAACTTCAACAACACGAGGCGTATCTACAGTGTGAGTGCTGCAGATGATAGGATCTAATCAATGAAGATCTTAACGGGAGAGTCACTCATTTGACCCTATGACAAAAAAACAAAAGAGACTTGGTGAAGATGAACAAGACAAGGCAGGTACAGAGAGCTGCGAATTTGGTCGACTTGCTTCTTGCTGTTGGTTTGGAAGCTTACACAATGACATACCTTAAAATATTCACCTTCAGTTTGCAAATAAAATTATTTCTCTCACATTGTGGGGAGGTGCAGCGGGGATGGCAAGGAGACAGAAGACAAGGAGAGGGTGACGAGACCCTGGAATGCGTCGCCAATGTCAGTTGCCTGATACAATAGTGGCATTAAAGAGGTTTTAAGACAGTTAGGACATTTAAAAGGGCCTGTCCCACTTTCGCGAACTTTACAGACGACTGCTGGCACTCTTTGTAGGTCGCCGAAAATTTTCAACATGTCAAAAATTCAGCGGCGACCAGAATGACGCTACGACTCTTGGGAGACCTCTCACAACCATAGGCTGTATGGTCATGAGGGGTCTCCTATGGTTGTGAGAGGTCTCCAAAGAGTCGCAGGGTCTTTCTGGTCGCCGCTGAATTTTCAACATGCTGAAACTTTTGGCGACCCATCACGGGTGCCAGTAGTCACCTGTAAAGGTCGCGTAAGTGGGACAGGCCTTTAAGAGAGCAGAGGGGCCTGGCATTGAGACGGGCTGCGGAGAACAAAGAGGGACCTGGAGAAGATAAGACTGCATTAAGAAATTTTGAAACCATGTAGGTGCCAAAAACGTGGCGACGCTTTATGTACTGCCCAGTTGAAGTCTGCTGTATGATTCTACTGGATTGCATGCAAAAGCAAAGCATTTCACTGTACCTAGGTATCTGTGACAAAAAAGTACCTTTGAGTTGAACCATTGAATTATATCCACAGTGTATAGATACATGGAAAGGGAATAATGTGAGTAACATTTAGTGCAAGATAAAGTCCAGCTGAGCCTGAGGGTCTCCAATGAGGTAGATAGTCAGCCAGTACTGCTCTCTAGTTAATGGTTCAGTTGCCCGATACCAGCTGGGAAGAAACTGTCCCTGGATCTGGAGGTGTGTGTTTTCACACTTCTATACCTTTTGCCTAATGGGAGAGGGGAGACGAGGTTATTTCTATAGGTTGATCAGTCAATATATTAAATGGATGCTTGGCAATCAGTGTAGACCAGGTGGGTTGTAGGGCCTGCTTCAGTACTGTAAGAAGCTATGAATCGAAGTGAGAAGCTGGCTGGAGATGGTGAGGGCACAGATTGTGAAGTTCAACCAAAAGAATGTAGGATGAAAACATACTCTTGCCGGATTATTAGAATGTGGAATTATTTACTGTGGGTGATTAGTTTAGTTTAGTGATGCAGCGCGGAAACAGGCCCTTTGGCCCAATGAGTCCGCACTGACCAGCGATTTCCGCACATCCTACACACATTAGGGTCAATTTACACTTATACCAAGCCAATTAAACTACAAACCTGTACGTCTTTGGAGCGTGGGAGGAAACTGAAAATCTTGGATAAAAAACTACGCAGGCCATGGGGAGAATGTGCAAACTCGGTACAGACAGCGCCCGCGGTCGGGATCGAACCCGGGTCTCTGGCGCTGCAAGCACTGCAAGGCCGCAACTCTACCGCTGTGCCACCATTCAAGAAAAACCTGTAAACGTTTAACTGGGATCTAAATATAAAGTAATTGAGAAGAATGTCAGCAAATGGGGTTAGGTTAAATTGCTGTTAATTCTGAGGTTACAGGTGAACAGTGCAACAGACTGAATTGTTCAATATCGGACTGCCGCAGAACAAGTGCATTCAATAACACTAACGTGAAGAGCAATGCTCGTGGATACAGTCCCGAGTGGTGGTACGCGGCACGACGGTAGAGTGGCTGCCTCGCAGTGCCAGAGATCCGGGTTCGATCCTGACCTTGGGTGCTGTCAGTGCGGAGTTTGCACGTTCTCCCTGTGACAGCATGGGTTTCCTCCTCATTGCAAAGACGTACAGGTCTATAGGTTAGACACAGAAAACTGGAGTAACTCAGCGGGACAGGCAGCATCTCTGGAGAGAAGGAATGGGTGACATCTCAGATTGAGAGTCATTCTTCAGACCCATTCCTTCTCTCCAGAGATGCTGCCCGTCCCGCTGACTATAGTTTTTGTGTCTATCTTCGGTTTAAACCGGCATCTGCAGTTCCTGTCTACAGGTGTATAGGTTCATTGGCCTCTGTAAATTGTAATTTGTCCCGTGTGTAGGATAGTGTTAGTGTACGGGGTGATCGCTGGCCGGTGCGGACTCGATGGGCTGAAGTGTGCTTTTCCCATACTGTGTCACTAGAGTCTAAACTCTAAAGAGTATGCTTTATATCAGCTTTATATCAGCTAATCCATAAGCAGTGGCATTGGTGCACTTAATGAGCCTTGCCTTCCCTCGTCATCGATGAGTAATTAAATAATGCCAGGGTGCTTATTCACAAATGACATTGAAAGATCCCAAACTTAAAATTCATGCACTCTATGTCCAACCTTGGTTATACCAAACATGGAGATCGAGCCCTGGTCTTTCCTTGTAAGGGCACAAGAAATTGGAGAGAACAGCACATGTTAAGTGTAGTTTGCTCCCTCCTCTTCGGATCACGATGATCAGAACAATCTGATTTAAGGAGAAGGTATTAGAAATAAGCAATAATTCAATTAAATGTTTAAAGGCATATTGTTAGGACTATTAACACATTTCTCCAGTAACCAGAATAATTTCCAATCCTTGAGAATACCTACTTCCTTTTGCACCGACTGTTGGGGTGACTGGCTCTGCCTTGGGAAACTCCGATTAAAGAATCTTGAGACCTCAGGGATGAAATGGACATGACAGGGTCTGATGAAGGGTCTCGACCCGAAACGTCGCCCATCTCCTTCGCTCCTTAGATGCTGCTGCACCCGCTGAGTTTCTCCAGCCTTTTGTGTACCCATGACAGAGACTACAATAGGTAATGAACTATTTACATCGTGGAAACAGGCCCTGCTGCCCACCGAGTCCTCACCGCCCAGTACACTAGCATTATCCTACACACTAGGAACAATTTACATTAACCTAGAAACCTGAAGTAGATTAAAAAAATGCTTGAGAAACTCAGTGGGTGAGGCAGCATCTATGGAGAAAAGGAGTAGGCGACGTTTCGGGTCGAAACCCTTCTTCAGTTTCTCCAGCATTTTTGGTCTAGTTTCGATTTTTTTCCAGCATCTGCAGTTCCTTCTTAAACCTATACGTCTTTAAAATGTGGGAGGAAACCAGAGCACCCAGAGAAAACCCACGCTGTCTCAGGTAAGAACATACAAACTCAGCGCCGGTAGTTAGAATTGAACCCGGGTCTCTGGCGCTGTAAGGCACCAACTCTCTACAGCTGCACCACTGCATCACTAAAAACACAAAAACCGTTTTACAACATGGAGTATATTCATTTGATAGAGGTGGCTGCTAAAAAATTCTCAAAGCTTTACATAAAACATTCACAAAAACTACAAGTGAATCGTTTCTTATGCCAGTATAATGTGACTGGCAGCATGAAAGGTATTTTCCACATGCAAACAAGCCATTAAAATGAGTGATTATGACAAATTAGTAGGACATAAAAGACAGACACCAAACAACAATGGACAACCACACAGTGGCTGCTCTTTAAATTGTAAATCGCTTGGGCATTATACTTTACCCATAATATTCATTACACAAAAATATTAAGAAGTGACACAAAGGAATGCATTCAAAAGAAGACTTGTCCTCAGCAAAATCTGCCCTCTTCATATAAATCTGTTTTGCTTCCATTTTAATGGGGGGTTGCCGTGAGCAAGATTCCTTTCCTCCTCCAAATTCTAAACTATAGAATTTGAAGTCTGTTTGGGCACCGATCCAGAAATGTCAGGCGGCAAATGATATACGCGCACTGGCAATCAAAGTTTGTTCTTTCTTTTCATCACCAACAGTACGCGGGGAGTTGAGTTGCAGCACGCACATCCAGTGAGGTATGTCACCCCTGGACAAATCATCCCTGAACAGAATATAATTATTGCAACCCTGCAATCTAATAAGAGGGGCATAATAGTGTTAATATTGGCTAGATTAAAGACACAATAAAATGGAGGATCCCAGCACTTGTCAAAATTGCTTAACCCTTGACAGCTGAACTCTACAGGCTTTGATTGGCGCCAGCCAGTCTAGGCTCAGACTGATATACAGGATGGTAAGGGGTCCAGGTGTTCTCCCGTTTCTCTTAAATTGATATATAGTATAGCAGTTTTGCAAACGAACCTTAAAAGCATCATTTCGATTGGGTCGCTGCAAAAGCATTGTAAACAGTATACATAATGTTGCAAGACGGTCATCCTGTTAATCGATGATTGGTCAAACTGTTGAGCCTTGGAGAAACTGTTTGAATCCCAGGGCACATGTTTCATTGTTTGTCCTTGTTTGCTTCCTTTCAGAGCATTCTTTCTTATACAATATATTCGCCTCTGTATTATTGTGTTATGGAAATGTCTGTTACGTATGGGGTTAATCAATATGTGTAATTGGATATTAAGAGATCACCCCCATGCGGTTCGGCCCCTCGAGGTCCCCGGACCTCTTAAGGTCCACTGCCACAAGGTCCCACGTCAATCTTCTGGGAGAGCGCTTGGGTCACACCTCTAGAGTGTTTCTGTTTGAGCGAGACCTAGAGGGCTTGATCAGGCAGATACGGGGATCGAACCAGCGGTGGGATAGGCACAGTAGTTGAACTGTAATTGTGTTTTGTTAAAATTAGTTGATCAAGTGCTTGATGCAGTGACTGACACTAGACTGGGGGGGGGGGGGGGGGAGAGAGCTTAGAATGAGCTATTTACAATAGCAGTTGCCTTGTTGGAAGAATAATTCAGTGCCAATACCAGCGTGCTTGAGTAAACCTGGAGCCTTGTTTCTTGGGATATCATGTATTTTCTTCAAGTAACATCTGTGCTTGAAGCATGAAAATTATACCTCGTTTCAGCTAAATGTGGGACAATTGTATGATTTTGAGAGGTATACAATATGATACAATATAATTTTATTAATCCCAGGAGGGGAATTGATCTGCCAACAGTCATGAAAACACCAAATACATGAAACATAAAATTAAAGTGACAAGTGGAAAGGATTGGGGACGTGCAAAGATTGGGGAAGGGTGGGGTGGTGGGTGGAGGGGGGGGGGGGGGAAAGAGTCAGTCTCTCAAAAGGGGGTGGAGTTGTAGAGTTTAGATCAGGTAAGTGCAGTCTTTTATCCAGAGTAGGGGAATTGAGAACATAGGTTTAATGTGAGGGGCAAAAGATTTGTGCAGAATCTCGAGAGAAAATTAATAGGTGACGTTTTGTGTCGGGGTCCTTCTTCAGTCTGATTACAAGGAAGAGTGGGGAAAAAAAATCAGTCTGAAGAAGGGTCCCAACCCAAAACATCACCTATACATTTTCTCCAAAGATGCTGACTGAACCGCTGAGATACTCAAACAATTTGCATCTATCTTTGGTATAAACCAGCATCTGCAGTTTCTCGTTATCACATCCTGTTCAAATACATTGCCTATTCTCTTTAATAAATGTACTAATCCCAACACCTACTCAGCTATCATACAGTCATCCAATGTGGAAACAGGCCCTTTAGCCCAACTTGCCCACACTGACCAATATGTCCCGTCTACACTAGTCCCACCTGCCTGCATTTAGCCCATATCTCTCTAAACCTCCCCTATCCATGTACCTGGTCTAAATATTTCTTAAATGTTGCAATAGTCCCTGCCTCATCTACCTCCTCTGGCAACTCATTCCATACATCCACCACCCTTTGTGTAATAAAGCGACCCCTTAGGTTCCTATTAAATCTTCACGCTATGTATCTGGTTCTCAAGACCCCTACTCTGGGCAAGAGACTTTGTGTGTTTACCTGATCTATTCCTCTAGTGATTGTACACCTCTATAAGATCACCCCTTATCCTCCTGCGCTTCAAGGAATAGAGTCCTAGCCCACTCAACCGCTGCCGACAGCTCAGGCCCTCGATTCCTGGCAACATCCTCCTAAATCTTCTCTGCACCCTTTCCAGCTTGACAACATCTTTCCAATAACTTGAATCCCAAAACTGAACACAGTACTCTATATGCAACCTCACCAAAGTCTTTATATAACTGCAAAATCCGATCTCCCAACTTCTATACTCAAAAACTCTGATGAAGGCCAATGTGTCGAAACCTTTTTGGCCACCCTCTCTACCTGTGATGCCACTTTCAAGGAAAGATGGTGAATGAACTTTCACCCAAATACCACTGGAGTGGTAAAAACAATTGCTGTTCTGAGCAAACGCATGCCTTCTAACTTTGGCTTCGATGAACAGAATGGCTACTCAGTGATAGAATTTTTATGACAAATTAAAAATTTAATGCATTAAGTCATGAATTCTATTTCATTTTAAAAGCCCTCAAAAGTTTGCCCATGAAAATTCAAGAGTTACGCACAAGCTTACTGTTCCGCCCCTCATCGGTGGCTTTTTGCATACATTGGGTATGCAAGCAAAGAATTTCACTGTGCTTAGTCACATGTGACAAAAGTATTCCTATTCCTTTCAATTTAGCCATCAAATATCAAGGGCCTGTCCCACTTAAGCGATTTTTTAGGCGTCTGCCGGCAACTGTCATAGTCATTGCAGGCCGCCGGAAAACCGGCAGCTGGACCCCCCCCCCCCCCCCCCCACAACAATGTCTACGACAATGTACAACAACCTCGTCGATGTCAAGCTACGGCAAGCTACCGACAACCGGCGACCCATTAGGATGTCCACCTACGACAACCTGCGACCACACAAGCGACAATCTACGGCACCCGCGCCAAGCTACGACAAGCAACAACTCTGTCGGCAACAACTGAAGACAATTCAGTCGCCGGTACTTGTCGACGGTTGACGTAGGTAGTTGCCAATGGAATTCACCAAAGTCAGCACTGGGGACAGCCAACGTCACGTGGCAACAACCCACGACAGAACCTACGTCAGGAGAAGTCAAGTTACGCTCATTGGCGTCAACTCACTGTCGCCGAAAATTTTTGAACATGTTGAAAACCCAGCGGCGACCAGAAAGACGCTACGACTCTTTGGGCGACTACTCACGACCGTACAGGCGACACCCCGGCGACCATGCGGTGACGGCCTAGTCGCCTGTAGTTGCCTAAAAATAGCCAAAGTGGGACAGGCCTTTACTCATTTTTAGCGGTAATGCCGGCAGCTCCCATCTCCCCTTCAGCTCTGCTCCTGATCCCATGCCCATATGTCCATTGTACAAGTGTGAACCTTGAGAGCAAGTGTTGACAGGATTTTGACTGCAGGGCAAATTCTAGCTGAGCTAAACTCTGCTATTGCCATCCTTCTGTACGTTGCAGCTACTGCAGGTCCGATTGTATATCTTATCACCTCGTGACACTGAAGACCACAGAAGGTTATTACACATTTTGGAAAACATTAAGCCAACACATTAAGCCTTTATCAATAAACACGTTTCTTTTTTGAACTGTGTGACCTGAAATATATTTAAAAGAACCGTAGGTTTGAAGTTGTCAAACGCGTTGTGCTTTCAAAATGGAGGAATTCAATGTGCGTTCTCTGTTTAATAAAACGGACTTAAAAAGTCACACCTTACCTTGCTGCCTGAAATGCATCTTAACCTCTTTCTCCAGACGTGGATCTTGAAATTCCTCCTCTATTTTTCCATCATGGTACATTTTGTCAGTCAGTGTGACGTTGGAGTTGAGATAATGTACCTCCAAATCGGCCGGGGTTGAGAAGTAATCGTTGTTCTTGTTCATCGAAGCTGGATTTTCCATTTTCTGTAGAGCCAACATATCGTCATTCAAAGCCGAGTTCCAAGCGAGTTTTGCTTGCCAATCAGGCACAGGCGAGGGGCCAGGAGCAGGGACCTGAACCATCTGGTGCTGGGCCACTAACTTCAACTGGGGCAACTGGTGCTGGGCTACTGGGTTGGGCTCCACATTCATGGCAGAAGGTAGGAAGTCTCCAGGCTGATGTGTGGAGGTCTTTGAGAGACTTTGCTTTGACCTTATCAGGGCGATAGGGGGGGATGTTGGTGTAGTCTGGATAACTTGCGTTCTTGGGAGTGGTCTTGCTCTATGGTCAGGGCTTGTAGTTTGGCTCTCTTGAGACATGCATATGGATTCAGCCGCGTTGATGGAAAGTGAATTAGTCGGCCTAAAGCTCACGTCTCGAACATTTTGCGCAGGCTTCACATTTGAACTGGAGTCGGTGCCAGTTGGGGCGACCCTTGGCTCTCTCTGACCTGTTCGTTGACCATGGCCTGGTGCAACACTTTGAGACAGCAGAGACCGTACCCCGGATAACGGAGGCACGCTCGACTTGTGCATGAGGTTGGAGGGCGCCTTGCTTTCCAGAGCGAGGTCTTCAGCTATGTGGAGGTCGAGGGACGGCATGGAGCCATGATTGACTGAGCTTTCCTTCACGGAGGTCACGGGTCGGTCCACTTCGGAATGGAACATGTTGCCCTGCGACGAGTATTTCTTCAACGACGGGGATGGCACGTGGTTTGGCTTGGTACCTGCATCATGGCAGCCCAGCGGACTCTGGGGCGGACTGGACACGGAGTGTAACCTGGAGGGAGAGACGAGACTGGACGTGGAGCCACGCAGACCATCATCAGCATTGGGTCTGGAAAACGTCGAGAAACCATTGGGGTTGACTCTGCTTTGAAAAGAGGAGACTCGGCCCAATGTGCCTTGCGCGCTTCCGTTGGCCCTGGGGAAGGGTTTGGAGCCCTGATTAAAGGAAAAGCTTGAAGAGACCTTCCTGTGTTGGGCAGGGCCTGGGGGCGGGACGGTGCCAGAGTTCCTCGTGACCCACGCGTGGTAAGAGGACGGAGAGGGCGCAAAGTTTTCATTGAGCGTGGGCGACTGCACCATTCTGGAGGCTGGAGGGAAGGGCGAGCTGAGCGAAGAGACGGGTGAACACGGAGCTTCATCATTCACATCGTCAATCTCAAACGAACGTTTCAGAGCTGTTTATAAACAAAAGTGAAAATATACATTAAAGCGACGCACCCAAATAACAAGGCGACATGCAGTTAAAGGGAAAAAATCTCTAGATGCTCAAGGCCTGGGTTTAGTTTAGTTTAGAGATGCAAACGGGCCCTTTGAGCATGCACTGACCAGTGATTCCCGTACACCAACACCATCCTACACACGCTAGGGACAATTTATATTTATACCAAGCCAATCGACCTACAAACCTGCAGTTCTTTGGAGTGTGAGAGAAAACTGAAGACCGCGGAGAAAACACACGTTGGTCGCGGGGAGAACGTACAAACTCCGTGCAGACAGCACCCGTAGTCAGGATCGAACGCGGGTCTCCGGCACTGCAAGCGCTGCAAGGCAGCAACTCTACTGCTGCGCCACCGTGTTAAGGACACTGAATAGGAGGCTCATGCAGGGAAAGGGTGCTACAGTGAAGGACAGCCTAGCTCTTACTGAATGTCCAAAGATGCACAGGTTTATAGGTTAATTGTCTTTGGTATAATTGTAAATTGTCCCAGGTGCGTAGAATAGTGCTAGCATGCATGGTGATTACTGGCTGTGTGGGCTCGGTGGGCTGAAGGGCCTGTTTCTGCGCTGTATCTCTAGGTCTAAGGTTAAAGTTGCAACATAAGCAATGGGTGTTGGGGTGTGTCTTTGAGCTGCTCCATCAGTCAATAACCTCACATCTAGTCCATCTTCCACACTGCCCATACAATTCCCGAATACATTCGACAACCGATTTACAGCCCTCCGAGGAGGAATTCATCAGTCAGACGCTGATGAATTCATTACCATTGAGGGCTGTGGAGGTCAAGTCAATGGGTATTTTTAAAGTGGAGATTGACGTATACTTGATTGCTATGGGTGTCAGGGGTTATGAGGAGCGGGCAGGAGAATGGGGTTGAGAGGGAAAGATAGATCAGCCCTGACTGAATGGCGGAGTAGACTCGATAGGCCAAATGTCCTAGCCCTGCTCCTACGATGTACGAACTTAAAAAAAATTCTCCTCACCCTTGTCCTAAATGGCAAACACCTCCCCTTGAGATAGTGCTCTCTAGTTTCAGTGTAGAAGAGGGATTGCAATAAAATCTTTCAGGATTGAAGTTGTTGAACTATTGAGAATGATGCACGAGCCAAAAGTAAGCTTTAGCTTTTCCGTATACTTACAAGACTAGATAAATTTGATTAATGGCACCATTTATTGCATGGACATCATAGAGATTGGGATTATGGTCGGTTCCCGGACCATTTTCTTTGTATGTAAACAATGCCTATGCTATCACATGCACTAAATACTGAACGTGTGTGGGTATCAGCAATTTTAAGCTGCCCTCCCTCTGAAAAATTCTTCAAATTAATCAACATACCATTGCACAGGGTTACTTCAAATAAGAACTTAGAATCACAGTGAGATATGGCACAGGAGAAGACTACTTGGCCCATCATGCTCCTGCTAGCCAAAAATGCACTTCATACTCATAGTCATAGAGTCATACAGCGTGGAAACAGGTCCTTCGGCCCAACCTGCCCACCAACATGCCCCAGCGACACTAGCCCCAGCTGGATGCGTTTGGCCCATATCCCTCTAACCCTAGCCAATCCATGTACCTGTCTAGTTGTTTCTTCAACTTTGTGATTGTACCTCCCTCAACCACCTCCTCCAGCAGCATGTTCCAGACACCCACCACCCTTTGTGTGAAAACTTTACCCCTCAGGTTCCCATTAATCTTTCCCCCCCCTCTGGTTCTCGATTCCCCAAGTCTGGGCAAAATACTCTGTGCGTTTACCGGATCTATTCCTCTCACCGCTATAAGATCACCCCTCATCCTCCTGCACTCCATGTGCTAATGTCCTAGCCTGCTCAACCTCTCCCTCAGACCCTGGAGTCCTGGCAACATCCTGATAAATCTTCTCTAAATTCTTTCAAGTTTGACAACATCATTCCTATAACACGGTGACCAAACCTGAACACAATACTATAAATGTCTTATACAACTGTAACATGACCTCCTGACCTTCCGTTTAATCTGACTTCCCCGCACTTGGTTCAGAGCCTTGGAGATAACATCACCGTGGGCTGGTGGCTGGTACTTTGTACGTTTGCGGTGGACCCCAAGTTTCATCAGACAGCAGTTTCCAAACCTACACAATGGTTGATGTTGTTTTTTCCCTCTCACCCGCCACAGTGAGATGCCGGCTTGTAGGTTAATTGGCTTCTGTAAATTGTCCCTAATATGTAGGTTAGAGTTAGTGTATGGGTGATCGCTGGTCGACGCAAAAACGTTGAGCCATTGAGCTCGATCCCACGCTGCATCTCAAAATAACATCAAGATAACATTACTATCATAACGTTGAAGAAACAATTAGGCAGGTACATGGATAGGAAAGGTTTAGAGAGATATGGCCCAAACGCAGGTAGGTGGGACGTGTAGATGGGGCATGTTGGTCGGTGCAGGCAAGTTGGGCTGAAGGGCCTGTTTGCCACACTGTACGACTATGACTATAAAGTTTTCCACTGTAAGACCTCTGAAATGTCTGAATTTTTCAGGAAATATAGTATAGTATAATTTATATATATAAGTAAATGTAGTACTGTGTAATTATTTTGTAAAATACCCATAGTGTTCCTGTCCTAACACATATTCATTTTAGAATTGTAAAGCATTGTAATGACAACAAGTAATGGGCACGTTAGCCAATGATTTACCACGTCTCAAAATACCTTTCCAAGAGAGCAGTTTGACTATAGACACACATAATATCATCTGAAGAAGAGGATCTGAAGAAGGGTCGATCTGAAATGTCACCTATCCATTTTTTTCCAGAGACACTGCTCGACCCAGCTGAATTACTCCAGCATTTGATGTATATCTCTCACATAATATCGGTATCCATTTTTGGCACTTGATTCCCCTCAGAAACAGCGCACTCCGTGAAACTACAACTTTTATTTTCTTTTGCCGTTATGAGTTCCTCCTCACAAATAACTGCTGTGCCACAGTCTGACAGGTCAAGATGTTGGAAGGCAATAATCGGTAGCAGTTCGAAAGGAATTGGTGGAGCCCATAGCTGGAAACAGCAGTGCTTGTGAAACTGAAGATGAAATGGAAGATGCCATACACCTGTCTGAGGCACCATGCAGTAAGTTCAAAACTGAAATTGGATTATTTCCTATTCATCGATTGTCTCCATTCAAACCCAAGGCAAGTCAGAACAGAACAGTAATGTTCCTTTGCTACTTTTGTGCAAAAGTTTCTGAATGGAAAGTTTTTCTAAAAGTGTGATTATTTCAAAACTAATTCAAACAAGGAACAAGAAATCACTTTCTTTCCGTCTGAAGAAGGGTCTCGACCTGAAACATCACCCATTCCTTCTCTCCGGAGATGCTGCCTGTCCTGCTGAGTTACTCCAGCATTTTGTGTTTATCTAAGAAATCACTCTGAATTGCCATGTCTGTCCAATTGGTGTAATGAACTATAATCATTTATAAACTGTTTTTTCTCATATCTCCAAAATAAAGACACTAAATTAAACAGGCTTGCATCTGAAATCCAAGCTGTGTAATTTAATGCAATTTTGCCAATTCAGCTTTACTGAACTGTTAACCAAAATAGCATTCTCAAAATATATAGATTAATTCCAGCCAACCACTCATGGACAACTATCTGTTGCTTGCATTAAGATGCCATTTTTAAGATACAAGGATGAACTTTTTACTAGTTTGTAAAAATATGAATTGAATCAAACTTATTTTTTTAAGTAAATGCAATAAATGTTGAAAATGTCACACCTGTAGACACAGGCATGGACAGATACAGACACATACATATATAAACAGACAGACGCACAGCTGCACACAGGCACACGCACTCACAGATACACACACACACGGTAATGACAGATAAACATTCAGAATGTGCTAAAGTTGAATAATATTTTTTTTACAACCTGCAAAATATATATTCATTTTTAGCATCAGCATATTTGTCAATAATGTTGGTAATGCAAGTGTCTTCAAACAGACTTTTTCTACACTATAGTGTATCGATATGATTTTATAGTATATCAGCCATTCTGCACATGATGTACAGAGTGTTGGGTGATGCAGAAGTGGAGTTGCTGCCTTACAGCGCCAGAGACCCGGGGTCGATCCTGACCACAGCTGCTGTTTGCACAGAGTTTGTGCATTCTCCCTGTGACTGTGTGGGTTTTCTCCAAGATCTCCGGTTTCCTCCCATACTCCAAAGTCGTACGGGTTTGTAGGCTAATTGGCTTGGTAGAATTTGTAAATTGGTCCCTTGTGTGTAGGATAGTGTTAGCGTATGAGGATCGCTGGTCGGTGTGGACTGGATGAGGTGAAGGGCCAGTTTCCGTACTGTATCTCTAAATTAAACTAAATTAAAATAAACGACAGTAATCTGGCACAACTGAAAAAAAGTAATCAGCAATAAATGGCTGAGTCCTCAACGAATACTTGGTGTACAGGTTTAAACCTGCCCAACAACTCGAAACAACCCAGGTCTGCATTGTTCGATTTGATGTAAAAGGAACATAATTCTTTTAAAAACTATTTTTGCACCAACAAAATAGCATGATTAAAAAATCAGTTCTGTTTGTGGGAATGGAAAACAGTCATGCTTGCCCTATAATTGATTTGCTTTCACCACTTTCTGAACTATTCATTTTATGGAAATGAATATAAAGTTATTGAATGACGCTTTGGAATGTGCGGTACTTTTACGGAATGAAAGAGCTACAAGGTTGTAAACCCTATTTAACACCAATTCTATATAATTGAATAGAATTTATTCCCTAGGCAATTCTAAACCTGGACACAGAGTAATATTTCATTGTCAGTGTGAGGCCAAACGCAAATTGGAGGAACAGCACCTCTTATTTCGCTTGGGCAGCTTACAACACAGCGGTATGAATATTGACGTCTCAAACTTAAGTAACCCTTGCATGCCCTCTCTCTCTCTCTCTCTCTCTCTCTCTCTCTCCTTCCCTCCCCATCCCCAAGTTTTTGTACCAGCTTCAAAGTCATCGTGTTGAGTCTCATTGTCTATAGCTCATTTTCACCTAGCCCACATCTAACAATGGCCTGTTTCCTTTATCATCGCTACCTTTTTGCATATCTTTCATTCATTTGTTCTAAATCTCTCTACATCACCATCTATATCTCTCTTTTCTCTTTCCTCGGACTCTCAGTCTGGAGAAGGGTCTTGACCCGAAACGTCACCTATTCCTTTTCTCCAGAGATGCTGCCTGACCCACTGAGTTACTCCAGATACTTGTGTCTTTCTCAGTTATATTTTACCATACAGCACAGGAACAGGCCCTTCAGCCCACAATATCTATACCGAACATGATGTCCAGTTGAATTAATCTCCTCTGCCTGAAGATGTTGCCATATCCCTCCATCCCCTGCATATCCTTATGCCAATCTAAAAGCCTCTTAATCCCGTCTATGATATGATTGTGACTGTCTTTTTATACCTCTGGAAATGTTCTATACTTCTGTCAGGTCTCCCCATCAAACTTTGGCATTCCAGGGACATCAATTCATGCCTGTCTAATCTCTCCTTTTGACTAATACCCTCTATTCCAGGCAGCATTCTGGCAAACCTCTACTGCGCCCTCTCGAAAGCCGTCAAATCCATTCTGCAATGCGGTGACCAGAGCGGCACATAAATGCGGCCAAACCAAAGATATATAAAGTTGCAGCGTAACTCTTACTCTGAATGCCCTGACCAATGCTGCAAGTTCACCAACCACTCCATCTACATTTATATCCAAGCCTTACATAAACTGTGTATATAACACAAAGGACAGAAGTCCCAGCCCAGATCCCTGCAGAATACGGTGGTGCAGCGGTTGAATTGCTGCCTTACAGCACCAGCGACCCGGGTTCGATCCCGACTACGGGTGCTGTCTGTGCGGAGTTTGTACGTTCTCTCTGTGACTGCAGGTCTGTGCAGGTTTGTGGGTTAATTGGCCTCTATAAATTGTCCCTAGTGTATAGGATAGTGCCAGAGCATGGCGTGATTGATGGTCGGCACGGACTCGGTGGGCCAAAGGGCCTGTTGCTGTGCTGTATCTCTAAATTCTAAAGACTGCTGGTCACAGACTGCCAGCCATAACAACATTTCCTCCACCACCCTCTGTATTCTACGAGTAAACCAGTTCTGAATCTAAATGACTAATTTCACGTATGTTGATCCATACTTAGTAAATGTAGCCTATTTATGAGCTGAAAGCACAATTAATTAGAGAAATATTGTTCTGGAAACTACAGGCAAGAGATAAAAAGATGCTTGTAATTAAACATCAAGAAGACAAGCTCAAATATCTAAGTAATGTAACTCCTGTATTCACAATGTCTGAATACTAAATTACATTGAAATGTTGTATTGGATTTCTTGAAGAACACAAAATAGTGTATAGATGCAATTCTTTACGCCTTAGGAAATATAAAGCAACAATTTTTGGAAGGAACTCTCAGATCTAAAGACTGGGGGTGTTTGCAAAGTCAATTATTAAAATGTTTTAATGGAAAACGTTATCATCCAGACATCACATTTTGCTGTTAGCAGCAAGTAGACCGCAATAATGAGCTGATCATTTTGAGGTCATTTTGTACATCAACTTTCATCGGTTATAGCCAATAAAGTTATGACCCAAGACCATATTACTGGCCCACCACCGATTTTCTATACCAGTTGTTCCAGAGCCTTTCTGGACTATCCGTTTTGCCGGACCAACTAGAGGTCACGGTCTCCGAGGGGAGTCCAACGGTATCGGAAAGGTCCACCTTGGCCGCCAAGGAGCCGAGTTACCGGCCCGCAAAGTCGGCCTCGGAGGTCGGCTATGGGAATGGATCTGCCGGCTCCAGCCGGGCCGGAGTTCCAGAGCCGCTGCCGCAGGGAGAACATTTGACCCGCCAATCGCCGTGGAAGTGCCGATGAGGTTGAGATTGGCCGCCTCGCCCGGCCTAGGCGTCACATTTCCGGGAGGGGCTTCCAGGAGGGATTTCAAGTGCGCTCTCGTAATTCTGTCTTGATTAATAGATGTGCCGGACCACCAGTTGCCGTAATATCATTGGTGGACATGTAACTTTTTCAAAGAGAGGTAAGCGGCTTCCATGTGTAGGAAGGAACTGCAGGTGCTGGATTAAACCAAAGATAGACACACAATGCTGGAGTAACAGCGGGACAGGCAGCATCATAGAGAGAGTACAGAGGAGATTTACTAGAATGTTGCCTGGGTTCCAGCAACTAAGTTACAGAGAAAGGTTGAACAAGTTAGGTCTTTATTCTTTGGAGCACAGAAGGTTAAGGGGGTCTTGATTGAGGTCTGTAAAATGATGAAAGGGATAGACAGAGTTGACGTGGATAAGCTTTTCCCATTGAGGGTAGGGAAGATTCAAACAAGAGGGCATGACATGAGAATTACGGGACAGACGTTTAGGGGTAACACGAGGGGGAACTTCTTTACTCAGAGAGTGGTGGCTGTGTGGAATGATCTTCCAGCAGACGTGGTGGAGGCAGGATCGATTTTAACATTTAAAAGTAAAGTGGATAGGTATATGGACGGGAAGGGAATGGAGTGGTATGGTCTGAGTGCAGGTAGATGGGACTAGGGGAAAATAAATGGTCGGCACGGACTGGAAGGGCCGACAAGGCCTGTTTCCGTGCTGTAATTGTTATATGGTTATATGGTAATCTCTGGAGAGAAGGAATGGGTAACGTTTTGGGTCGAGGCCCTTCTTTAGACTAGTGCCAGGGGAAAGAGAAACAAGAAATATCGACGGTGTTGTAGAGAGACATAGAACAAATGAATGAAAAATATGCAAGAAAAGTAAACATGATACAGGCCATTGTTAGCCGTTTGCTAGGTGAGAACAGGAACCTGGTGCGCCTTGGGTGGGGGAGGAATGGAGGGTGAGGGGCAATGCAAGGGTTACTTGAAGTTAGAGAAATCAATAATCTTATCCCTGGGCTGTAAGCTGAACAAGCGAAATACGAGATGCTGTTCCTCCAATTTGCGATTAGCCTCACTCTGACAATGGAGGAGGCCTAGGACAGAAAGGTCTATTGTATCGTGGATCTGGGTGAGAGGGGTCAGAGATGATCTTACCCGCTCGCTTCCTGGCCCTTGCAGTGCACAGTTCGTCAATGGAAGAAAGGTTGCAGTGGAATGAACATTGACTTCTCTAACTTCAAATAGCCCTTGCTTTCCCTCTCCCTCCATCCCCTCCCCCTTCCCAGTTCTCCCACCAGTCTTACTGTCTCCGACTACACGCTATCTATGTCCCACCCACTCCGCTGACATCAGTCTGAAGAAGGGTCTCGACCCGAAACGTCGCCCATTCCTTCTCTCCAGAGAGGCTGCCTGACCCGCTGAGTTACTCCAGCATTTTGCGTTGACATTCGATTTAAACCAGCATCTGCAGTTCTTTCTTACACATGTAAATCATCCCTAGTGTTTGTGCAGGATAATGTTAGCATGTGGGGGATCGCTGGTCGGCGCGGACTTGGTGGGCCGAAGGTTTTAGCGTTGTACCTCTAAACCAAAAAACTAAACACTGTGGGATACAGGTTGGCTGAGATGTGAAGCTGACAGCATGATGTTTCATACACAGCAAACAACGTTATCCTGAAAACACAGTCTACATAGAGTGATAGAAACAGACCACAGCAGCATCTCCCATTGAAAACAGGATTGTTTCTCCAGTAAAGTGCGGCGACTGAAGGATAGTTCCATATAAATCATGTAAATAAAATCAAACTCGCTCACTTTACTTTCAGAGGCACAGCACTGATATAGGCCCATCAGTCCACGCCCACCATTGATCACCCATTCACACTAGTAGTTCTATTAAAAAAAGGGACGCATTAGTGGTGGAGTAACTCAATGGGTCAGGCAGGCAACATACCCGGAGAACATAGACAGGTCCCAGAGATACTGCCTGGCTCGTTGAGTTACTCCACCACTTTGTGCCCCTTTGTTGTATATCAGCATCTGCAATTCCTTGTTTCTACACACCAGTTAGTTCTATGTCGTCCCACATTCTCACCCATTCCCTGCACACTGGGGCAATTTACTGTGGCCGATTAACCTACGAACTCGATTGCCTTCGGGTTGCGAGGGGAAACCGGAGCACCCAAACGAAACCCACGTGGTCACAGGGAGAAGATTGCAAACTCACAGTCAGCACCCGAGGTCAGGATCGAACCTGGGTCTCTGGCGCTGTGAGGCAGCGGCTCTACCGGCTGTGCCACCATGCCACTCCTTGGAGCAATACGAGCGCCAAATCTGATTAACAGTGGCGTGAACCCCAGGTTTCACTGACAGAAGAATTATCCAGTTGTTCCCCCCCCCTTTGCTTGCGGCTATAAGCAGTCTTGTCATGTTAGCTGCATGAACAGTATTGGGCAGCTGTCCCCGAGGCCATTTCACAGTTAATGTCAGCGGAGAAGTCAGTTAAATAGATCTCTCCTGAAATCCGATGCAGGCAAAGTTTGGAGATAAGTTTCAATAAATTGTCAACTCCTTGTAAATTCCAGTTTCAGGATCATGTATAGTCTACTGTGTAATCACGTATAGTCTACAGGATAGCACAAGCAAAGAGCTTTTCACTGTTCCTCAGTACATGTGACAATAATAAACTAAGCTACACCGAGCTATACTAGATTACGCTAAATTCCTGGAATCTGTCTTTGGGATGGGACATGCTGATCATAAATGAAATTATTAGCTGGAATTAATTGGATTTCTTCCCAATTATAGACACAAAATGCAGGAGCAACCCAGCGGGCCAGGCAGCATCTCTGCAGAAAAGGAATAGGTGACGTTTCGGGTCGAAGCCCTTCTTCAAAGGTCTCAGTCCCAGTTCAGATGTCAGCTCAGCCTGAAGAAGATGCTCAAACCAAAACGTCACCTATCCCTTTTCTCCAGAGATGCTGCCTGGCCCGCTGAGTCATTCCAGCATTTTGTGTCTATCTTCGGTGTAAACCAGCATCTGCAGTTCCTTCTTTCACATACTTTCTTTCCAATTAGTTCCCTTCTGAAGTATACGATTTAAAGCACCCTGGAATGCATGCAGGACGGAAGGTTTGTGTCGTTACATCCCACCGATTTAAACTGAGACTTTATAAATAGCCCAAGGGACTGTAATAACAATCAATAGCAAAGTGTTTATAGAGGGTTCCCAACTAAAACACTGGCAAAGGTATGCAGAAAGCATGCTCTTATATCCGGATGTAGTCTGGTCAACTCGACTTGACAAAAGCTACATCTTAAACAACTGGGTGGGTGATGACAAGTTTTTAACATTTGACAAAAATAAAGTAAAAATATAGATCCATCAACCTCCATATTAATTCTTTATTTCAGTGTTTAAACATGTTTATTATAATAATCTAAATGGCCAAGGAGGTAGCATACAAAAGAATATTTTGCAAACACAATTTGTCACTGAATGAGACTAAACGTCAATATCAGTCGGTGTCTCCGGCTGGCCTTGGTGCAAGAGATGATTTAACAAAGCAAAATATTCTGTTTGGCATTTCCATACATAGTTCCCCCACAGTATCCTTGCGAGTAGATATGCTGCCATTAGTTCTGTAGAGATTTCTTTTTTAAACAACAAATAACATTTCCCTCGTTTCCCTGATCCCTGACCAGTTTCGGGTCTGAAGAAGGGTCTTGACCCGAAACGTCGCCTATCTCCTTCGCTCCTTAGATGCTGCTGCACCCGCTGAGTTTCTCCAGCTTTTTGTGTAACCCCAAATAACATTTGTCCACTGAAGCCGAGAGGAAATTTACAATGGCAATTGAAAGGTTAAAGTTCAATAAGATCAAGGCAGGATGTAAAACAAACCATCACGTCTTTCTGGTCTTGCTTATTGCCTGCAGTCGGGCGTTCATCAATTCTTAAGTTCTAGGAGCAGAATTACGGCATTCGGCTCAACAAGTCTACTTCGCCATTCAATCATGGCGGAGGAATTTGTCTAGTCAGAGGGTGGTGAATCTGTGGAGTTCGTTGCTACAGAAGGCTGTGGAGTCCAAGTCAATGGATATTTTTAAGGCAGAGATTGCTAGATTCTTGATTAGTATGGGTGCACTCCTCCAGATTCAGGGACAGTTTCTTCCCAGCTGTTATCAGGCAACTAAATCGTCCGACCACAATCAGAGAGCAGTCCTGAACTACTACCTACCTCATTGATGATCTTCTGACTATCCTTGATTGGACTTTCCTGGCTTTACCTTGCACTAAACGTAATTCCCTTATCACTGTAGGGAAGCTTTTCACTGTACCTCGGTACACATGACAATAAACTAAACTGAACCAACGAATTATTGGGGAGAAGGCAGAAGAAGTGTTGAGGGGAAGAGATAGATCATCCATGGTTGAATAACAGAGTAACTTGATGGGCCGAATGGCCTAATTCTGCTCCTATAACTTATGAACACCAAAAAAAAAACCCCATAGATTATACCTCAATTACATCAAAATTCTGCAAGACAGTGAAAAGAAAAAGACTACTCAAAACAAAGCATTAGTGGCAAACACAATGAGAGAATAAGTTTCTGGTCGTGCAGGAAGTGGTCTGTCATGTTCTGTTGCTGAGATAGGATAAAGATTGTGCAGGTCAGCTCAAGAACCTGATACTCAGAGGAAAAAAGCTGTTTCTGAAATGATGGTCTGTATCTTCAGGCTACTGTATCTCCTGCCCAACAGTAACAGCACATAGAGGGGATAGCCTGGATGGTTAGGGGAGGCACGGTGGCGCAGCGGTAGAGTTGCTATCCCAGAGCGCCAGAGACCCGGGTTCGAACCCGACTACGGCCGCTGTCTGCACGCTCTCCCCGTAACCTCGTGGGTTTACTTCAGGTGCTCTCGTTTCCTCCCAAGACGTACAGGTTTGTAGATTAATTGGCTCTGGTAAAAATTGCAAATTGTCCCTAGTGTGTAGTGCGTGTTAGTATAACAGGGATTGCTGGTTGGCGCAGACTCGGTGGGCTGTAAGGCCTGTTGCCGTGCTGTATCTCGGAACTAAACTACACTAAGCTAATGATAAATGCTGCATTCATGTTGATGCTTTGGATGATGGAGAGGGTTGTGTCCGTGATGGACCAGGCTGTGTCTACCATTTTACAGTCTCTACAGCATCTTGCATTGGAATAGCCATCGCAGGCCATGATGCAACCAGTCAGGATACTTTCTACAGTGCATCTGTAGAAGTTTGTTAGAGTGTTCAGTGAGTGACATGACGAATTTCTTTAAACTTTCAAGAAATTAGAGCTGTTGGTGAGCCTTCTTCATAATTACATTAATGTGTTCGGCCTAGAGAGAGCTGGCTTCTTGAATTACTGTAATCCTTCTGAAGATGCGTTAGTGAGCCAGTTATTATCCAAGTGGATATGCATAATGATTTTAATGTTAACGTGATTCCAGTAAATTCATCTTATGCGTGATGAAATTTCATAATCTTGTGAATATTAGTGGAATTACCTTAACCCTGCAGGATTAACCTCACACTACCTATTGTACACATGTAGACACATCAGTTACCTGGGCTGCAGTCTGCAATTGGAGCTGAGTTTTTTTCTCTCAAAACTAAGTTAAATGAAACTTGGTATTGCAAGTTGAAACACCTCATTCCTTAATATCACAAAATAATCCCTATAATAATGTACTGATACATTTTTTTTAAATCCTATTTTTTAATTTAAAAATTGAAGCATACCCCGGGGATTTCTGTGGTATGTTACCTAGGAATGAGATGCAATAGCTGGTCTTATTTCACCATCTGCCCATATATCAAAGGGATGGACTAGAACTCAATGCTGACACACTAGAGTCCTCTGCTATTTATTCAGATCAACATGGTATCTTTAAGCACATGTGCACACGCACGGGCGTGCACGCACACAAGCACACACACCCAATCACTCATACACACTCGCTCACACACACTCAGACACAATCACACACACAAAATCACAGATAAAAACTCAAACTCTCACACATGAGCTCACACTCACCCACACACACACACTCACACCCCCCACACACACACTCACACCCATACACATCCAACCCCACACACACTCAACCACACACTCACCTCCCCCCACCACACACTCACCCCCACCACACACACACTCACCCCCACACCACACACACTCACCCCCACACCACACACACACAACCACACACACACACACACACACACACATACACATCCAACCCCACACACACTCAACCACACACTCACCTCCCCCCACCACACACTCACCCCCACCACACACACACTCACCCCCACCACACACACACTCTCACCCCCCCACACACACACACTCACCCCCACACACACACACACTCACCCCCACACACACCCCCCCACACACACACACACTCACCCCCACACACACACACACACTCACCCCCACACACACACACACTCACCCCCACACACACACACTCACCCCCACACACACACTCACCCCCACACACACACACACTCACCCCCACACACACACACACACACTCACCCCCACACACACACACACACTCACCCCCACACACACACACTCACCCCCACACACACACACTCACCCCCACCACACACACACTCTCACCCCCCCACACACACACACTCACCCCCACACACACACACACTCACCCCCACACACACACACACCCCCACACACACCCCCCCACACACACACACACTCACCCCCACACACACACACACTCACCCCCACACACACACACACACTCACCCCCACACACACACACACTCACCCCCACACACACACACACACTCACCCCCACACACACACACACACTCACCCCCACACACACACACACACTCACCCCCACACACACACACACACTCACCCCCACACACACACACTCACCCCCACACACACAGTAGTTGAGGAAGATACAACAACAATATTTAAAAGCCATTATGACACATCCATGGATAGGGAATACTTGGAGGGACATGGGGCAAATGGGACTTGTGGGCAAATAGCTTCAACGGGGCATCTTGATCAGAATGGACGAGATGGGCTGAAGGGACTGTTTCCCTGTTGTGTGACTTGACCCTAATCAGGCAGACAGACACAAAGAAGTAGTTGAGGTAAATACAATGCGAATATTTAAAAGACATTTGGACAGGTACATAGATGGGAAATATTTAGAGGGATGTGGGGCAAGTAGGTCTAGCTTAGATGGGGCACTTGGTCAGCATGGACAAGTTGGGCTGAAGCGTCCGTTTTGGTGCTGTATGACTCAATCTCACACACACACACTCACAACATCACAGACAGACACACACACACACACACACACACACTCGAGTGCACACACACACTCTAGTACACACACACACACCCTTATACACACTTACACAGCCACACCCTTGCCACACGCACACACACACACACAACCCAGCACCTCACACCATGGAGGCATTCCTGAGTGATGGGAGTTTGTTTATTCTGCTGAGAGGATTGATCCGAATGAAGTTTTGAGTAAAGCAGGCAGTGTGTGAGTGTGCATGCGAGTCTATGCACATAAATCAGGCGTGGACAGATCTGTGGTCAACTATGACTCTTGTGTTGAAGTTTAGTGATTGAACATTGATGAGCTATCAGATAGCAGTTTTTTTTTTAAACTCCTGTTTCGCTTTTCAATTGGTTCAAATTAGTTTTGTTCCTAAAGAGTTCTCCACCATTCAAGACATTAATTCCTGCTTATCATTGGGTACAGGGAGCACACACAAAGCCTGTGCCCAAGCTGAAAATATTATAAAATACAATTAAAATTAGACACAAATTATGAAGGCAACCTCTTCGACAATAACTCACTTCCGGGGTACAGTTCAGTGGAGAAAGAGCTTAGAGAAGAAGTAGCTAATATTCACAGGGGGGGTGGGGGGGGGGCACCTACCATGAATATTGGCGAATTATTCCATATCAAAGTTTACTTTAGATTAATTTAGAGATACAGCGCCCAAACAGGTTCTTCGGCCCACCAAGTCCACGCCGACCAGCAATCCCCAGACACTAACACTATCGTACACAATTTTTACTGAAGCCAATTAACCTACAAACTTACACGTCTTTTGAATGTGAGAGGAAACGGGAGCACCCGGCGAAAACCCACGCGGTCACAGGAAGAACGAACTTGGCACAAACAGCACCCGGAGTCAGGATGGAACCGGATCTCTGCCACTGTACGGCAGCAACTCAACCGCTGCACCACTGTGAAGTCCCTAATTCTGTTCTAGATCCCAAGCTTTCCAATCCAGGACCGCTGGGAGAACTGCTAGTTTATTTCTGGAGTCCTGACTGAGATTTGATTCTACAGCACGGACAGGGGCCCTGGAACATGCTTAATCTGAAGGTTGGGATAAACTTACTACACAAAACTCTTAGCATCCATATGTTTCTGCAATTAAAATATCCAGGAAGATTGATAGGGGGAAGTTCCACTCAATTTAACATCATATGACAGCATCAAAATAAATCATGGCAGGAACAAGCAAACTATTTAGCTACAAGTCATTCATCTATTGTACAAAGTGCTCCTAAATCGAGTTAGGGAATCATACATGCCCTTCGGCCCATCCCATCATCTACATGCCCGACCATTATGAACACAGTTAACACCTGTCCCTGCAGCTCCTCGCTTGCTTCCATCTGGGGACCCCAGCAGCCTTTCCAGGTGAGACAGAGTTCCGATGTGGCCTCCTTCATGTGGGACCAAGCAGAGACCAGGCGACCATTTTGCCGAATACTTGTGCACAGTCTGCCAAGGAATCCCAGGCCTCCCAGTTGCTAGCAATTTTAACATCCCTTCCTGCTTTGCCAGAGTGAGGCCACAGGCAAACTGGAGGAACAGCACCTCGTTTTCCACTTGGGTAGTTTACAACGCGATGGCACAAACATGGAGTTCTCCAATGTTCAAGTAACACTCCCCTACCTCCTCTCTCTTTCACATGCCTCCTCCATCATGGTCTCTAAACCATTTTTCCCACTATCCCACCCTTCTCTGCCCCCCCCCCCCTCCTCCAGCCACACTCCCTACCCTGTCTTCTACCCATATCCCTCCCTCTGGCTTTACATTTCACTCTTTTTTTATCTGACACCCTTTTGGCTCCTTTTCATCTCCAGCCATTGTCACTTACTCCACCCATCGCCCAATCAAACCCCTCTCACCTATATCCATCCATCACTTGCCTGGCTTTGTTCCGCCCCTACCTCTCTTATCCACTTTCTCCCCCCTCCTACAATCAGTCTGAAGAAGGGTCCTGACTGGAAACGTCACCTATCCATTCCTTCCACAGATGCTGCCTGACCCATCTACTCAATTTGTGTCTTGGTCAATTTTCTAGCAACTGCAGTTCCTTGCATCTCCAACCATTGTATTATCTGAAGAAGGGTCTCTACCCAAAATGCCAACTATTCCTTTTCTTCAGGGATGCTGCCTGATGTGCTGAATTACTCCAGCAAACATAGAATGTGTCTACCTTCAGTTTAAACCAGCATCTGCAGTTCCTTCCTACACACTGTGTTATCTTACTGACCTTTAGTAAAGTGTATCTTTCTTTCCTATTACACTGCCCCAAGAGACTGCACTCATTGTAACTTTAAGGCGAGAAAGGCAAAGTTTAAAGGGCAACTTTATTTACACAGAAGGCGGTGAGTGCCTACATCATGCTATCAGGGTTGGTGGCAGAGGCAGGTATGATGGTGACATTTAAGAGGCTTTTGGATAGGCATATGGATATACAGGAAAAGGAAGGATATGGATTATGCGCCGGTAGGCAAGGGATGGTCTTGGCATCTCGGTTCAGCCCAGTCATTGTGGGCCGAAGGGCCTGATCTTGTGCTGTACTATTCGATGTTCCATTATATCTAATGAGCAAAATACCGAGGCCCATTGCTTTGAGGCCTTGAGGGTTTATATTCTATTTCGCAGACAAGCCAATGCATGAGCTTTTATTTTGTAAGTCTTAAAGCTGTCAGGTCATATCAGTCCTTCCTCAAATTGAAATGTCATTTGGGTAATGCAACTGCAAGGGCCAGGAAGCGAGCGGGCAAGATCACCTCTGACCCCTCTCACCCTGGCCACAAACTCTTTGAATCACTTCCCTCTGGTAGGCGACTCCAGACTGCCAAAGCTGCCACATCCAGACATAAAAACAGTTTTTATCCATTTTATCCATTAGCTCTACTCAACAGCCAATAATCTGTAGCCTTGCTTTGATCTGGCATTTTGTGGGTTCACATGCTTGGTCAATTGTGTTTTATTATTAATGTTTTATAGTTATTATTAATGTTTAGTGTTTTCCGAGTCATTCGTAACTGTCATTTTATATCATGTTGTTACTTGTGGGAGGAGCACCAAGGCAAATTCCTTGTATGTGAATATGTGGCCAATAAATTTACTTAATTAGGTGCCATGTTCTCTAACTACGTCAGAGGAATGGTTTAATCAAATCTCCTGCTGAATTTAAGATCCACCTTATGTCAAATTGTGTTTACTGTACGATAGCAGCAGCACACTCTTAAATCAAGAAAGGTTTTTAATCTTTTTAAACATTTGTTTGGTGTAGTGAGGTGAGAAATGATCAATTTTCATCAACTGAGATACGAGGTGCATTGTAACAAATATTCCCCCCCCCCCCCCCCCCCCCCCCCCCCGCATACCATACGCCAATTCCCATGCTGTCAGTCAACAGTCTAGACTGGAAAGGAAACTTGTGCACCAGGTCCCAGGCGTACTAGTCTCCACAGTGTCTCTTTCCTTCAGTTCTCCACAGGTAGTGCATGAAACAAGTGTTTAAATAAACATCCTTCTATTTCCTGGCAATAGGAACTGCAGGCAAGTTGGTGTGACTTTGAATTATTGAAACTATTAAACGAGGAATCGGATTAACATGACATGCTGAGCAAAATGCCCCGTCTACCCATCTAAATGCAAAATGTTCCATCTACAAAATGTCCCATCTACACTACCTCCTCTGGCTACTTGTTCCATATGCCCACCGGCCTCTGAGTAAAAATGTTTTCCCTCAGGTCCCTATTCAATCTTTCCTCTCTCACCTTAAATCTATGTCCTCACGTATTCACACAGAATCTCTTGCCCACAGTGGGCAATCAAGAACCAGGGGCTGTAGGTTTAAGGCATGGGTGTGGGGGGGGGATAGATTTAATAGGAACTCGAGGGGGAGTTTTTTTACACATAGAGGGTGGAGGGTGTATGGAACGGGCTACCAGAGGTGGTTGTATCACAATTTTAATAAGCATTTGGACAGGTGCATGGATAGGACAGGTTTAGAGGGATATGGGCTAAATGCAGGCAGGTGGGACTAGTGTAGGTGAGACGTGTCGGTCGGTGTGGGCAAGTTGGATCAGAGGACCCATTTCCATGCTATATCACTATCTGGCAATTGAGATCGCACTGTCTGATGTTCCTCTGATTTGCTGCAGAACTCAGAATATCAGTGATTAAGTAACATTTACTTCCGTCTGATAGCCATTTATCATCAGTGTGAAAAATGATCAGGAGGAGCAGGAGCAAATACCGGCAGCTAAACTCGCTGTTGCCGATTACGTTGAAAGGGAACCCATAAAGCTGGTCACATCTGAGAGAGAACAAAATGCCCACTGCAGCTGTTTGCTATTCATAACCCGAGGCTGCATCTTGGGCTGAAACTCACTCCCAGTTTCTCATTACATTCAAGGCACCAATTCACACAAAAGAACTCTGGCCTAATGCGGTGACAGCACAAGGCCATAGGGAACTGCAGATGCTGGGATCATGCATCGAACACAAAGTGCTGGGGTAAATCAGCGGGTCAGGCAGCACCTCTGGAAGACATGGACAGGCAACGTTTCAGATCGGGACCCTTAGACTCCATAGTCAGGACACTTGAATCAAAAACCAGTGCAGACCCATTACCATTCCCCTTCCCCCACTCCGCATTATAGCAAATGGGGCAATAAAAATTCTTCACCCATACGAGATTTGAAAATTGTTGCCAATAAATTCAGAGATATGGATAAAAATTCACTGTCATGGAATGTATGTGTCAATTTTTATTTTATCTGTGACCTTTGAAGGGGCTGCTCCTCATGTTTTGGCTGCAGTTTAGCCCCACGCTCCTGATCTTTGGTCACCCAGGATGGGGGGGGGGGGGGGGGGGAGGGGGGAGTGGGGGGGGGGTTGTTCAGGAGGGAGGGAGAATCTCTCTGTCGGTTTGCTCCTGGGCCTGGCCAAGATGGCCATTCGCAGGTCCAGACAGCGGGCAGTCGAGGGTTCTGCCCAAGCCGACTACTCAGCTCTTTTCCGGGCCTACGTCCGCTCCTGCCTGTCCTTGGAGAGGGAACACGCGGTGTCCATGAGGACTCTGGAGGCCTGTGAACGCTGATTGCTGCCGGCTGTCGAGTGTATTGTAGATAAAGTTGACAATATTTTAAATCGAATAACTGCTTGATTGTTGCTTGTAAACTGACAATAGCAGTCTTGACAATACAGTTACTACTCTGTATTTGTCTTTAATTGAATACATTTTTTTAACTGGGCCGCAGCCTGTTGGCGAGAAGCCGCCGATTCGGCAAGATGCGTTAAGGCACAGCAGGCCGCAGTCGGCATGGGGGAAGTTACCAAGCAAACCCTGCTGTTTCCTGAAGGCCAGAGACCGGGAGGATGGAGCCGGTGATGACGATGGACATGATGCGGGGAGCGAGGCCGGTGGGAGAGGAGAGGGAACCGGGGTCCGGCCTACCCCGCCCTCGAGGTCGGCTGCGGGAGGCTCCCACCCCCCCGGGGAACAAAGGTGGACGGGCGAGGAGAGGGTCGTGGGATCACAGGTCGACCCGCACGTCCATGGGATGGCGACAGCTGGAGGCCCCGCATCAGCCTGGGGCTCGCCTGGAACGGGCACCGCTCATAATACCTAGAGTGTGGACTGGACTTTGAAAATGGCTCCAAAACAAGGCGCCTCTTGCATGAAGGATCAGTGGATTATTTCTGTAAAGTTTGCTAATTGGGATGTGCTTGGGGAAGGCAATACTCTACTGGACTGTTTGTAGGAAAATAATTTCACGATACGTTTACACACATGACAATAAAGCACCTTGAACCATTGAATGAGTGAAGCCATCAATTGATATTTATTCTATTTCCCCGTAAAGTTTGCTAGTGTTTCAGATCTAAATAATGTTTCCACGGCTGGCACTTGCATAAAGTTGTAAGGAAGATAAGATAGCCACACAATTCATTTAATTGCTTCTGCGTTCTGTGAGTAATAATTATGCGTTCAAGTCGGTTCAGCATCGTGCTACTTACTCAAGAATGTGAAATATCTCGTCTTAGGACACAGCCTTGAGACTGACTGGAGACTCGCTCAGGGTTGATTGTATTAACTTAATGCCATCCAGTCTTTTGGCAAACCAGCACATGCAGCCAGGGTAGAGCATGGTTGCAGGTAAAAAAACATGACAGCCCTTATAAGTTTTAATATTACCGATTATCTATTGTTGAAATGTAAACTTGCCAATCCACAGAAAACTTGAGTCTATGTTCCTGAAGAAAGTTTGGTGACTGAATTGTGCACGCATTGCTTCAATAGGATCGAATTGATGACAAAAATGTAGAAACAAAGAACTGCAGGAGCTGGTGAATATATGAAAAAAGGATACAAAGCGCTGAAGTAACTCAGCAGGTCAGGCAGCGTTCCTGGAGACCATGGACAGGTGATATTACAGGTGAAGGGTCCCCGACCTGAAATGTTACCCATCCATGTTGTCATTCCGTTTAGTTTATCGCCTTGTTGACCGAGGTACAGTGAAAAGCTTTTGTTCTCCAGAGATTCTGCCCGATTCGAGTTACTCCAGCACTTTGTGTCCTTGTGTATTAACCAGCATCTGCAGTTCTTTGTTCCTACGACTTACACAATGATGACCAGTATGCAATGCAACATAATTAGCCGTGCAGAATATTAATTGAAAGTTTTCTTCCATATGGATGACTTGGATCAATCGAATGTCAATTAATTAGTTGGCCTTAAGGACTCTATTCCTTGGAGTGCAGGAGGATGAGGGGTGATCTTATTGAGGTCTATAAAATCATGAGAGGAATAGATCGGGGAGATCCACTTGCATTGGATTCTCTTGCCCAGAATAGGTGAAAAGAGCACCAGAGGACATGGGTTTAAGGTGAAGGAGAAAAGATTTAACAGGAATCTGAGGGGTAAGTTTTTCCACAGAGGGTGGTGGGTATATGGAATGAGCAGCCAGAGGAAGTAGTTGAGGCAGGGACTATCCCAACATTTAAGAAACAGTTAGACAGGTACATGGATAGGACAGGTTTGGAGGGATATTTACCAAATGATGGCAGGTGGGACGTGTAGCTGGGACATCTTGGCCAGCGTGAGCAGGTTGGGCCGAAGGACCCGTTTCCACGCTGTAAGACTCTATGATTCTACGGAGAGCAAGTCTCCCTCTATAACGTCACCATCAAATTTGTATGGGGTTCTCCAGGGGCCCATAGTTTGACCAGGGCTGCCACTGTCTCATTCTGCAGAACTCCCAATGCGTTGCTGTGATCCCAGCACAACTGCTCCATTTGGATCGGATTTACAGCCTTCCATGCTTAACCACAAGTCTCTACAATTGTTTGAGAGATTAAATGCTTATCCGAGATGGAGACTGGTTTCCAAACAGGTCACACAGCCGAGCTATTAACCTTCTATACTCCGAGCCACATCTACTCTGCAATAAGTAACGCAGTGGGGCGATTATGAAATCTCGGGAGGTCAGCAAGCATGGTGCTGATTAGCCAGTAGGACGTGGCTTGAGTCAGGATCAGGGTAACAGAGATAACTAAAGAACATAGAAGAGTACAATAACGGGCCCTTCGGCCCACAATGTTTGTGCCCAACATGATGCGTAGCTAAACTGATCTCGCCTGCCTGCACGTGATCCATATCCCTGTATTCCCTGCATTTCCATGTACCTGTCCAAAAGCCTCTTTAATGCCACTATTGTATCTGCCTACACCACTGCCCCTAGAAATGTTTTCCACACACCCCGCAATGTGAAAAAAGAATTGCCCCACACATCTCCATTAAACTTTCGTCCTCCCACCTTCCAGCTATGCCCTCCAGTGTTGGACGTTTACACTCTGGGAATAATGAGGTTCTTGCACAATCAATCCAAAACAAGGTTCACAAATTGTTTCACAACTCACACCTTGGTACAAAGAGAATCGCAAAGTAATGCAGTCTGTTTTTTGCCAAAAGATACCACAGACGCAGACATAGAAATCGGGGAGGGGGGGGGGGGGAGAAATCTGGAAGAGAGTTCAAGCTCTTCCGCCTCCGTCACACACGCCCCCCCACTCTCGCCATCACAATCAGGTGGGAAAGATAGATCAGCCATGATTGAATGGCAGAGTAGACTTGATGGGCCGAATGGCCTACTTCTACCATCACTCATGAACAATCAGTATGAAGAAGGGTCCTGACCTAGAACGACACCTAACAAGTTCTCCAGAGATGCTTAAGAAGGAACTGCAGATGCTGGAAAATCGAAGGTAGACAAAAATGCTGGAGAAACTCAGCGGGTGAGGCAGCATCTATGGAGCGAAGGAAAAAGGCAACGTTTCGGGCCGAAACCCTTCTTCAGTCTCCAGAGATGCTGCCTGGCCCGCTGAATTACTCCAGCACTTTGTGCCCTTTTTGTTAAACCACCACCTGCAGTCCCTTGTGTCGACATAATAATGTTGTAGGGTTGTTTTTGAAGATGGTTGTTCAGCTAATATTGCTAAAGGCTGAAAAATGTAACCCCTAAATAGACAGAGTGATTGAATGGATACAGTCCTCAAGAGTTCCTGAGGTCCACAGAACTGTGTTTCAGTTGCATGTTATTCCATTCTGGGTGTGAAATCAAATGTCCGGGGTGATCCAGTGAAAGGGGACTTCTTGCAATATATTGTGGACACAGCACAAACCATCACGTAAACCAACCTCTCTTCCATTGACTTCAACCTGCCTCAGCTTGGCCACCAGCATAATCACCTGGTCACCCCCTCGTCTCCCCTCTCCCATTAGGCAAGACATACAGAAGTGTGAAAACGCACACCTCCAGATTTAGGGGCAGTTTCTTCCCAGCTGTTATCAGGCAACTGAATCGTCCAACCACCAACTAGAGAGCGGTTCTGACCTACCACCATCTTAACGGAGACTCTCGGACTACCTTTTAATCGGACTTTACTGGACTTCATCATGCACTAGACGTTATTCCCTTTGTCTTTGGGCGTCCCTTTCCCATTATACAATAGGTGGTTTCTTCTTCTTGCGTATGGTGTGCACAGCCTAAAGTTGTCGGTCAACTTGTTCTATTTGATCTTATTGGATTGTGCACGCCAGGTTGATTGCATTCATCGAAACAGGGCGGACCACGTGAAAGTTGCAATCTCCCACCCCTGGTGGTTGCTTATAGTCATGTATAGTTTATCCGCTGACTGGATCGTACACGTCAAGAAAGCTTTTCACTGTACCTTGATACACATGACAAAAAACTAAACCGGGCGGCAGAGCAGTAGAATTGCTGCCTTATGCCCCGTCCCACTTAGGAAACCCGAACGGAAATCTCTGGAGACTTTGCGCCCCACCCAAGGTTTCCGTGCGGTTCCCGAAGGTTTTTGCCCTCCGGCAACCACCTTCAACTACCTTCACCTTCGCAGCCGGCTTCGACTAAAAAAAATTACCGATTTTTAAAAACAGAAACCACTTTCGACCATTAGGGAAACTGACAAAAACCTCTGGGAACCGCACGGAAACCTTGGGAGGGGCGCAAAGTCTCCAGAGGTTTCCGTTCAGGTTTTCTAAGTGGGACAGGGGCATTACAGTACTTAAAGCACCAGAGGCCTAGGTTCGCTCCCAACTACAGGTGCTGTCTGTATGAAGTAGGAACATTCTCCCCGTGACCGCATGGGTTTTCGCCGCGATCTTCGGTTTCTTCCCACACTCCAATGACGTGCAGGTTTGTTGGTTAATCAGTTTGGCATGAATGTAAAATTGTCCCTAGTGTTTGTAGGATAGCATTAATGTGTGGGGATCACTGGTTGGTGCGAACTCGGTGGGCCGAAAGGCTTGTTGCCACGCTGCATCTCTAAACTAAAACTACATTAAAACTACTCTGAAGAAGGGTTTCGGCCCGAAACGTTGCCCATTTCCTTCACTCCATAGATGCTGCCTCACCGCTGAATTTCTCCAGCACCTTTGTCTACCTTCGATTTTCCAGCATCTGCAGTTCCTTCTTAAACACTAGTCTGAACTGTTGGTGTTTATATTCTTACATTGCTCCGTTGTCAGCTGCACTTTTATTTTTTCCCCCCTGCCACCAAAGTATTTATTGCGTTCTAGCCGCAGCCTATGAAATGGCCGATGGACCTTATCAGCGTCTGCAGGGAAACCCTGCAAATACAAACATTTGCGCAAAGATAAGCCATTCCTCGAGGCAACCTCTAGCAGGTGTGTAAATGCCATCAATATTTACTCCTTGTTTAATTGAGAGACAATCTATCTCACCTCAGGCTGCCCTTAAAGACTGGTGTCTTTTACAGTAATTCCCTCAGTGCCGGTCGGAGCCTTTTCTCCAGGATGGAGATATCAAACACTCGCGAACATAGCTTGAAGGTGCGAAGGGCAAAGTTTAAATGCGATGTGCGGGGCACGTTTTTTTTTGTGTTTTTTTTTTACACACAGAAGGTGATGGGTGCCTGCAATGCGCTGCTGGTTCCGGCTGTTAAAGACACTTTTGGATAGGCACGTGGATATTGCAGAGAATTTGCAAGAATCCGCAAGAAATTGCAGAGAATTGTGGACGCAGCCCAGACCATCAGGCTTCCTTCCATTGACTCCATCTACACCTCAAGCTGCCTCAGCAAGGCCACCAGCATAATCAAGGACCAGTCTCACCCTGGACACTCCCTCTTCTCCCATCGGGCAAAAGGTAGAGGTGTGAAAATGCAAACCTCCAGATACAGGGATAGTTTCTTCCCAGCTGTTATTAGGCAACTGACCATCCTATTAACAACTAGAGAGCGGTCCTGAGCTACTATCTACCTCATTGGAAACCCTTGGACTATCTTTAGTCAGACTTGACTGGACTTTATTTTGCACTGAACGTTATTCCTTTTATCATGCATCTATACATTCTGGACGGCTCCGTTGTAATCATGTATAGTCTTTCCGCTGACTGATTAGCATGCAATAAAAAACTTTTCACTGTAACTTGGTACACGTGACAATAAACTAAACTAAACTTCAGGAAATGGAGGGATATGGAATATGTGCAGGCAGATAAGAGTTGGTTTTGGCATCATGTTCAGCACAAACATTGTGGACCGAAGGGCCTGTTCTTATTCTATGTTTTACGAAATAACTGCAGGCGAGCTAATATTCCCAGCTCCAGAAAATGGGAAACTGCAAATGAGGAGATCTTTGTGTCTGGATTACAAGAGATGTTAAAACTGCAGTCTGCATTCCAGTCCTTGTGCCTGATCAGGGATTACCCCGGTCTACATTATGGCTGAATGGAACTCTATTGTCACTTGTACCTAGGTACAGCGAAATCCAGAACCAAGGAAGTGCAGATGCTGGTTTACAAAAGAAGACAAAGTGCTGGATTAACTCAGCAGGTGAGGCCAGCATCTCTGGAGAACATGGACGTGTTGGGTCTGAAGGTGGGTGCGAAATAGCACTGATCCTTGTTCTCCAGAGATGCTACCTGACCCCATGAGTTTAGTTTAGAGATACAACGCAGAAACAGGCCCTTCGGCCCACCGAGTCCATGCTGACCAGCGTTCCCCGTACACTAGCACTATCCTACAGGTTAGGGACAATTTACAATCTTTACCAAAGCCAATTAACCTACAAACCTATAAGTCTCTTGGAGTATGGGGGGGGGGGGGGGGGGGAAACCAGAGCCACCGGGGAAAACCCATGCGGCCACAGGGAGAACGTATAAACTCCGTACAGACAGCACCCGTAGTCAGGAACAAACCCGGGTCTCTGGCGCTGTAAGGCAGCAACTCTACCGCTGCGCCACCGTGCCGCATGCACTCCAGAGTCCCTGCAGCATTTAGTGTCTTGTACAGTGAAATCCCATGGTCTCATCTTATGAAGGTTTCACAGAAACCCATCAAGAGGATCGCGTTGAAAAGTATTGGAGAAGCAAAGGTAACGTAGCAATCATGGTTTAGTAACATTGGGACGTAGGCAGGCCATTCAGCCCCTCATGACTATCCCACCACAGATGCAGCACCCAATCTGCTAGTTCCAAAACTCTTAATACCATGTCTTTAGATATCTATGAACGGAACGTGTCAGAAATACTCAGTAGGTCAGGCAGGTTCTATGGATAGACAGGCCAGAAGGAATATTTTGGTTTTGTGACCTTTCATCAGATCTCAGTTCTGACGAAGGTTCGCTGACCTGAAACAAACTCATTAACTTTTTCTCGTTCTTATTTCAAATTTCCAGCAGCCATGGTATTTTGTTGTCAATACTACCACAATAAATCACAACTTTGACACTTTTAATTTGACTTGCGTCCCAAGGGCATTACTTTACACAGGGCAGGAGGAGAAATGGAGCTCCGATTTCCACTCTCTTTGTGTGAAGTACTGCTTCCCACATCACCACTAAACTGGCCAGCTCAGATTGTCAAGGGTCCTGTCCCATGATGCGAGTTCACCCAAGAGCTCTCCCGAGTTTAAAAAAAAACCTTGTGGTACCTCATCACGAGTATTTTTTTAATTCTTTGAAATTTTTCACACGGTTGAAAAAACTTCACGAGTTTCCGCGTTTCCCCGAGTACCTGCCGTTAGCATTACGAGCCGCTGCGAGACATCCATGAGCTCCGACGTACCCGCTACGTACATTCTTTTTTTTTTTAAAATATTTTTATTAGAAGCAATGCATGTTGCCAATGATATAACAGTTTTTCAAATACACATTTAACAAATATTACGGAATGATTTATATAAGCTTCTATTTTTTTTAGAAAGTAGAGAGGTGAAAAAATAGGTGTACAATCAATGAATATTGTGATTAAAAAATATTGATTATGATTATATTTTAAAAAATTTAAAAATATATATATTTTTAAAAAATAATAAAAATAAAAATACAAGGAAACAATTATTATATTTAAAAAAATTGAAGTATACATCTTAACAATGAATGGAACAATTTCACATAACAATATCTATAGAGACGTGTATACAAATCTCAGAATAGATCTTTTCATCTCATCCTACAACTGGGTATTTATTGAGTTACGATGCTGAGTGCTACGTACATTCTACATACTTACCACGAGTTTGATTTTTTTTAAACTAGGGAGAGGTCTTGGGTGAACTCGCATCGTGGGACAGGCCCTTAAGGCTACAGTTCCTCTCCCTATCTATCAGTAGAGCCGCTGCCTCACGGAGCAAAAGACCTGGGTCCGATCCTGACCTCGGGTGCTGTCTATTTGGAGTTTGCACGTTCTACCTGTGGGTTTCCTCTGGTTGCCCTGGTTTCCTCCCACATCCCAAAGACGTGCGGGTTTGTAGATTAATGAGATTCTGTAAATTGCCCCTTGTGTGGCAATTTACAGAACACGGGACAACATAAAACCCGTGAGAACGGATAATCGATGGTTAGTATGGACTAGGCGGGCCAAAGGGCCTTTTTCCATGCCCCGAGTACCTAGAGCTGGCATCTCAGAGTTTGAATCAAGGTGAAAACTCGGGAGAATTCATGAGTGACTCGGGAAAGTGGGACAGGGCCTTTATTATCTTTGAAGTCAGTTTATTGCCATATTGTAAGAAATACAGAAATTGTGGGCGGCACGATGGCACAACGGTAGAGTTGCTGCCTTACAGCTCCAGAGACCCGGGTTCAATCCTGACTATGGGTGCTGTCTGTACGGAGTTAAATAAATTAATTTGACACAAGTCAAACTAAAAGTGTCAAATTTGAGATTCTAACGTTCTGTGCAAGAAACCAGCATCTGAAGTTTGTTGCTGGAAGTGACTTATTCATCTACTGCCAACTAGTGTAGATCCACCAATGTTAGTAGCACGCACGGAGGCCAATTGATCCATCTATGGTATTGCACAAGCGTGTTCATAAGTTAGGCCAATCGGCCCATCAAATCTACTCTGCCATTTAATCATGGCGGATCTATTTCTTCCTCAACTCCATTCCCCTGCCTTTTCCCCATAACCCTCGATACCCATACTAATCAAGAAACTATATATCTCTGCCTTAAAAATATCCATTGACTTGGTCCCCACAGGCGTCTGTGGTAATTAATTCCACAGATTCACCACCCTCTGACTAAAGAAATTCCTCCTCATCACCTTTCTAAAGGTACATCCTTTTATTTTGAGGTTCCGCCCTCAGGTTCTGGACTCTCCCACCAATGGAAACATCTTCTCCACATCTACTCTATCCAGGTCTGAATATTCAGTAACTGTTGCTATTTAGTTTAATGGAAGCAGGCCCTTCGACCCCCCGAGTCCGTGCTGATCAGTGATCCCTGCGCATTTAACACGACCCTACACACATTAGGGGCAAGTTACATTTATACCGAGCCAATTAACCTACAAACCTATGCGTCTTTGGAGTGTGGCAGAAAACCGAAGATCTCGGACAAAGCCCATGCAGGTCACGTGGAGAACATACAGACAGCACCTGTAGCCAGGATAGAACTTGGGTCTCTAGCGCTGCAAGGCAGTGACTATACCGCTGCGCCACTGTGCCCACCTGTTGCTGATCGGAAATTGATAAAAATGCACTGGGGTAAGTCGACAGTTGCATGAGTCCATTCCCAATGGTGGAGCTACCTAGATGGAGCCAAGCAAAGAGCAAGGCATCCATGCAAAGCCAGAAAACTTCACTCTCTCCAACAAATACCCCAACAAGAGAAGGTGGAGTCCACAATAGTCCATTGTTGGCAGTGGAAGAGGCGATGACAAAGGGATATGAACAGTGAAACTAGCAGGATGACTAGTGTGGAGGCAACCAGTTTCAATGTTCGGATGCCTTCATTGTCACCTCTTCCACTGCCAATAATGGACCATTGTGGGCTCCATCTTTCCTTGGTCGTTGTTGGCAGCTCTGATTTATTCTGTACTTTTTCATACCTGGTTTTCCTCTCCCCCGACTTTCATGCTAAAGAAGGGTCTAGACCCAAAACGCCACCTATTCCTTGCCTCCAGAGATGCTGCCAGACCTGCTGCGTTACTCCAGCATTATGTATCTATCTTCAGTGCAAACCAGCTGCTTGAGTTCGTTCCTGCCCAAATGTCTGGTCATACAATCGGAACAAAATGGTTCAGTCCACACTTCCGAACAGTCACCTCCAAGCTCCATTCAATACTGGATCAAAAACTGCAATCCACCGAAATTAGATCTCAAATGAAATGCTTTTACCAGTAAGCCAGCTAGCTTATCTTGACATTAGTCAGTTCAAGGCAAGTGCAATGAAATAAAGGAGACAGACAATTTGTGTTGATCATTCTAGACTCTTGGCAGGGGGTAGTTGGGGGGAGGGGGGGGGGGGTGGATGGGGGGGGGGGTGGGCGAAGGGTGGGGAGAGGCATCATGGGCACATCATGTTTTTCCAGTTTAGTTAACTTTGTGAAAATTGTTAAACCATGGGGGATTTTGAGGACTAAGACAACTTAGAAAATAGCAAAAGATAAAATGTACAATGTAGAAGCAAAGAACTGCAGATGCTGGTTTACAAAAAAGAACGCAAAGTGCTGGAGCAACTCAGCGGATCAGGCGGCATCTCTGGAGAACATGGATAGGTGACGTTTCGGGTCGGGACCCTTCTTCAGACTGATTGCATGGTGATGGGGGGTGGGGGTGGGGGGGGGGGGGGGGGAAAGGAAAGAAATCTGGGAGAGGGGCAGGAGAGAGGCGGGCAGGTAATCGAGCCCAGGTCAGAACACGGTTGTGGAGCAGAGGCACAGCAGGAATCACAGAAAAGGAGCAATGAGAGGGACTCACAGAACTCCCACCGGAGTGAGGAGGAGAACATCTTCAAAGTAGGCAGCCCTAAACATTTCACAGTGGAGCAGTCAAAATGTAGAAACAAGGAGCTGCAAACGCTGGTTTGTAAAAGAAGGACACAAAGTGACCTTTCAGTGTGGAGTGATGCAATCATTCTGCGTTACTAACCACGGTGACGACAATCAGTATGCATATAAAATCAGCCCTCCAAGATCAGTATTTTTCAATGAGTAATATTTCAATTTAAAATAACAAATTTCTAGTTGTGATTTGAAAATAGATTACATTTACATAGAGCCTTTCATGTCCATTTCAGAAGACCCCAAAGTGCGTTATAGACAATACAGTACTGTCACACAGTGACTTTCACTGTGATGCAGAAAACAGTCCTTAATGGTTTCCATTAATACTATTATAAATACCACCAGTAAATCATTTTGCACGACTGTGTCACTAGTAGGGGGCGACACAGTGCCTCAATTGGTAGGGCAGTTACCTCAGTGTCAAAGGCGCTATTGCTCAATGCTGACCTCAGGTGTTTTACGTGCAGAGTTTGCACATTTTCCCCATGACCACGTGGGTTTCCTCTGGGAGCTCTGGCTTCCTCCCACATCCCAAAGACGTGTGGGTTTGTAGGTTAATCAGCCTGTGTAAAATTGCCCCCAATGCACAAAGAACGGGTGATCGATGGTCAGCAGACACCCAGTGGGCCGAAGGGCCTTATTTTCATGTTGTATCTCTAAACTAAAAATATTTTAGTGATGTTGGTTAAGAGATTTACTTTAAGGCTTTAGGGATATGGTCCAGAAATGGGCCCTTCAACCCACCGAGTCCGTGCCGACCAGCAATCACCCTGTACACTTAAGCTACAAACCCGCACGTATTTGAAGTGTGGGAAGAAACCAAAGCACCCGAAGGAAACCCACGTGGTCAGAGGGAGAACGTAAAACTCCGTACAGACAGCATCGAAGGACAGGATCGACCCCGGGTCCCTGGCACTGCAAGGCAGCAACTCTACTAATGAACCACTGTGCCATCCAATGTTCTCCGATTCATTAACTCCCCTGCTCCTCTTTGGAATAGTGCAAGGGAATCTTTCTTGAGCCAGTGGGTCAAGCACCATCTCTGGAGAAAAAGGAAGGGTGATGTTTCCAGTCGGGACCCTTCTTCCGACTAAACGTAAGGGGATGTGGGTGGGAGACGTGAAGAGCTGGAGGCGAGAAAACATAGAAACATAGAAACATAGAAAATAGGTGCAGGAGTAGGCCATTCGGCCCTTCGAGCCTGCACCGCCATTCAATGTGATCATGGCTGATCATCCAACTCAGTATCCCGTACCTGCCTTCTCTCCATAACCCCTGATCCCTTTAGCCACAAGTGCCACATCTAACGCCCTCTTAAATATAGCCAATGAACTGGCCTCAACTACCTTCTGTGGCAGAGAATTCCAGAGACTCACCACTCTCTGTGTAAAGAATGTTTTCCTCATTTCGGTCCTAAAGGAATTCCCCCTTATCCTTAGACTGTGACCCCTTGTTCTGGACTCCCCCAACCTCGGGAACAATCTTCCAGCATCTAGCTTGTCCAACCCCTTAAGAATTTTGTAGGTTTCTATAAGATCCCCCCTCAATCTTCTAAATTCCATCGAGTACAAACCGAGTCTATCCAATCTTTCCTCATATGAAAGTCCTGACATCCCAGGAATCAGTCTGGTGAATCTTCTCTGTACCCCCTCTATGGCAAGGATGTCTTTCCTCAGATTTGGAGACCAAAACTGTACGCAGTACTCCAGGTGTGGCCTCACCAAAACCCTGTACAACTGCAGTAGAACCTCCCTGCTCCTATACTCAAATCCTTTCGCTATGAATGCTAACATACCATTTGCTTTCTTCACTCAAAGGCCAGGACTAATCAGGGCCAGCCACAAATGACCCCAGTCAGGGTGGTGCCCTGGTACGTCCATTGTTGGATAGGGAAGGTGCGATATCAAGGGAAACAATGTGGAGAATTGTGGAACTGTTGAGGAAAGGGGCCGTGTAAGATGAAGTTACTTAAAAAGAGAGAATTCAATGTTCATACTGCTGGGTTGTAAGCAACCCAAGTTATCCAATATAGGCAAACACAAAATGGCGGAGCAACTCAGCAGGACAGGCAGCATCTCTGGAGAAAAGGAATGGGCGACGTTTTGGGTCGAGACCCTTCTTCAGACTGATGTCAGGGGAGGGGGCGGGACAGAGATAGAATGTAGTCGGAGACAGTAAGACTGGTGGGAGAACTTGGAAGGGGGAGGGGATGGAGAGAGAGGGAAAGCAAGGGGTATCTGAAGTTATCCAATATATGGGGTTGCTTGTCCAATTTGCGTGTGGCCGCATTCTGCCAATGGAGGAGGCCCAGGACAGAACGGTCAGTGTGGGAAGGGGATGCGAACTGGTTGGCATCTGTGAGATCCCCTAGGGTTAATAGGATTTGCTTGAGATGATCTGGCTGAGGTTCATTGAATGAGCAAAGACTAGATAGGAGAGTTGAGTTTTAGTTTAGTGATATAGGTGGAAACAGGCCCAATGGAGGAGGCCCAGGACAGTGTGGGAATGGGAAGGGGAATTGAAATGGTTGGCAACCGGGAGATCCCATAGGCCTAGGTTGTCCGAGTGTAAAAGACCAGCGAAACGGTCGCCGACTCGAGTCTACGCTTCGTATCGCAGATATACAGGAGGTCACATCGGGAACAAAAGATGCAGTAGTTGAGGTTAGGGAGGTTCACATGAACTACTGAGATAGAAATCAGTAACAGCAGCCCTGAGGATAGGAAGCTACGAGTGACCATGTTACAAGAGCTCTGTGAGCAAAGCAGTCCATAAAACGAGTGAGGTATCACAGGAGGTCGAGAGATCAGAGAGAGGATAAAGAATGGGTTTGAGTTTTGGTCCCCGAAATGATATCATTTCAGGGGAAAAGTGGCATTCGACACAAACCCGTTTGTTCTTTAAGTAAATAAGAGCAATCATTCTTCAGAGCAGTGAGGTTCAAATTCTCACTGCAGATACATTTTGTTTTGCACCATTGTTGAAGAGTTTTACGCCAGAAAATAAAGGCATATTTCCTGAAATAAATATTCCGAGGCAGAGCTTCAGAATAAAAGGATGTACCTTAACAAATGGGATGAGGAGGAATTTATTTAGTCAGAGGGTAGTGAATCTGTGGAATTCCTTGCCACAGACGGCTGTGGAGGACATCATTGGGTATTTTTAAGATGGAGATGAACAGATCATTGATTAGTATGGGTGTCAAGGGTTATGGGGAGAAGGCAGGAGAATGGGAAAGAGATCAGTCATGATTGAATGACGGAGTAGACTCGAAAGACCAAATAGCCTAATTCTCCTAAAACTTATGAATTTATGAGGACAAACAAAACCCTACTGAAAAATTAGATGATACTAGACCAAGGGGGACCCGTTGGGTCCTGTCCCCTTAACGAGCGTTAGGGGGGGGGGGGGGAGCTGCGGTATCCCACACACACTAAACACCCCCCAAACACACGGGGGGGGGGGGGGGAAGATATATTTCCCAACTAGGTTAAAGCCTTGTTGAATGTGTATAATATTGTTCTACGCAGTGTTATGCCGGTCTCTCCAATTGCACACGTTATTTGTTTTGCAGCTGCATAAATACATTCCTGGCTCTCAGCTTCAGTTGAAAATCGCAAATAATTTTTTTTTTGTGGATAGAGCATCAACATCTCCTTATGAGGAATCAGAGAATGAGTTCATGCCTTTAGCCAGCCACGCTGAAGTATTTTTGTGATTACGCAGAGATTTAAATTGTCACAAGAAACAGGAACAAACAACAGCCTCTTCCATGATATCCCTCTGGACATCATGGCTTCAACACAAAGACACGATTCAGGCAGCAGTGATGCCATCTCAGCAGAGCTTCTCATTACTCACAGTTTGCCCTAATTCCTATGCAGCAAAATGAAGGTTTTGCACAATAAACGATAAATAATCCAGGCAACAATAAAGTCTGCTAAATAAATCATTGTGATTATGGGATAATTTTACAAATCTTAGTACCGAAGAGTTTATTTGCCGTGGGTGATCCTGTATAGATGTATAAACTCATCAGGGGGAATAAATAGGGTCAATGCATAGTCTTTTTTTCCCCCCAGGGTAGGGGAATCAAGACGTAGAGAGCATAGGTGGACAAAAATGCTGGAGAAACTCAGCGGGTGAGGCAGCATCTATGGAGCGAAGGAAATAGGCAACATTTCTGGCCAAAACCCTTCAAGGGTTTCGGGCCAAAACGTTGCCCATTTCCTTCGCTCCATAGGATGCTGCCTCACCTGCGGAGTTTCTCCAGCATTTTTGTCTACCTTCGATTTTCCAGCATCTTCAGTTCCTTCTTAAACAAGTAGAGAGCATAGTTTAGTTTACTGTAGAGATACAGCGCGGGAACCCACTGAGTCCGTACCTACCCGCGACCCCCGCGCACTATCCTACACATGAGGGACTAATTACGATTTTTCCAAGCCAATTAACCTACAAACAAGTACGTCTTTGGAGTGAGGGAGGAAACCGGAGCTCTCGGAGAAAACCCACGCAGGTTATGGGGAGAACGAACGTACAAACTCTGTACAGACAGCACCCGTAGTCATGAATGAACCTGGGTCTCTGGCGCTGTGAGGCAGCAACTCTGCCGCTGCGCCACCATGCTGCCCCTAAATAGAGGGCATAGGTTTAAGGTGAAATTGGAACGATTTAAGAGATTTGAGGAACCCGGGAGGCAACTTTTTCACTCAGTGTGGGATATATGGAACGAGCTGCCAGCTGCCGTACTTGAGACAAGTGTAAGAGATTATTTAGGGATCTTCAGAAGCTTGGAGATCATCCATATGAATTACTATGACCCAAAGGTGTTTGAATATACAAAAGTATCTTGGCAACGACAATACCCTCCAATTGCAATTCTACCCAGTTACTTGGCTACACTCAAATGTTAAAACTTGATATTTAATTAGATCTATCAAAACTGTAGTTAATTGTTTTTTGCTCTTTGGGTGCCATTGAAACTGTAGTTAGCTATTTGTTGTTTTCTTTGTGTTTAAAACATAATCAAAACATTAATTCTTTGAATTTGAGGTTTCTATTGAGAGAACCTTTACGAGAATGTGCGACACTGCGATGCAGGGGTACAGTTGCTGCCTCATAGCGCCAGGGACCCAGGTTCGACGCTGGCTAGAGGTGCTGTCTGTATGGAGTTTGCTTGTTCTCCCTGTGACCACGTGGGTTTTATTCCGGGTGCTCCAGTTTCCTCCCACATTCCAAAGACGTGCAGGTTTGTAGGTCAAATGGCTTCGGAAAATAGTCTCTCGAGTGGGGGATAGAACTAGGGAATGGGTTGATTGCTGGTTGGCGTGGACCTGGTGGGCAGAAGGGCCTTTTCCAAGTTGTGTCTCTAAACTAAACGTGTGTTTCTCCTGACAAATAAACTTTTATATCAACCAGCCCGTGAGAGATTCAGTTCAAAGGTCACAACAATGAATATAATAACAGCGTTTAAAAGACATTTGGGCAGGTTCTTGGATAGGAAAAGTTTAGAGAGATATGGCGCAAACGTGGGTTAATGGGATTAGTTTAGATAGTTGGGACATTTTGGTCCATATGGTCCAAGGGTCTGTGTCCTTGCTGTATGACTCCCTGTTGCATTCAAGTCTGACAATGTATTTTAGGAAGAATTTAGAGGTCCTGCAGAGGGTGTGGAAAGGGGCTTTCAAAGAATTGTTCCAGGAATGAGGGATTTCCGCTGCAGGACTCGGGTTGAGCAGGTTGAGTGAGGATTTGATAAACGTGTCCAATGTCTTGAATGATTTGGATAGGATTAAGGGACGGAGCCCCGAAGGCATTTGGTCGTTGTCTACAACCTCGCTCTGGCAGCTCCTGCGATGGCACTGGTGCCAAACTGTAACGGCCCTGCTGTTCCTTTGGATTGGATCAGCGATGTAGAGAGGGGGGGATGTGCTGCATGGGCAACAGCCCGTCCTCCATATGACATCGCCCAGGCTTGCATCTGACCACACATCACCTTCAAACTAGGATGCATCACCCATGGTCAGTCATGACCAAGGGGGGGCCTACTAAGGGAAGGAGGCTGCCATGCTTAGTGGATGGTTGGAGGTACAGGTTTATACATTTGGATTCAAGGCAGAAGTGAAGGAAACAGGTTTTAAAATGCAGAAGATTGTCCTGATCTGGAATTCACTGCCTGTGGTGACAGGAAAAAATCAATGCAGGCTTCCAAGAAGGAATTGGATAGGCTCTTAAGCGAAAGCGGTTTGCAGTGTTATGAGAAAGAGTGGAAGAATGGGAATAATGGAACGTGGCTACTAAAACTCTTAAAACCAATTGACCGCTCTTCACGCCTTTACAATTCTATGATTCTACACCTTTTAATTAAATGATTACAAACGTTTTATCCCAATAAGAATAATGCTTTTGTAGGACGACGGCAGAGTTAAATGTCCAATTCTATCATTTAGAGTACAGCGTGGAAATGGGCCTTCGGCCTACGAGTCCACCCCAGTCATAGACCACCCGTACACCAGTTTCATGCTATCCCACTTTCTCATCCTACACACCAGGGGCAATTTACAGAAGCAGATTAACCTTCAAAACTGCACATCTTTGAAATGTGGGAGGAAACCGGAGCACCCAGAGAAAACCCATGCGGCCACAGGGAGAATCCGGTAGTCAGGATCGAGCCCGGGTCTCTAGTGTTGTGAAGCATAATGGTTTAAAATCGACAGTCATCAACCTTTCCATTGCCAAGAGTTAATTGACGACGATCTCCATGCAAGTAGTTTAATTTTGATAATCGTAATGAAAGGTGAGCACTTTGTTCTCTTCAGAGGATGTCCTCTCACACACAGTCACTGCTTCACACAGTGATAAACTTAGGCACAGGGCAGACTGAATTCCCTCCCAATGCTTCTTACCAACACTGATAAATGTATGACTAATAAAAAAGAGAAAACGGAGGGTAGCGCAGTGGTGTAGTGGTAGAGTTTCTGCCTCACAATGCCAGAGAGCCGGATTCAATCCGGACTAACGGGCGCTGTCTCTACAACGTTCGTACGTTCTCCCTGTGACCACGAGGGTTTCCTCTGGGTGCTCTGGTTTCCTCCCACTTTCCAGAGACGTGCATGATTTCAGTTTAATTGGCTTCTGTAAATTGCCCCGAATGTGCAGGAAGCGAAAATGGGATAACATGGAAATAGTGTATGGGTTGCCATGGACACGGTGGGCCAAAGGGCCTGTTTCCACGCTGTATCTCTAAACTAAATTAAAATAAATGGGGTTGAATAAATGACCTTACCAGGGAATGGGAAAGACGCAATGGACTCAATAGCCTTTTTCTATGCTGTTACAGGTCTCTGAACTTTCCCACACAAATAAGCACAATCTGTTGGTCATGGCCTAAAAAGGCGATGGGAGGCAATTCAAACGCCACTTTCAAATTGGAAATGGATAAATATTGAAGGAGAGGAACATTGGGGAATTGGGGAATAGGACTGAACACACTGCTCTTCCAGTAAACTGGTAATGGTATGGATGCGTTTAAGAAGGTACTGCAGAGGCTGGTTTAAACCGAAGATAGACACAAAAAGCTGGAGTAACTCAGCAGGGCAGGCAGCCACTCTGGATAGAAGGAATGGTTGGCATTCCGGGTCGAGACCCTTCTGGTCTGAAGCAGGATCTCGACCCGAAACGTCACACATGGTATGGGATATGCTGGGCGCTCTGCCAATATGTAACGATTCTACGAATATAAAATTCCATAACTTGGCCATCGGGTCGGCTGTGTGGATTTTAATGGTGGAAGCTTGTTACTGCCCTGTAGATCAGTTTTACTCAATCAATACGTTCACGCACGATTAAAGTTAAATATAACAACGCTAATCTTCCGAGGTTTATCCGAGCGGCAATGGATTTCTGGAAATATCCAGGATTAAGCATTCATGCTTGGCCACTTCATTATCAGCAAATGCAAACTTTACTGAAGACACATTTGCCGAGATGGAAAGGTTGGGGGAAATTAAAAACGCCTTTATTTCTTCAATAAGCTGAGAATGGAAAATATAAATAGCATATTATAAATATTTAAAACGTACATTATGAATAGATACAAAATGCTGGAGTAACTCATCGGGACAAGCAGCATCTCTGGAGACACGGAATGGGTGATATTGTAGGTCAAGAAACTTCCTCAGACCTGAAGATACAGTGGACGGCTCAATTGTAATCATGTATTATCTTTCTGTTGACTGGTTAGTACGCAAGAAAAGCTTTGCACTGTACCTCAGTACACGTGACAAAAAACTAAACTAAACTAGTGAGTTGACATACCACTCAGTAACACAAAGTTATTGGAGTAACTTAGCGGGTCAGGCAGCTTCTTCCTAGGAGTTCCTTCTCTCCAGAGATGCTGCCTGACCTGCTGAGTAGTCCAGCACCTTTCGTCTATCTTCAGTATAAACCTGCATCTGCAGTTCCTTCCTACACAAACCACTCAGTAACTTGAGGTCAGAGACATCAGTGCGGCGCCAAGAGAATTGGAGATCATTGGAGATGCCACCGTCAATGTGGTCCTAACTACTTGTTTGCATGCAAGTAAAAGAGCCGGTCATCAAATTAAAAGACCACCGGGGAGATGGCAGCCCTGCCGGCAGTCTGTTCATTTTTTCATCTTTTTGTTCTTTTTAGCGTTTGTTAAAAGTTAGTTTTTAATGTATTTCAGTTTTATTTTTAATGTGCGGGGGAAGGGGATTGGGGTAAACTTTTTTTCAAGTTCCTACCTTCCTGGAGATGTGATCATTTTTCTGATCACATTCTCCGGGATCTGCGGCCTACCATCACTGGAGCTGGAAGCCGCCTCGGACTGTCATGAGACCCACCGCGGGGCGCGGACTTAACATTGGAGTGGATCCCTTGCCTGGGATCGCTCCCACTGTGGCCTGCGGACTTACCACCAAGGGCTCGCAGTCTAGGGAGAGGGTAGTCAGGAGCTCCAACGCCCGAGACGGTTCCACCAGCCCCGACGCGAGGTTTGATCGCCCGGCACGGGGGAGTTGATAACCCCCCCCCCGATGCAGGAGCTTGATCGCCTCGTCACGGAGGGCCCGAACGCCGCCGGCTACGGGAGTCAAGACCGTCCCGTCAACGGAGAGCTCGAGGCCCCCCGACCGAGGAAGAACAAAAGGAAGGACTTGGACTTTATTTCACCTTCCATCACACCAATGTGTAGGAGTCACTGTGGTGGATGTTCATGTCAAAATGTGTTTTTGAGTCTGCTGCTTTTCATTGTATGACTGACCTGGTCAGTGAAATTCCTCGTATGTTGCAAAACATACTTGGCGAATAAAATCTGATTCTGATTATGTCATAAGGTCACAAGTTATAGGAGTAGAATTAGGCCATTCAGCCCATCAAGTCTACTCAGCCATTCAATCATGGCTGATCGATCTCTCCCTCCTAACCCCATTCTCCTGCCTTCTCCCCATAACCTCTGACACCAGTGCTAATCAAGAATCTATCTATATCTGCCATAAAATCTGAGGAACAACAGGAGCGTGACCTTTGGGGTCCTTGGCTGGAATTAGTCCTCATCGTCATTGTGTCGTATATCACAGAAACAGGCCCTTTGGCCCAATCTGCTGCCAATCAGGATGCCTCAATTACGCTTGTCCCATCTGCCCACATTTGGCTCATGTCCCATTAAATCTGAACTATTCATGTACCGGTCCCAAAGTCTTTTAAATGTTGTTATAGCACCTGCTTTAAAAGGTTCAGAGAAGATTTGCCAGGATGTTGCCTGGACAAGGGGGAAGAGATTTAATGGGAACCCGAGGGATAACATTTTTTTTTTTTAAACAAAGGGCAGTAGGTGTATGGAAAACCATATGCCAGAGGAGGGAGTCGAGGCATGAATATGATAGGTTTAGAGGGCCTGTTTCCACACTCTATGACTCTACTATCTCCACTGACAGCTCATTCCAGATAGCCATACCCACTGTGATAAAGTTGCCCCTGTGATATAGTATGTCCTATGGCTCTTGATTCCCCTGCTTTGGGTAAAAGACTGTGCATTCATCCAACCTACCTGTATTCCACTCATGATGTTATACATCTCTACAAGATCACCCCCTCAGTCGCCTGCGCAACAAGGAATAAAGTCTGAGGCTGTTCAACTGCTCCCTGTAGCTCAGGCCCTCAAGTTCTGGCAATTTACTAGAATAAGATGATTTAGTCATAATCACTAGTGCTAATGGGAGAGGGAGTGTTCACACAGGTTGAGTATCCATGAGTTGAATCGAGTATAGTAAAACCCTTTGGACTCCAAGGGTGCTGGACTGGCAGATTTTCTGCACTATTGCATGTTAATCCTATTAACACTCAAACACACTTTCATTCAACATGTTATTTAACATTAGGGCGGCACAGTGGTGCAGTGATAGAGCTGCTGCCTCACAGCACCAGAGACCCAGGTTCAATCCACAGATGCTGCCCGACCTGCTGACTTACTCCAGAATTTTGTATCTAAAAATGGATGTTTCCACCAGTGCGCGAGTCTAGGACCAGAGGGTACAGCCTCAGAATGAATGGATGTACCTTTGGCTGCGGAGTCATTAGGTATTTTTAAGTGATTTTTTTAAGAGATTGATAGGTTCTTGATTAGTACCGGTGTCAAATGTAATGGAGAGAAGGCAGAAGAATGTGGTTGAGAGGGAAGGATAGATCAGCCAAATGGCCTACTCCTTGCGACTTATGACTTACAAACTTACAGTCCAGACTCTGACCCCAGCCACACTCCAAACTCTTAGCTCCGAGTGAACACTCTACTTAAACTGGACCCCTGCCTCATGTTAGATACTAAAGAGGAGCCCAGATGTTGAACCGTTAAGATTGTCAAGCAATTAGATGCTTGATTGTTTAGGTTCTACTGCATTCAGAATGCTCAGAACTCCAACAGCGTTGCCTTTGGAGAACTTTACATCTTCAAATTGTGCTGGGCACGAGAAAGTCTACCAACACCTCCAAACACCTTGGGGCGGCACAGCGGTAGAGTTGCTGCCTTACAGCGCCAGAGACCCATGTTTGATCCTGACTACGGGTGCTGTCTGTATGGAGTTTGCACGTTCTCCCTGCGGTCGTGTGGATTTTCTCCGGGTGCTCCGGTTTCCTCCCACATCCCAAAAAAACATGCAGGCGTGTTAATTGGCTTCTGCAAATTGTTTCCAGTGTGTAGGATACAGGGATCACTGGTCGGCACAGACTGTATGGGCCGAAGGGCCTCTTTCCATTCTATCTGTAAACTAAAGCTCAGTGTATGTCTCATTGTAGACAAATCCCTGGAAATAAAACTGCTCTCGTCTGCTTATTTCACAACGCTTTGTCAAGAGTTGATTGGAACAGGAAACATTTTGAACTGTCTGAAAGATAATGCAGATTAATCTGAAATGGAAACTGTGGAAGGTGCCCAGAGGCAGACTTCAATGCTCACTGACCAGATGATCACATACCTGCGGCTACTAAAACTGCCAAGTGAGCAGAAAATGTTTCACAGTAACCCATTTCAACTTGCAAAGGAACGCAGAATAGTTCGAATGTAGCACACATTTAACCAAGTGCAATAGGAAAGAAGACTTTTGCATTGGATTAAGGGAGAGAAATTAGACCCAAGGACTAAATAGCCTTATTCAAAATAGACAAGAGCGATACACCTGTGTTGAACCAAAACTACACAGGAATTCTCTGCTGGCTGTTATTGCTAAAGCGTTTAGGACAATAAATGCCGCGAAGGAGAGGGTAATACTATCCTTTACAGTGTTTGCCCGACTGTGGCCACGGCTATAATAGAGTTCCACCCCTTTGAAAGTCTGTAATTTGCCCAGAACTCTTCCAAAGATCAAAGGAATGGGAGAACAGTGATCTACAGTCCTCCAGTTCCAACGTGGAGCAGCTCCCCGTAAAGTTCAGGCGAAAACCGCAAGCAAGGCTCGAGGAGTGAAATCAGACGGTGTTCCGTTTCATATGGGCAGCGAGGGTCTGTTAAATGGAGCCGAGCACAGCCCGCGGTGGAGAGGCGAGTGGAGAGAGATGTGGCCAGGACTGGGGCTGTTCGAACTAGCATCAAATTACAATACCCCTTCTTACCTGCTCACTCTAAAACGCTGATCCCCCTCAAGGGAGAAAAAACACAATCCAGCACTCGAAGCAAAGATAAACCGATTGACTCCGAAAAGTGGATGGGTTGAAAACGCTTTGAAAGTAAATCACTCATTTTCTCTCCCATTAACTCCCCACCAGTTGAAAGCATGTCAGTCATCAGAGGAAAGTTGCTGAGTGCAAAACAGTGCTTATGACATTTTTTTGTTGTTGTTTTTAATTGTTACTGAAAAGCCGCTCGCAGAACGAAAATTATTATTATAAAAGCCTAATGTTAGGGGACCATGCAAGCGTAGAGTGCAAAGCAGTATCACAGACCTTCAAAATCTGACAGGATTCCTTCCAAGTGATCATTGATAGAGAGCTCCGCCATCCTCAACTTTATCCCAAAGCAAATGCTGGTATCCGAAGACGTTCCAGAAGGGGGAAAAAATGCACTGAAAAACTGATTGCAGAAGTGTTGTGGCTTTAAACTTTCAAATAGCTGTGTTGATTGTTCCTCTGTCGCAGGATCTCTCTCTCTCTCAGCACAGAGCACAAGTGTGTGAGTCTCTCCTAAGACTCTACATATGCCAAATGATTTCAGCTGCATGCAAGGCGCAGTTCTCAGTTTTAAAAAAACATACAAAGCAAATGGTCTGGCCCTCCCTGCACAGATGGGTTAAAGCCCTGCCCTATGAGCAGCAGATTGGCTGGAGCATGTTCATGCTTCACCTAACTCCAACCATAGAGAGGTAGCGAGGGGAGGGGGGGCTCTAACTTTAAAACACATGATCCTCCAGCAGATTTCAGTATTGAACAATTGGTGATGTTTAGGAGTGACTTAAAGCAACTCACCTTGAGGCATAGCTGTTCACACTCACATACATGCTCTCACACACACATATATATCTAAACACACACACATATATATGTACACACATACATATGTATATATGCACACACATACACACACATATGCACATATAAAACAAACAATCAATAATAGTACAAAAAAGACAAAACAAATGCCCCCAAGTCTATGTAAGTATACAAAGTGCTGGAGTAACTCAGCGGGTCAGGCAGCATCTCTGGAGAACATGGATTGGTGACTTTTCGTGTCGAGACACTTAGTCAGACTTTTCCAGAGATGCTGCTTGACCCTCTGAGTTACTCCAGCACTTTGCATCTTCTTTTGTAAACTAGCATCTGCAGTTCCTTTCTTTCTTGGAAAGACGTTGTTCTTGATAAAGAGTCTCCTCATAAAAAAAAGTGTTTAAAAGCACCTTTAAAAAAAATAAAAAATTAATGCTATGATTTCTTGAGGGTGGGCAGAATATAATGTTCAAAGTTTCTGTTGTTGTTGTATAATTGGAAATTAAATCCACGTATTGTTGAACTAGAGGCACAGTGTAGTAGGGTTATCCAGCACAGAATCAGGTCTCTCAGGCCTGAAGAAGAATCTCAACCTGAACTGTCATCTATTCCTTTTTCTCCAGAGATGCTGCCGGACCTGCTGAGCTACTCCAGCATTTTGTGTCTATCTACAGAATCAGACACTTTGGCCCTACACATCTTTTTGCCCATCTACACTAATCCCATTTGCCCGCATTAAGACCATATCCTTTTATGCATTGCTTGTTTAAGAATCTGTCTAAGTGCCTCATAAACATAGTAATCAAGTCTAATTCCACCACCTCTTTTGACGGTAGTTTCCAGATATCATCCACTCTCAATGTAAAAAAAACTATCCCCTTAGATCCCTTTTAAAACTCGTTCCTCTCACAAACCTATGTCTTCTGGTTTTCGATTCCAATACAATACCATTCAGGTACGTATTTTAAATGCATACAAAGTGGTACATAGATAGTCATTAAAATATATTGGACGCAAGAAACTGCAGAACGCTGGAATTTTGAGCAAAACGCAAAGTCCTGGAGTGTGTCATCAGGACAGGCAGCACCTGTGGTGGGAATGGACAGGTAATAACCAGTAAAGTTGCCAACCTATACCTTGCTACCTGACCCGCTGCGTTTCTCCAGCACTTTGTGCTTTAATTAAAATATGCTATGTGGGCTCTCACTAATATCAAAGATAGTGTTGTTTTGTGATCAACTCCAAAACCACTTTAATTCATCTTGATTTGTAACAGACGGATTCACATGGTGATTCAGCTAATGCCCATTTCTCCTGTGCCGTAAATTTTAATTAAGCCTGACCACAACATTTTAACTCCCACTCCCATACTGACCATTCTGTGCTGGGCCTCCTCCACAGTCAGAGTGAGGCCACACACAAATTGGAGGAACAGCACCTCATATTACGCTTGGTCAGCTTACAACCCAGCGGTATGAATGTTGAATTTCAACACCAAGTAATGGAACATTTTATTAAATTTCAAAATAGACTTTAACCGCTGTGAGGGAAGGGGGAGGATGGGGGAAACAAAGGAGGGCCTGGCGCGGGACACTTTCGTAACTTTGTGAGCGCCCTTTATGTGGCGACCATTTGTATACCTTAGGTATGTGAGCCAAGAATTTCACTGTGACTTGTCACTTGTGACAATAAAACATTCAATTCAACATTTGTCTTCTTCATCACTATATCTACTTGCTATGCCATTATTAGGGAGCTATGGATTTGGAGCACAAGATCTCTTGCATAGCTTGTCTAATAATGGTGGTGCGTTTTGTCTCACTTTAACGCAGGGGCAGCACGGTGACGTTTCAAATGCACTCTCAGAAATTTTGTCCGGATTAAAGGAGGTGCTAGACCGCCAGTTGCCGGAAAATTAGTGGTGGACCAGTGATAGCTTGTCTCTTACTGAATGGTCATACGCATAGAGGTGATGTTACTAGAAGATGAACAAGACGTGAATCTGAGAATGAAACACTATTAGAACCAGCCAATTCAACATAAAACATCAAACAAACTGGAAAATGGAAAGGTGGTTGTACAGGGGGAACTCTAATTTCAAATGGAACAATAAAATACCATTGATATGCAAACGTGTTCTTGTTTGTACAGGCTGAGCACATGATATAAAGTTGTACAATTTCTCCGAGATTCAGTTTCACTGATGTCAAGAGAACAACATTTCTGGAGCAGAGCGCATTCCTGATCAGCGCTGATCGAGCATAGAACAAATTTCTACTGTACTTTAAGACAGTCACAGGGAGAATGTACAAACTCCGCACAGACAGCGCACGTAGTCAGGATCGAAGCCGGGTCTCTGGCGCTGTGAGGCAGCAGCTCTACCCGCTGCGCCACCGTGCCCGCCATGATTTCCAGACTACTGCTGCACTGTCTTTTTTTGGTGATTCCAGAGTTTGCTGTTGATTACTGAAAAAATCATCGGGCTGAAAAAATCATCGGGATTTCTCTTCCTTCAGTCCGGGACATTGCGCGCAAACGTTGCTTGTCCAAGGCTAGCAGCATTATAAAAGACCCCACACATCTCCATCATGGACTGTTCACTCTGTTGCCCTCGGGCAAAAGGTATCACAGTATAAGGAGCAGAACGGCCAGGTTTTGCAACAGCTTCTTCCCCCGAGCCATCAGACTCTTGAATTCCATATAATGTGCCGCCACTATTATCTATTTAATCTTTTTATCTATTTTATCCTTTTGTTATTTTATGTTGCACGGTGAGCCAGATGCAACGAGCCTTCTTCAGACTGACTGTAGGGGGTTGGGGAAGAAAAGAGGTGGGGCAGGACAGCGCATGGTCGGTAATAGGCGAACACAGGCAAGGGGGCTTTCTGATGGGTAGATAGACTTTAGACTTTAGAGACTCAAAGATACAACATGGAAACAGCATCAAATCAGCGCCAACCAGCGTCAACCAGTCAAGACTGTAGGAATGAAATTTTGTTCAAACCTGTTTGAATGACAATAAAAGGCATTCTATTCTAATCCCCATACAGTAGCACCATCCTACACAGTGGGGACAATTCACCATTATACTAAAGCCAGTTAACCTACAGATCTGTATGTCTTTGGTTGACATACAGATGTCCTGGCTGACCTTGCACAGGTTCCTCCCCTCCCCCTCCCCTCCTCCTCTCCCTGCAATCTGCCATGACCTACACAATTCACAACATTTCTACCCTCAGGTTTCACAATGGGAAACTCTTTATCCTTTTTGGGCTGAACCTGCCTTTTCATCCTTGGCCTTTGCCCAACAATCTGCCTATTAAATAACCCCGTTGCCTGAATTCACCTATTACTAGCCATGGTCCATTTCTTGCACCTCTGCTTTATCCAACGTCCTCACCATCTCCCCATCCCCGCCCCTCTCCCCCCCCCCCCTCGCCCCCCTCTCCCCTCCCCCCCCCCCTCTCCCCCCCATCTCCAATCAGTCCAAAGAAGGTTCACAACCCGAAGCCTCACCTTTACATGTTCTCCAGAGATGCTGCCTGAACGGCTGAGTTACTCCAGCCCTTTCTTTGGTATAAATCAGCATCTGCAATTCCTTGTTACTGGAAGAAAACATGATGTTTGCGCAAGAAGTGAAAATCAGGCCATCTTTTACACTCTCTGGCCATCCTTAGTGGCTACGCTGCAACAGTTTCTACAGTATGTTCTCTGCAGTATATTACAGTATATTCTTGCTGTTGACTGGTTAGCACACGACAAAAGCTTTTCTTTTTTTTTTAAATATTTTTTTATTAGAGGTAACCAATTACAATGTTTTAAACAACTTTACAAACATCAACTTAATTCAATTTTTATACAAATAAGACATTAATAATTCTTATCTTCTATTTTTTTAGAAATAAAGATAGAGAAAGAATAGAACAGTTATAAATCATTAAAGGTGTGATTAAATAATAATTTGATTATATATAAGAAAGAAAAAAGAGAAAGATTAAAAAAAGGGTTAACCAAAAAGTGAAAAAATATTATATTTATATAAATGAGAAACAACTGTATGTATTGTCAATAAAACTATTACAAATGATAATATCAATAAAGACATGCATGTTAATCCCAATATGAAAATGAATTATTCTCATCAAATCCCGCAGGGTGCCCGCCGAGCTGTGATGCCAAGAACAGCTACTTCTCTAAGTACTGTATATATGGAGACCATATCTGTTCGAAGGAATTATATTTGCCCAATAGGACAAATCTAATTCTTTCCAAATGTAACGTCTCCAACATCTCTGCTGCCCACATTTTATTTACAAAAGCTTTTCGCTGGACCTCGATACACGTGACAATAAACTAAACTGAACTGAGAGACTAAACTGATCCTCTTGTTTTGAGAATGGTGTAGAAATCTATACAACTTGCAAAATGAGAAGGTGATTGGGTTCAAAATGAACACGGGCTCATTCTAAAGCAACAAAAAGGAAATATTATTATTCCTCAGCTTCTGCTGTTTATCAAAAGGAGTTGAACGCGTTCTTTAACATAAATCAAAATAAATTCAGGCAACTTTAAAACGATATAAATCAGACATAAAATAAGCAGAAATATGCTTGTAATTTGTGCATATGGAAACTGCATGTCTAAACCGAGGAATTTCTTTGATAGCAGAAACGTTTTTCCCATCTATCTGAATTAACAACCCTATACCAAAAAAGGCCGTACAATTTCACATCCTGATGCACTGCCTGTCAAGAAAAGCATACACTTGATGAAGTCATTCAAGTTGTCCAAAGCAATTATTTTGCTGAAATAGATCATGTTATTTCTGACTACCATTGTAATTATTAACGATATCCATCGATCCAGAAAGTCATTCATGTTCGGCATGCTTAGCTAAGGATGGAGCAATGGGTTAGTAAAGAAAAATGGATTGCCTGAAGAAAGGTCTCGACCCGAAACGTCACCCATTCCTTCTCTTCAGAGATGCTGATTGTCCCGCTGAGCTACTCCAGCTTTTTCTGTCTATCTTCGGTTTAAACCAGCATCTGCAGTTCCTTCGTACAAAAAGCGATTGCTAAATGTACTTTGGGTCTTACCTGCACACAGTGCTTGATGCAAGTCAACGTTATGCCTCAACGCACATTATGCACCAAAGCACAAACATTGCGGATTATGCACGGGTGATGCTAATCTATGATCATCTTCCGCTTGATGACACTGCTGTAACACTGATTTGCGTGGGCCCAGTTATCACCTACTGTGGATCATGCACAAGAGGCAGGTCTAAACGCCGGGGACAAGTCTGTACCAGACGCTGCAGAAGGGCTCCAACCAGAAACATTATTGAAGTCCAGGGTGCCCCTTGTCAAGCTGGAAAGGGTGCAGAGAAGAATTACGAGGATGCTGCCACGACTCGAGGGCCTTGAGCTATAGGGGGAGGTTGAACGGCTGAGGATTTATTCCTTGGAGCGCAGGCGGATGAGGGGTGATTTATAGAGATGTACAAAATCATGAGAGGAATAGATCGGGTAGATGCACAGCGTGTCGGAAGGGACTGCAGATGCCTGTTTAAACCGAAGATAGACACAAAATGCTGGAGTAACTCAGTGGGACAGGCAGGATCTCTTGAGAGAAGGAGTGGGTTGAGACCCTTCTTCAGACTAGTCAGGGGAAACAAGAGATATAGAGAGTGATGTAAATGCACAGAGTATTTTGTCCAGAGTCGGGGAATCGAGAACCAAAGGACATAGGTTTAAGGTGAGGGGGGGATGATTTATGGGGTAACTGTTTTACACAAAGAAATGTGGAGTAACTTTTTTACACAAAGTGTGGTGGGTGTACGGAATGAGCTGCCAGAGGATGTAGGTGAGGCAGGTACTATCACAATGCTTAAAAAACATTTGGACAGGTACATGGATAGAATAGGTTTAGAGTGACATGGCCAAAGGCAGGCAGGTGGGACTAATGTAGATGGGGCATGTTGATCACCGTGGGCAAGTTGGGCCGAAGGTCCTGTTTCCACGCTGTATCACTCTATGACTCAACTACATCCACTCGCAGCTCATTCCATACAGCCACACCCTCTGTGTGATAAAGGTGCCCCCTCAGGTTCCTATTAAACTTTTCCCCTCTCACCTTAAACCTATGTCTGAAGGAAATAGGCAATGTTTCAGGTCGAAGCCCATCTTCAGACTGAAGAAGGGTTTTGTCCCGTAACTTTGCCGATTTCCTTCGCTCCATAGATGCTGCCGCACCCACTGAGTTTCTCCAGCACTTTTGTCTACCTTTGATTTTCCAGCATCTGCAGTTCCATCTTAAACCGATGTCCTGTGGGTCTTGATTCCCCTACTCTGGGTAGAAAACTCTGTGCATTCACCCTATCTATTCCACTCATGATTTTATATATCTCTATATGATCCCCCCCCCCCCACCCCCCGTCAGTCTTCTGTACACCGTCCTAGCCTGCCCAACACCTCCCATTAGCTCAAGCTCTCAAATCCTGGCAATTTAGTAGAATAAGATTATTTATTCATTAACAAATGTGCCCAGCAAGCTGTAAGAATGATAAAACCCAAATAATCTTATTCTAGTAAATAATCGAGGACCTACGCCAGCCCAGGACACCAGGCTCCTGTTGTTCCTCAGATTTGGAGTAGATATAATTTTAACATCGAACAGAGCAGCATTCCATTCGTGCTGCACTGAATCTCAGAGCAGATCTTCACACTCATTTCACTGAGATGGGGCAGTGTGGGCAAGTTGGGCCGAAGGGCCCGTTTCCACACTGTATGACTCTATGAGTGAGTCTAAAGAAGGGTCCTAGTCATCGAGCACAGAACCAGGCCGTTCAGCCCAACTTGCCCGCACTGAACATTAATGCTTCAACTACTGCAGGGTTAATTGGGCCACTGTAAATTGACCGCTCCATGAGTGGTAGCGTCCACGGAGGATTTGATGAGAATGTGGGGTACAATCATTTTTAAAAAAATTAGTTTAGTTTAGTTTAGCGATATAGTGCGGAAACAGGCCCTACAGCCCAACAAGGCCACGTGACCAGCGATCACCTGTACACCAGCACTATCCTACAAACTACAGGCAATTTATAGAAGCCAATTAACCTAAAAACCTGCACGACTTTGGAATGGGGGAGGAAACCGGAGCAACCGGAGAAAACCCACACGTTCACAGGGAGAACGTACAAACTCCCCACAGACAGCACCCGTGGTCAGAATCGAACCCGGGTCTCTGGTGCTGTAAGGCAGCAACTCTATCGCTGCGCCACTGTGCCGCCCTTAAATTAATGTTGGTGTATTGCAAATCGGAGATTGGTGGTTGGTGTGGACCTGGTGGGTCATCGCATCTCTATCCATGCTGTTTCTCTCAATGACACTTTCGCTCTATTACTCATGAAAAGGATGACATGGAATTAGTAGGAAGGACCTGCAGATGTTGGTTTACACCAAACATAGACACAAAATACTGGAGTAGCTCAGCGGGACAGGCAACATCTCAGGCGAGAAGGAATGGGTAACGTTTTGGGTCGGTACTCTCCTTCAGACTCAAGTCACCCATTCCTTATCTTCAGAGATGTTGCTGCCTTTCCCGCTGAGTTACTCCAGCATTTTGTGTCTATCTTCTTACATGGAATTATGTCTGTCATATTTCATCTGAGATTGCTAGGATGCCAACTTACTTGATTTTTGTTGGCTCATTTCTATCTGACCACAAGTAGCATCATGACCGTCAAAGAGGTCATGCCCAACTGTGGCTTCTGTGAACAGAGTTATTACACATTCCCATGTGCGATTTTGCATTAGCAGACGATTTGCATTGCAGCTACATGTAAACGTGAATCCTGTGCCAGCATGCACGATCACCATGGTTACCTTCACTCATACTGTCAATTATAAGCTCAGGAAATATTGTTACTTAAGAATATGAGCTGGGAAGGGTGCAGAAAAGAATTACGTGGATGTTGCCAGGACTCCAGGGTCTGAGCTACAGGGAGAGGTTGAGTAGGCTGGGACTCTATTCCTTGGAATGCAAGAGGATGAGGGGTGATCTTGCAGAGGTGTACAAGATCACGAGTGGAATAGATAGGGTAAATGCACAGGGTCTTTTACCCAGAGTTGGGGAAACGAGAACCAGCGGACAAGGGGTTCAAGGCAGGGTCGGCAACCTACGGCCCACGGGCCGGATCTGGCTCCTAACCCGAAATCATCCGGCCTGCAGGTGTATTTTTTCTCAATTTGTTTTTGCGACCTGGGAACTGTAGCCAATCCTGAGAACTGCATCTAGTCCCAGGGCACGCAGGTGACCTGGGAACTGCAGCCAGTCCCGGGGCACGCGAGGGACCTGGGAACTGCAGAAAACAAATTGAAAAGCACGTGAAAACTAATGAGAAAAACAACAGCGTCACGCTATGGCAATAGACGTGGCCCGCCATCCGCTCACAGACATGGGTCCTGGCTCCCATGCAGAACATGGTTGCCGAACCCTGGTTTAAGGTGAGGCAACTTTTTTACACAAAGGTATATGGAATGAGCTACCGCAGGAGGTAGTTGAGGCAGGTACTATCACAACATTTAGGAAACATTTGGACAGGTACATGGATAGGAAAGGTTTGGGGGGATATGGACCCAATGCTAGTCTAGATGGGGCATTTCAGTCGGCATGGGCAAGTTGGGCCGAAGGGCCTGTTTTAACTCTATATCACTCGATGACTCTAATGTGAGTTATCACAACATGAACCAATAACATCTTCACAACAAGACTCGGCAAAAACCCACGGTGAAGATGTCTCTTGAATCTACCAGCATTGAAGGTGACCAGTTCACTGGGAAAGATCCATAGACTTAATAAGTATACATCATGTAGGAGTACCTGTCAACAGTGTACACTCTGGAACAACAAAATATTGCTGCATTCCTTTATACTAACTCCTCCATCAGACTTTTAGATTTTATAAATAAAGAGCAGAAACAGGCCCTTTGGCCCATCGAGTCCTCTCCGCCCAGCGACCTCTCCATGAACTGACACTATCCTACTCACTCGGGACAATCTTATGGAAGCCAATTTAATCTACAAACATGCACATCTTGGGGATGTGGGAGGAAACTGGAGCACTCTGAGAAAACCCACGTGGTCACGGGGAGAATGTACAAACCCCGTATAGACAATACCCGTGGTCAGGATCGAACCCGGGTCTCTGGCGCTGTGAGGCAGCAACTCTGCAGCCCTCCTGTGGGCGCCTGTGGGTTCTTTCTTCAGCCCTTGGGCCCACAACCTTGCTGCCTGTGTGTTCCTGCAGTCCGACCCTATCACAATAAACAGCTGCGTCCGTGACTCCCGGTCGACTGCTCCAACAGTTTTAGTGTAAACACCCCAGAACCGCACTTGAAACGGATCCACTGGCGTTCCCGTGGTTTATATTTCCAAGTGCTCTCTTCCTGCCAATGGTCACAGGGTACCACATCCACTCAGCCACTGACACGCGCTTGATGTTTCTTATTATTGTCTGGCAAACAGTTCTGAACAAGAGAGGATGTGAAGACAGAAACCACCCATTTTCTTCTGAAGTTATCTTGGGAAGAAATCATGATTTTCAAGTGTTCAAAGGCGCTTCAAAGGGAAGCAAGTGTCTTCAGTGAATGGTTTGTTCAATATATATAGTGGCACAGTGGCACAATGGTAGAGCTGCTGCCTCACAGTGCTGGAGACCCAGGTTTTGCCTTCGGCTCAACTTGCCCACGCCGACCATCATGCCCACATCTACACCAGTCCCACCTGCCTGCATTTGGCCCATATCCTTCTAAACCTTTCCTATCCATGTACCTGCCCCAATGTTTCCTAAATGTTGTGATAGTATCTGCCCCGTGCACTCTGTGTGGAGTTTGCACGTGCTCCCTGTGTCCAGGTGGGTTTCCTCCGGATGATCCGGTTTGCTTTCGCATCCCAGAGAATGCGGGTTTGTAGGTTAATTGGCCTCAGTATATGGCCCCTGTTGTTTAGGGAGTGGATGTGAAACTTTGAACGAGTGGGATCGGGTGATCGATGGACAGCATGGACTTGGTGGGCCAAAGAGCCTTGTTGCTATGTTTAGAGATACAGCATGGAAACAGGCCCTTCATCCTGCCATGTCCGTGCCGCCAGCGGTCACCAAGTAAACTAGTTCTATCCTACACACCAAGGACAATTTACGGCCCCATAGCAGAAGCGTCCACATGCGGGGCTGGAAACTGGAAGTGTCCCGAGCTAATTCTGCTACCACCATCATCTATTGCGACAGGTGATGGCTTCCACTGATTGTCGCCGGAAGCTTGCGTCCTTTTCAGGACGGATGATGACAGCCAGGTCAACATTTGTAACAAGACGGACATGAAAAAAAGGGACAATTTACAGAAGCCAATTATCCTACAAACCTGCATGTATTTGTAATGTGTGAGGAAACCAGAGCACCAGTAGAAAACCCACGCGGTCACAGGGAGAACGTACAAACCCCGTACAGACAGCAGCCATAGTCAGTATGGAACATAGGTCACTGGTGCTGTGAGGCATCAAGTTTGCCACTGTGTCGTCCTAAATTGTATATGCAATCAATTAATATAGAAATGCCATAAAGCAAATTAATTTCACTACGCCTCGTGGTATATGTGAGAAATAAAGTGCCATTGAACCGTTGAACCTTTCCAAAAAAGCTTCTGAACGCATTCAAATGCCGATACAGGCAATAAATAGAATTCCATCCACATTTTCAGATTTGGCTGATACATTAGCTGTCTGCAAAAGGTGCCAGTGAGTTTTCTTTTCCACCACGTTTCAGTCTTCTCTCGTTCCAAATGATTTTACAATGCCTATCGCAAGGAAAAAAGTGGAACAGAGGCCATAATCAGAAAAAAAAATCGGCATTTCCAGCTGTGCGAAAGATCTCATGTCGTTCTATAAACAAAACACACTGTGTTTTCATTCTGTGACCCTGCCTTTTCCCTTGATGGTTTCCCGAAATTATCCTGAACGACAACATCTGAGGAACATGCTTATGATCCAGCTGTATCTCTCAATTGCAAGGGGAGAAAAAATAATCCTTGAACTTTCACAGCTTACGCATCCAAACTTAACCGTCAGTGTGCAGTGGGAGGAAAGACATCTTTTCCACGTATCTCTGGTGAATCAGTGCAATTTGATTAGCCTTTGCTGCATTGCACACAGGCTTTTAGTAATGAGTCCATTCAGGGCTTAAATACCTTTCACATTTTTGGCGTCAAATATTGTTTAATTATGCTCCAGTGAAGTACCTTGGGATGTTTCGCGAGCTAGCAAAGCAAGTCTCTGCATTTCAATTTGGATTGATTTCATTCCTGCTCCATTTCCAAGTGTCGCGGCTGGCTCCAACCACAAAGCATCGTTTCTTGTTATGAAAGACACCTTTTTTTTGACAAGAAGCTTTAATTTGTTCTCCTGTGCTTAGTGTTTGTATGGACATGCTTTTCAGATGCTTCTGGGCAGGAGAGACACCGGCAAATAAATCTGTCTCCAGTCAACAATCACCATTGTCACCCCTGCATGGAAGTCTGATTGTTCACTGCAGTTGAGCTTTTCCATTCAAGGGTAATCTAACCCTGGGTAACGCAGTGTGCAGAACAAAATCTCATGCCTGCAACCATATACCGACCAGATCCAGAGAGCTCAGTGAGCAATCTCACACGGAAGTGGACCTTCTGCAATGTTCACTTCGGCTTGAAGAAATTGTGTTGCCTAAAGTAATTAGGTTTAATTATTTTTTTTTCTTAATTTGCTGTTGCTGGCTTTTGATACTTGTGTTAATTGTCCACGCTTGTGCATTTCATAACACAGTTATAGGCCAACCAGAATATTATAAATTTTGAATCATACATCAATCTAATGGGTAGTTGAATTGAGTTTTGTGTTTAATTTAGCTTCATTTAGTTCAGTATAGTTTATATTAGTTTATTGTCATGCATGCCGAGGTACCATGGGAAGCTTTTTTGTTGCATGTTACCCAGTCAGCGGAACGACTATACATGGTTACAATCAAGCCGTCCACAGTGTACAAATACAGGATAAAGGGAATAATGCTTAGCGCAAGATAAGGTCCAGTAAAGTCAGAATAAAGATACTCCAAGTGTCTCCAATGAGGTGGATAGTAGCTCAGGACTGCATTCTAGTTGTTGTTAGGATGGGTCAAAAGTTCAAGTTCAAGTTCAAGTTCAAGTGAGTTTATTGTCATGTGTCGCTCATTAGAACAATGAGGGGGACCTCATTGAAACATACAGAATAGTAAACGGAATAGAATAGAATAGAGAAAGGCCTGGATAGAGCGGATGTGGAGAGGATGTTTCCACTCGTGGGAGAGTCTAGGACTAGAGGTCATGGCTTCCTAATTAAAGGACGTTCTTTTTGGAAGGAGATGAGGAGGAATATTTTTAGTCAGAGGGCAGTGAATCTGTGGAATTCTTTGGATATATTTGAGGCAGAGATAGATAGATATTTGATTAGTGCAGGTGTCAGAGGTTATGGGGAGAAGGCAGGAGAATGGGGTTAGGAGGGAGAGAGAGATTAGCCATGATTGAATGGCGGAGTAGATTTGATGGGCCGAATGGCCTAATTCTGCTCCTATCAAGTATGATTTTATGACATGATCTAAGAAACTGTTCCTGAATCTGGAGGTGTTCATTTTCACACTTCTATACATTTCGCTTGATGGGAAAGGGGAGAAGAGATGGTGGCCAGGGTCCGACTGGTCCTTGATTATGCTGCTGGCCTTGCTGAGGCAGCGTGAGGAGTAGATGGAGTCAATGGAAGGGAGGTTGTTTTGTATCTCTGGCCTAATGGGACGGGAGAAGAGCAAGTAACCGGGGCGAGACTGGTGTGCAGGAATGAACTGCAGATGCTGGTTTAAAACGAAGATAGACACAAAAAGCTGGAGTAACTCAGCGGGACAGACAGAATCTCTGGAGAGAAGGAATGGGTGATGTTTTGGGTCGAGACCCTTCTTCAGATGTATTGTGTAATTGTGTAGATTGAGTAGAATAGATAGGGTAAGGATACTATATTTCCCCTTCAAAATGATATTAGTGACCTCAATATTTATTTGCAACAAACATTTTAGTTCACTAGTTCCAATATTTTAATTCCATATTTAATTAATTGTCACTTTAATTAATTAAATTAATTCCTAGACCACCATGGTGGGATTTGAACTCCATTCCCGGTTCATTACAACTAATAATGGCTACTTAAAATCAGAGAGTCATGGAGTAATACAGTGTGGAAACAGGCCCTTTTGCCCAACTTGCCCACACTGGCCAACAATGTCCTAGCTACACTGGTCCCACTTGCCTGCGCTTGGTCCATATCCCTCCAGACCTGTCTTATCCATGTACCTGGTTAACTGTGTCTTAAATGATGGGATAGTCCCAGCCTCAACTACCTCCTCTGGCAGCTTGTTCCGTACACCCACCACCCTTTGTGTGAAAAAGTTACCCCTCGGATTCCTATTAAATCTTTCCCCCTTCACCTTGAACCTATGTCCTCTGGTCCTCGATTCCCCTACTCTGGGCAAGAGACTCTGTGCATCTACCCAATCTATTCCTCACATGATTTTGAACACCTCTATAAGATTCCCCCTCATTCTCCTGTGCTCCATGAAATAGAGTCCCAGCCTACTCAACCTCTCTCTGTAGCTCACACCCTCTTGTCCTGGCAACATCCTTGTAAATCTTTTCTGAACCCTTTCAAGCTTGACAATATCTTTCCTATAACGTGGTGCCCAGAACTGAACACAATATTCTAAATGCGGTCTCACCAACATCTTGTACAAGTCCAACATGACCTCCCAACTTCAATACTCAATACTCTGTCTGATGAAGGCCAAAATGCCAAAAGCCTTTTTGACCACCTTATCTACCTGCAACTCAACATTCAAAAAACCATGCACCTGTACTCTTAAATCCATCTGCTCTACAACACTACCCAGTTGATATAAACTACAAGCACAGCAATGGGCCCAGCACCGATCCCTGCGGAACACCACTAGTCACAGTCCTCCAGTCTGAATAGCAACCATCCACCATCACCCTCTGCCTCACTGCATGAAGCAGTTGATGGTGGGTATAGTGAATGAGCTGCCAGAGGAGATAGTTGAGGTAGCTGGTAATACAACATTTGCAAAGAAATTTGAGCAGGTACATTGGATAGGAAAGGTTTTAAGGGATATGAGGTAAATGAGGGCAGGTGGGACTAGCGTGGATGGGCATCTTGGCCGGCATGGGCAAGCTGGGCCGAAGGGCCTGTTTCCACACTGTATGACTGTGACTCTGATAGCAGAGAGGCAAAATCAAATCAAGACCAGGATAATTAGTGCACTAGACGTCAGTAGTTTGAGTGTAGGAACAATAGAGAGGAATTGATGAAAGCTGGGACAAAGACGGACGTGTAGGATGAGAGAAATGGAAAAATGATCTTCAATGATTATGAAAGATGCTTTCTTTCTGACAAGATGGTTTCATTAGTTCCTCTGTACCTTGTTTGTTCAGGCATGTTATCCAGATGCTCGTAGGCAGAACAGATACCTCCAAATAAATCTCCAGTGGACAATCACTATTGTTATCCCTGCATGGAGTCTCATTGTTCAAAGAAAGCTTAAAATAGTTTTCAACAGCTGGAACTCAAATTACCTTTAGAATGGAGATGACGAGGAACTTCTTTAGCCAGAGGGTGGTGAATCTGTGGAAATCATTGCCACGGATATTGGTGGAGGCCAAGTCTTTAGGCTTTAGAGATACTGTGAGGATACAGGTCCTCCAGGTCCTCCACACCAACTAGCGATCACCCCATACACTATCCTGCACACTATGGACAATTTTACAACTTACCAAAGCCAATAACCTACAAACCTGTATGCCTTTGGAACGTGGGAGGAAACCGGAGCACCAGGAGGAAACCCACGTGGTCACAGACATACAGACACTGTGCAGACAGCACCGTAGTCAGGATCAAACCCAGGACTCTAGTGCTGTGAGGCAGCAACTCTACCACTAAGTCACTATGCTGCCTTCATTGGGTATTTGTAAAGCGGAGATTAATAGGTTCATGATTTGTAAGGGTGTCAAAAGTTTACGGGGAGAAGGCAGGAGAATGGGGTAGAGAGGGCTAATAGATCAGACATGATCAAATGGCGGAGCAGACCCAATGAGCCGAACGGCCTGATGGTTTTACGCTTTATGGTCTTTTCACTGTACTTCAGCACATGTGACAATAATCAAACTAAATCTACGTCTAAAATAAAATCTAGTTTAATTTTAATGGAAAGTGGCCAGAGAAGTATAAAATTATACCTTTCTCGCTCCGAAGCTTACTTTGCCATGTGTTGGTCCATTCTAACAGCCCCATATCCCAATGATTGATGATTTTTACGAGTCATTTCTGCCGGGGAAGAAGATCTTCCTTTTCCATAGTTATTCATTGCATTATTTGTATTAAATGGAGAAAAATAGGTTCAATATTTCATTCTTGACGTGGTGATCGCATGAGCAATATGTTGAAGGTAGGCAAGTTTTGATGTGTTACAAATAGAAGTAATTACATTACTTAAAATTAGCGTGAAATGAATTAAGTGGATTAATTATTTCATTCCACAATGGTAGCTCAGATTTCATCTCGTGTAACAAAATCTTGTATGCAGTTCAATTCTACAGCTGGACAAACTGTGGGAAGGTTTCTGTAAGAAAAGCACTGCTGAATATTCAATGATTATGAAACTAATTTCCTGTATTTCAACATTTTCGCACAGTGGCGCAGTGGTAGCTGTGGTAGCTGCTGCCTCACAGCGCTAGTGACCCGGTTTTGATCGTGACCTCAGGTGCTGTCTGTGTGGAGTTTACACGTTCTCCCTATGACCGCACATACTTCCTCCAGGTGCTCTGGTTTCCTCCCACATTCCAAAGACCTGAGGGCTTGTAAGTTAATCGGCCTCTGTATATTGCCTCTTGTGTGTAATGGTATAACAAGTGGGCTCGGTAGGCCGAAGAGCCTGTTTTCATGCTGTATCTACAAACTAAACTAAAGTTTTAAGTAGCGGAGTCTGTTTGTTTTTATAGCCTACTATGGTTACACTCAATGAGAGTAATCAATCATAACATTAGTGGCAAACTAAACAGTAGGGCATTTAATTGCTTTGATTTAAGACGGGCACATTCTTCAACTGATCTGCATTGTATCTGGCAGTCGGTTTCCCATTGGGAAAAGAATAAACTTTCAAAGCAATGGAGATAATCTGTCTAAATATTTTTACAAAGTGGTGCATCATTGTGATGCATAAAGAAATAGATAGACAATGGGTGGTGCCTCACAGCGCCAGAGACCCAGGCTTGATCCTGACTTTGAATGCTATCTAGGCAGAGTTTGCATATTCTCCCTTGCATAACCTACGAGGGTTTCCTCCGGGCGCTCCGGTTTCCTCCCACATCCCAAAGACGTGCAGGTTTGTCGGTTAATTTCCCCTAACGTGTAGGAAATGGGTGGGAAAGTGAGATAAAAAGGACACAAGTGTGAACAGGTGATCGCTGGTTGGCATAGACTATGCGGGCTGAAGGACACGTTTCCATGCTGCATCTCTAAACTAAACTAAACTAAACTAAACTAAATTCAGGGAAATGTCATGTCTTGCAAATTTGTATCTGAAGGAAGCTAACATTATCCTTGCAAGTGGACTAGTGGGGCTAGTGAAATCAAGGGATATGGGGAGAAGCCAGGCACTGGTTATTGATAGGGGACGATCAGCCATGATCACAATGAATGGCGGTGCTGGCTCGAAGGGTCGAATGGCCTCCTCCTGCACCTATTTTCCGTGTTTCTCTGTTTCAATCTTGAATCGAAATGAACACAGGTATTCCATGATGAGGCTTTCTGTATCTCAAAGCAGGCTTGCATGTACATAGCAACTTTTACATTTTCATGACATTTCTAAGTAATTTCTAGCCTTATAATTTGTGGTCACAAGTGCAATGAAAGAAATCCATGTTCGATCTACGCAGAAATAAACGCATGGGAACAGCGATGTGGCAAAAATCTAGTTATCTTCACGTCCCGCCGTTAGTCATACATGTGTAGATTGTCGTAAGACATCGTAAGACATCACTGGAGTTGGAAACCATGTATAGACACAAAAAGCTGGAGTAACTCAGCGGGTCAGACAGTATCTCTGGAGAAAAGGAATAGGTGCCATTTCGGGTCGAGACCCATTTATTTTGATTCATCAACCGACAATATGTTTAGTTTAGTTTAGTTTACTTGAGAGATGAATGGAAGAGCATGGAAACAGGCCCTTCGGCCCACCGAGAAACCGAGGCCCTTCTATATATAACACAGACAGATGCCATGGTGGCTCAACAGACTAGGAAGGAAAATGGTAAATTAGCCTGTTTTTGTTGTAAACTAAAAACCTAAATGTGTCTTGTTTACAATTATAAATGACCTTGGTGAAGAGAATATAGCTTTGCAAGATCATAAGTGATAGGAGTAGAATTAGACCATTCGGCCCATCTACTTCACCATTCAATCATGGCTGATCTATCTCTCCCTCCTAACCCCATTCTCCTGCCTTCTCCCCATAACCTCTGACACCCTTGCAATTTTAGTCTCAATACATAAAGGAGGATATATTTATCCAAAAAACAGTACAACCTCATTGAACTGGGATGTTATATTTATATTTGTTGGAGTTATTTATATTATATTTACTGGATTTTAGAAGAATGAGAGAGATTTTAAATAAAACATATATAATTCTTAAGGGCCTGTCCCACAGTACGAGGTAATGCAAGAGTTCTCCCGAGTTTTCCCCTGATTCGAACTTGGAGAATGTCCGTAGCGGGTCCGTAGGAGTTCGTGGATGTCTCGTAGCGGCTCGTACGAGTAAAAAGTAACCATTTTTTTCATCACGAGTATTTTTTTACTCGTGGACATTTTTCACAGTGTTGAAAAAAAAGTCACGAGTTACCTGATTTCCCGAGTTCCTACCGTTACTCGTACGAGCCGCTACATGACATCCACAAACTCCTACGGACCCGCTACGGACATTCTCCGAGGTTAACAGCATAAATACTGAGAAGCTTTACTTTACTTTAGACTTTAGATATACTGCGCAGAAACAGGCCCTTCAGCCCACACTGACCAGCGATCACCCTGCACACTTGCACCATCCTGCACACTGGGAACAATTTACAATTTGACCACAGCCATCTTCATCTTCAAACCGGCCCGTTTTTTTGGAGTGTGGGAGGAAACCAGAGCACCCAGTGAAAACCCATGCAGTGACAGGGTACAAACTCTGTACAGACAGCACCCGTAGTCAGGATGGAACCCGGGTCTCTGGCGCTGAAAGGCAGCAACTCTACCGCTGCGCCATCACCCACTGAGTGGAACGTCCACAATTATGAATGATCTCAGGATAGGGAATCATCCTTGGAGGGCTGAGATGAGGAGTGGGTTCTCTAACCTACAGACCTCAGTCATTGACCCCATTCAGATCAGGGATCAATAGTTATTTAAGGGCCTGTCCCACTTACGTGTCCTTGGCACCTCGTGGTCGCGTAATCTGCGTGCCAAGGACACGTAAATGGGACAGGCCCTTTAGGTGCTAAGGGCTTCTACGCACATGTGAATGAGGCAGGAAAGCAGACAATATCAATGTTCCAATCATCTTGCTGTACGGTGAAGACGGCCTATTAGAAATATGTTCACCTCCAGCTCTTATTCCTTATGTAAAAATAAACAGCGCAAGAGATGTACATTTAGCTCATTAAGCTTGTGGTGACTTTTTTAGAAAGCTTCCCAATTATAACTCACGGACTATTCTTTCCCACAACCTAGCACCTTTCAGCCTTTAAATTTTGAAGGGCCATTTAAAAGAACTAATAATTGTCCGAATTACCATTTAGGGGCAGCACAAGGGTGCAGCAGGTGGAGCTGCAACCGCACAGCGCCAGAGACCCGGGTTCGATCCTGACCTGTTTGTGTGGAGTTTGTACGTTCTCCATGGGACCACGAGGGTTTCCTCCAGGTGCTCTGGTTTCCTTCCACATCCAAAAGACACGCAGGTTTGTAGGTTGATTGACCTCTGCAAATTGCCCTGAGTGTGTAGTGAAAGTGGGCTAACATGGAACTAGCGTGACCGAGTTATCGACGGTCGGCATGGACTCAGTGGGCCGAAGGGCCTGTACACATGCTATATTTCTAAACTAAACTGAGAGGTGGAATTGATCTATTGAACATGGAACAGTACATCACAAGAACAGGCCCTTCGGCCCACAATGTATGTACTGAAAATGGTGCAAGGTCAACTCTTATCTGCCTGCAGATAGATAATCCATATCCCTGCATATCCATATGCCTATCCAAGAGCCTAGCTTCATAAACAGACTACCAGAGTAGAGAATGTTGCTCCCCCAAGTGTCGATTATAAACTGTTGAGAAATCTCCCATGTTAGACACAAAGTGCTGGAGTAACTCAGCGGGTCAGGCAGCATCTCTGGAGAAAAAGGATAAGTGACGTTACCCTTCTTCAGACTGAAAGTCGGGGGGGAGGGGTAGTGTGGGAAATAATCAAGAGGCGAGAAAATGGCAGCCATTGTGGGCTCCACCTTTCCTCAGGTCATCTGTTGCCGGCCCTGCTTTGCTCTGGGCTTTTCTCACCTCCAGCTCCCCCACCTCTACTTTCAGTCTCAAGAAGGGTTGCCACCGGAAAGGTCACCGATTCCTTTTCTCCGGAGATGCTGCCTGACCTGCTGAGTTACTCCAGCATTTTGTGCATATCTTCGGTATAAGCCAGCATCTGCTGTTCCTTCCTCCACGAGAATGCCCCCTTTCCTGGTTTGCTTAGTGGACAGAATGCCAAAGTATAGGGCTGGAGAGAGTCTTGCGCCCCTGTTTTGTGACTTACATTAAGCTCGGTGACAGAAGTTGTAACAAAATGGAATGCATGCGGTGAGAGGCGACAATGAACGAGGGGCCCAGCAGGGGGCACCAGGAGCACAAGGGGACCCGGTGGGTGGGGGGGGGGGGGGGTGTGCAGGTCTGGTTCACCGTGCAAGAAGATAAGACTGTATGATTAACGTTTTGTCACTTTGCCATTGACAGAAACGTGGCGACTCTTTATGCACGGCCGAGGTGAGGTTCACTTTAGTTTATTGTCACGTACACAGCAGTAGAATGAAAAGCTATCCATTTACAGTGTATCGACAGATTTAAGAGTGCGGCGCGATTGTAATGTGAGTTTGTAGATCTGCTTCTGTGGCTAGCACGCAAATAGTTGCCTGCGTTGGGCACCATCTTGGAAGCAATGCGCTGGTCTGCTGTAGATTATACCAGGTTGCACGCAAAAACAAAGGATTTCACTGTACCTAGTAGGGTTGCAACTGTCCCGTATTAGCCAGGACATCCCGTATATTGGGCTAAATTGGTTTGTCCCATACGGGACAGCCCCTGTCCCGTATTTGACTGCTACTACTCGGGTCGAGGGGACGGTCGGGTCAGAGCGCCGCGCCGGCCCCACCTCACCCGGCCTGATGTAGTGCAGCCCATGGAGTGCAGCAGCAGTGCCTCACCCGTGGCCCCGTCGGTCGGCAGCCCGGCCAGCTGTCCGACCTTCACACCTTCGCTTACCACGGACACCACCACCCCTCCTTCTCATGGCCGATCATCGGTTCATGAGTTGGACGGGGTGATGGACTTTGCGCGCAACGTCACCCGCAAAGTCCAGCGCCCGGGCCTAAACTCCTCAGCTGGCCCGCTGGGTGGGCTTTGTGTGCAGTCCAGCACCTGGACCAACTCATCATTCACCCAGCCACGGCCAAATCGGTCAACGAATTGCCGTCCCTTTTGTCCCTTATTTTGGAGTGAGAAAGTCGGCAGCCCTAGTACCTAGATACATGTGACATTAAAGTGGCATTGAATTTAATTCAGCTAACTGCCAGGTTTTCACAGAAAGGAGTAGGCTTACACTGAAGATAGACACCAAATACTGGAGTAACTCAGCGGGACAGGCAGCATCTTTGGATAGAAGGAGTGGGTGACGTTTAGGGTCGAGACCCTTCTTCAGACCTGAAACGTCACCCATTCCTTCTCTCCCGAGATGCTGCCTGTCCCGCTGAGTTACTCCAGCATTTTGTGTCTATCATTCCACAGAAAGGAGGTTAGGTCCAGGCAGCTGATGTTACTTGGTGCAGACTGCCATCTAGTGGAAAGATTAGCAACAGCAAAACAGTCGAAGGAAGTCAACTGGTTCATGCTCCCGGTTGCTAAACGCTTTAATTCTCCTTCCCATTCCCACACCTTTCTGTTCTCGGTCTCCTCCACTGTCAGAGTGAGGATAAACGCAAATTGGAGGAACAGCATCTCATATTTCGCTTGGGCAGCTCACACCCCAGTGGTCTGAATATTGATTTCTCTCACTTCAGGTAGCCCTGGCATTCCCTCTCGCTCTATCCCTCCCCCACCCAAGTCGCACTAGCTTCTCGTTTTCACCCAATAAACAGCTAACAATGGCCTGTTTCCTTTATCATCGTTACTTTTGTGCATATCTTTTATCCATTGTTCTTTATCTCTCGACATCACCGTCTATATCTCTCGTTTCTCTTATCCCTAACCAGTCTGAAGAAGCGTCTTGGTCCGACATGTCACCCATTCCTTCTCTCCAGAGATGCTGCCTGTCCCACTGAGTTACTCCAGCTTTTTGTGTCTATCTTTGGTCGATGCTCAGAATGGACTCCGTTCAATCAAAGGCAATATTTGTCAAGGTTGCAACATTTCCTACTTGGTCTGCGTTTTCACAAGATTTTTATACAAGCTCATCTCCAAGACTCAAGTCCAAGCCGGCATAGTTTTGTGTAGAAAGGAACTGCAGATACTGGTATATACCAGAGATAGACACAAAATGCTCGAGTTACTCAACGGGTCAGGCAGCATCTCTGGAGATAAAGGATGGGGACGTTTTGGGTTGGGGGCCCTTGGGTCTGAAGTCTCCAGACGTCAGACATAGTTTAGGGGCGAGAGGTAGGAATTTTAAATGGGTTCATAGCAGTAAATTAAAAGTTTTAGGACATGGAAGAATTTTCCAAATCAAATCTATAATTTAAATGAAGCAATAGGAGATAAGACCCCAAAGAATTCATGATTGACGTTTCTTTGCTGTGAACGAGATATCTAATTTGTCTAAATTTGTTGGTCTTGCAGTTATTTGCTGTTGTAGATGAAAAAAAAATAATTATCTAGATTTAGAGTTTTGTTCTTTCAAATCTAACATCCTCCTAGCTCCAAGTTTCCTCTTTTCTGGTATGGATTTCCCTCAGGTACCGTTCCAACAGTTCCATGGGATCACAGCAGTGCAGTAACTGGCACTGGGAGTAGTTTATTATTATGATGTTTACAAAAATACAGCATATCGCTTTGTTCTGCATGCTATCCTGTCAAGTCAAATCAATTTTATTTCTATAGCACATTTAAAAACAACTCTCGTAGACCAAAGTGCTTTACATCAGTGCAGGTACAGTGGTACATAGATCTAACAATACATGCATAAATACATACATACAGCGCTCCCTCAGAGGACCTCAAGAAAGGCTTGAGAATAGAAACAGGTTTTAAGTCTAGACTTAAAAGAGTTGATGGAGGGGGCAGTTCTGATGGGAAGAGGGATGCTGTTCCATAGTCTAGGAGCTGCAACTGCAAAAACGCGGTCGCCCCTGAGCTTATGCCTCGACCGCGGGATGTTCAGTAACTCCAAGTCGGCTGACCTGTGGGACCTGGAGGTGGTGTGGTGGGTAAGCAGACTTTTGATGTAGGTGGAGGCGAGCCCGTTAAGGGCTTTGTAGACATAAAGAAGGATCTTGAAATTGATTCGGAACCGCACAGGGAGCCAGTGGAGAGAGGCCAGGATCGGGGTGATGTGGTCCCTTTTTCGGATGCCCGTCAGGAGTCTCGCTGCGGTGTTTTGGACCAATTGCAGGCGGGGCAGGGATGATTGGCTGATGCCAGTGTAAAGGGAGTTGCAGTAATCGATGCGGGAGGAGATAAATGAGTCCTGGTAAATCATACCATTGTAGTACCAGGTAGTGCAAAAGAGAGCAGCAAGGTGGCGCAGCGGTAGAGTTGCTGCCTGACAGTGCCAGTTACCTGGGTTCGATCCCGACTATGGGTGCTGTCTGTATGGAGTTTGTACGATGCCTCTGTGATCTTCGAGATCTTCAGTTTTACTCCAAAGACGTACAGGTTTGTAGGCAAATTGCCTTGGTATAAACATAAAATTGTCACTAGTGTGTGGGGGGTAGTGCTAATGCCCGGGGATCGCTGGTCGGCGCAGAGTTCGTGGGCCGAAGGGCCTATTTCAGCGCTGTCTCCCTGAACTAAACATTGTGCAGAATTTAGCGTTACAGCTACAGAGAAAGTGCAGATTTTAAAAAAACTATAAAAGCATCAACATGGTAGATTGGAGGATTGGGAATTTATCCTTGGCGTACGAGAGATCTGATAACAGCGGACAGGAAGCTATTCCTGAATCTAATGGCACGTGTTTTCAAGGTTTTGTATCTTCTGCCCGATGAGAGAGGAGAGAACCATGGCTTCTGAATGGTCCGTGATTCTGTTGGCTGCTTTCCGGAGGCAGCGTGAAATACAGGTGGAGTCAATAAAGGGGTGTGGGGGGAGGGAGGCTGGTTTACTTAACACACTGGGTTACAGTCACAATTACAGCACAGGACAGGCCCTTCAGCCCACATTGTCTGTGCCAAACATAATGGCACAATAAACTCATCTCCTCTGCCTGCACATAATCCATGTCAGTCCATTCCCTGCATATTCATGATAGGTGCATGTCACAGCCACTGGACGGTGATAAACTAATCACATTCAACAAATTGGCACAATGGGCAGCATTGTAAATGGATCGAATGTAATCATGTATTGTCTTTCCGCTGACCGGTTAGCACACAACAAAAGCCTTTCACTATATCTCGGTCCATGTGACAATAAATCAAACTGAACTGAACTGAGTAGTGCAGAGGTAGAGTTGCTGCCTTACAGCGCTCGAGACTCAGGTTCGATCCTGACTATGAGTGCTGTCTGTACGGAGTTTGTACGTGCTCCCCATGACCGCGTGAGTTTTCTCCGAGATCTTCAGTTTTCTCCCACACTCCAAAGACGTACAGGTTTGTAGGTTTATTGGCTTTGGTAAAATTGTAAATTGTCCCTCGAATGTGGGATAGTGTTAGTGTCGCAGGTCGGCACGGTGGGCCAAAGTTTCAGTTTCCACTCAATATCTCTAAAGTCTAAAGTTTAATTCTCACTGACAAGAAGTATTGTTAAATATTTAGCTGATGTTTCAAACATGTTACAAGCACCATAAAGATTAGGATTTTACTTCGGAGTCACGTGAGTGACTACGTGAAGACCCCGCCAGCACGCATGCGCGACATATCGTCGTACGCATGCGGAAGCGACGGTCGGGAGGAGCGGGGCTCCTCCAGCGTGAGTTTAAAAAGCTCACGCCAGGTAAGTCTCACCGAAGGAGTGAGTCGACCAGTATGGAAGGGAGAAAATCTAAGAGAGCGGCGGGCAAATCAGCGGCTAAGGACAGCAGCCAACGGAGAACCGCCTCTCCAGAGCTACAGGTTCTACCTGCAGCTCCCGACTTTTCGGACTTTGAGACCGTTGGTACGCCACGGTCGGGGAAAACTACCCGGAAGTCGGCCGGGGCCGACTCAGCGGAGTCCGGTCCCGAGGGCACCCCGCTCGCAGGCAGCGACGGAGGTCGCCTTGACCGCATTGAGCGGATGATGGAGCAGCTGTTCCAACGTGACCTGTTACAGCAGGGGCAGGATCACAGTGGGACCCCTAGTAGGCCCACGGCAAGTTCCCTTAGAGGACTGCCAAATGTATCCCCTTCTATACAGGGGAGCATTGAGGGTCAGAACTGGGCTGACCCAGAAGAAGGGGAGTTGGCTGAAGCACCTGCAGCGTCAGGGGTGTGTGAAGATTATATGGATGTGGTGAGCAAACATGCCATGCCCAACCAGAAGGGCCTACCATCCACCCCAAGCTGGCTGCCAGCATTGATTATATGGCCACTAACCAACTTCAGGAACAGGCCATCAATGCCACAGCAGATAAATACATGGCGCCGGAAAACTGCAAGTCATTAAATGTACCCGCGGTAAACAACCCGATATGGGGAAACATGAGCCCCTCGAGTAGAGGGCAGGAGATGAAACTTCAGAAGATCCTGAAGCTCCTAACCGCTGGGATTACTGCAGTAGCCAGAACAGCAGTGGGAGTGGATATGCCGGAAGAACTACAAGATGCTTTGGCCTTACTGTGCAACACACAGTATGAAATAAATAATTTCAGGAAAAGCATTATAAAGCCGGCGCTTAACCCCAAGTTCGCGGGGTTGTGTAAGCCTGGGAAGACGCAGCCTCCAAGCCTGCTATTCGGGGAAGATCTCCCCAAACAGGTTAAAGATCTGGACGAGGAGGCTAAGGCTTTGGGCCTTATTAAAGTACCTGGGTACACTAAGCCTCATCACCCACACAGAACGCACCCCTACGCACCCACCGGGCAGAGTTACCCTAACAGGTCTGCCGGTGGTGAAAGCTCGAAGGCCGGCATACCTGCTCAGCGGTCTTTTTTAGGCCAAGGCCCAGGCCGGCCTCCTTGGAAGATGCGCCACTCCCAGAACACCTACAACCAGCCGAGGAAGCAAGGCCAGAAACCACCACACCGGCAGTAACCATGGAGGTAGGTGGGTCTGGGATCCCCAGGAACACTACTGGCCCAAATTCACTTTGCATAGGGGGCAGGTTGCACATGTTCCTCGAGAATTGGCTCACTTTTACCTCTGATCCTTATATACTCAGGAGTGTTCAGGGCTACAAAATTGAATTTATTCACGAACTCCCTACCCCGGTACAGCATGCACCTAGTCGGAAATTCGTCCTTTCTCATAGAGATAAGGCAGCAGGGCATGCTGAACTACAGAGGTTGAGAGAAAAAGGGGTAATTGAGAAGGCCATTAAAGAACCTCAGGAGTTCGTGTCTAATATATTCACTAAAAACAAAAAAGTTGGCGGTTGCCGCATCATCATAGATTTGACCGACCTGAATACTTCTGTCCAGTATATTCATTTTAAAATGGACACCTTCGACACTGCTATACAGCTTATAGCCAATGGGTACTACATGGCATTCGTTGACCTCAAAGATGCATACTATTCAGTACCCATACACAAGGATCATAGGAAATACTTAAAATTTATCTGGATGGGACAATTATGGCAATATAAAGCTTTGCCTAATGGGTTATCGTCAGCACCCAGATTGTTTACCAAGATATTGAAACCAGCTTTGGCCTATTTAAGGAAACAGAATCATACTGTTATGGCCTATCTTGATGACATCCTCATAATGGGGGAGAATTTGGAAATGGCTACTTTGGCAGTCACAGCCACGAAACATCTTTTTCAGAAACTGGGGTTTACGATACATCCAGATAAATCAATATTGGAACCCTCTACCACCATGAAATATTTGGGGTTCATTATTGACTCAGTGCAAATGTCTGTCACGTTACCACCAAGCAAGGTGGAAGACCTGATAGAGGCTTGCAGGAGCCTCATTGGCATTAAGGTCCCATCCATTCGGCAGGTGGCCAGGGTGATTGGGAAGATAGTAGCTGCATTTCCTGCAGCACAACATGGGCCCTTACATTACCAAAACTTACAAAGAGCCAAAATTACAGCGCTCAAAAATCATGCTGGCCATTTTGATAGGCCCATGAAAATTCCAGGTAAGGCAAAAGCCGAATTATATTGGTGGATGGGTAATGCCCAAAATTGTTCCAAACCCATTACTATCACCAACCCCTCGATCACCTTACAAACGGATGCCAGTGCCATAGGGTGGGGAGCTACTAACACTACCTCTAGCTGTGGAGGTAGATGGAGTGCACCAGAGTTAACCCTATTTAAAAACTTAGGGATTAACTATTCAGAAATGCTGGCAGCATTTCACGGCCTTAAGGCATACTGCACTAACATGCACAAAGTTCATGTCAGAATACAGATTGACAACACCACGGTGGTAGCCTATATTAACCACATGGGCGGTGTAAAGTCGATATCGTGTGATGAATTGGCCAACAATATCTGGCACTGGTGTCTGCAAAGAGAAATTTGGATCTCCGCAACTTACCTTCCAGGTAAACTAAACACAGTGGCAGACACCAGGTCACGGAAATTCAACGACAACATAGAATGGATGTTGGATCGGAATGTGTTCGCAGATATTGTAGAACGTTATGGGACACCAGATATCGACCTTTTCGCGTCCAGGCTAAATCACCAACTACCAACGTATGTTGCTTGGGAACCAGACCCGGGGGCAGTAGCGATGGATGCTTTCTCGCTACACTGGGGGGATTTATTTTGCTACGCTTTCCCCCCTTTCTGCCTCATCAGTCGGGTCTTGCAAAAAATCAAGCAAGACTCCGCATCGGGTATCTTGGTAGTGCCCGACTGGCCTACTCAACCATGGTTCCCTCTGGTACAGAAGATGGCCACAGAACCCTGTATCAGGGTGAATAAAAGACCTAGCCTGCTTGTTCATCCTGTTACAGGAGAATGTCATCCATGTCATGACCGCATGGGATTATTGATTTGCAGATTTTAAAACGGCCACTTCATGGATTCGGACTCTCCAACAGGACCATTGATACCATCACGGCAGCCTGCAGAGAGTCCACAAGGAAGCAGTACCTGACCTACATCAGGAAATGGGAAGGATTCTGCGTGACTACCAAAACAACATACGAAACCGCCACCATCACGGAAGTGCTGGAGTTTCTGGCTACCCTTCATTACGATGAGGGTCTAAGCTACAGCGCCATTAACTGTGCCAGGAGTGCCCTATCGTCTTACTTGGGCAAGGGGAGTGACCAATTGGGAATTGGGTCACATCCCCTAGTGTCCAAATTTATGAGGGGAATATTTAATTCCAATCCCCCCAGGCCCAGATATAGCCATACCTGGGACATCAGCACGGTATTGACGATGCTGAGAGGATGGACACCGAACACGGGACTCCCTTTGGCCAAATTAACCTACAAAATGGTCATGATTATGGCACTGATCACGGCGCAACGGGTCCAGTCCCTGCACAAACTCAGTCTGGATGCCATGGCAATTACCAGTGGGAAGATCACATTCCAGGTGCAGGGACTATTGAAGCAAGATCGACCCGGAGTGTCTGGACATACGTTGGAGTTCCTGGCTTACCCAGCGGACACCCGTCTTTGCATCGTTACATTGATTCTGCGATACATTTCAGTCACTAAAGATCTAAGAGGCACGGAAACAGCTTTGCTTGTCAGTCACAAGAAGCCTCATCACAGGGTCACGGTGCAAACCATTTCCAGATGGTTAAGGGTGGTTCTGGATGCGGCGGGGGTGGATACTAATGTGTATAAATCTCACTCCACCAGGGCAGCATCCACCTCGGCGGCTAGAAGGATGGAGGTACCACTGGATCACATCCTGGCCACAGCGGGTTGGAACAATGAGAGAACCTTCCACCGCTTTTACAACAAACCCGTGACCTCCCCTGGCAATTATGCAGGGAGGATTTTAAGTGCTGCCAGATAAATAACCCTTATGGGACACAATATTGTGTTTGGTATGAATAAATACCTGTTTTGTTTTTCAGCCAGTGTCTTGTCTGAATCACGTCCATCCTCTTATCCCAGCTTTAGCGGTGTGTGAGCATGGAGCTTCCAGGGCATGAAATCACAGAGCTTTGAAATCTTCACGTAGTCACTCACGTGACTCCGAAGTAAAGTAGTAAGATTAAACGAGAACTTACCAGTTTGAAGTTTGATCTTTATTTTATGAGGTGTTACGATGAGGGATTACGTGCCCTCCGCTCCCGACCCTCTATTATAAAGATCACCTGGTATGAAAATTCTCTTTTTCTCTTACTATGTCATTCATTGTGACTGTTTGTTCTGTGATTTCACACCACTGCTTTGAAGAATGTCGCGCATGCGTGCTGGCGGGGTCTTCACGTAATCCCTCATCGTAACACCTCATAAAATAAAGATCAAACTTCAAACTGGTAAGTTCTCGTTTAATCTTACTATTAATGAAAACAAAAGTATTTTCTTATTTTACCATCCATTGTTTTTGAGCTTAGTTTAATTTAGAGAACAGACCCTTTGTCCCACCGATTTCATGTTGACCAGGGATCACCTTGTACACTAGGGACAGTTTACGGAAGTCAATTAACCTACAAACCTGTACGTCTTTGGAACGTGGGAGGAAACTGGAGCACCCGGAGAAATCCCAGGTGTTCGCAGTGAGAACAGACAAATCCCATACAGACAACACCCCTAGTCAGGATCGAACCCGGGTCTCTGGCGCTGTAATGCAGCAACTCTACCGTTGCGCCACGGTGCCTCCCTCTTTTTTGAAATTATTTTGTGAGGATTTTTTTTAAGGATAGTAAATCTGCCAAGCAGTAATCATGGCTCATTGCCACAAACCATACATTTTTCAAGCTAATTTTACAGTGAGACTTGTTTAAATATGTATTTTGTTGTTGATTAAATTACAATGGATAAGGCAGCCAACAGCGTAGCCCATGTTGAGGATCGGCAGAAACTTCAGCATCTCTGTTTAAAACCAAAGATGTGCCTTAATCTCACGTTTCTGATCCATTTCATGTTGTATTGAAGGCGAAATTGGATACTTTTAGCATCACTATACTACAGAATTAGGGACAACAACATCATTATACTACATACTTAGGGACAATAATATGACCTCATTAAATTTTAGAATTATTACCTGATATTGGAATTTTACAGGACAAGGATAATAGCATAATATTTGATTTAAGGACGTCTTATCCATATCTTTTGAGAAATGCAGGATTTATTTTGAAACCTAAGCTTGTTTATCTCTTGAAGTGGCGGCGCTGCCTTAGCAGCGGCGACTCGCCTGCAGTCTGTCTGTTCTTTCTTTTTCTTTGTACTTGCCCTGTTTTAGCCAGTTAATTTGAGTTATTAGTTTGTGTATGTGTGTGTGTGTGTGTGTGGGGGGGGGGGTGGGAAAAACTTGTTTTAGTCTCTTCCTTCGGGGGGAGGCGACTTTTCTTGTTGTGTCCCCCGTCTCCGTCTGCGCTGAGGCTGTCTGAGCTGGCGGCCTCCAACTGGGACCGACCTCGAGGCTCCGGAGGCAGAGCCAGCCAGGACTTACCAACTCGAGGCTGGCCATCTTGACTTCGAGGCTGAGGCTGTGTCCCGGCAGCGACGGCCCGACTCGGGGCTGAGGCTGTGTCCCGGCAGTGAAGGCCCGACTCGGGGCTGAGGCTCTGTCCCGGCAGTGAAGGCCCGACTCGGGGCTGAGGAGGTGTCCCGGCAGTGAAGGCCCGACTCGGGGCTGAGGAGGTGTCCCGGCAGTGACGGCCCGACTCGGGGCTGAGGAGGTGTCCCGGCGACAACGGCAGCCCGTCCTCGGAGGTTCGGTGGCTGACATCGTCGGGAGCTCGCAGGTCACGGGTTGGTGACCCGTTTCTCCGGAGCTCCCGCGGCAACAGCTTCGTCCGCTAGACTGGAGGGTGGCAGCTTCGGCAGCTTCGACCACCCCGGGCCGCGGAGTTGAACCGGCCCGTTCGCGGAGCACGGTTTGAGCGGCGGGACTTACTTACCATCACCCGGTGGGGTCACAACATCGGAGGCCTGGATCGCCTCAGCGCAGAGGGAGAGCAAGGAAGGAAGAGACAAAGACTTAAGACTTTTGCCTTCCATCACAGCGAGGAGGTGCCTGGTGAACTCACTGTGGTGGATGTTAAACTTGTGTTTATTGTGTGTTTTGTTATTTTATTAAATGTATGACTGCAAGGGAATGAAATTTTGTTCAGACAGAAAGGTCTGAATGACAATAAAGGATACTTTACTTTACTTTTTTACTTTCCTGGTCTACTCTGTTTTATAGGCTCATACACAAAGAAGGTGAAACTATCAGCAGAGGTGAGCATCCTGTCTAAACAAAGCTTATGCAACGACTGGACTCTCTGTGCCATCAGCATAGCCACCTTATGCGTGAGTTGGAGTAGAGACAGGGAGGTTGGCGGAGACCATGACCGGAGTAAAGTTAACGCCACCTCTACATCCCAAATTTCTGAATATCTGGGCCTGGGAGGGTTTGAATTGAAGACTCCCCTCATGAATCTAGACACTAGAGGGCGAGACCTCACTGATTGGTGTTCTGGAAGTGGCACCAGGTAAGACGACAGCGCACTTCTGGCACTATTGAGGGCACTGTAGCTTAATCTTTCATCATAATACAGTTTCGAGAGGAACTCTAGAACATTAGCAATTTGTACTGCCTCATAAGAAATGTCAGCCTGTGCACAGAACAGTTCCCACTTCCTGATATATGAAGCATATTGCTTCTGAGTACTGCCTCTCCAAGCCGCAGTTAGCACAACCACTGTGCGATCAGCTAGTCCCAGTCTAAGGAACGGTCTTCTTAAAACCTGCAAATCAATAAATTGAGCTGATCATGCAGGGGATGTATTTCACCAGACACCGGGTTTGTTAACAACATCCTGCCTTTAAGAACCTTCCACACAGGTTCTACAACCCCGCTCAGCACCAGAGGATACCAGGGCTGAGTCGGCCAGTCAGGGACTACCAGAATGCCGGAGGCAGAGTACTGCTGAATTTTCTGCAGATAACGACTGACAAGGCAAAATGGGGAAATGCATAGAAAAATATTGCACCCCAATGTAGCGAGAACGTATCTATCGCTACTGCCCCTGGGTCTGGTTCCCATGCAACATACTTGGGTAATTGATGGTTTAGACTTGAAGCAAACAAATCCATATCCGGTGTTCCATACCTAGAAATAATATCCTTAAACACTCTATGATTCAACACCCATTCTGTGTTGTCATTGAATTTACGTGACCTGGTGTCTGCCACCGTGTTGAATCTACCTGGGAGGTAGATAGCTGAAACCCAAATATGTCGAGCAATACCCCATTTCCAAATGAGACATGCCAAAGTATCACAGGATACTGACTTGATACCACCCATGTGATTTATATATGCCACTGCTGTGGTGTTATCTATCTGTATTTGAACGTGCACATGGTGCATATGTGCACAATAAGCTTTCAAGCCATACAGGGCTGCGAGCAACTCCAAATAGTTAACACCATGCCGCTGCAGAAAAGATATCTCATGCATATTCCATCTGCCACCGCAGCTTGTAACGGTGTCAATGGCGCCCCACCCCAGAGAACTTGCATCAGTCTGTAAAATAATTGCAGGGCTTTCAATTGAAATATTGCCAGAACAATAGTCTATATTGGCCATCCACCATTGTAGCTCATTAATGGCTTCAGCCGGTAATTGCATCGTTCTGTCAAAGTGGCCTAAATTAAGTTTGAGCGCCTGCATCTTTGCTCTTTGTATTTGCTGATAGTGCAAAGGCCCATATTTGGCAGCTGGAAATGTAGCCACCAATTTCCCAATTAAGCTAGCTACTTGTCGAATTGAAGGCAGCTGCTGTGTGATCAGATGATTGCAGGCTTCTATTAACTTCAATCTCTTGCCCTCAGGTAAAGTGATTAACAGGTGATTGGAATTAATAATAAATCCCAAATAATCTATAACCCTGGATGGAGTCAACCTGGATTTATCAGGGTGAATTAGGAACCCCAGCTGTTCAAACAGTAATTTGGTGGCTGAAACCGCCAACATAGCCAATTCCAAGGTTTTCCCTATAATGAGGATATCGTTCAAATAAGCCATAACTATGTGTTTCTGCTCTCTTAAAAGAGCCAGCACAGGTTTTAATATTTTAGTGAACAACCTGGGAGCTGAGGTTAACCCATTCGGCAACGCTTTAAACTGCCATAACTGCCCCATCCATTTAAACTTCAAGTATTTTCTGTGATCCTTGTGAATAGGTACAGAATAATAAGCATCTTTAAGATCAATGCATGCCATATAACACCCCCTGGAAATTAGCTGTTTTGCCGTTATTAAAGTTTCCATTTTGAAATGTTTGTACTGCACAAAGGTATTAAGTTGGGTTAAATCCAAAATGATGCGGCACCCCCCATCCTTCTTATCCCTAAGGAAGATATTGGATACAAATTCATGAGGTTCATGACTGGTCTTTTCAATCACTCTTTTAGCACACAACTTATCAATTTCAGCCTGAACTTCCAAATCATCCCGCTTTGAACGAGTAAAGGTACGGTTTGGAGCATGCTGCGTGGGTGGGAGAGAGCCCACAAACTCAATTTTGAACCCCTCTATACTGTGCTCTATGAACAAGTCAGAAGTTAACCACCGCCACTCATGCTCAAAGAAACGTAACCTACCACCAACATGCAATGAGCCCGCACCCAGTATGTTACATTGAGACCCAGACCCACCTACCTCAGCATTAGTCGGTGGATTCTGGACATTTATTTCCTTCCCCGATGTTTGCGGGGTTGAGGTGCTGGTGTGTGCCAGCTGCACATCTTGGCTGTCGGTCAGCTTAGGCCCTATCCTAAAAAAGACCTCCGGCCGGTTTTTGGTTCTTCAAGTTGGAGGTGGTCTCCTCAGTGGGTCTTCCGCAGGTCGAGGCGTAAGGGTGCTGACGTCGGAACGGCTGTCTGTTAGGTGGTGGAGCCCACAGTAGCCCCACAGCATTGAACTCATCATCCAAATCCTTCACCTGCCTGGGCAGGTCGTCTCCAAACAGCAAATGGGGTGGCTGCACATTACTGGCCTTACACAACCCCGCAAACTTGGGGTTGAGAACAGGTCGAATGGCATTCTTCCGAAAACAGTTAATTTCGAACTGTGTATTGCACAACAATGCCATTGCGTCCCTTTGAGCCTCAGATAATGTGCAGCCGTCTACCGACCTGGCAAATGTTGTCAGCCCCGACGCCAGCAGATTCAGAATCCTCTGTAGTTTGACCTCTTGGGTCTTTATGCCGCCGCCGATATAGCTCCAGATGGAACTATTAACCATGGGTACCTTCAGGGCAGGACAATTGCTAGGAGCATGGTCATCTCCATCATAACTTACTCCTGAAGCTGATGGGAAGCCAGATAGTTAATGCTGGCTGCGAGCTCTTCTTCCAGAGGCTCCCCAACCAGCGACGGCATAGCAAACGGCATTAGTGACCATAGTTGGCACTTCCGCATCCTGCGGGTCTCGCACCGAGTGGTCCTCCGCCCATGACTGGTGCTCTGTGCTCCCGTCTTCCGATGGGGCCACATCATGCAGCCCTGCACCAGGCGAGGCTCACTGAGATATGCCTCCTGACCAGAGGGCACATCATGTTGGAGCATCTTCTCCAGAAGATGCTCCACGCGGGAAAGACGTCCGCCGACGCTTCCCGCTCGGGGAGGCGAGCACTCCCGGTCAAACTTATCAGAGTCCACTGGCCTGTTGGACTTGCACTTGGCCTTCCCGACCCGCGGGGTAGCCACAGTGCTGTCCATGGGCTCTGAGCCCAGGGTTGGTGGCTGTAGAGTCAGCGACCTCGACGGTGAAACGGACTGCCGCCCGCTGACCGCACTGCCACGGTCTTCATAAGCGGTTCTCCCTGCAGCCCGACGAGACTTCACCATCTCCATGACTTCTTGCTGTAACACAGACCAAGAAAAATCGCCCGCAGACTATGTTCGAGACTTACCTGGAGGCCCTTTTAAAACTACTGCTGGTGGAGCAATGTGCCACCAGCCAGTCAGAGCGCCATGCGTTACTGACTCCGAAGTAAAATCATGACTTCATGAACTGAAGGAACATGAGGTGGCACAGTGGCACAGCTGGTAGAGGTGCAGTCACACAGCACCAGAGACCCGGGTTCGATCCAGATGGGAGGGATTTGACTGCTGTTAATTGGCTGCTGTTAATTGCCCCAAGTGTGTAGGGAGTGGATGAGAAAGTGTGATAACGTAGAACGAGTGTGAACGGTTGATCGATGGTCGGCGTGGACTCAGTGGGCTGAAGGACCAATATTCATACTCTATCTCTAAACTAAACTGAACTAAACTAATCTAAATTAAACTAACTGTTCTAGAACATAGAACAAAGAACAGTACAGCACAGGAACAGGCCTTTCAGCCCACAATGTTTGTGCCAAACATGATACCTATCAGCACTTCAACTCCCATTCCGTATCCAACCTCTCGGTCCTGGGCCTCCTCCACGGCCAGAGTGAGCAACACTGGAAATTGGAGGAACAGCACCTCATATTCCGCTTGGGGAGTCTGCATCCTGGTGGCATGAACATTGAATTCTCACAATTCTGCTAACCCTTGTTGTCTCCTCCCCTTCCTACCTCTCCCTCAGCCCTCGGGCTCCACCTCCTCCTTTTCCCTTCCTTCTCCCCGCCTTCCCCCACCCCCCATCAGTCTGAAGAAGGGTTTCCGCCTGAAACGTTGCCTATCTCCTTCGCTCCATAGATGCTGTTGCACCCGCTGAGTTTCTCCAGCATTTTTGTGTACCTTCGATTTTCCAGTATCTGCAGTTCCTTCGTAAAAACATAATACCTATCTATGTGTAGGAAAGAACTGCAGATGCTGGTTTAAATTGAAGGTAGACACAAAATGCTGGAGTAACTCAGTGGGACAGGCAGCAATTCTGGAGAGAAGGGATGGGTGACGTTTCAGGTCGAGACCCTTCTTCAGACCTATCTAAACTGATCTCATCTGCCAGTACATGATCCGCATCCCTCCATTCCCTGCACTTCCCTGTGCCTATCTATAAGTCTCTTAAACGCCACTACTGTATCTGCCTCTACCACCAATCCCTGGCAAGGTGTTCCAGGCCCCACCACCCTCTGTGTAAAAAAACTGCCCCAAACATCTCCATGAAACATAGAAACATAGAAACATAGAAAAATAGGTGCAGGAGTAGGCCATTCGGCCCTTCGAGCCTGCACCGCCATTCAATGTGATCATGGCTGATCATCTAACTCAGTATCCCGTACCTGCCTTCTCTCCATTCCCCCTGATCCCTTTAGCCACAAGTGCCACATCTAACGCCCTCTTAAATATAGCCAATGAACTGGCCTCAACTACCTTCTGTGGCAGAGAATTCCAGAGACTCACCACTCTCTGTGTAAAGAATGTTTTCCTCATCTCGGTCCTAAAGGAATTCCCCCTTATCCTTAGACTGTGACCCCGTGTTCTGGACTCCCCCAACATCGGGAACAATCTTCCTGCATCTAGCTTGTCCAACCCCTTAAGAATTTTGTAAGTAACATTGAAACTTTCCCCCTCTCACCCTATAGCTACGCCCTCTAGTGTCGGACATTTCCACTCCGGGACCAAGGACTGACTGTACACCCTGTCGATGATTTTTATAATTTTATTTATGATGAGGAACCAAATATTTACATGTAATTTTATAGTCTGGGGAAACCTAATATTTCTTTGCCACTATTTACAGTTGGGTGAATGAGAATATTGTTACTTACTCAGCTTCTCAATACCAGTATGTGAAATATAGCATTCGTAACATGAACAGTCGCGACATTAGTATAAGGAAGCATTCTAGAAACCCAGTGAGGCATATAAAGTTAGAGCTTAAACGGACACAGAGTGCTGGAGTAACTCAGCTGGACAGGCAGCATCTCTGGAGAACATGGATAGGGGACATTTTGGGTTGAAACCCTTCGAATAGACCAAACACATCACCTACCTATATCCCTTTCTCTGGCTTCACATTTCATGCCTCTTCGCTCTTTATTTCACGGTCTCTTGTATTTTCCACTCTGGCCCTTGTCCAACCTTCTGCTTATCCACTCCCCCCCCTCCCCCCCACCATCTGTATCCAGCTATCACTTGCCAGGCTTTGATCCGCCCCAACTCTCTTCCAGCTTTCCTTCCCCCTGTGCTGGTCAGTCCGAAGATAGAACAGAACATAGAACATAAAAAAATAGGTGCAGGAGTAGGCCATTCGGCTGATCATCCAAAATCAGTACCCCGTTCCTGTTTTTTCCCCATATCCCCAGATTCCTTTGGCCCTAAGAGATATATCTAACTTCATATATCTAAATTCACTGGAAAACATCTAGTGAATTGGCCTCCACTGCCTTCTGTGGCAGAGAATTCCACAGATTCACAACTCTACGTGAAATTTTTCCTCATCTCAGCCCTAAATGGCCCCAAAATAAACACAAAATGTTGGAGTAACTCAACGGGTCAGGCAGCATCTCTGGAGAGAAAGGATGGGTAACGTTTCGAGTCGGGATCCTTCTTCTGATCCATCCTTTTTCTCCAGAGATACTGCCTGACCCGCTGAGTTACGCCTGCACTCTGTGCCTGTCTTCAGTATTAACCATCATCCGCAGTTCCTCTCAGACATGTCATATGTGGACTTACCAATGACAATGGTTCCTAATTTACTCTCCCAAGCTCTTGCCCAATAATGCTGAAATCTGCCTTCCCCAATTTAGTACCTTCCCCCGTGCTCTAGACTTATCCTTATTCATAACTCTTTGAAAACCTATGGACTTGCGTTGACTGCTCCCAAAACACTCTCCCACTGAAAGTCCAGTCACCTGGCCAGGCTCATTTCCTGGTACAAGGTCCAGTCTGGTTCTTCTTCGAGTTGGACTATCCACATACAGTTCCATGAAATCCTCTTGGATGCACCAAACAAATTCTGTCCAATCTATGCACTGAATAGGGGCAGCACAGTGGAGTTGCTGCCCTACCAGTGCAATGCCAACACGGGTTTGATCCTGACTATGGGTGCTGTCTGTATGGAGATTTACGTTCTCCTTGTGACCACATGGCTTTTCTCCGGGTGCTCCAATGTCCTCCCACATTCCAAAGATGTACAAGTTTGTGGGTTAATTGGCTTCGTTAAAATTATAAATTGTCCCAGATGTGCAGGACAGTGTGCGCTGAGTGAATTGCCCCTTTCTGCACTGTACCTCTAAAGTCTGAAACTCAAAAAGTCCCAGCCTACATTGGGGATGTTCATGGCGGCTACTCCAAAACCGTGTTGCTTTTGCCCCTCCACTCTGCAGCCCCAATGAATAACCATTTTTAGATGTGAAAGAGCAAAGAGTTCTTCCTCATAAAGAAACACTCTGACTCAACAGCAAACAAGGTACCTAGGCAACTATCTTTATGGCAGACGCTCACTGCCAACTTGCAGAGACAAATAAATCTCATATCTAGGTGCAGCAACCAGACGTGAATCATTGGGAGGAATGTTTGCAGAGAAATAAGTCACATATTAAGTTACGTGTGGAAGCCGTGAACAGTCCCTCAGTGATTTGCTGCAAACAGTGGAGTAAAAGCAATCTCACGGTGCAGTGGACCTTCGTAGCTGCTCTTCGCGATGGCTGTCCAGTTGAATTGCAGATTGCTGATCACCCCAATAGGGATTGTAAGGCTACTTGAAATCTTTCTGTCCTGCACAGCGTTCAGCCTGATTGCCCACGTGGGCCTTTACTATGGTTCGTACGGAGGCTGGTGCATGTTTGCCTGGTGTTTCTCCTTCGCCGTCACCTTTCTCATTCTGGCCTTGGAGCTGACGGGGCTTCACGCCAACATTCCGATATCCTGGGAGGACTTCACCACGTCGTTCGCGATGCTGGCCACGCTGCTGAACCTGACCGCCTCCATCATCTACCCTTCCGTCTTCCTCCCAACAACCAACCGGGGGGTCGAGGACCATCAAATAGCAGCCACTGCCATGTCCTGCCTGTGCTTCATTGCCTACGCCGTCGAAGTGGGCCTCACGCGCGCCAGGCCCGGTGAAATCAGTGGGTTTTTAAAGACTGTTCCGGGACTCCTTAAAGTGTTGGAAGCTTTCATCGCCTGCATTATCTTTGTACTTGTCGACGACTCGTATCGCGCCAACTCCGGTCGGCAGTGGTGCATGGCCGTGTACTGTATCTGCTTCATCATCACCTTATTGATCATTATTTTAACCATCGCCCAGCTCACAGCCAGGATGCCGTTTCCATTTGAGAAGTTTCTGACAGTCTACAGCTTCCTGGCCGTGCTGATGTACATCACCGCGGCGATCGTCTGGCCAATCTTCTGCTTCAGCCAAAGCTACGGCCGATCGACCAGACCGCGTGGCTGCCGACGAGGCCACTGTTACTGGGATAACCAAGTCATAGCCACTGTGTTAACCTATGTTAACCTGGTGGTCTACATTGTAGATCTGGTCTATTCAGCCAAGTTAGTCTTCATTCCACAGGCTTAAGTACTTCTGAAAACTGTATGCAATGGTGAGAGGGAAGGTGCTTTTATTGGTGATCCTGCATCAATGTAACATATATATGGTGTTTTCTATTTTGTTTTTTATGGATTGGAGTTATTGAAACTGATGAGCAGCTAAGTTTGTCCAACCCTTCGTACTCTCAGTATAATGTTGTGTACCCACGTTTTATGCCTTGTTTAGACATTAGCGATACCGCGTAGAAACAGGCCCTTCGGCCCAACTTGCCCACACCGGCCAACATGGCCCATCTATACTAGTCCCACCTGCATGTATTTGGCCCATATCCCTCTAAACCTATTCTATACTTGTACCTGTATACATGTTTCTTAAACGTTACAATATTACCTGCCTCAGCTACCTCCTCCGGCAGCTTGTTCAATACACCGAGTGCGTGCCAACTAGCGATCGCCCCGTCCACTGGCACTACCCTCCACTCTAGGGCCAATTTACAATTTTAACCAAGCCAATTAGTCTACAAACCTGTACATTTTTGGAGTGTGGGAAGAAACCAGAGCTCCTGGAGAAAACCCACACAGGTCACGGGGAGGACGTACAAACTACATACAGACAGCACCCGTAGTCAGGGTCGAACCCGGGTCTCTGGCGCTGTAATGCAGCAACTCTACCGCTGCGCCACCGTGCCACCCACATGGGTTCTCAGGCAGGTGTACGGAGGTCGGTTAGATGGCCACATGTGGGTGATCTCAGGCGAGGGTTGAACTGCCATTCAAATTCTGACACCACTCTTCATTAAAAAAATCTAATACAGGCACTCCCCGCCTTACGTGATAATGTGACTTGTGTAAACGTGCATAACGTGAGCATCTCATTAAGCCCACTGCTTTATTTCCAAGCTGTGCGGCGCGCCAGTAATGCGCCGCTGCCGTCGCATGTGGCGGTTTCCACAAGCCAGTCGGCTGTTTTCCAGGATGCTCCCACGCCGTCCATGCAGTGCAGCTCCTGCCTGGTCTCCCAGCATGAATTGTAAAATTACATTTTCAATATCTTGCCTCCCATTGTTATGCTAACCGGTCTGTAATTCCCTGTGCGATTTCACTGCCTGCTGGAAATGACAAGTTTTCCTATCTACGCTCAGTCACCGGTTCATTTTCTGCTGCATTTCTACGTGGGTAAAGCAGTCCTTCTGCCATCCCCGCTCGAGAATGTCGTGGCTATATGTGATATCTGTCAGAGCCCAACATCTGGCCTTCCTTTATATTGATAGGTATCTCTACTCTGGCTTTTCTCAGACCCCCCCCCCCAAGATTACGCTCCTGTTGTCTTTTTGTCCTTGTGATAGTTGAAAATTGAGATCATGTATATCCTCAAAATCCATGTGTTTTCAATACCAAGTGCAGCAAGTTTAAAGCCCTCATTGAAGTAAAGCTCGATGAAGAACCCTGCCATTGTCAGCAATTATCAGGCAACTGAACATTCCTCTGATCATCCAGAGTGCGATCCCGACCTCCCATCTACCTCATTGGAGACCTTTGAACTATCTGTAATCACACTTTATTGGACTTCAATGTTATATCTTTACACTGTAGGTTGAGCCCTTTATCCTTGCACTGTGGATGGCTTGCTTGTATTCATGTGGAGGCACGGCAGCGCAGCGATAGGGCTGCTGCCAGAGTTGCCAGTTCGATCCTGACTACGGGTGCTGTCGGTACGGAGTTTGTACGTTCTCCCTGCGACCATGGGGTTTTTACCGGGTGCTCCGGTTTCCTCCCACACTCCAAACACGTGCAATTCTGTTGGCTTCAGTGAAGATTGCAAATTGTTGCCAGTGTGTAGGATGGTGCTAGTGTATGGGGATCGCTGGTCGGCGCGGACTCGATGGGCCGAAGGGCCTTTTTTCAGTGCTGAATCCCTAAACTAAACTATAGTATAGTCTCATCTTTGACTGGATAGCATGCAAACGAGAGCTTCGTACACTGGTACTATAATAAAAAAACAAACAAGAGGATCGGTGGGTAGCAACCTCGCTTTCTTCAGTCGTGCTGTGGCACGATGTGCCAATCCCCATCTCTAGAAGGAGAAAAAAAAGTGAAATAGGAAGTGATTGATCAGAGCACAATCGCTATGATTCAGTTGATGAGTAATTGTGTCCCTGAGATCAACTTGGAACTTCTGCCAAGGGAGTCGGTATCCAAGCTTCACCTAATTTTCTGTTAATATTCAATCACCGGTGCCTCACACTGCAAGGCACGTAGTCCAAATATATCCATAAGTTCGTAACTTCATAGATTCTAGGAGCAGAATTAGGCCATTCGGCCCATCAAGTCCACTCTGCCATTCAATCATGGCTGATCCATCTCTCCCTCTCAACCCCATTCTCCTGCCTTCCCCCCATAACCCCTGACACCCATACTAATCAAGAATCTGTCAACATCCGCCTTAAAATTATCCATCGACTCGGCCTCCATGGCTGTCTTGTGGCAATAAGTTCCATTCTTTAATTCAAAAAGCCGCAGACTTTCATCTTTGGTATATTTGCCTTTGTTAGTTAAATATTACACAAAACCTACCTTCTTTTATTTGAACAATTCCTCAAAAAAAACCTTTATTTAATGCTTATAGTATGCCCCAAAGATTCTTTACACGAGAATCTTCGGCATATTTGCTACCAAACCACGAGGTGATATGAGGGCAGATTACTAAAGGCATGGCAGGAGATGAAGTCTGTAGTTTTGGAGGAGGAGAGGCAGCGGGATTAAATGTAGAACTCTGGACTCAGGAATATTTAAAGATAATTCCTGAGATAAAAGGAATCTCCATTTCAGTTCCAAGGTATAAGAGATTTATAGTCTTACAGCATAGAAACAGGCTCTTCGGCCCAACTTGCCCAACATGTCCCATCTGCACGAGTCCCACCTGCCTGCATTTGGCCCATAACTCTCCAAACCTGTCCTATCCATGTACCTGTCCAAATGTTTCTTAAACGGTGTGATAGTCCCTGCTTCAACTATCTCCTCTGGCAGCCCGTTCTTTACACCCACCACCCTTTGTGTGAAAAAGTTACCTTTCAGGTTTATCCTATCACAAATAGCTGAAGAAGGTGGACCTGTATTCTTTGGAGTTTGGAAGAATGTGGGGTGATCTTATTGAAACATGTGTAATTGTAAAGGGGTACGACTTTCCTTCAGTAAACATCTTCTGCCTTTCCCATGGGCAGACGTACACATTATGAAGCACTGTCTTTTTTTCAAAGTACATCTGATTTTAATGAACACCAATATCAAAATGTTGGAATGGAATACGATGAGATAGATCTTTATTTATCCCAGGAGGGAAATTGGTCTGCCATAAAAAATCAGTCATAAACAACGCGAGATACATGAAACATGAAATTCATGCAAGGAGCGGAAAGTCCAGGATTGGGGATATGCAAAGATTTTAGGTGGGGGGGGTGGGGGGGGGGGGGGTGGGGTCAGTCTACCCCACGACAGAAGGGGGAGGAGTTGCACAGTTTGATAGCTGCAGGGAAAAAGGGATCTCCTGTGGCGTTCTGTGCTGCATCTTGGTGGAACCAGTCTGTGAATTATCGCCATATGTCACAGAATAGATAGAGATAGATAGAAATAAAAGTGGACAGGGAACATACTGAGATTCTGACAAGTGCGGCACAGTATTGAATGAGGGCACGGTGAAGATAAAGGGTGGTTATCTAAAAACTGAAGGGCTGGGGAATTTCTTCTTGTCCAGGGTAATGAATCTCTGGAACATAGATCGCTGGAGGTACTTATAAAGGAGGTAGATAATTCTATGAAAGGCCAGGGAATTGATTGCCAGGGGAATCAGGCACAGAAGTGGCGGAGATTTACAGCAGATCTGCCAAGATCATATTGAATGAAACGGTTGACTCCTGCTCCTATTGTCTGGATGTTCTTCACTAGTTTTTAACTATTTCTCACAATCTCTATCTACTCTGAGTCATTATTTTTCACATCTGGGAATAATTCTTTTCTAAGATTTTGTGATTGAGGTTCATTGAACATCTGACATACTTTGCAAAAATATATAGTGCTTCATAACATTCAACAACAGGGCCGCACAGTGGCGCAGCGGTAGAGTTGCTGCTTTACAGCGCCAGAGACCCGGGCTCGATCCTGACTACGGGTGCTGGCTGTACAGAGTTCTCCCTGTGGCCGCGTGGGTTCTCTCCAGGAGCTCTGGTTTCCTCTCACACTCCAAAGATGTACAGGTTTGTAGATTAATTGGCTTTGGTAAAATTGTAAATTGTCCCTAGTGGTTGGGATAGTGTTAGTGTGCAGTGTTACTGCTGGTCAGAGCAGGCTCGATGGGCCTAAGGGCGTGGTTCTGCGCTGTATCTCGAAACTAAACCAAAATTATATCTGCACATGGGAAAGACAGAAAATGTTTACAGAAGTTTATTTTTTAAGTGATCTTTGCTATTTTTCTAATCTTTTTTAATCTTTCGGAACAAAATGAAGAAATGCCCATCACTTATACAACGTAATTTATTATCTGTCATAATATAGTTTGCATAGTTTCATTTCAGTAAACCATGTGTGATTTGCTGCTTATGGATGTGCCTTTTTACATTTTAATTTAGTTGGGAAATGTGTTTGAAATGCAAAAATAAACGAAATCAAAAACATTTCTGATTTCTACAAGTAACAAGTGCAATTGAGTTTTGACTCTTCATTTTCACTTCAAGGCAAATGGAAATACAGAGGCCCCAAATAAAATCAGGAACTGGTCATATCCATACATGTCTCTATACCCTTATATTCACATCCAAGAAGCTATCATCTTTTCTTTGGTTGCTTCACTTCTAAAGCTTTAGACACCATGAACGCTGATGAGAAATATTTGAACAACCATGGGTGTTTGGAGCTAGACTTCGCTTTAGACTTTATCCATACAGCGCGGAAATAGGCCCTTCAGCTCACTGAGTTAGTGCCAACCAGCGATCACCCTGTACATTAGCACCATCCTACACACTAGGAGCAGTTTACAATTTTACCAAAGCCAATGAACCTATAAATCTGTACATCTTTGGAGTGTGGGAGGAAACCGGAGCACCTGGAGAAAACCCACGCTGGCACAGGGAAAACGTACAAACTCCGTACAGACAGCACCAGTAGTCAGGATAGAACTGGGTCTCTGTCGCTGTAATGCCCCTGTCCCACTTAGGAAACCTGAACGGAAACCTCTGGAGACTTTGCGCCCCACCCAAGGTTTCCGTGTGGTTCCCGGAGGATCCCGGAGGTTTTTGTCAGTCTCCCTAATGGTCGAAAGTGGAGTTTAATGGAGTTAAAAAGAATTTCTGTATGCACAATTGTTCGGCGATACAGAAAAATTATGAGATTGGACCAAACATCTTGTCTCCACTATGGTCTCATTGCAAATTAATCCACAAACCTGTAAGTTTTTGGAGTGTGGGAGGACACCAGAGCACCCGCAGAAAACCCACTCTGGTCACTGGGAGAACGTACAAACTCCGTACAGACAGCACCTGTAGTCAGGATCAAACCTGGGTCTCTGGCGCTGTGAGGCAGCAACTCTACCGCTGCGCCACCGTGTTGCCCTAAATTAAACGCTCTTGACAACACCAGCATAATCAAGGACGAGTCTCATCCTGGTCACTCCCTGTTCTCCCCTCCCTCATCAGGCATGATACACAGAAGTGTGAAAAAGCACACCTCCAGATTCAGGGACAGTTTCATCTCAGCTGTTATCAGACAGCTGAACTATCCAACCACAACTAGAGAGCAGTCCTTAACTACTATCTACCTCATTGGGGACCCTCAGACTATCCTTGATCAGACTTTACTAGCTTTATCTTGCAATAAACACTATTCACGTTACCATGTATCTGTATACTGTGGATGGTTTGATTGTAATCATGTATTGTCCTCCCGCCGACTGGTTAGCACGCAACTAAAGCTTTTCACTGTAGCTCAGTACACGTGACAATAAACTAAATGAAACTCAACTCAATTCCCTTTATCATGTATCTGTACCTTGTCTGATATCGAATTTGAGTTTATTTTTATTTTTGGGAAGGACTAAGTTTCCAGGAACAAGGATGAGACTAGATCCTTGGAACCAGCCTGCCAGAGTACAATCTCAGACGCCTGACCTCTATGATTCTGTACCTCAAGTGTGTGTTGTCATATGCACTGGGACTAGAACAATTATATTCCTACATGCCACAGCTTTACAGACACATTAAATGCGATAACATAACAAATAAATATACAACGAATGATCAGTTATACGGGGTAAAGCAGACCAGATTACTGCCAGCCAAGGTACACAATGCAATGGTAGTCATGCACATTCCATAGTAGCTTGGTGCTGAGACCGGCTGTGGGTAGCATTGTGCAAAAGGGATAGTGTTTCAAAAGGCTTTTGGCTGATGGGAAGAAGCTGTTCTTGAACCTGGATGTATTGCTTCCCATTTTCTTCCCAGTACCTTCTTCCTGATGGTAGGAGCGAGATGAGAGCATGGCCAGGCTGGCAGTGGGCCCTTGATGATACTGTGGTCGTGAGATCCACCTCCTGAGGATCCCATTGAAGTGGGGAAGCCAATACCTGTGATGGATCAGGCGATGTCCACCACTATCCCCCCCTGAATGATCAACCCAGGCTCATATGAAACCAGTCACTGTGCTCTCCACTCCATAGCTGTAGAGGTTTGATGAATAGCAGGGGACATAAAGTCATAAGTGATAGGAGCAGAATTAGGCTTTTTGGCCCATCAAGTCTACTCCACCATGCACTCATGGCTGATCTATCTACCCCTCTTAACCCCATTCTCCTGCCTTCTCCCCATAACCCCAACTCTTCTCAAATGTCTGAGGAGCCAGAGGCATTGAAGATCTTTCTTTGTGTTTCCATCCACGTGCTGGGCCCAGGACAGATACTGGAAGCTGCTGTCTCTCTCCAACACCCCCACCAAAGAGGTAACATTCACGAGGAGGCAGACTACCCCAGAAACCAAGTATCAAATGTTTGTTTGACATCAAAGAAGTTCGAGGATGGCTGCCCAGGATTCTCATCGTCCATACCGCCGATGAGGAGGTAAAATAGGCCACATTACCTGTGTCGTTGGCTCTGGTTCTTCACAGTCGTCCCTCTCAGCTGGAGATCGAGCAGCGTTGCACCTGGACTGTGCGAGGAATGGAGTGAACAACAGCGGGACATTGGAGGCACATTGCTTTCACATGCTCAGTTTGAATCATTTGCCATGAAATACATTTGTATCACAATGATCTCTGAAAGTGTTTTGTGCTGAGCTGGGTAATTTCCATTCCTTTTGGCTACTTTTACTGCAGCGCAGAGCACATTCCAACCCCACACTTGTGCTGGCAGTGCTTCAAACAGCCTATCATCAGAGATGCTGATTGATAATGGTGCCAGTGTTTTTCTCAGACCCAGCTACATCGATCGATCAAATAAAGTTGCCATATCTCGTTACTCCCAGGATTTTAAAAAATGCCACATTCAGCCACTTTGAAGGACGGCATCGTCACTAAAACTTGTGATGACCAAATTAGACGCTAGTTTATTGTTTTTGTTCTGTGCAAAAATAAAAGCCCATGAGAGATCTGTGTCTGTAGTGTGGAATCATAACTTTTATAGCCTGCTTGTACTATATACTCATAGCTTCCATCTCTGGAGCGTGAAAGGGTGGTGAGCAAATGCTATTAAGATTAGGAGCAATAAATTGTGCTTTTTAAAACCTGCTGCTCAAATAATGAAAAAAAGTGAAACGTGGTTCAATTAAGTTGGGACATTGATAGGCTTCCAATGGTCAGAAGGTCATGTCCTAACATCCCACCATATATCTTGTTAGGAATCATAGTGGACATAAATCTATATAAAGTGCTGGAGTAATTCGGCGGCACAGTGGTGGAGTTGCTGCCTTACTGCGCCAGGGACCCTGGTTCGATCCTGCCTACGGGTGCTGTCTGTACAGAGTTTGCACGTTCTCCATGTGACCTTGTGGGATTTCTCTGGGTGCTCCGGTTACCTCCCACACTCCAATGACATGCTGCTTTGTAGGTTCATTGGGTTCCGTAAATTGTAACATCGTCCCTAGTGTGTCGGATAATGCAGGAGTATAGGGAGATCGATCGCTGGTCAGTGCGGACTCAGTGGGCAAAGGGCCTGATTCCACGCTGTTTCTCTAAAGTCTAAAGATTCGAATTGTCAATCTTGTTCTTATTTGCTGCAACATTATAGGCATGTTAAAACCCAACAACACAACAAATGAACATTCGGTCATTCGGTCAAATGAACAATCGGTCATTCTAGGGTCTAGGGGGAATATTGAAGAAGCGCAGGTTTGTAGGTTAATTGGCCTCTGTAAATTGTCCCTAGTGTGTAGGGTAGAACTAGTGTACGGATGATTGTGGTTCATACAGACTAAGTGGACTGAAGGGCCTGTTTCTATGCTGTATCTCTAAAACTAAAAGCAAGGATTCTCTGATAATGAGCACATGAGGAGGTAGGGGGAAGAGGGGGAGGAGGGGAGAGTTGGGGAGGGGAGAGTTGGGGAGGGGAGAGTTGGGGAGGGGAGAGTTGGGGAGGGGGAGAGGAAAGCATAAAATATGAACTGAGGAGCATTCATATTTAGAAAGGGTAGTCTTTCAATTTTTCATTCTTTCTGTTTTCTCCTAATTTGAATGAGTCAGAAGGGCTGGAGATTGTCAACTCTTTAACTAAAAAATACTCCACTGTTAACCAAGCCCATATTGTTCATATTAGTCATAAATGGGACAAGCCTTTTGAGTTAAATAATTATCTCAAGCATAAGTCACTCCTGGGCTGCCGAATGACAATCGATGTGAAGCGGACGAGGCATAAGTAGGGAACAGCTTCATTACTTAAACATCAAGAATCCAGAAATATGAGTGAAGACGAATGTAGGTCCCTTACAGTCAGAGACAGGTAAATTAATAATGGGAAACATGGAAATGGCAGAACAGTTAAATGCGTACTTTGGTTCCGTCTTCACTAAGGAAGACACAAACAATCTCCCAGAAATACTAAGGGACCGAGGATCTAGTGGGAGGGAGGAACTGAAGGGAATCCACATTAGTTAGGTGAACTGTTGGGACTGAAGGCAGATAAATCCCCAGGGCCTGATGTTCTGCATCCCAGAGTACTCAAGGAGGAGGCCCTAGAAATCAGGGTGATCGTTTTCCAATGTTATTCCGACTCTGGATTAGTTCCTGTGGACTGGAAGGTAGCCAATGTAACTCCACATTTTAAGAAAGGAGGTAGAGAGAAATTAGGGAATTACAGACCAGTTAGCCTTACATCGGTAGTGGGGAAGATGCTGGAGTTGATTATCAAATATGTTATAGCAGCACATTTGGAAAGCAGTGACGGGATCGGCCAAAGTCACCATGGATTTATGAAGGGGTATGGGTTTAGTTTGACTAATCTTTTGGAATCTTTTGAGGATGTAACAAGTAGAATGGATAAGGGAGAGCCAGTCGATGTGGTGTATCTGGACTTTCAAAAAGCCTCTGACAAGGTCCCACACAAGAGATTAGTGTGCAAAATTAGAGCACAATATATTGCGGGTAGGGTATTGACATGGATAGAGAACTGGTTGGCAGACAGGAAGCAAAGAGTAGGAATTAACATGTCCTTGTCAGAATGGCAGGCAGTGACCAGTGGGATGCCATAAGGCTTGGTGCCGGGACCCCAGTTGTTTATAATATATGTTAATGATTTAGACAAGGGAATTAAATGTAACATCTCTAAGTTTGCGGATGACACAAAGCTGGGTGGCAGAGTGAGCTGTGAGGAATGATGCTATGAGGCTGCAAGGTGACATGGATAGGTTGGGTGAGTGGACAGAAGCATGGCAGATGCAGTATAATGTGGATAAATGTGAGGTTATCCACTTTGGTGACAAGAACATGAAGGTAGATTATTATCTGAATGGTGTCAGATTAGGAGAAGGGGAGGTACAATGAGACCTGGGTGTGCTTGTACATCAGTCACTGAAAGTAAGCAGGGTTACACAAAAAGCTGGAGAAACTCAGCGGGTGCAGCAGCATCTAAGGAGCGAAGGAGATAGGCGATGTTTCAGGTCGAGATCCTTCTTCAGACTGAAGAAGGGTCTCGACCCGAAACGTCGCCTGTCTCCTTCGCTCCTTAGATGCTGCTGCACCCGCTGAGTTTCTCCAGCTTTTTGTGTAACCCTCGATTCTCCAGCATCTGCAGTTCCTTCTTTAACACTGAAAGTAAGCATGCAGGTACAGCAGGCAGTGAAGAAAGCTAATGGCATGTTGGCATTCATTGCGAGAGGATTTGAGTTTAGGAGCAAGGAGGTCCTACTGCAGTTGTACAGGGCCCAGGTGAGACTGCACCTGGAGTATTGTGTGCAATTTTGATCTCCTAATTTGAGGAAGGAAATTATTGCTATTGAGGGAGTGCAGCGTAGGTTCACAAGTTTAAATCCTGGGATGGCGGGACTGTTGTAAGATGAAAGAGTGAGTCGACTGGGCTTGTATTTGCTGGTATTTAGAAGGATGAGAGGGCATCTTATAAAAGCATTTTAAATTCTTAGAGGATTGGACAGGGTAGATGCAGGAAAAATGTTCCTGATGTTGGGGGAGTCTAGAACCACAGTTTAAGAATAAGGGGTAGGCCATTTAGGACAGATGAGGAAAACCTTTTTCAACCGGAAAGTTGTGAATCTGTGGAATTCTCTACCACAGAAGGCAGTTGAGGCCAATTCACTGGATGTTTTCAAGAGAGAGTTAGACGTAGATCTTAGGGCTAAGGGACTCAAGGGATATGGGGAGAAGGCAGGAAAGGGGTACTTATTTGGGACGATCAGCCGATTGAACTCAATCATATTGAGTGGCGGTGCTGGCTCGAAGGGCCGAATGGCCTACTCCTGCACCCATTTTCTATGTTTCTATGTCTACGTGTCTATCACGTGTAGTGTGAGGCAGTGTGGGCCAAGATGACTCACTTTAATTAAAAGTAGATCTAGGAGGTTTGCAAAAAGATGTAATGAAAACATATCATTCAGCTCATTAAGCCCAGTCTTTCAATGTACCAAGGATAATTTCTCCTAATGAGAAAATAATTAATTTACAATGTGATATGCGGCAATTTTACATGGACCATAGAACATTAGAGCACAGGAACAGGCCCTTCTGTGCTGAACATGAAGCCAAATTAAACCAATCCTTCCTTCCTGCAATGATTCATACCCCTCCAGTCGTTGCATTTCATGTCTCTATCTAAGCACACATATGAGGTGCAGTTCCTCCAATATCCTTTCATTATCACCTCTTCCCCAGCCAACAATGGGCGATAGTGGGCTCCACCCATCCCTGGTCATCTGTTGACAGCCCTGCTTTGTTCTGGCTTTTTTCCTACCTCCAATTCCCTCCCCTCTACTCTCAGTCTGAAGAAAGGTCCCTACCTGAAACAGCCTCCTTTTTCTCCAGAGATGCTGCCTGACCCACTATCCAGCACACTGTATCCATCTTCAGTCCTGAACTCTGTCTGCTGTTCTTTAAACAACTCCCATGTGTCAGATGTGGAGAAAAAAAAAAGAAAAAAAAAAATGTGTCAGATGTGGACTTGCCTAACAACAGCTGCCCTCAATTTACTCTCCCTAACTCCTGACCAATAATGCTGTCATTTCCAGGCCCTCTCATAGATGAACTGAGGCCCAGGCCAATTTCAATTTTAGAGGGCCCTAAACCAAATCAAGCAGAGGCCCCTCAATTTTAGAGGCCCCAAATCAAGATCCCTTTGAAGTAGACAGGCATGAGGGCCATGCCAAATGGCACTTGTCACCCCTCCCCCCCCCCTGATAGGGCCTGGTAATCGCCCTACCCCAATTTAGTAATTCCCCTAAAGGTCCAGACTTATCCTCATTCATCTTAAAACTTAAAGATATGTGATAATTATCTCCAAAAAGGTTCTAAGCTGAAACACTATTCACCTGGCCAGGCTGATTTTTCAATACGTTCAATATGATCCCTCCTCAAGTTAGACAAAAATGCTGGAGAAACTCAGAGGGTGAGGCAGCATCTATGGAGTGAAGGAGTAGGCGATGTTTCGGGTCGAGACCCTTCTTCAGACTGGTCTCGTCCCGAAACGCCGCCTATTCCTTCGCTCCATAGATGCTGCCCCACCCGCTGAGTTTCTCCGGCATTTTTGTCCACCTTCGATTTTTCCAGCAACTGCAGTTCTTTCTTAAACACCTCCTCAAGTTGGTCTTTCCACATACTGTTTCAAGAAATTATTTGACACCTGGATACACCTAACATCTCTGCTTTGCCAACGTTACTTCTCTTGGTTGTCTCTTCAAAAAACTCCATCAAATTCACAAGACATGGTCTCCCACACACAGAGACCTTTCCTTTCCAATAGAGGTCAATCCTATCTTCCAGAATTCCCTCCAGTAGCTTTCTCACCACTGACATTAAGCTCATAAATTCAAGTTACAGGAACAGAATAAGGCCATTCGGACCATCAAGTCTACTCTGCCATTCAATCATGAATGATCTATCTTTCTCTCTCAACCCCATTCTCCTGCTTTCTCCCCATAATCTCTGGCACCTGTACTAATCAAGAACCTATCAATCTCCACCTTAAAAATGAATGACTGAATGAATGAATGAATAAGTTTATTGGCCAAGTATGTACACATACAAGGAATTTGCCTTGGTGCTCCGCTCGCAAGTAACAACACGTCATTCAGTAAAACATTACGAATAAAACTTAAAACATTAAAACATTAAGAATAAAACATTATAGTTTAAACATGTGATTGAAATAAAATACCAGAGTAAAAGGAGGCTACAGACTTTTGGTTGTTGAGTAGAGCTACTGCTCGTGGAAAAAAAGCTGTTTTTATGTCTGGATGTGGCGGCTTTGACAGTCGGGAGTCGCCTTCCAGAGGGAAGTGATTCAACGAGTTTGTGGCCAGAGTGTGAGGGGTCAGAGATGATCATACCCGCTCGCTTCCTGGCCCTTGCAGTGTACAGTTCGTCAATGGGGGGGAGAGGTTGCAGCCCACAACCTTCTCAGCTGATCAGACGATTCGCTGCAGCCTCCGGATGTCATATTTGGTGGCTGAGCCAAACCAGACCATGATGGAGAAGGTGAGGACAGACTCTATGATGGCCGTATAGAATTGGACCATCATTGTTTTTCTTCAGCTGCTGCAGGAAGTATGTTCTCTGTTGGGGCTTTTTGACTGTGGAGTTGATGGTGGCTCCCCATTTAAGGGTCTTGGAGATGATGGTTCCAAGGAACTTAAAGGACTCCACAGATGTGACTGTGGTGTAGTTGATGGTGTGTGAGGGGAGGGGAGGGGGAGCTCTCCTAAAGTCTACAATCAATTCCACCGTCTTAATAGCATTCAGTTCCAGGTTGACCATTGATTTGTCCACCACAGCCTTCTGTGGGAAAGAATTCCATGGATTTACCACCTTCTGACTAAAGAAATCCCTCCTCATCTCCTTTCTAAAGGCATGTTCTTTTATTCAAGGCTATGGCCTCTGGTCCTGGACACTCCCACTAGTGGAAACATCCTCTCCACATTCACTCTATCCAGGCTTTTTACTATTCGGTATGTTTCAATGAAGTTCCCCCTCATCCTTCTAAACTCCAGCGAGTAGAGGCCCAGTGCCATCAAACGCTCATCCCTGTTAACCCCCTCATCCCTGGGACCATTCTTGCAAACCTCCGTTGGACCCTCTCCAACCGCAGCACATCCTTCCTCAGATAAGGGGCCCAGAACTGGTCACAATGCTCCAAATGCAGTCTGACCAGTGCCTCATAGAGCCTCAGCATCACATGCCTGATTTTGTAATCTATTCTTGAAATAAATGCTAGGATTGCGTTTGCATTCATTACAACTGATTCCACTTGCAAATTATTTTTTTGGGGAATTCTGCACCAACACTCCCAAGACCCTCTCCATCTCCAATTTCTGAATTCTCTCCCCATTTAGAAAATAGTCTATGCCTTTATTCCTGCTAAAATGCATGACTCCACACTTTGGTACACTATCTATATTCCATCTGCCACTTCTTTGCCCACTCTGTCAACCTGTCCAAGTCCTTCTGCAGAGTCCCTGCTTTCTCTACACTACCTGCCCCTCCACCTATCTTTGTATCATCTGCGAACTTGGCCACAACGCCTTCAATTCCCTCATCCAGATCACTGATATACAACGTGAGGCGTAGCGGCCCCAGCACCAACCCCTGCGGAACTCCGCAGGCTACATGATACTAGCCTGTAATTCCCTGGCTTGATCTGTCAGCCTTTCTTAAACAAGGGTGGAGCATTAACCACCCTCTAGAATTCTGCTACCTCACTCATTGCTAATGATGTTACAAATAAAGCTGCAAGGGAATTGTCTTCCCTATCTTCCTCCAATGACCTATGCCAGGGCTCGGACCATATCCACGTTTTAAGTCCACCAACACCTTTCCTTAGACATGGGTTAGAAAGGAGCTAAAATGCCTGCTTAATATTTAACCTAAGCACCATAGATCTGAGGGACAATGTCCAGGTGAGTCATTTCAGGGCTGCCAACATTGGGTGAGAGTTGGCAGTGAGAGATTGCGAGAGACCAAGACCGAGGGAACGTAGCGACGGAGGGTGGGGGGGGGGGGGGGGGGTGTAGGAGGGGTGTGTCCATCCTCCCATGGTACAAAACATTTGCATTTTTCAGCTTGAAATTGTGCAATCTGGTGCGTACTGTAGCGAGTCTTTTAAATTACACTTGAATGCAATATTTAAAATTTGATTAGCTATGAATAGGGTTAGGCTAAATTACATTCCTAATTACATTCCACAGTAGAGCCAGGCTCTGATCAACAGGTGCAGCACATCAATGGCCTTAGTATATTCATGTATGGAAATCAGATTGTAATCAAGCACTTGGCCCATGTTGACCAACCTGTGTCTCACTGCACACCTGGTACTACTCCTGGCCCTGACTCCAGTTGCATACCTTCTCTCATTCCTGACCCTGAGTCCAACCCTATACCTGGCCCCCTATTCTACCCTGATCATAGCTGCTTACCTGCTTAGGTTCCCAGTGCTGAACACTCCCATTGTCCCAGCTTTGACTGCACACCTAGTACTATTCCAGACCTTGACTCTGGATGAACACTTGGCCTTGCTCCTAGCCCCTCTGCATTGACAATATATCTGGCCCACACATAACGCCCCATATCGGACCCCTGGACTTAACCTTTTACGTTCAAGTCCACAGGTGCTTATCTAATGCAGTAATCTTTTATGGGGCACTTCATGGACCAAATTTTGTATAACAAAATTTGCTACATCCATTGGCTTACTTGTTATCTAACATGCTAGTTACTTTGTCAAAGTAGTCATGAATTGGTTGAACAACATTTTTCATCCATAAAATTATACTCACTCAGCTGCATAAGTATTCTGTTACCATTTCCTTCATTTTCCTAACAATCTGTCCTGAAGTCATTTTCACCTCCAATATTTTCAGTATTTTGCTGTCTTCCTCTCAGCTGGGACTTTTCCAAAATGCAAAGTCCAATAACAATATATATTTAAGCAATAATATCCCATTTAATGTGATCTTGAGAGTACATAATATTTTCTGTGATATTCATAACACAACAATGATAAAAATATCTTTTTTTTGATTGCACCTACCAACATGCATATTATATTAGTTAATATGTACCGAGGGCAAATATTTGTTCCAATGCTCCCCATTCCCAATTACTTTTACATTGAAGTGATTGAAACCCAAGGCAAGTTTAAATAGCATCAGAAAAATAAAACCTCCGGAATGGATGATATTCATTACGTGGTTGGTTGGAGTCAGTATCAGCACAATTACTATATTAAACTTTGAATCATCAAATATTTTGGTTCAAGCTAAAACTAAAGACAAATAATAACCTCCTTACACATTCCCCTGCAAGTATCTTTGTCACTTTTTTGAACAAGCTCTTAAACATCACATCTGTATCAGTTTCCATCTGATTACACTCCTTGAGGATGTTCATCTACGTGTTCAATTAATAAAACAACGAGATTGGGGATATTTCTATTCAACCTGTCAAAGGAATTTGGGGGGGGGGGGGGGGGTTAGAAATAGTCAGTGTGGTAAACAAACAATAGTTGAGTGGCAAATGACAATAGTGCTACCTTCCCAATATTTAACTGAAGGAAATAATGGGTTATTGGGGCTGTATGTTGTGACAGACAGCCTGACACCTTGCATGTCATTTAATATTACACTTATCCCATCCCCTGGATATTCTGGATTAATATATTAAGGTTTTGTCAACTAATTACAAATCAGGCTAATTACAAATCAATAACATTAGCCAACACCGAAGCACGAAGTGCTGAGCATTGGGATCTGGACATCACGGACAACTGGCCTCAGTTCCCCGCTCACATCTGGCAGTGCTCTCTGTCTGAACCAGAAGCATTTTTGAAAGTGGGGGGGCTGAGCAATCACTGATCACTAGCCTTAAGGGTACCCTGCGAGGGTGGAATAAACGTGGGGGGAGGGTATGGGAGGGGGGTGTCCCCCCTCCCACAGTATGGACTTATCGAAGTTTGATGTATTAAAATAGTAAGATTAAACAAGAACTTACCAGTTTGTAGTTCGATCTTTATTTTATGAGGAATTGTGATGAGGGATTTCGATGAAGACACATGCGCGACATTCTTCAAAGCAGCGGTGTGGAATCACAGATAACAACAATGACTAAAGATAGTAAGATTAAAGAGACTATTTACCAGTTGTCCTTATGATAGAGGGTTGGGAGCGGAGGGCACAAAATCCCTCATCGCAACTCCTCATAAAATAAAGATCAAACTACAAACTGGTAAGTTCTCGTTAAATCTTACTATTTTACTTCGGAGTCACGTGAGTGACTTGGTGAAGATTTCAAAGCTCTGTGATTCCATGCCCTGGACCACGTCCATGCTCACACACTGCCGCAACTACTGATGGAGGAAGTATGTTAATGTATTTCAGACTTGAACTAGCTGAAAAATAATAATGTATTTATTAAAATACAAACAATAAACCCCTAACTCGGGGATAAACGTTTTATGGAACAGTACTTAAAACTGATTCCGCAAATGTTGCGGGAGCTGCCACAGGCTTGTTATAAAACCGCTGAAAGATTGTCTCACTGGTCCAGCCCGCAGTTGCGAGGACATGATCCATGGGAACCTCCATGGTCCTCACCGCTGATGTGGATGCAGCCCTGGTAGAATGAGATTTTAAAACGTTAGTATCGATACCTGCGGCACTCAACACCACCCTGGAGATAGTCTGCACCGTCACCCGGTGATGTGGGTTCTTATGGCTGATGAACAGACCCTGCTCCATCTTCCTGATGGTGTGTGTGACTTTGATATAATACCAAAGATGGGTGTCTATGCAGAGTGTAGCTTCAACAGGGTATGCTCGGAATTCCAATTGCAGCCCTGTAGATTCAGGTCTGTGTTGCTTAAGCAACTCCTCTATAAAGAAGGTTAGTTTGTCAGGGGTCGAGACCATACTGTCTAATCTCAGTTTCTGCAGAGTCTGGACCCGTTGTGCAGATGTCAGTGCCACCAAGGGTAGTTGAGGCCAGTTCATTGGCTATATTTAAGACGGAGTTAGATGTGGCCCTTGTGGCTAAGGAGATCAGAGGGTATGGAGAGAAGGCAGGTACGGGATACTGAGTTGGATGATCAGCCATGATCATATTGAATGGCTGTGCAGGCTCGAAGGGCCGAATGGCCGACTCCCGCACCTAATTTCTATGTTTCTATCAACATCACCACTTTGTAGGTGAGTCTATCCAGCGGTAACCCCATCATGGGCGACCAGCGCCTGAGCAGGGTCAACACCACCCCTACATCCCAGGTAATGTTGTATCTTGGTCGAGGAGGGTTAGTATTGAAAATACCCCTCATTAGTTTTGACACCAGCTGGTGCGATCCCACTACTATATTGAGGTAGGACGATAGTGCACTCCTGCCACTATTTATGGAACTGTAGCTGAGTCCCTCATCAAAATGAAGGCCCGCGAGGAATTCCAACACATTAAGGATCGTGGCAGAGTTGTAGGTGGTCTTGGTCCGACTGCAGTAAGCTTCCCATTTTCTGATGTGGGTTAGGTACTGCTTCCTAGTGGACTCTCCGCACGACGCAGTTATGATGTCCATGGTCCTGGATAACAGTCCGAACTCCAGCAGTGGCCTCTTCAGAACCTGCAAGCCGACAGGTTCAGATGACCATGGCACGGATGACACTCCCCAGTGATGGGGTGGGTGACCAAATTTGGGCATTTGGTAATTTGTGCCCATGGAACGTTTAGCATATTGAGGACCACCGGGTACCATGGTTGTGTGGGCCAGTCAGGTACTATCAGAATGCCTGTTGCAGAATCCAGTTGAATTTTCTGCAATACCCGACTGATGAGGCAGAATGGGGGAAATGCATAGAAAAACCATTTCCCCCAATGGAGCGAGAATGCATCCATCGCCACTGCTCCAGGATCTGGTTCCCAAGATACATATGTCGGTATCTGATGGTTTTACCTGGACGCAAAAAGGTCGATATCTGGTGTTCCAAATTTAGCTATAATTTTAGCAAATATTTGGGGGTTCAACATCCACTCGATGTTGTCATTGAATACTCGTGACCTGGTATCCGCCACTGTATTGAGCTTACCTGGAAGGTAAGCAGCTGATATCCAAATATTTATTTCATTACACCAGAGCCAAATTGTATTTGCCAATTCATCACAAGATATTGACTTGATACCACCCATATGGTTTAAATATGCCACCACAGTGGTATTATCTATTTGAAGACGGACATGTGTATGATGTAAATTCGTGCAGTAAGCCCGCAGCCCGTGAAATGCTCCCAGCATTTCCAAATAGTTTATACCTTGTGACTGAAGAAGTGTAGACTCGTGTGAATCCCATCTGCCGCCACAACTAGAAGTGATGTCGGTAGCTCCCCAGCCTTGGGTGCTTGCGTCGGTTTGTAACACGACTGATGGGTTGGATATAATGATGGGATTAAAACAACCACTAATATTGCTAACCCACCATTGTAGCTCAATTTTTGCCTTGATCGGCAGCTGCATAGGCCTGTCAAAATGTCCAGCATTTGCTTTTAATGCTGAGAATTTTGCTCTTTGCTAGTTTTGATAATGTAATGGGCCAAATTGCGCAGCTGGAAATGTAGCTACAAGCTTTCCAATTACCTTAGCAGCGTGTCTAATAGTTGGTTTCTTGGCGCAAGCAAGGCTGTTACATGCCTCTATTATGTCTTTTGCTTTGCTGGCTGGGATAGTGACAATCATATGATTGGTGTTAATCATGAATCCCAGATAGTCCATAACCACAGATAGGTTGAACTTAAATTTGTCTGGATGGATAACAAACTTTAGTTTCTCGAATAACGTTTTGGTAGCTGTTACTGCTAGTTCAGCTATTTCAAGAGTTTTCCCCACAATTAAGATGTCGTCTAAATATGCCATGACTGTGTGATTTTGTTGTCTAAGAGATGCCAATATTGGTTTAAAATTTTTTGTAAATAACCTAGGGGCTGTGGTAAGCCCAGTGGGTAGGGCTTTGTATTGCCACAGTTGCCCCATCCAGACAAATTTTAAGAATTTCCGGTGATGTTCCTTTATAGGTACTGAATAGTATGCATCTTTTAAATCGATGCAGGCCATGAAGCACCCTCGGGAAATCAGCTGTTTAGCTGTTTCAAATGTCTCCATTTTTAAATGGGTATATTGTACAAAGGTATTCAAATGGGTTAAATCAATAATAATTCGACATCCACCATCTTTTTTGGTTTTGGTAAAGATGCTAGACACAAACTCAAGAGATTCATGTGTCATTTTTTCTATTACCCCCTTGGCATATAGTCTTAACATTTCTACATGGTCCTTCCTCTTTCTCTTTTTGAGAAAGTGCAAATTTCCGGTCAGGTACATGTTGAGTTGGGGGAAGATGCCCATTTATGAATTCAATCTCATAACCCTGAATACTTTGTAAAATAAATGTATCCGAAGTTATAGTCCCCCATGCATCCCAGAATGCACGCAACCTCACTCCTACTTGTGAGGTTATGCATGCAGCACTCTCAAGAGAACCAGACCCCCTTACCTCCATGGTTACTGGTGGGGCTTGATGTTCTGGGCTTTCGTGGGACGTTGTGTTGCTGGGGTGGGGGGTTGGCGCATCTTCCATCCTGGCCGCTGTTGGCCCTGCCCTAAGAAAGGCTTCTGCTGATAGGGTGTGGCCGGTGGATATGCTCTCGGTGCCCTGTCGGGTTGTCCCCGAGGCCTGGTATTTACGTATGGGTGGTGCCTCCGATACACATGTGGTCCGGCTGATCGCGGTGGTTTCATTAACCCAACTGCTTTGGCCTCCTCATCTAGGTCTTTGAACTGTTTAGGCAGGTCCTCCCCGAACAACTGTCTCGGCGGCGGAGTAGCAGAGGCTTTGCACAACCCCGCAAATTTAGGGTTAAGTGTGGGTCGGATGGAGCTTTTTCTGAAACAGTTGATCTCGTATTGTGTGTTGCACAATAGAGCCAGAGCATCCTGTTGCTCCTCCGTCATCTCTGTCCCGTCCAGGGTTCTGGCAAATGCCATGATGCCTGATGTCAACAGCTTGAGGATCTTTTGAATCTTCAGTTCCTGGGCCCTGATCCCGGGACTAATGTTCCCCTGGATGGGCATGTTGACCGTTGGGACATTGAGCGATACACAATTACCTGGAGCTTTGTATTTGTCCATAGCCTCCGTCAACACCTGTTCCTGCAGCTGGTGAGTTGTGAGGTAATTTATGCTCGCCGCTAGTTTGGCCTGTAGCGGTTGCCCTGAATGCCCTGGCTGGGCAAATTTGGAAACTACCTCCAGTAGCTCTTCATCAGGGATTTCTGTTCTGCTGGTTCTTGCGCCAACCCCTCTTCAAAGTCAGCTAACCGCTGACTCCTGGCACTGTTCACGGACAAAGGAGAAACACTCGGTGGACCCGCTGTATGGCTCCTAGATCGCAGGGACCCCTGTTCTTGATGTTCCAAGTCCCACTCGAGCAGCTGCTCCATCAAGCGCTCCATCCGGGACATGCGACCGCCGCCGCTATCTACGGACGGCAAGTCCACTTCCCCAGGTTCTCCAGAACTACTGGGGCTTCTGCCAACGGACTGCACCTCATCAAGGTGACGTCTAGCGTACGTTGGCAGATAGTCGCTGCCTGCCACTCCTGCGGGGCTACACGACTCCCGCACGGACATGCCGTTAGTCCGCCATCTTCCGGACTGTAGCGGTCCGCCTGTCTGGTATGACAGAAGCGGAGACGAGTCGGTGCCGGCCGCCGCAGCGGGGCTCCCCGGCATCCGCGCGGGCTTACTGCCAGTCCCGATTATACGGGACTGAGACGACGCATAGTCGCTGTCAGCCGCCTCAGCGGGGCCACACGACCGAAATATACTGCCACCGGACTGCGCTCTGGCAGCCTGACCCGGTGGTATGCCGGTACCTCCCGCTCCTGCGGGGCTCCCCGAATTCCCAGCAGGTACATCACCGGTCCGCGATCTGGCGGACTTCTCCGGTGGCATGTCGATGCCGGCCGCTGCAGCGGGGCTCGACCTGGGTGCGGCTTTCCTCCTGGTCCGCCCTCTGGAGACCTGTAACACAGGGGAAATAGAACGTGCCGTTGACTGCGGCACGGTTTTACGCACCTGTTTGCCGCTAGCCCGTTGCTGTTTGGCCGATAGCGACAGGGAGTCGGGGTCTACCCTACCCTGCTCCTTCGCGGTGCTCCGACCAACGTGCAGCTCCCTAGCCTGCTGTGGTGGAGAGTCAGGCCCTGCCAACTGCACAGGGCTCCCCGACTTCCGCGATTTTTTCCCGGCCCGCAGAGGGGGTGCTGCCGGTGTTGTGGGCAGCTCCGGGGATTGCGGCCGCTGACTCCCGTCCGAAGTCCTCCAGCGCTTGGAGGCATGTTTCGCCTTTCCTTTCTTCAATTCCATCGTTCCTGTAAGTAAAGAATTTCCTCACAGGGACTAACCAACTCAAGGTTAGTTTAAACTTACCTTGAGGCCTCTTTGAAGGTGCCGTTGGGGAAGCGCACTCCCCCCTCCAGCTGTCGACTGCCAATGCGAGCGACGATATGCCGCGCATGCGTGCTGGCGGGGTCTTCACGAAGTCACTCACGTGACTCCGAAGTAAAATCATGTTTTAGTGCATTGTAAAAGTATGATTTCAATGTTTTTTGTTTGAAGTATTTTTAAGAGGTAACTTTTTACGGGGTAACTTTTTCCACACAGAGGGTGGTGGGTGTATGGAACAAGCTGCCAGAGGAGGCAGTTGAGGCAGGGAATATCCCAACATTTAAGAAACAGTTAGACTGATACATGGATAGGACAGGTCTGGAGGGATAAGGACCAAAAGCAGGTAGTGTAGTTGGGCCGAAGGGCCTGTTTTCACACTGTAACACTCTATGACTGCATTATACCTCCACCATGCATGAATGCTTCAAACTCAAGTGGTCGAGTTTTATTGCCATATACTCAAGCATAGAAAATAGGTGCAGGAATAGTCGCTGCCAGCACTGCCATTCAATATGACCATGGTCGTTCATCTAAAATCAGTACCTCTTTCCTGCTTTTCCCCCCAATCCCTTGATTTTGTTAGCACCAAGAGCTAAATGTAACTCTCTCTTGAAAACATCCAGTGAATTGGCCTCCGCTGCGTTTTGTGGCAGAGAATTCCACAGATTCACAACTCTCTGGGTGAAAAGGGTTTGTCCTCATCTCAGTCCTAAATGGCCTACCCCTTATTCTTAAACTGTGACCCCTGGTTCTGAACTCCCCTAACATTGGGAATATTTTTCCTGCAGTTACAGTCAGTGAAAATCTAGCAGGCAAGCAGCCCCATTTGAAGGCCACTATCTTCCACCGTTTCTACCCAGTGCTTGGTACCTACTTCCAGCAGCCACTGGTTGTCCTCCAGGATGCACCAAGCCGCAGACTGATCCATGCCGGTCACCAGAGCGAATTTGGCGCAGGGACTCTCACGGCAGCGGCGCAACACCTCCGACGCCTCCGGTGGCCCCGGACTCTTGCGCTGAGGCTGCTCCATGGCCGGAGCTGCAGCGAGCGACTCCCCAGCCCGGCAAACACTCGCCAGCCCCGGCTACCCGTCTGCATCTGCCCCCACCGCTGCTTCTGCTTCCATCCCTCCCTCCGTCCCGGCTCTCCAACAGCCACGACCAGGTTGCTCAGAGCACAGCAGCGCCTCGTCCAAAGCCCGAGACATTGAAACATGTCTAGCCAAAAAGGCGCACCCCCCCCCCCCCCCACCCCCATGTTCCGCAGCCCATGTACCTCACTCCTGCCGCTCGCCGGCGTCCCTCATGTTAGCCGCTTCCCGCAAATCCTTAAATTCCGACTGCCACCGGGAGCAGGACGTGGCCTCACTTTCTGCGCTGGGTGACACTCATTCACTGCCCGGTCCTTGTCTTTCAATGTTAATTTGCATGGGGACATGCTTTGGAGGTGTGTGATGGTTCGGTCAAGTTAGAATAACAGAGAAGAATGCTGCTGTCTTGTCAACAGACGCACACGCAAGCAGTTGATATTAGTTTTGAAATTCTTGTTGATCACAGAATTTCTCACGACAGAGCGTGAGAAACTGTCTTAGGCACAGATCCAAGTATCACATCATTATTTCTCCATGTAGTGTTCAGAGATAAGAATAATTTTGGTATTAAATGTAAAACCTAAGGTCCAAGCATTTATGCTCCACCAGGGGCAGCATAGTGGCACAGTGGTAGAGTTGCTGCCTTGTAGCCAGAGACCCGGGTTCCATCCTGACTATGGGTGCTGTTTGTATGGAGTTTGTAAGTTCTCCCTGTGACCTGCGTGGGTTTTCTCCGGGAGCTCCGGTTTCCCTCGGCATTCCAAAGACGTACAGGTTTGTAGGTTAATTGGCTTGGCTGAAATTGTTCAATTGTCCCCAGTGTGTAGGATAACATAAGTGTTACGGGGCGATGGCTGGTCGGTGCGGACTCGGTGTGCCATAGGGCCTGGTTCTGCGCTGTATCTCTAAAGTCTAAAGGTGGCATATGGAGGCACCTGAGAAGTGGGTATTGAAAGGACTGAAGGAGGTAAATTACTTTATGGTTGTCCACACCCTGCAATCTTCAAATTGCCTTTGTTATCACTGGAATTAATGCTGATTATTCATTTGATTAACCAGACCTCTCATTTAAAAGATAGGTAAAGTAATAGAATTTTAGCCCCCTATAAAATGTGATATTTGGTTTTATAAAATTACCTTATTTTTGGCAACACCATTCGTGGGGAGAATGTAATGGGCTAGGATTGGATTTGGGTTAATATGGATGCTCAATGGTTGACAGGGACTCGATGGGCCAAAAGGCCTGTTCCCGTACCCTAACCCTCGAGTGATACAGTGGGGAAACGGGCCCTTCGGCCCAGTTTACCCACACCGGCCGACATGTCCCAGCTACACTAGTTCCACCTGCCAGCATTTGGTCCATGCCCTCCAAACTTGTCCTATCCATGTAAGTTTTTTACTTATGCCTATGTTCACCGGATGTGGGCACTGTAGGGAACTCTACTCCTCATACCTCAGAGGCGACGAGGAGCTGGTGGTAAGATGCCTTCTTGAAACGCTGGTAAAGTCGATACTCTTGCATTGTTGATTGTGGGGAGTTTTACCGTTTCGATCCAGCGACAACGATTCACCAAAGAGCCTTTAAAATGAAAGTGTTCCTGTTTCTTGTCAGTATTGTTCTGCATTGAATATTTTTAACCTTTGCCTGCAATAAAGAGTCCATCACTAATTCCTTGTTTTATACTTTTATTATTCAAAAGTGTAACTACATAATAGTCTTAATGAATATAAGCAAACCCTTACTCTTCAGTACATTCATGAAGCCTAACTATAACTTAATCCCTAGAGTTCAAATCCCAGAACCATTAATATGCAGCAATATATTCATATACCACCATGGACAACAATCACTACGTATAAAGCTAATACATTCTCTTAACTTCCCGTGTTATCAATGCATTCAACTAAAATTATACATCTTCTGTAGTATTTACAGCTACTGCAATTGACACTCATATGAAGGCCATTCACAACTGGTTGCATTATATTTCCTATATACATTGTTAACTTAGCCTTGTAGGGTGATTTCAATAGGTTATGCAGCCTCTGTCAGAAGGTAGCAAGTGTACATAGTGCCATTATTTGAACAATCTGTCTTGTGAAGAAATAGCACGGCGGCGTTTCAAAATGAGTCACTCCCAGTAAACAGCCGCAAGAACTTGGAAATAAAGTAGAAAACCAAACATAAAATCCCTGGTTGCCACGCCAGTTCCTCCAAGTCACAATGACCCAGGTGAACTCATAGTTGGTGTCCCAGTCTGTACCTTTTGACTGCTGGCAATAACTCAGTACTGATGGTGGGTAATGTTCTGGCCATGTAATCCTGTTGTTTTATCGCCTGTTCCATACCATTGCCAGAGGCAACATTCATGAACCAAGGAACTGCAGATGTTGGTTTACAACAAAGGACACAAAGTGCTGGAGTAACTCAGCGGGTCAGGCAGCATCTCTGGAGAACAAGGATAGGCGGCGTTTTGATTCGAGACCCTTCCTCAGACTGACTGTAGCAAGTGGGGAGAAAGCTGGAAGAGATGGACCAAAGCCTGACAAGTGATAGGTGGATACAGGTGAAAAGGTGGGGGGTTGATAGGGTTGAGATGCAGTTATAGGTCTTATAGGAAATAAAGCAACAAATTGGGCGGCACATTGGTAGAGTTGCTGCCTGACAGCGCCAGAGACCCAACTTCGATGCTGACTATAGGTGCTGTTGAATGGAATTTGCACGTTCTCCTTGTGAATGTGTGGGTTTTCTCCAGTTTCCCCCCACACCCTGTAAGACGTAGGTTAATTTGCTTGTGTAAACGGTCCCTCGTGTGTAGGATGGTGCTGGTGGTCTGGTGATCGTTGGACTGTGTGGACACAGAGGGTCCCAGGGCCTGCTTTCACGCTGTATCTCTAAAACTCACAGCCTTGGAACCAGAAACGCATGTTGTGAAGTCTAATAACGTCAGGAAGGATGGAGTGTGGGACAGACACCATTGCAATTTGTTGACTGATATCCACTTTGGGACTAGCAGCTGTTTAAGACTCAAATGCTGCATTGAAAGAGACGTCATGTAGTGACTGGAAGTTCTTGTGGAAGTGCTTGATGCACCAGCATCTAACACAGCTATGACACACGTGTGATATCACGTATGTTCAACAAGAACAAGCATGATCCAAGGATTCAGAACTTGACTTTCTCCATTTTCTTTGGGACGGGACTTCTAAAATGCACGGTACGAGTTGCACTAAATTCCTGCTGGGTTCGACAGGGTATAGTGGGTCTTGAAGCTTTCTTTACTGGGGTGTCCAGAACCAAGGCTCACGGCCTCAAAGTAAGCTGTTAACTCTTTGGGACAGAGATGAACGTAGAACCGTACCGCACCGAGACAGGTCCAGCGGCCCACAATGTCCGTGTCGAACAAGATGCAAAGTAATAAATGAGTTGTTTGTTTCACCTTTAAGGGAGTGACTGAGTGTAATTTTCCATACGAAAGGGCCACATACACTGAGACAGTGAGTATATTCATGACAGACATTGATAGAGTTATAGATATTAAGGTAATGGAGGAATTAGAGTTAGTATTTGGAGATACAGCGCGTAAACAGACCTTAGCTGCGCCAATCAGCGGTCACCCCGCACACTAGCACTATCCTACACGCTAGGGACAATTTACAATCTTTACCGAAGCCAATTAACCTACAAACCTGTACGTCTTTGGAGTGTGGGAGGAAACCCGAGCACACGGAGAAAACCCACGGGGTTACAGGAAGAACGTGCAAACTCCGTACAGACAGCACCTGTGGTCAGGATTGTACCCGGGTCTCTGACGCTGTCAGGCAGCAACTCTACTGCTGCGTAGGAAGAGATAGGAAGGCCTGCACAGCCTTCTGTGGCAACGGATTCCACAGATTCACCACCCTCTGACTAAAGAAATTCCTCCTCATCCCGACCTGAAACGTCACCTATCCATTTTCTCCAGAATGCTGCCTGACCCGCTGAGTTGCTCCAGCATTCTGTGTCTATCTGGGGTAAGTTGACCATCACATCGTAAAATGCTCTAGTCTGACTTCCTTACAGACAAGCAAACAGTCAGTGTTGGAAGGAACAGGGAAAAAACCCTATCCTACGTTGGTCAGTGATAAACCAATGCACGATGTCAAATTTGGTCCATAATTCATATTTCATACTGATGAGCTGCAAAGCAATGGGTTCAGTGCAGTTAGGTTTACCACGAACTCTTTGCTATTCATTCATGGATGTTTGCGTTACCTGAAATGCCAGCGTTTATTGTCCAAACTTATTTGCTCGTGAGCTGATGACGAGTCAACTACATTAGTGGGGTCTGGAGTTACATGTCAGACAGACATTTAGTTTAGTTTAGAGATACATCGTGTAATCAGGCCCTTCGGCCCACCGTGCCGACCAGCGATCCCCGCACGCTGTTAAAGAAGGCAGGTCCCCTTCGCCCATAGTGAATCAGGCTGCAGTAGGGCTTTGGTCAGGCTGCATTTTGAGTAGTGCGTGCAGTTCTAGGTTGCCCCGTTTACTGGAAAGATGCGGAGGCATCGGAGAGGGTTCGGAGGATGTTTACCACCATTAGGACGAGGGTCTCAGTTACAGGGAGAGGTTGGAATGGCTTGGATTGATTTCTATGGAATGTCAGAGGTTGAGGGGAGACCTGATAGAATTATGAGAGGCATAGATAGGGTAGACAGTCACAGCCTTTTTCCAAGTTTGGAAGTGTCCAACACTAGAGGGCATAGCTATAAAGTGAGAGGGGGGAATGTTTAATGGAGATGTACGGGGCAAGTTTTTATCACAGAGGGTGATGGGGGCCTGGAACACACTGCTAGGCGTGGTGGTGGAGGCAAATACGATAGAGGAGTTTAAGAGGCTTTTAGATAGGCACTAGGAAGTGCAGGGAATAGAGAGAGAGATGGGCAGGCAAATTAGATTAGTTCAACTGGCATCATGTTCAATACAAATATGAGGGCATTTGTGTGCTGCACTGTTCTATGTTGTTATTACTGAGACTGGCTTCAAGTGGAGATTTATTTAATTATTTACATTTGCCCGCAGTCATGCCGGCGACCATATACATAACTCTAATAATCCAGAACTCTGGCTGTCTGTTCAGTCATTTATCTGCTAAACAAACAAATGCTTTGTTAATTCGTTAAAATTGTGCGTTAATAGTTAATCCTGAGGTAATCAATGCGCCAAATTGTACCGTGACATCATTACTTCATGCAGGACTACAGAAACATTTTTTTGGGGGCGGGGGGGGGACGACGACGACGACGACGACATCAGACCTTAGAGATACAGCGCGGAAACAGGTCCATCGGTGGACCGCGTCTGTGCCCGCTAGCGATCCCCGTACACTAACACTATCCTACACACACTAGGGACAACTTACAATTTTACCAAAGCCAATTAACCTACAAACATGTACATCTGGAATGTGGGAGGAAACCGGAGCACCCAGAGAAAACCCACGCCGGTCATAGGGAGAACGTACAAACTCCACACAAATGGCACCAGTGGTCAATATCGAACCCAGATCTCTGGCGCTGTAAGGCAGCAACTCTACCGCTGCACCACCTAGCTTCCCTTACATTGCATTCTCTGATGTCACAAAGAATGCGATGTAAACACAATTTCCTGGTAATTTTGGTGATTGTTCACCAGACCTGACGGTAAAGTAATCGTCTGAAAATGTATTAAACAAAAATCTTCAAATAATTTAGTTTGCAACATAGCAAGAAGAACTCATGACGAAACGTGGTGGCCAACTGCTCTTAAAGTGTGGGAAGGATTGAAATGACCTTTGCCATAAAGAATCCCTGGTGAACGGACCATGCGCATTGTACAACTGTGAAAAGATGAAGTGACCAGATTACTTAAAGACGTTTATATTAAAACCAATACCTTGAGAAGGTTGTGACGTGTAGTCTTCTTGAACTACGGCATTCTAAAGGTAAGCCCGCAGAGTGGTTTTGTGGGAACAAAGAAACGCAGATGCTGGCTGATACCAGTTGGAGTAACTCAGTGGGTTAAGCGGTACCTCTGGGGGAAAAGGATGTGTGGCGTTTCGGATCGGGACCCTTCTTCAGCTTGAGGGATCAGACCCAGTAAAGACGAAGGAATGATGTGTTTGAAGATGGACGGTGTGTGACCTGGAAGGGAAAATTGAGGCGATGCGCCTTTGGAGTCCTTACCCTTGTTGGCAGAGGTCACAGAATTTGGACGGTGCAATCTGAAGAAGGGTTTCGACCCGAAACGTTGCCTGTTCCCTTCGCTCCATAGATGCTGCCTCACCCGCTGAGTTTCTCCTGCATTTCTGTCTACCTCGGAAGGTGCAATTGCTGTTTTCTTAGTGAGCTACTGGAGATCATCCTGGGAACTACATATACATCCCTCGGTGGAGGACTCAACATGTGTAACCTTCTCTCCAGACATGCTGCTTGTCCTACTGCGCTACTGTGTCTATCCTCGATGGTGGAACCCCGATAGTGTGTGATATGTGGGGAGTTTGTTTTTTGTTGGTAGATGCCTAATTTAGATTTAGAAAACATTTATATTCTACACAGAGGGAGTTCTGGTGGCCATGAAAAGCTAGATTACTACAATGAATTAACAAGTTTATATTTGAACACAGCTATAATATGGAACAAGGATTAACATGGAAAAGGATATATATATATATATATACATGATGGGGTATTGGGAGATGGAAGAAAGGAAAGGGGTTGAGAGGGAAAGAGAGATCAACCATGATTGGATGGCGGAGTAGACTCAATGGGCCAAATGGCCCAATTCTCTTCCTATGATCTATACATTTATGAAAGAGAAGGTGTCAGCTAAATCTCCTCAGCTGTTCAGACTTTTTGTAAAGACCTGTTGAGGGGAGAGGATACAACAAAGTGCTGGAGTAACTCAGCAGGTCAGGCAGCATCTCTGGAGAACATTAATAAATGACGTTTTGGGTCGAGACCTTCCTTCAGACACGGAGGAGCGAGGATGTATACCAAAAAGAGAGGAGACTTTATGGAAGTTTCAGCAAAGTTAGAGTTTCACTGCAAATACTTTCAAAAACATTCAGTGCCTAATTTAGAAAAAGAAAATGATCGCTACAAACCGGAGCAAACTGGAGACACTTGCAAACTGGTGTCGTGCGATGCTACTAATCCCTTTTAAAGTAGTCCTTATCTATTTTGAATTACGCTTGCAAGCCAATGGAACCTGTTCGACTTTCGTTCACTCCACCCCTCTTCTCCCATTTTAGCAATGACATTTAGATTTAAACCCTTTGCAAATATGTTACAGAAGTGCACGCTATCAGTCATGCTAAGTCCTGAGTCAGCCTAAAAGTCCTAATAAGGAATGATAAAGAAAGTGTAGTAAAATACAGCAATACTGTTTGAAACAGCCTCGTCCCAGTCCATAATCACAAATTAAGAACGCTAATCTCATGGCCAGTTATGTATAATGCAAAGCTTGCTGTTGTAAAGATCATTGCACAGAATCTTTACAGGCTAAAGCTTTAAAGAATCCCTCAACAGATGGCTTTTTTTTGTTGTTGTTTTCAGCTAAGTAGCATTAGATAAATTCAAGGACTGAAATGTCACAGGGGATGCTGCCACCCATGGCGGTCGGAGCTGGCTCTACTTTTTTGCCGAGCGCTCCCGGAGTTCAGGTAGGGTCAGCATTTCTGGGGCTGATTTCTTCCGGGGTCTGTCCTTTGGCAGGCTGAGGAAGTCTGGCGGCTCGCCGCTGAGCGGCGTGGTGGGGGCACTGGCTGGGGCGCTGCGAGTGGCCCCGGGCTGGCCGGCTTCGCTGATGGAGATGGTGGGCGCCATGATCCCAATCTTCTCGTTCGTCGCTTCCTGAGTTTGTTTCTCGTATTCGCGCACTTCATCCATCGTCATATCTGCAGCGGGGGGGGGGGGGGGGGGGGGGGGGGGGTGGAGGAGGGGGGAAGAAAGGCAACAGATGAGCCCTGGGCGGAAACTCCTTTTGTTTTTAGAAGCAAGGAACTGCACATGCCGGATTTCCAAAAGAAAACACACACAGCATGCTGGAGGAATTCAGCGCGTCAGGCAGCATCTCCGGAGAACATGGATAGGTGACGTTTTGGGTCGAGACACTTGTTCAGCGTCATCATTCTGGGACTGAAGAAGGATCCCATCCCAAAAAGTCACCCATCCATGCTCTCCAGAGATGCTGCCTGACCTGCTGAGTTACTCCAGCCCTCTGTATCTATTGATTTGTATGTTTCCCTGTTACGTTACACTTATCAGACCAAAAATGGAATGTCCGTTAAGTTTAATTTAGTAATACAGAATGGAAACAGGCCCTTCTGCCCATCAAGTCCACATTGACTTTTGATCATTGCTCACACTAGTTGTATGTTATCCCACTTTATCATTCATTCCCTACTGACAAATACATATAACTGTTCAACAAACAACTCTTACCTTCTTATGATTCCTGCACAGGTTTTAACCCATTAAAGATTACGGTCTTTGCCCAGTTCACTGATACGTTTTTGCTGTCCATTCACCAGGGCCAGTTAACCTACAAACCCATGCGCTTTGGGATGTGGGAGGAAACCAGAGCCCCCGGAGCAAACCCACGCGGTCACAGGGAGAACGTGCAAACTCCACACGGAAAGCACCCGAGGTCAGTATCGAACCTGGGTCTCCTGCGCTGTGAAGCAGCGGCACTACCAGCTGCGCCACTGTGCCATCCTCTTGGATTGAGAAAAATCCGCAGCTTTGGAAGGCCGACAGAGATGTAACAATTCACCAAAAAAACATTTTATAATTCCTTATTAGCAGTTCACACGAGAACAATTACTGTATGTGTATAATTCAGTGACAGCATTGTGATATTCAGCTGACATTTCTCCATAAATGGCACGGATGCACTGAGCAAATCGGCTGCTCACTCTGAGTATCAAGATACAGTGGGAGACCTTGTGGTCACATTCCTAAACAGGCTTGGCTTTCCATATTCAGTCTCCTTGCTGCTGAATTTTAGAAATAAGGTCATAAGGAATAGGAGTGGAATTAGGCCGTTCGGCCCATCAAGTCTACTCCGCCATTCAATCACAGCTGATCTATCTCTCCCTCCTAACCCCATTCTCCTGCCTTCTCCCCACACCCTTTGACACCCAGTACAAATCAAGAATCTGTCTATTTCTGCCTTAAAATTATCCACTGACTTGGCCTGCACAGCCTTCCACAGATTCACCACCTGAAAAATGGAGGCATGAGGGAAATGCCCTGGCCCCCCTGAGTCCTCCCCACCAGATACCCCACCCTAACACCATCTTACCACCTTCTCCCCATGTTATTTTTGTCCACGGAACCAGTCACTTACTGATCAGGGGATCGGCTGGGTTGCTTGGAACAAAACAGGGCAGCAAGGTGGCGCAGCTGATAGAGCTGCTGCCTCACGGCAACAGAGCCCCGGGTTTGATCCTGACCTTGAGCGCTGTCTGTGAGGAGTTTCCACGCTTTCCCTGTGCCGGTACAGGTTACCTCTGGGACTTCTGATTTCCGCTCGCGTTCCAAAGACGTGCGGATTTGTAGGTTAATTGGCCTGTGTAAATTGGGCCTGGTGTGTTGGGAGTGGTTGGGAAAGCAGGATAGCATAGATCCAGTGTTAACGGGTGATCAATAGTGGGCCGAGGGGCCTGTTTCCACGCTTTATCTTTCAGTCAAAAAGCTGGTGCGTGGCATCAGTTGCGGAGAACTTCCCGAAGCCATTGACTGTACTGGGAGAGGTCATTCTTTCACATGTTTAGTTTAGTGTAGTTTAGAGAGACAGCACGGAAACAGGCCCTTCGGCCCACCGTTTCCGCACCGACCAGCGATCCCCGCACATCACCGCCACCCTACACACACTAGGGACAACTTACATTTCTACCAAGCCAATTAACCTACAAACCGGTACGTCTTTGGATTGTGGACGGAAACCGAAGATCTCGGAGATAAACGACGCAGTCACAGAGCCAACGTACAAACTCCGCACAGACAGCACCTGTAGTCGGGATCGAACCCAGGTAACTGGCGCTGTCAGGCAGCAACCCTACCGCTGCGCCACCGTGCAGCCCCATGTTGTGGAATCCCGAGAGACTTCTCAGAGCAGGACCTCAACCCGTGCTTAGTAATCACAAGGGTGCATTCGCAAGCCTGGTAAATGATCTGTATAGACAAAAGTGCTGGAGAAACTCAGCGGGTGCAGCAGCATCTATGGAGCGAAGGAAATAGGCAACGTTTTGGGCCGAAACCAATCTTCAAGACAAAACAAGAGTCTGTATGCCTACTTATCTTTTCCCCTCACGCTATTATGCTCACCCTTCACCTAGATCACCCCTCATCCTCCTGCGCCCCAAGGAATAAAGCCTCAGCCTGTTCAACCTCTCCCTATAGCTCACACCCCTTATATGTTGAATAATATTTGATGGGCGAGAAACATGCACTTGCAAAGGAAATCTCTTACTCATGACTTGAAGCCTTGTTTAGGCAATAATACTTCGAGGCGGAGAGGATTACTAAGTGAATGAAGTGGAATGGGCGTTATTTTCATTTAAAGAAAATGCAATTACATTAAAATTACCCTAAACCATCTACATCATTGTTAAATCCTTTCATTAATTATTACAAGGGTTTCGATGGCCAGGTGCCAACGACCAAGAAGTCTGGTGGATTTTAACAAAGTTCCTGAGTATCTGCGGAGAACAGCACAAATATTGATGTCTCTAATTTCAAGTAACCCTTGCATTGCCTCCCCCGCCTTAGCCATCCTGCTAGTTTCACTGTTCGCATCCCTTCGTTATCACCTCCTCCGCAGCCAACAATGGACCATTGTGGGCTCCTTGGCCCTCGGTGCCGGTTCTGATTTATTCTGTACATTTTCATACCTCTAGTTTCCCTCCCGCCTGACTCTCAGTCTGAAGAAGTCTTGTCCCAAAACGTCACCGATTCCTGTTCTCCAGAGATGCCGCCTGACTCGCTGAGTTCCATAAGGTCATAAGTGATAGGGGTAGAATCACCCAGAGAGTTGTGAATCTGTGGAATTCTCTGCCACTGAAGGCCGTGGAGGCCAATTCACTGGACAAATTCAAGAGAGAGTTAAATATAGCTCATAGGGCTAACGGAATCAAGGAATATGGGGAGAAAGCAGGAAAGGAGTTCTGCTTATTTCCTTCGCTCCATAGATGCTGCCTCACCCGCTGAGTTTCTCCAGCATTTTTGTCTACCTTCGATTTTCCAGCATCTGTAGTTCCTTCGTAAACATACTGATTTTGGATGATCAGCCATGATCATATGGCTCGAAGGGCCGAATGGCTTACTCCTGCACCTATTTTCTATGTTTCTAAATTATAGGTTAACTCCAGCATTTTGTGTGTATCTTCAGATCCATGGAGATACAAGACACATCAGTACACATTACGGCCACAGAGAGCCTTGGAAAGGTTTTTAACTCAGGTTGATGTGAGGATGTGAGATTCTGTTCTGATTAACAATCCGATAGAGGGGACTGGTGTTCGTGATGCTGATTTCTTAAAAGCTGCTCTAGGTAATCGCAGGGAAAGTGGAGTTTGTAATGGCCCGACAGATCAGTAGCATTGAACTGCCTTGGGCAAGTGTTCAGAGCATGACTGTGGCTTCCATTGTTATGAAGAGTAGTTTCAACACAACCTAGTGTGTAATCCTTTATTTGTCAGTGGCGATTAAGGTAGTTCTTTGAAATGTATGGGTGTGTTGACATCGCGTGACAAATGCAGAGCAGGAAAGGAAAATCTAAACATTGCTGATGCTGGAAATCTGGAACAATAGCTGGAAGTGGTGGACACACAGCAGGTCATGCATCCGCAGTTGAAAGAGGAACAGTTTATGCTTCAGGTTGACCTGAAACACAAACTAGTTTATGGATACAGTTTGGAAAAGGTCCTTCAGCCCAGCGTCCACACCGACCACTGATCACCCATTTACACAATTTCTACGTTATCTCATTTATGATACGATACAATACGATAAAATGGTATTCATCCCCGGTGGGAAATTGTTCTGCCAACAGTCACAACACACAAGGTACACAAAAACGTGAAATTAAAAGTGAAAACAAAAATAAAAAGACAAGCGACTGTTGTCTGGCTGCCGTTTGCACAGCGCCTTCACCGGAACAAATGAACGAACAAACAAACAAACGCAAGCTTATCGCCTGCGCAGAGGATTCTAAACTAGAGTGCCCCCCCACTCATCCACACCGGGTCCCCCTTCTCCCACCGTCCCCCCACTCCGGGTCCCCTTTGTTATTCACGACAGTCCCCCCATTGTCTTCCCCTCCCCCCTCACGCTCGTCGACTGCGTAGCCCCACCGCCAACACGGCTCCTGTCGCCGCTGGGGCCCACATTGCCGCTGAGGCTCCCGCTACCCCGTCGAGGCTCCCGCTACCACCGCTGAGGCTCCTTTGGCCGAGAGAGACCTCGCCGCCCGGCTTCGCCGCAGTCCCATGGGGCGAGTCGTCGGTCGTCGCTCTGGTCATTGGCGGTGCGGTCGTACGGTGGGTGGATCGGGCCCGTGCAGCTCCCCCGGTCATTCCCGCCACCCGTGCGGCGACCACTCTCTGCCGCACATGGTGGCGCAGCGGTAGAGTTGCTGCTTTTCAGCGCCAGAGACCCGGGTCCGATCCTGACTAAGGGTGCTCTCTGTACAGAGTTTTTTACGATCTCCCCGTGACCTGCGTGGGTTTTCTCCGAGATCTTCGGTTTCCAAAGACGTACCGGTTTGTAGGTTAATTGGCTTGGTATAAAATGTTTTAAAAATTGTCCATGGTGTGTGTAGGGTAGTGTTAATGTGTGGGGATCGCTGGTCGGTGCAGACCTGGTGGGCTGAAGGGCCTGTTTCCGTGATGTATCTCTAAATTAAGCTAAGCTAAACAAAAGTTAGATGAAAAAGCGAAACAAAATCAAGCTGCAAATCCGCACGTCTTTGGCATGCGGGAGGAAGCCGGAGCACCCGGAGGAAACCCACGCGGTGACGGGGAGAATGTACAGACTTGGCACAGGCAGTCCCTTTAGTCAGGATCGAACCCGGGTCTCTGGTGCTGTGAGGCAGCAACTCTACCGCTGCACCACTATTCTGTCACACTCTCAGTATATATGTCCACATTCTCCACCTCCTGCTAACATAGGAGCCTATTTGCAGGTAGGCTGCTTGCAGTAATATCATTTCCTCTTATATTTACAGACTCTTCCCCAGCCACTTACAGCACTTTCATGGTTCATGCAGTATTCTCTAACTTAAACTTTTCAACCTAATAATTCAATTTGGAAGGTGACAAATTCGACTCGCTGCCTCTAGTTTTCTGCTGACTCCACCTCGAGTCCATTTTACTGGGATGATTACAAGGGAATTATTTCCCTCGGATGACTGGCCTTCAATCTGGGCTTAAAGTAAAAGCTAAAAGGATAGGGAGAGGGTGAGGCAAAAAAAAAAACTCCTTCGGGAAAAGAAGCGCTCTGTCCTTTTGCTGGTCTGCCCTATGTTGCTTCAGACTGGCTACTTGTTGACTACTCCCAGCCCTCACAAGTGACCCATTCAGTACAAAGGGCGGCGCATCTGTGTACGATAGAACTAGTGTACGGGCGATGGTTGGTCGGCATGGGTTCGGTGGGCCGAAGGGCCGAAGGGCCTGTTTCCACGCTGTATCTCTAAACTAATTAGGGAAGGTCTTTAGACTTGAGAGATACAGTGCGGAAACAGGCCCCTTGGCCCACTGAGTCTGCGTCGATCAGTGATCCCCCCGTACATTAACCTACGCACACGAGAGACAATTTTACAACTTACCGAAGCCAATTAACCTACAAACCTGTACATCTTGGAGGTGTGGGAGGAAACCGGAGCACCTGGAGAAAACCCACACGGTCACAGGGAGAACGTACAAACTCCATACAGCCAGCACCCGTAGTCAGAATGAAACCCAAATGTCTTTTAAATGTCTCATTCCAGCTCTCATTCTCTTCTGCTTCTTTATAGTTCCTCCAACTAGTGAATTGCCTTCTCTGCCACAAAGGGTAGTTGAGGCCAGTTCATTGGCTATATTTAAGAGTAAGTTAGATGTGGCCCTTGTGGCTAAAGGGATCAGGGGGTATGGAGAGAAGGCAGGTGCAGGATACTGAGTTGGATGATCTGCCATGATCATATTGAATGGCGGTGCAGGCTCGAAAGGCCGAATGGCCTACTCCTGCACTTATTTTCTATGTTTCTATGTGTCTATGAATTACCTTTTAGTACTTACTAGCCTTTTCCATTCTCTTTGAGCTAGCGTTACCAGAAAGGTCACACAGTGATTAATCTACTGCCTCGCAGCTCGAGGGCCCCTGGTTCAACCCTCATCTTGGGTGCTATCACCGTGAAGCCTACATGTTCTTCCTGTTATTGAGTGGTTTCCTCCAGGACCTCTGGTTTCCTTCCAGAACCAAAACATTAATTGGCTTTTGTAAATTAGCGTAGGGTAATGGCAATCAGAGTTGATTACAGAGAGAATGTTGCATGATTATAGGGAAATGAGAGGACTATAGAGCATAGAAGTTGGGACATTGTGTTACAGTTGTACAAGACATTGGTGAGGTCGAATTTGGAGTACTGTATTGAGTCTTGGTAGCCCTACTACTGGAAGGATGTCAATAAGCTGGAAAGAGTGCATAGATTTACAAGGATGCTGCCTAGACTCAAGAGGCTGAGCTATCTGGAAAGGTTGGGGAGGATAGGACTTTATTCCTTAGAGCACAGGAGGCTGAAGGGTGATCTCATAGAGGTGCATAAAATCTCCTTTCAACCAAAACCCCATTTCCTCCGCAAACGTTAGCATGTGCTAACACGCAGTTCCCAGCTCCTGTGGAAAGCCATCGACCTGAATCAGTTCTTTATCCCGCACGCCGTGCCGATCCACTGAGGTACGCCAGTCCTCAGCATGGCGTGCCGATGGTCGTCCGTGGCAACGGGCCGCAGAGTGGGGAAGGAAACACGAGGAGAATTCATGCCGTAGACACCGTTGGATTTGAGGCGGGAGGTGAACACTGCCCTTTAGCAACATTACTTACCCCAGTTTGGCTGTTTTGGGAAAGAATACCTTTGATCGGTTGGGCTCAGCAATAAACATACCTTGTACTTGCCTGGATTAGTAAAGGGCCATGCAGCGACCTGCATTCATTCATTCCTGCATGTTATTCATTAAGAAAATCTCTCTGCAGCAGATACTTCCAAGGAGGAAGGGTCCAAATCATTATTCCAAACCAGGATATCAAACAAAAATAGATGCATATGTCCAGGCACATAAAAATCATAACGAAATTATAAGAAAAACAAACGTACATTTGTCCAACTTTATGGATCAGGGGAGGCGAGAACTTGAGTTCCAATTTTTTGGTTGGTTTCCACTTGCATCTGGTACTCGAAATTTCGGACATCCTCCAAAGACAGGTCTGTGAAAAGGTCAAACAGGCTGCTGACTGTGGAAATATCTTCCCTCTGCAGGTTCAGCGAGGAGTGCGGAAGCAGTGTTTTTGAAAGAAGTGCTTGCTGCCTTGGTGAAGGAAGTCCAAGCCACCAAGATTGGATGTTAGTTTGTTTTTATTCGGAAAGAAGAACTTCAAAGCCACCCGAATATAAACGTATGAGAGGCGGGAAGCGGTGCTGAGAAAGTGCTGAGGTGTTACTGAAGATCAAGTTAGAGCAAGAGACGTTTGCAAGCCCGCTGCTTTGCGGTTGTAAGTTAGACGCTGGAGATGCAGGCAGCAGGATTAGCAACATGTTATCCATCACCTCATCGGAGCACCGTTAAACGGCCTCTTGTGCATTCGGCACAGTGGTGGAAATGTAGAGAGGTTATTCAGCACCCAGGCAAAATAGTGGCATTGTACAAAGCGTGGATGCAGAATCGACAGACCAGTGATCCGCGAAGCTGGCACCGCGTCCCGTGATGAGGGGCCGCCGTGACTGAAGATATCCTCCCACACTCCCACCCCTCCCCGCCACCCTCTCTCCCCACTTCGCAGCCACGTACATTTTGCCCCTCGATGTCCCCACCCCCCGCGATAAAGTGTCTCTCTAAACTAAACCATCTGTCATTTGAAACATAGCTATCAGAACACCTCCAGATTCAAGGGACAGTTTCTTCCCAGCTGTTATTTTGCAACCGAACCATCCTACCAACAACTAGAGAGCAGTTTTGAGCTACTATTTACCTCACTGGAGACCCTCGGACTATCTTCGATCTTCGGACTTTATCTTGCACTAAACGTTATTCCCTTATTCACGTTATTCCCTTTGTTGTGTATCTGTACAGTGGGCGGCTCATTTGTAACCATGCGTTGCCTCGTGTGTTAGCACGCAACAAAAGCTTCTCGCTGTACCACGATACACGTGACAATAAACTAAACCTAAACCCAGAATAATAAATATTCAGAAGGGGTAATGATTTCTATATGCATCCCTTGGCAGGTCTGTGACAAGACGGGCCCCGGCATGGGTTTGTACTGTACATTTACCCCCATTGACCACGCTGCAGAGGTGTCACAGTGACGCTGATGATAAACGGCAAGCAGAGGAGTAGCTGCAACACGCAGCAATTTACTTCCCTTTACAGAGTCTTCAGGAAGCCTTCTGTTCTACAGTCATTACCTGTCAAAGCTGGCAAATCTCCCTCCAAAGGGCCGCATCTTGAAGAAAAAAGCCAGCGTGTAATTGGGAGTCTATTACTCTGAGTCTAATGGTCAGGCTATCAGCTGTGCTTCTGACTGCCAGTATCACAGCGTTCCTGCCAAGACACGCTCCTGATATTTACAGGTTCCCCACCAGAGCTCAAAAGCATTAGAGACTAAACAAAAGCACAGCATACGACCGAGCCCTCTCGCCCACAATGTCTGTGCCGAGCATGATGCCGCGTTCCACCAGGGGGCGCTAGAGTTGCTGCCTGACAACGGCAGAGACCCGGGTTCCACCCTGACTATGGCCTCTGTCTGTGTGGAGTTTGTACGTTCTCTCCGTGACGTGCGTGGGCTTTCTCCGGGTGCTCCGGTTTCCTCCCACATTCTAAAGACGTAGAAGTTTGTCGGTTCCTTGACTTGTGTAAAATTGTAAATTGTCCCTAGCGTGTAGGAAAGTGTTAGTGCATGGGGATCGCTGGTCGGCACGGACTCGGTGGGCCGAAGGTCCTGTTTCCACACAGTATCGCTAAAGTCCAATCTTGTCTGCCTGCACGTGGTCCATATCCCTCTATTCCCGCAATATCCACGTGCCCATCTAATACCCTCTGAACCCTCACATCCACCGCCACCCCTGGCACGCGTTCCAGGCATTCTCCACCCTCTATATAATAAACCTACCCTCCTTCAAACGTTGCCCCTCTAAATGTAAAGCAATGCCGCCTTGTATTTGACATTTCCACCCTGGGCAGCAGGCTCTGACTAACTATCCGCTACATGTCAACAGAAGTTCCCCACTTCCCACGGGCTTTTCTGGTTCTGCGGTGGAAGTTTCTTTGTGGAACCATTTTTGTAAGTTATTTCCATTATTGAGAAAGCATCCGTAATTAAAATCTCTGATCATGCATTGATTCCTCGATAAATAAATAAATGCAAGCTCTGATGATCGGGCTATTAATAATCATGGCCTGATCAGAATCATACAAAATGGGAGCTCTGGAAGGCCATTCAGCCCTTGGGTCCATTAGAGAGTCAAAGACTCTAGACTCTATAACAGGAACCTGGCTCTTCTGCCCAACTTGCCCACACTGACCAACATACCCCATCTACATGAGTCCCATCTGCCTGCTTTTGGCCCATATCCCTCTAAACCTGTCCTATCCATGCACCTATACAAATGATTCTTAAACGTTGCAATAGTATCTGCTTCGACTACCTCCTCCAGCAGCTTGTTCCATACACCCACGACCCTTTGTGCAAAAAAGTTACCCCTCAGGTACCCATTAAATCTTTCTCCCCTCACCTTAAACCTATGTCCTCTGGTTCTCGATTCCCCCTACTCTGGGCAAAACATTTAACCAATCTATTCCTCTCATGATTTTCTACACATACACGAGTTTGTCTGCCATTCAATGCGGACACAACCGATCTTCACCACAAGATCATGGCATGGTGATGTTGTGGTAGAGTTGCTGCCTTGCAGCGCCAGAGACCCGAGTTTGATCCTGACTACGGGTGCTGTCTGTACGGAGTTTGTCCGTTCTTCCTGTGACCTGCGTGGGTTTTCTCCAGGTGCTCCAGGTTCCTCCCACACTCCAAGGACAAACAAGTTTGTAGCTTAATTGGCTTTGGTAAAAATTATAAATTACCCCTAGTGTGTGTAGAGGATAGTGTTGGTGTGCGGGGATCTCTGGTCAGCATGGACTTGGTGGGCTGAAGGGCCTGTCTATGTGCTGTTCCTCTAAACTAAACTAAAAGATCACTTTCCAAACCATCTGATTCTCTCAGCATTCAAGATGCTCATTATATCTCAGCCTTAACTACACGTAATGACGATGCATCCACATTTTCCTGAGGCAGTGAATTCCAAAGATTCACGATCCTCTCTGTAAATCCCAGAGTCAGGTAGACATGGGGGGTGGGGTGTTGGGCTAGAGTGGAGGCTTCCCACACTCACACACGGAGCCGTGCGGAAGCGAGTTCAGGGTCTGAGGGCGTGAGGTCAAGGGATCGGACTAACGGAGAACGCTGCTGCACACAACCTTCCTGCTCCTATTTATAGAGGAATCAGGGACAAAACAACGCAGAGAGCTGCCATGTCAAACACTGACTAATCCCGGATAGGTCCCAGGGTCAGCACTGGTCTCACACCTGGAAGGATGTCAAGAGTTTGTAGGGAAGCCAGAATGGGTGGGCAATGAAAGGTCTCAGTCGTGCGTAGACTCTCGGGCTATTTACATTGCAGGGGAGGGGAGTAGGGGACTGAGAGCATGTTCACAATCCTGTGGTGGAACAAACAAGGAGAAGTAGTTCCAAGAGACGTACAACATGGACTCCGGGTGATCACAGCAGAGGCAACGGCAGAGAGTGGAGAGACTAGCACTGAAGTGGAAACCTTGTGAAAGTCTGGGAGGATGGGCAAGGCAATAGGGCAGATAGACACAAAATGCTGGAGTAACTCAGTAAGGCAGCATCTCTGGACAAAATGAATGGGTGACGTATCATTTTGGGTTGGGACCCTTCTTCAGAGATGCTGCCTGATCCACTGAGTTACTCAAGCATTTTGTTTCTATTTTCGGTATAAACCAGCGTCTGCAGTTCCTTCGTACACAAGGTAAAAGGGGACCTAGGAGGGTGCTCGCTCAAAGAGACGGGCTAGGCTCAATGGGCCAAATGGCTGCCACTCAGCAATATTGGTGCCAACCACACCAACATCTCCAGCGCAGCGCAACACAACCCTGAGCCCCGCTCCCGGGGAGTCCCGCCGTCACCCTGCCAATCAACATGCCCGGAAACGCAACGATAAACGGAGCGGGCGCGGGTGCCCGGTAACCAGTACCGCAGTGAAGAAGGGTTTTGGCCCGAAACGTTGCCTATTTCCTTCGCTCCATAGATGCTGCTGCACCCGCTGAGTTTCTCCAGCACTTTTGTCTACCTCAGTGACCTGCCGCCGGATCCCTCGTTATCTGGTTCCCCTGATATCTGGTACCTGACATGTAGCAGATAGTTAGTCCCAGGTAGGTGGGGGATATATCCCCCCACTTTTGGGGGGATATATTTTTTGAGGTGAAGGATGGCCTGTATTATCATTCCCCAGTTTTTGGAGGTTGAGCAATGACAAAAATAATCATCACCTGCTCCTATCTCTCATGTAGGCCCTGCATTATCCTAAAAATACTTCAAACAAAAAACATTGAAATCATACTTCTACAATGCACTGAAACATGATTTTAATACATCAAATTTCAAAAAGTCCCTACTGTGTGACCCCCTCTCTCCACTCCCTCGCCAGCAACCCCCGAGGCCGGTGATCACCTTTACCTGATATAAAGGTGTGGACACTGAACGTTATGAAAAGATGGAAAAACATCTGGAGACTTAATTTTCTAGCCCTTGTTTAATTTAGTTTTGGTACGAGATACAGGGTGGAAACAGGCCCTTCGCCCCACCGAGTCCACGCTAACCATCGGTCCATTCATAAAGATAAAAACAAAGTGCTGGAGTAATTCAGCGGGTCAGGCAGCATCTCTGGAGAAAAAGGACGGGTGACGTTTCGGGTCGGAACCCTTCTTCACACTAGTTCTATGTTATCCAACTTTGATATCCATTCCCTGCACATTAGGGGCAACATACAGAGGCCAATTAACCTACAAACTGCACATCTTTGGGATGTGGGAGGAAACCGGAGCACCTATAAGAATATGCAAACTCCAAGCACACAGCAGCTGAGGTCAGGATCGAACTGGTGTCTCTGGTGCTGTGAGGCGGCGGAAATACCAGCTGTGCCGCCCTAGAGATACAGCATGGAAACAGACCCTTCGGCCCACCTAGTCCTTGATGACCACGTAAGAATGTCATTGTTCCATTTCGTGACATATGATGATAAAACACTCTTGCCTACCGTTTGCACTGACCATCAATCATCGACCATCGATCGATCACCCGTTCACGCTAGTTCTACGTTCTCCCATTAAATGAATGGTTCGGCAAAAAACGATAAATAATCAACAGTTCCAGCCGATCTGCCCCTCAGGAAGACTCACCAGATGGGGAAACAATGCCAGCTGTATACCCCTCCTAAATTCACCACATCGCATGAGGTCCCTGTCTCGTGACAGGGAGTAAAATTAAAATTACATCGCGCTTCAATTAAAATTAAAAGTGATAACAGCAAAGGCACCAGACAGTGACGGGCTGGGGAAAAATGTTGTCCCTAGTGGTATTTCAAACAGTGAAAACCCATAAGGCTAAATGGAAGCAGCAAGATCATGGGATCTCAAGTTACCTACACCGAGCTGCTGTCTGATTATCAAGCAGCCTTGTTAGCTGGGATTAGTAATGGAAAGCACAGATGGCCATGCATTTAGGTTGAAGATCTCAGAGTAAGTTTCACATCTGGAAAAAAACGTGTCGCGCTGTGATTTTCTCGTCCAATGCTGCTATGGAATATTTTGACAGATGCTGGAAGCCAGACTTTTGACATTTGAGTGCAGGTAAAATCAGCAGTGGAGATGCTGTATTTCAGCTGGCAGGGTAGCTTGGCAGGATGCAGCACGATCCACAGATTTAATTACATTCCTCCCGCAAAAATTAACTCCAATGCACTGCAACGCAAACCTCAAAGAACTATTCAATTCTCTACAATTCCACCTCAATCAAAGCCCTCATTAGTAAAGTGGAAACAAAGAACTGCAGATGCTGGTTTATACCAAAGACAGACACAAAGTGCTGGAGTAACTCAGCGGGGGTCAGGCAGCGTCTCTCGTCTCCAGAGAAATAGCCATCTGCCAATCGCCCCAGATCTCCACATCCCACTCCCTGGATGATGTTTCAGGTCAGGTCCCTTCTTCAGACTCCATCTCTGGAGCAAAAGGTTGGGTGCGTCTCAACGGGAAGGTCCCAACGCGAAACACCAACCATCTTTTTTCTCCAGAGATGCGGCCTGACCCGCTGAGTTACTCCAGCACTTTATAGCTACCCTCCGAAAAAAAAATGTGCAAGCCATCTTCCAGTGAATTCTCAACATCGAACATACAGGACAGGACAGGACAGGAAGGGGGCCCTTTGGTCCACCACGTTTGTGCCATGTACATCTGCCTGTACATGAAACATATCCCTAAAATCCCTGCGTAACCATGTGCCTATCTAAAAGTCCCTTCCACGCCACTATCATATGTTTCCGGTCTATTGATATGAGATGTAATTATTTGCACTTATATAATTGAAAGTCAAGAATAAAGGCAGCAGTAATGATCGAGGCCACCAGGACTGCAGGACTGTTGAAGTGAGTTGGTCTAAGACAAATCGTCAAGCACGGTAATGTTTTTCAGGCTTTAGAGAGATCCAATCAAAGTCGGCAAAGAGGCTATTATTTCCAGTTTGGCAAAATGCATTTGGAAATATTTCACTGGGACTCACTGCAGTGTGATAATTAGATAATGCATTAGCACTGCGCAGTCACAAGTTCAGATTTAAAACCTGTGCAAACATGTTTGGGAGTAATGCATCACCAGGGTAGGATTCAAGTGCGAGAGATGACGTTTTCCATTTCCTTCACTAAGGGGGAATTAAGGGGGACCCTCGTGGGGGGCCACCGGAAACGAAGGGGGATCAAACAGCGATGAATACTTTTTGCAACTTTGTCACTGCCTTTGTGGCCACTCCTTTGTGTACTTGTGTACGCAGAAACAAAAGAATTTCACTGCACCTCAGTACAGGTGACAATAAGTTATCATCATCATGTCAGTTTAGAGATACAGTCAGGAAACAGGCCCTTCAGCCCACCGAGTCTGTGCCGACCACGATCACCCCGTACACTAGTTCTCTCCCACACACTAGGGAGAATTTGACAGAAGCCAATTAACCTACAAACCTCACAGTAACTTTTTCTGCGATTTCTCACGATTTTTGATACACGACCTCCGAATATTCCTACAACTGTGCAAATAATATCCCTGTCATTTTGCTCCTACTCTGTCAGCCGGTGTTTCGCCAGATGCTGCCTCTCTGAAGACAAATTACAACCCCATCACCAGTTTACCCCATGCAGCGTGGTGCTGTGATTACGGAATAAAGCCTGCAAACAGAATTAGTGTGCAGTGCGTTTCAGTACATTTAAATTGGAAATAAAAAGGAATTTGCAAGCCATAATCTCAGAGGATGTGATGCTGTAGTCAGGCATTTAATGGGATTATTGTTGGATACTGTCCAAGACTTGCTACTGTTTAGGGGTCAGACTCTCAATAAACCTGAGTTTACTCAACATAGAACACTATAGCAGAGGAACAAGCCCTTCGGCCCACAAACTATACTACACTAAACAATGTCAGGTCCAAGCATGATGCCAAGGCCTCCTCCTATCTGCCTGCACATGATCCATATCCCTCCATTCCCTGCGTATACATGTACCGATCCGAAAGGAACGGGTCAAGCAGCATCTGTGGACGGAATGGACTTTAGGATTGGGAGCCTTCATCAGTCTGAAGAAAGGTCCCGACCCAAAACATCATCTGTCCATTCCCTCCCCAAAAGCTGCCATGCCTCCAGAGTTCATCCCAGCATCTGCAGTCTCTTGTGTCTTCAATATTTGTCCAAGTGATTCCGTTTTTCCCCCTGACCTGTTACAATGCTGTCTGGTAGGATTATAGTAACATTAGCAAGCAATGCTTCAGGTCACTGTAATGAAAAACATGGAGCAATAAATTGCTTTTCTCATCAGTCTGAAGAAGGGTCTCGACCCGATTCATCACCATTCCTGCTTCTCTGCAGAGATGCTGCCTGTCCCGCTGAGTTACTCCAGCATTTTGTGTCTACCTTAAATTGCTTTTCTTTGTGGACTGACTGCTGCAATGAACCTGTGCCCTGTTCTAAAAGGAGGGAAGTGGCCACCGCCTCCATCTATGATATGCTTTCAACTTTAGATCTAAAACATCGAAACAGGCCCTTCGGCCCACCAAGTCCGCGCCGACCAGCAATCACCCCGTACACTAACACTATCCGACATACTAGTGACAATTTACAATTTACCAAAGCCAATTAACCGAGAAACCTGTACGTCTTTGGAGTGTGGAAGGAAACCGGAGCACCCAGAGAAAACCGACATACAAACTCCGCGCAGACAGCACCCGTAGTCAGGATTGAACCCGGTGTCTGGCGCTGTAAGGCAGAATCTATCCCGCTGCGCCACGCTAACTTAAATGTGCCATAAGTGTAGCTTTAGCTTAATTGTTAAATTCACACACGTACAGACACATACGAAGTAGAAATGTGCACATACACACAAACATGCACACTGCCAAGACACAATCATGTACTCCAACACAGACAGATACACGTCTTTAGTACACAACATCAACTCAACGCCGACAGACCATCCATTTCACTTGACTCTCAGACAGAATGTGTCTACGGGCTCTACTGAACTGTGTGCCAAGTGCTGGTTATTAATTTTGATCCATTGTTTCGAATCGTGACTGGAATAGCTCTGGGCTGGAACCCTGAGGGGATTTCTCAAGTCCAGACTACCATTTCTGACCTGACTGGGTGGCTAATTTGCAGGAATACTTGTTGTGGTAAGGTTACAATCCTTGGGATGTTTAGTTTAGTCTAATTTAACGATACAGTGTGGAAGCAGGCCATTCGGCCCACCGACCCCACGCCGACCATCGATCACCCATGCACTGGTTCTATGTTTCCAACTTCCGCATCCAGTCCCCATTGACTAGTATGTAACCGTTCAACAAAACAACTCTTACCATTTTATAATTCATACACAGCAGTAAACTCAACAAAGATTACTGTCTGTGAATAATTCAGATAAGTTTTCGATGGTTCTGAGAATCTCTATGTAAAAGAATCCCTTTCTAAAGACACATTCTATTTAGTTTAGTTTAGTGAAATACAGTGTGGAAACAGGCCCTTCGGCCCACCCAGTCCACCCTGACCATGATCACCCCGCACGTCTTTAGAGTGTGGGGAGCAAACTGGAGCACCCGGAGAAGACCCACGCGGTCACAGGGTGAACGTACAAACTCCATACAGACAGCACCCGTAGTCAGGATCGAACCTGGGTCTCTGGCGCTGTGAGGCAGCATCTTTAACGCTGCACCACCTCATGATACTTTCAAGCTGTATGCGCTAGCAGAGAGTTAGAGTGAAGACTCACAAAATATTCAATGTTCCACTGAATACCCAGTTTCCACCTCATCATTAAGCAAATCGTTCAATGGCCATGTGTCCCAATTATGGTGGAAAAGGGGATTTTTATGGATTTTTGAATTCTAAACCAATCGACTGCCATGACATTCATTTAAGATGAAGGCATATCACCGGAGCAGGCAGAGACCAGACTTAGCAATACAAATCAGGCTCCTATGTCTATGCTAATTTCCCCATTCTGCATCTTCTGGCAGCAAATGAGTGAATCTTTTCCTGTGGCCCGTAGGGAATAAGACCCTGAGAGATGCAATTAGTTTCCTGGCCACACAGAAGGACTCCCTCGGTGAGCTATTAGGCAGTGTTGTCTATCACACTGCCATCCCCCGCATTTATAAGCTGCCCTTCTCTGCTCATAAGGCAGAGTTACGAGCTATAAGGCTGGCTCCATCCTGGGGGTGGAGTTGGAATCACTGGAGGTGGTCTTGGAGGGGAGGATGCTCCTCAAACTGCGGAGCATCCTGGACAATACGCCTCACCCCCCTCCATGACACACTGGTCAACCTGAGGAGCCCCTTCAGCAACAGACTGGTTCCACCAAGATGCAGGACAGAACGCCACAGGAGATCCTTCTTCCCTGTGGCTATCAAACTGTACAACTCCTTCTGTCATGGGGTAGACTGACTCCTCCTCCCTCTCCCTCCCCAATCTTTGCACATCCACAATCCTTTCCACTCGTCACATTAATTTCATGTTTCATGTATTTTGTGTTTTATGACTGTTGGCAGATCAATTTCCCTCCTGGGATAAATAATGTTCTATCGTATCGTATTGTATAAGTCTGCTATGTGTATCCATATCATACCAGCCAGCATCATGAAAGAACTACACCACCCTGGCCACGCTCTCATTTCATTCCCACCATCTAGGAGTCAGAAAACCATGAGCAGCAGGTTCAAGAACAGCCAACAACCACCAGAGTTTTTTTAGACTTCACAGGCCCCTAAGCCCACCGAGTTAGCGCCAACCAGCGACCATCACGTACACTAACCTACACACACTACCGGTAATTTTACAACTTACTGAAGCCAATTAACCAAAAAAATCAGAGGAAACCGGAATACCCGGAGAAAACCCACGCAGTCACAGGGAGAACGTACAAACTCCATACAGACAGCACCGGTAGTCAGGATTGAACCCGGGGATCTGGCGCTGTAAGGCAGCAACTCTCCTGTTGCGCCACTGTGCCGCCCTGTGTCACCCCCACACCAGGGATAATTTACAGAAGCCAATTAACCTACACGTCTGCATGTCTTTGCAATGTGGGAGCAAACTGGAGCACCTGGAGAAAACCCACGCGGTCACCGGGAGAAACTCCGTGGTCAGGATTGAACTCGTGTCTCTGCCGCTGTAAGGCAGAAGCTCTACCGCTGTGCCACCCCGGGCCGCTAATTAACAGGTAACAATGAGGCAATGACTGAAAGTGGTTTGCGAGTGTGGGCACCAATGCGTTGGGTTCATGGCTTGGCCAACAGCTAAGGCCGGGAGATGATGGGTGGGGGGATGGGGAGAAGGCAGGAGAATGGGGTTAGGAGGGAGAGATAGATCAGCCATGATTGAATGGAGGAGTAGACTTGATGGGCCAAATTGACTAATTCTCCTATCACTTATGACCTAATGACCTAACTATGACTTTTACATCACTAAATCGAGAACCAGGGGACACAGGTTTAAGGTGAGGGGTTAAAGGTTTAGTAGGAACCTGATGGGCAACGTTTTTACACAAACCGTGGTGGGTGTATAGAACATGCTGCCGGAGGAGGTAATCGAGGCAGGTACATGGATAGGATAGGTCTATCGGGATATAGGCCAAATGTAGGCAGGTGGGACAAGTGTAGATGGGGCATGATGGTCGGCTTGGGCAAGTTGGGCCAAAGGGCTTGTTTCTGTACTCTATGGCTCTTTGACTCTACAATCAGTTTTTACAGTAGCCAAAAATATAAAGCACGTGAACAAATGAAGGGAGAACGTGGTAAACGTCACATATTGTTGTTGCAGTGAAATGTATTCAGGCATATTTGACTTTTAGAATTTATTAACGTTACATGTTTCACATTTCAGATAAAAGAATCATTTCAGAATGTAGCCACAGGTCTGGCTGATATGAACTGCGTCATTTGGCTAATATTCTAAGAAAGGTGAAATGTTTTGAAAATTTTAAATGTCAGGGCTTTTATATAGGTTTGGTTCTGAGCCCCTTTATTATTATGTGCCGAGTTAAATCAATGCCTTTTAAAAACAGAATGTAAAGGACATATAGATTGGAAAATTTGGGATAGGTTGTCAAGTTTTTCAAAGCAGGAAAACAGCTAATATCACAATTATAAAGCTCAGGATATGCTTCCAGTAACTTCACTCCGGCTCACAGTGACCTCACTAGTATTGACCTTCCAGCGAGCAGCTACTTTCTTTCGTCAGAGGGTGGTGAATCTGTGGAATTCTTTGCCACAGAAGGCTGTGGAGGCCAAGTCAGTGGAAAATTGACTATATTTAGATAGATAGTAGTCTGAAGAAGGGTTTCGGCCCGAAACGTTGCCTATCTCCTTTGCTCCATAGATGCTGCTGCACCCGCTGAGTTTCTCCAGCATTTTGTGTACCCTAGATAGATTCTTCATCAGTACAGGTGTCAGAAGTTATGGGGAGAATGCAGGAGAATGGGGTTAAGGGGGACAGATAGATCAGCCATGATTGAATGGTGGGGTAGACTTAATGGGCCGAATGGCCTAATTCTACTCCTATTCCTCATGACCTTTCAGGTCATGTCAATGATCGCTTTTCTTGTTCTCTTCAAGGCAGCAGTGCATGTTGTGCCAGCCCTAATGTCCACCATTCCTCCCTCGTTGCCAACAGGTGTGTGGTAGAATGGCACAGCCGATAGAGCTATCACCTCCCAGAGACCCGGGTTCGATCCACAGCTGCTATCGGTGCGGAGTTTGCATGTTCTCCCTGTCACAGCATAGGTTTCTAACAGGTGCTCCGGTTTCCTCCCACATCCCAAAGACGTGTGGGTTTGCAGGTGGTGCAGAAAAGAACTGCAGATGCTGGTTTATACCAAAGATGGACACAACGTGCTGGAATAAATCTGCGGGTCAGGCAGCATCTCTGGAGAAAAAGGCTGGATGACGTTTCGATCGGAACTCTACTTCAGACTGAAGAACTGCAGACTGGGTCTGAAGAAGGGTCCCGATCCGAAACGTCGCCCATCCTTTTTTTCCCAGAGATGCAGCTTGACCCGCTGAGTTACTCCAGCACTTTGTTTCTATCTGGGTTTGCAGGTGACTAGGCCTCTGTAAACTGGCCCGAGTGTGTTGAGTGGATGCGAAAGTGGGTCAACACAAAACCAGTGTGAACAGGCGATCGATGGTCGGCATGGGTTCGATGGCCCGAATGGCCCGTTTCCATGCTGCATCTTTCAAACAAGAGTTAATGTGAGTGTGTAGGAATTTGCTGCCCACAAAATGGCCATGACATTTTGCAACAGTTGTGTGCCTTTGCCTTTGGTTGTGGCAACTTGCGCTAGTGATAAGATTAAAACAAACGGCGTGCTTTAACACAGTGACTTTCACCATCTTATTCTGTAAAACATCTTGGACAATGAAATGATCCTTTATTGCTGCAGGGCTTTAGTTTCTAAATTTACGCAGCACAAGTGCTCACGTTTATTGGAGGATGGACTCAGATTGTTTAGTGCGGTGGGGATGAGGCCTGTCTGGGGTATCTCCAGATTATCCTTGGAAATACTTCCCTGCAATGTTTGTAAGGCTGACAATCGGCACGTGTCCTCTCAAAGCCACTAAAATGTTGTGGACGTTTACTGTGCCTCAGCGGGCAACTTATTTGCTTCTGAGATAGAACGATGTGGGTGGAAGTCCACCTCCTGAGGACTGGGCATGGAGGGAAGGCAGAAGCAAGACTACGGAGGGATTTGAAAACAAGGATGAGAGGGGCGCACGGTGGCGCAGCGGTGGAGTTGCTGCCTTACAGGGCCAGAGTCCCGGGTTTGATCCTGACTAAGGGTGCTGTCTGTACGGAGTTTGTACGTTCCCTCTGTGGCTGCGCGGTTTTTACTCCGGGTGCTCCGGTTCCCTCCCACACTCCAAAGACGTAAAGGTATGAAGGTTAATTTGGCTTCGGTAAAATTGTAAATTGTCCCTAGTGTGTAGGATAGTGAAGGATAGTGATAGTGTACGGGGTGATCACCGGTCGGCACGGACTCGGTGGGCCTGTTTCCACGGAGTATCTCTAAAGTCTAAAGAATACATTGTGCAGCTGCGGGGAATTAAGGAGAGAAGGAATGTGCAGATGGGTTTGTTATCTTGGCAGTTGGCAAGAATTCAATGGGCTGAATGGCCTCCTTCCCTGTTGCTATAAACAATCATAAACGATGTCAAAGCTTTGGAGATGGTACAGAGGAGGTTTCCCAGTATGCTGCCGAGATTCGAGGGTTCAGCCACGGGGCGAGGTTGGATAGACTTGAATTGTTTTCTCTCGGAGGTTGAGGAACTTGATAGAAGTTGATAAGATTATGAGAGGCATAGATAGGGTAGACAGTCAGAACGTTGATCCCCAGGGTGGAAATGTCCAACACTAGAGGGCGCAGTTGTAGGGTGCGGAGGGGAGTTGTAGGGGAGGTTTAATGGATATGTGCGGGGTGCCTAGAAAACACTGCCAGAGGTGGTAATGAAGGCAGATACAACAGTGGCGTTTAGGATGCTTTTAAACGCATGGTGGTGCAGGTAATAGAGGGATATGGATCAAGTGCAGGCAGATGGGACCAGTTTAACTTGGCATCATGTCCGGCATAAACATTGTGGGCCGAAGGGCTCGTTCCTGAGCATTACTACGATTCCTGAGCATTTCTAAGAAGGTTCAATCTTTGGGTGTTAAAGGCGGAGTAGCAAGATGGATTCAACAGTGGCTGAATGGGAGATGCCAGAGAGTAATGGTGGATGGCTGTTTGTCAGGTTGGAAGCCGGTGACGAGTGGGGTGCCTCAGGGATCTGTGTTGGGTCCACTGTTGTTTGTCATGTACATCAATGATCTAGATGATGGGGTGGAAAATTGGATAAGTAAGTATGCAGATGATACTAAGATAGGGGGTGCTGTGGATAATGAAGTAGATTTTCAAAGTCTACAGAGAGATTTGGGCCATTTGGAAGAGTGGGCTGAAAGATGGCAGATGGAGTTTAATGCTGATAAGTGTGAGGTGCTATATCTTGGTAGGACAAATCAAAATAGGACGTACATGGTAAATGGTAGGGAATTGAGGAATGCTGTGGAACAGAGGGATCTAGGAATAACTGTGCATAGTTCCTTGAAGGTGGAATCGCATGTAGATAGGGTTGTAAAGAAAGCTTTTGGTGTGCTGGCCTTTATAAATCAGAGCATTGAATATAGGAGTAGGGAAGTAATGTTAAAATTGTACAAGGCATTGGTAAGACCAATTCTGGAGTATGGTGTACAATTTTGGTTGCCTAATTATAGGAAGGATGTCAACAAAATAGAGAGAGTACAGAGGAGATTTACTAGAATGTTGCCTGGGTTCCAGCAACTAAGTTACAGAGAAAGGTTGAACAAGTTAGGTCTTTATTCTTTGGCGCGCAGAAGGTTAAGGGGGCACTTGATTGAGGTCTTTAAAATGATGAAAGGGATAGACAGAGTTGACGTGGATAAGCTTTCCCCATTGAGGGTAGGAAAGATTCAAACAAGAGGGCATGACATGAGAATTAAGGGACAGAAGTTTAGGGGTAACATGAGGGGGAACTTCTTTACTCAGAGAGTGGTGGCTGTGTGGAATGATCTTCCTGCAGAAGTGGTGGAGGCAGGATCGATTTTAACATTTAAAAGTAAAGTGAATAGGTATATGGATGGGAAGGGAATGGAGGGGTATGGTCTGAGTGCAGGTAGATGGGACTAGAGGAAAATAAATGGTCGGCACGGACTAGAATGGCCGAGAAGGCCTGTTTCCGTGCTGTAATTGTTATATGGTTATACTGTTCTATGTTAAAATACAAATGTTTTTATTTTGATGCCTATTTCCTTCGCTCCGTAGATGCTGCCTCGCCCGCTGAGTTTCTCCAGCATTTTTGTCTACCTTTGTTTTTCGTTGCCTTTGTTTGAGGAGCTGCTTTGTACAATAATAAGTGAGGTTAGCTTTCAACATTCGGGAACACTGCCCATACTGCGGGAACACTGCCCATACTGTTGCAAATATCCTCCCCAGCCGGTTCGTCAAATTTCTGAACAATAACTGGAGCTTTCTTAATTAATTGCAACCAATTACATTGGTGGAACCGAATAAATATTTCTCCCTCTTGCAAATCCTGTGCACACCTTGTATAATGAGGGTATAATTCATTACACGCAATCATGCTTAAGCAAACAGATGTGAGTCTAGTTAGGAGAATGTGGGAATAACAGCATCAAACCCCCACTGATTGTTCGCTTGGTGGTGTTTATGTTCCTATTAGAGCAATTAGACGACATAAGCATGTTCAAAAACAGATGTTTGCCTTCGATCTAGTCTCTGCCTCTGGGAACACACAGCGGGAGTTGGGATTGAAGCGAAACTGTCCTCTCGAACTGAGTGAGCGTGATGGGAAGGGGGGCAAGTGCAACCAAATGTTGAACAACGCAGAGACCAAAAGCCCCTCCCATTCCTTCCCTACCCTTCTCCTTTCCTACCCTTCCCCTCCCTACCCGGTCTCTTAGTTTAGTTTAGAGATACGGCACGGAAACAGGCCCTTCGGCCCACTAAGTCCGCGCTGACCAGCGATCCCCGCACACTAGCACTATCCTACACACTGGGGACAATTTTACATTTATACCAAGCCAACTAACCTAAAAACCTGTACATCTTTGGAGTGTGGAAACCGAAGATCTTGGAGAAAACCCATGCGGGTCACAGGGAGAACGTACAAACTCCGTACAGACAGCACCTGTAGTCAGGATCGAACCCGGGTCCCTGGCGCTGTAAGGCAGCAACTCTACTGCTGCGCCACCGTGCTGGCCTTTTCCCTTCCCTACCCGGCCCTTCTCCTTCCCTTCCCTTGGGAACTAGATCGGTTTTCAATGATAATCAATAGTTTCATGGTCATCATTATCACAACATTTCAGCAATATCTATCTTAGCATCTTCCTCTCGATTTACTTAATTACTTAGATGTAAGCTCCCTCACTGCTTTGCTGGGATTGAAGCTCATGACGGAATCTCCAGTGCATAATTCTGGAATGCTAGATCCAGAACACTTGTAGCCGGCGCAGCGGTAGAGTTTCTGCCTTACAACGCCAGAGACCCGAGTTCGATCCTGACTACGGGTGCTGTCTGTACAGACTTTGTACGTTCTCTCAGTGACCGCATGGGTTTCCTCCGGGTGCTCCGGTTTCCTCCCATACTCCAAAGTCGTACAGGTTTGTAGATTAATTGGCTTCGGTAAAAATGGTAAATTGTCCCTCGTGTGTAGGATAGTGCTAGTGTGCAGGGATCGCTGGGCTGCGTGGATTCGTTGGGCCAAAGGGCCTGTTTCCGTGCTGTATCTCTAAACTAAAGCATAGCGATGAGCCCTTCAGCCCAGCAACCCCATGCTGATCTCTTTTTTTGCCCATCTATTCTAATCCCATTTGTCCAAATTAAGACTACAGCCTTCTAACCTTTGCCAATTCAAATTCCTATCTAAATGCCTCTTCAACATAGCAATTGTATCTGAGTCTGCCATCTCCTCCGGCAGCTCGTTCCAGATATCAACCGCTCTCATGGACAACATCCACGCCCCTTAGATGCCTACATTGTTGATTGCTTTCTGAATTGGTTGTCCTAGCAACCTCCACTTGAGATGTGGGTGCCAATCCTCTCAAACTTTGTTTCTTTTCAAGTTGGGCATTGGAGCTTTGCACTGAAATGTCTTATTATAGTTTGTGTAGTTATACGTACAAGGACCGAACCGATCTGACCTGCCACCCCCTCCATATCTCACTGATAAATGAGCCATCTGCAATTTCTAGTTTAGTTTAGAGATACAGCGTGGAAACAGGCCCTTCGGCCCACCGAGTGGGGCTCATGTTGTCGACCTCCCCGTGGTGAGCCCTGTCAACTGACCTCAGTCAGGCGAATGACAACAAACAGAGACAGCAGCAGAAATGCAACCTTAGTCACAGCAGCTTGATGCCAACCCGGAGCATGCGCCCTCTTTAGGGCGGGCACCTGCGGATGTCGAACCGGATGGCATCACCCTGCTGCCGACTTCTGCTGCCTCAAACGCAAGAAGAAGAAGAAGAAGGCCCACCAAGTCCGAGCCGACCAGCGATCCCCACACATTAACACTATCCTACACACACTAGGGACAATTAACACCTAGACCAAGCCCACACACCTACAAGTCTTTGAAATGTGGGAGGAAACCAAGAAAACCAAGCGGTCATGGGGAGAACGTGCAAACTCCATACAGACAGCACCCGCAGTTGTTTATTTTTAATTTGTTTTAAAATTCAATAACGGAGTGTTACGTCCTACATGTTTGCTGGTCACACCTTTGCTCCTGAACCGTTGGTGAATTCTGCACTGAATGAGCAGAAATTCATAGGAAGGAACTGCAGATGCTGGTTTATACCGAAGACAGACATAAAATGCTGGAGTAACTCAGCGGGACAGGCAGCATCTCTGGAGAATGAGAATATGCGACGATTCGGGTCAGGACATGGACAGGTACTGTGTGCTGTTGAGTTACTCCAGCACTTTATATCTTGGCATTATATCTTAAACGTCACCTATCCATGTTCTCCAGAGAAACTGCCTGACCTGCTGAGTTACTCCAGCACTTTGTGCCGTTTTATGCATTAACCAACATCTGCAGTTTCTACATGTTACAGCTTGGTAGGAATTTTAATTGTTGGAGTTCTATTTGCATATTTAGACTTTAGAGATACAGTGTAGAAACAGGCCCTTGGGCCCACTGAGTCCGCCCCAACCAGCAACCACTTTGTGCATTAACACTATCCTACACGCTAGGGACAATTCACAATTTACTTCACAGAAGCCAATTACAGACAGAATCGCTGGTTGGTGCGGACTGGGTGGGCCGAAGGGCCTGTTTCCGCGCGGTATCTCTAAACTAAAACTAAATAATCATGCTACACTTTTAAATCTGTCACCATTTCTTGCTGTTCTCTCTACTCTACTTGCATTGGACTTGATTGCATTTAGTATTGTCTAATAGGTTTGGATAGCATCCAAAACAAAGCTTTTCACGGCACCCGAGTACACACGCCAATGATAAACCTAAACCTAATTCACACATCAGCGTCAGCATCAAAGTATTCTGCTTGGGATTCGCTGTAAAATGGACACATTAAACTATAACAATAACACAGATGCGTTTAATGTGCAAGCCAAAGAAATGAGACATCCATCCTTTCCTTTCCCCGTAAGCTTGCAATATATAAGATAAGAGACTTCTGGTTAAGAAGAGACATGGATCACAAGCTTAAAATGCAAAGAAACATTTGAGTAGTTTAACTTGACTCACCACACCACTCATCCACCCAAGCGAAAGCTTGTCGATGCCCGATTAATAGAATATCCCTAATGACCTGAAAGAAGGAAGAAAACATTGATTAATATCATAGTAAACATGGAAAATAGCTGCAGGAGGAGGCAATTTGGCTTTTTGAGCCTGCACCGCCATTCATTGTGATCATGGCTGATCATCCACAATCAGTAACCCGTGCCTGCCTTCTCCCCATATCTCTTGATTCCGCTAGCCCCTATCTAACTCTCTTTTAAATTCATCCAGTGAATTGCCCTCCACTGCCTTATGTGGCAGAGAATTCCACAAATTCACAACTCTCTGGGTGAAAAAGTTTTTTCACATCTCAGTTTTTAATGGCCTCCCCCTTTATTCTTAAACTGTGTCCCCTGGTTCTGGACTCGCCCAACATTGGGAACATATTAACCAACTTTACCATTCATTCCAACTCATATTACCATTTACTTTGCTTGAACTTTGAAACCTCTCAACAACACCTCTGAACAATAGTGAACAAAGGCTTTATTCAATGTGTACATTGTGTTTGACAAGTACACATCTCAACACAAAGCCCAGGGAAAGTGAATTTACTATTTACAAACTTGTCGGTTTTAGATAAAAATCTAAACAAATTGCAGATGGGGGGGAATCTGAAATACAAAACAGATGACACAGTGGTGAGAGCAGTGCGGTGGAGCAGCTGGTAGAGCTGCTATCTCGCAGCGCCAGAGCCCTGGGCTCAATCCTGACCTCGGGTGCTGTTTGTGTGTAGTTTTTGTAACTCCTCCCTGTGACCACGTGGTTCCCTCCAGGTGCACCGGTTTCCTCCCACATCCTCCCACAAAGTTAATTGGCCTCTGTGATTTGCCCCTAATGTGTAGGGACTGGATGCAAAAGTGAGAACTAACATGAGAACTAGTATGAAAGGGCGATCGATGGTCGGCGTGGCCTGGAAGGGCTGAATGGCCTGTTTCCATGCTGTATCTGGAGTAAAGATAAAATCAGAATTATTGTTTAATTGGCACTATAAATTGCCCCCCTAGTATGTAATAAGTGGTTGCAAAAGTGGGATAACATAGAATGAGTGTGAATGAGCGATCGATGGTGGGCCAAAGGGCATGTTTCCATGCTTTATCTTTCAATCAATGAACCAAAAACAGAAAATACTCTAAACACACATCAGGCCAAGCAGCATCTGGAGAGATGGAGCTAGAGAGATATAGAGAGGTAGATAGCGAGAGAGAGAGTGAGAGAGAAGGGGAGAGGGGGAGAGGGGGAGAGGGGAGAAAGAGATGGAGAGGGGGTGGGTGGGGGAGAGGGTGAGGGAGAGGGAGAAGGAGAGGGAGAGGGAAGGAGAAAAAAAAAACAGTTTATATTCTGGGTCAAAGACCCTTCAGAGGAACTAGCAATGTGAGAAAACAAGTTAGTATTAACGCCCAGTTCCATAAACGTCCTTGCAAAAATATGCCAAATCCTAGCCAATGATGCAAAAACCAAATAGAGAGAGAAATGAGTGCAGAAATCTCTGCTGTGAAAGCGGGGCACGTTGGCTGCAGCTTCCCATGGATAAGCCCACTGTTAATCACAGTTAGAATATCATTTGTACCTGTCATGGGAACTGCATCAAGATACTGACTCCATCGCCTATACTGTATAGTATAGTCTATACTCTACTATAGTCTATCAAAGACACAATGAGGATTTACTGAGTCACCCAGGGCACTAGATTCATCATCATTCAACAATTATCTGATATAATTACAGCCTAATGTATTGGGATCCTAGCACGCAAGATCCCAGAAGACAGCTATAAATCTGGGTCTGTGTCTCTCTGGTATACTTCCAATGAAATACATTGCAATTTAAACAGAAATTCCAATTTCTTTTTTCAGATACCATAGGAATTGCTGATGCGGGTTTACCAAAAAAAAAGCAAAATGCTGGAGGAACTCAGTGGGTCAGGCAGCATCCCTGGAGTACATGGATAAGATTGACCTGGAACCTACACCCTGTTTCTCTCTCTCTCGCTCTCTGCTGCCTGACCTGATGTGTGTTTAGAGTATTTGATTATTTGGTTTCGTTTAGATATACAGCGTGGAAACGGGCCTTCAGCCCAATGAGTCAACGCCGACCAACGATCATCCATTCACACTAGTTTTTTCCTACACACGAGGAATAATGGAGAGAAGCCAATGAATCTACAAACCTGCATGTCTTTGGAGTGTGGGGCCAAACTGGAACATCATGAGAAAACCTACGTGGCCACGGAGAAAACGTACAAAATCTGGAAAGACGCCGGCAGTCAGGATCGAACCTGGGTCTCTATCGCTGTAAGGCGGTAACTCTACCGCTGCGACACCATGTGGATTGAAAGATTGAAAGATACAGTATGGAAACTGTCCCTTCGGCCCTCTGAGTCCATGCAGACCATCGATCATTCATCCAGCCCACAATGTTGCTTCTTCAGCCTGGCTGAATTTTACCCTTGTTTATCAAAATTATTAAGAAAAAATAGCAAACAGTGGCGATGTGTAAAAAATCAGAATACATCCCCTGAGCTGCACCCAGGTGGGAGGCAGGGCCTCTATGTCTATAATATGTGTGGTACCATTTCCATCATAATATGTGTGAGGCCATTGACCATTTCCAGCTATTCTTTTCTGTTTTTACTTCAGATTCCCAACATTTGGGACTTTTTTTACTTTTGGATTGTGATGATCCTTTCAGTCATAGAGTCATAGAGTGTGGAAAGAGGCCCTTTGGCCAAACTTGCCCACACCGCCCAACGTCCCAGCTACACTAGTTCTTGGTGAGATATTGACACGACCGACATGAAGCTTAGAAAATAATCTCATTCCTTTTTATATAAAGTGACTTTACATATCTTCATCAGTCTGAAGAAGGGTCTCGACCCGAAACGTCACCTATTTCCCTCGCTCCATAGATGCTGCCTCACCCACTTTCTCCAGCATTTTTGTCTGCCTACATATCTCCATGTCTTCCCCCCCCCCCCCCCCCCCCCCCACCCCCACCGTGCCCACGTGCATATCCCACTGCTTCTGTTTAATTAAAGAACTTGAAGGTAATCCTTATAAACGGGATTGAAGGAAACAGAAAATGGTGCAGTAACGGTGGCAGTTACTGCAATTTCTACCGATAATGGCAGGGTAATCTATCCAGCAGTGAGTAGAGAGGACTTACATACACTCTGCCTGCATTAAAGCAATTGCAATTACTTCCAGCATTTGATTTTATTGTCAGAGACACAGTGCGGAAGCAGCCTTTCAGCCCATCAAATCCACGCCGACCTTCCATCGTCCGTGTACTAGTTCTGCGTTATTCCACTTCTGCATCCTACACTCTAGGGGCAATTTACACAAGCCAATCAACCTGCAAACCCACACGTCTGTGGAGTGTAGGAGGAGACGGGAACACACAGAGAAAACACATGTGGTCACAGGGAGAAGATACAAATTCCATACAGACAGCACCCGTAGTCAGGGTTGAGCCACGATCTCTGGTGCTATGAGGCAACAGCTCTATCGCTGCACCACTGTGCCGCACTGGTCTTTAGACTTGATTGACATGGGGTAGAACATAGAGGAATACAGCATCGGAACAGGACTTTCAGCCCACAATGCCCATGCCAGACATGATGCCCAGTTAAATGATTCTCCTCTGATCCATATCCCTACATCATTCCTTGCATATCCATGTGCCTATCCAAACACCCCCAAATGCCATCGTCACATCATGTAGATTTGTTATGGTTAAAAGACGACAGTGCGATAAGGGGGGAACCTTATTGAAACTTACCAAATAGTGAAAGGCCTGGATAGAGTGAATGTGGAGAGGATGTTTCCACTAGTGGGAGAGTCTAGGACCAGAGGCCACAGCCTCAGAATAAAAGGACGCACCTTTAGAAAGGAGATGAGGAGCAATTTCTTTAGTTAGAGAGGTTGGTGAATCTGTGGAATTAGTTGTCATAGACGGCTGTGGAGGCCAAATCATTGGTTATTTTTAAGGCAGTGATTGACAGATTCTTGATTAGTACCGGTGTTAGGCGTTATGGGGCGAAGGCAGGAGAATGGGGTTGAGAGGCAAAGATAGATCACCCATGGTTGAATGGCAGAGTAGACTCGATGGGCCAAATGGCCTCATTCTGACCCTATGACTTATGAACTTATGAATACTTCTGGAACTGCAGATGCAGGTTTGTACCAAAGATAGACAAAAAATGCTGGAGTAATTATGAACTTATGAAGCAGGGACTAGGGTTTGCAGGAAATGTCTAATCATGATACTTCCGGTTAACAGTAGTATGGGACAGGCTTGATAGGTTCAGTGACTGCCTTGGTAATTTTATACCTTCATCATCGTGGTTAGTTCCTATGTGCAACATGTGGCCCAACCAGCACACCATTCATTGCCGCCGAGGCAACAACCGATGCAAAATGTACTTTAAATGGGCAGAATGGAAATAGATTGTGTGAGTGTGGCCATGTAACAAGCAGGGAGCAGCAAGTGTAACCCACGATAGTGGCTGCTCCCAGAATCACTGGATCAGGCAGATGCAGGGGAAATCAAGGACAAAACACAGATTCAAAACTGCCTATGTCGATTGTACGCCAAGTGCTGGAGGAACTCAGTGGGTCAGGCAGCGTCTGTGGAGGGAATGAGCAGGTGATGTTTTTGGTTGGGACCCTTCTTCAGACATTATATAGGGGGGGGGCGGGGGAGAAAGCTTGAAAAGAGGTAGGGGTGGGGCTAAGTCTGGCAAGTGATAGATGGATACTGGTGAGTGGGGGGAATAGGAAATGTCCCGGTTTCTTTCCTCTACTATAGTGTGAAGAAGGGTCCCGACCCGTAACATCATCTGTCTATTCCCAGCACACATGCTGCCTGACCCGTGAGTTACTCCAGCATTTTGTGTTTTGCTCCAGACTCCAGCATCAGCGGTTCCTTCTGGCTCTGTGTCAATTATATCAATTAGTATCAAGGTCCCAAGTTTTGACTGGATTAAAGAGCTATTTTTATACTGTGACAAATGGCTGTAACACTAATAGTGTTTCTTTTAAAAATAGAAGTATAGATAGATAGGTTTAGCTAATGCCATCTCTTGTTGATAAAGTAATTAATTTCTCAAAGAGGAGACAAATGCTAAGCTGAAGGAAAAATAGATTTTTTAATTTTGTGGCTTAAGTGTAAAGAGCTCATTGATTTGCAAGGTTCAGTTAGCGGAAGGGACAGCTGCCATTCAATATAAACCAGGAGGTTAGTTTTGTGTAGAGATACAGTGCAGAAACAGGCCCTTTGGCCCACCGAGACGTGCCGACCAGCGATCCCTGTATACTAGCACTATCGTGCAATTTACAATCGTTACAGAAGCCAATGAACCTACAAACTTTTTTTAAGAAGGAAAACCGAAGGTACACAAAAATGCTGGAGAAACTCAGCAGGTGAGGCAGCATCTATGGAGCAAAGGAAACAGGCAATGTTTTGGGTCGAAACCCTTCTTCAGACCTACAAACTTGTACATTTTTGGAGTGTGGGAGGAAACTGGAGCACCCATGGAAAACACAAACAGTCACGGGGAGAACGTTCAAACTCCATACAGACTACACCCATAGTCATAGACTCATAGAATCACAGAAAATAGGTGCAGGAGTAGGCCATTCGGCCCTTCGAGCCTGCACCACCATTCAATATGATCATCCAACTCAGTATCCTGTACCTGCCTTCTCTCCATACCCCCTGATCCCTTTAGCCACAAGGGCCACATCTAACTCCCTCTTAAATATAGCCAATGAACTGGCCTCAACTACCTTCTGTGGCAGAGAATTCCACAGACTCACCACTCTGTGTGAAAAATGATCCTCTCATCTCGGTCCTCGGTTAATGAAGATCAAACCCGAGTCTCTTGCGCTGTAAGGTAGCAACCCTACCACTGCTCCACTGTGTCATCCCGAAGTGGACTCTCCAAGGATGGCAATCCAGTGATGGTGGACAGTTACTGTAATTCTAACATTACAACCAAGATAACTTAAATGAACATATAGAACATCGAACAGTACAACTTAGGACCAGGCCCTGTGGCCCACAATGTCTGTACCAAACATGTTGCAAGGACCAAATAAACATCTGCCTGCACATGATCCATATCCCTCCATTCTCTCCATATCCACGTGCCTATCCAAAAGTCTCTTAAATGTCACTGAAGTGTCTGCCTCCACCACTACCCTTTAGCAGCACTCATCACCGTCTGTAAAAAAAAAATTGCCCCACATATCTCCTCTGAACTTTGCCCCTCACACCATAAACCTATGCCCTCTAGTATTTGATATTTCCATCCTAGGAAATAGGTTTGGACTGTCTCATCATTTTATATACTTCTATTAGGTCTCCCTTCAATCTCCGGCGTTCCAGAGAAAACAATCCAAGTCTGTCCAACCGCTCCTTGTAGTTATTATCTTCTAATCCAGGAGGAATCATTCTGGTAAACCTCTGCACCCTCTGCAAAGACTCTACATCCTCCCTGTAATGGGGCAACCAGAACTAAATGCAATATTCCAAGTGTGGCTTAACCAAGGTCCGAGAAAACTCATATTCAATGGCCTATCCTTTGAAGGCAAGAATACCATCTACTGTCTTTACCTCTCATCTATGTGTGCTGCCACTTTCAGGGAGTTATGGACTTGGATCTCAAGTTCCTTCTGTACGTTAAGGGTCATGGCATTAACTGTAGTCCATCCAACCTCTCCTTGTAGCTAATGCCCCCTAATCCACCAGAAATCTTCCAGCGCAGGCTCTGATAATGAATAGAGGACAAGATTCTGAACTCAGGGCAAAGATATTCTTACCTAACCTGGGTGGTAACTGGTTGAACAGTGACATTCCATTTCCAAACCGCGTCATGTATTGGAGCAACCAGCAGGAGGCGCATTGTGCGTTCCAGAGTGTCTACATAAAATTCCCTTGGCTAAATGAAACCTCGTTTGATCAGGTTCGGGGGCAACCTCTGAATTAGGGAATCGCACAACCTTTCGAGAGTTGAAGTGTCACACCACATGGAAGATAGACACAAAATGCTGGAGTAACTCAGCGGGGACAGGCAGCATCTCCGGAGAGAAGGAACGGGTGACATTTCGGGTCTTCATACTGAGAGTCAAGGCGAGAGGCAAAACGAGAAAGAACATGTAACGTGTGAAAAGAATTGATCAAAGTAGAGGCACAGAGGGGGAGCAGCGAGAGAGGGTGATGCAAAACCCTCGTTGGAGAGAGGAGACATGGAAACAGGCTCTTCAGCCCAACTCTTCCATGCTGACAAAGATTTCCAGCTGAGCTCGACCTACCTGCCCACATTTGGCCTACATCCCTCCAAATATTTCCTATCCACGTACTTGTCCAAATGGCTTTTAAATGTTGTTATTGTACCTGCCTCGACTGCTTCCTCTGGCAGCTTGTTCCATAGTGCCCCACAGATCACTTTTAAAATCTTTCTCCTCTCACCTTAAATCTATGCCCTCTAGTTTTAGACTCCTCTACTCTGGGGGAAAGACTCTAACCATCCTTCTTATTTATGTCCCTTATGAATTTATAAATCTCTGCAAGGTCCCCTACAAACTACGAGGTAGCTGAGGCAGGTTCTATTGCAACTTTTAAGAAACATTAAGAAACGGGTACAAGGATAGGATAGGTTTAGAGGAACATGGGCCAAATGCAGACAGGTGGAACTAGTGTAGGTGGGACATGTTGGTCGGTGTGGGCAAATTGGGCTGAAGGGCTTGTTTCCATGCTGTATGACTCTCTGACAGCACTCAACCTCCTACACCCGGGAAAAATGTCCCAGCCCTTTCCAGCCTCTCCTCAAGCCCTCCCAGTTACACCCTTACAAAACTTTTCCACAACCTTTCCACCTTAATGACATCCTTCCCATAACTATCCGACCAGAACTGTGCACAATACTCCAAGTGCGGTCTCATTCACGACTTGGACGTTTGCAACATGATGTAGGAACAAGGAACAGCCGATGCTGGTTTACAAAAATCCTCCCCGCCCACCTACATTCCTTCCTCTGGCTTTACAATTCGCAACTCTTCAATCCTTTTGTCTCACACCTTCTGTGCTTTTTTTTTCCATTTCTAGCCTTTGACAAATCATCTGTCGATCAAACCCCTGCCTCACCTGTATTCACCTTTTTAGCTGTCATGCTTTGTCCTGTCCTCCTCTCTTCCAGTTTCCCCACCCCTCTATAATCAGTCTGAAGAAGAGTCCTGATCTGAAACCTATCCATCTTCTCCAGAGATGCTGCCTGACATACTGTTACTCCAGCACATTGTGTCTTTTTTTCCACTTAAACTCCGACCTGAAGATGATGGCAGGAGTATCAAAGTACCTGTACCCCTAGCTCTTTGTGTTCTACAACACCCCTTCTGGGGCCCTACCGTTAACAGTGTAAGTCCTGGCCTGGTTTAACTCGGGGCGCTACTGCCTCACAGCGCCAGAGACCCGGTTCGATCCTGACTAAGGTTGCTGTCTGTCTGGAGTTTGTACGTTCTCCCTGTGACCATGCGGGTTTTCTCCGGGTGCTCTGGTTTCCTCCCACATTCCAAAAATGTGCAGGTTTATAGGTTAATTGGCTTCTGTGAATTGTCCCCAGTAGGTAGGATAGAACTAGGGTATGGGTAATTGTTGGTCGGCACAGACTTGGTGGGCCGAAGAGCCTGTTTCCATGCTCTAACTCTAAACTAAACTCAACTAAACTTTCTGCTCTGACAGCTCGTTCCGTTTATATACACCGACCTCTGTATGAAAAAGTTGCCCCTTAGGTTCCTTTGAAATAATTTCCCCCTCATCTTCAACCCGTGTCCCCTGGTTCTTGCTTCCATTACTCTGGGTCATGAAAGGGATGGGTAAGATAAGTTAAGAATGCAGGCTTCCCTTTCTTTCATTCTGTGCAGTATCAGAGTTGTAAAACTGTGTTAACTAAGGCAGAACAGTTGGCATCTCCCAACAAGCATAAGATGGATGCACACAAAGTGCTGGAGTAACTCGGCAGGTCAGGCAGCATTTCTGGAGAACATGGATAGGTGGCGTTTCGGGCCGTGACCCTTCTTCAAGCTGATTGTCGTGGGTTGAGAGGAGGAGGGGCGGCACAGTGGCACAGCGGTAGAGCTAATGCCTTACAGCGCCAGAGACCCGGGTTCAATCCTGACTTCGGGTGCTGTCTGTATGGAGTTTGTACGTTCTCCCCTTGGCCCACGTGGTTTTCTCCAAGATCTTCAGTTTCCTCCCACACTCCAAAGATGTACAGGTTTGTCGGTTAATTGGCTTGGCGTAAATGTAGAATTGTCCCTTGTGTGTGTGTGTGTGTGTGTGTGTAGGATTGTGTTAATGTGTGAGGGTGGCTGGTCGGTGCGGACTCGATGGGCCGAAGGGCCTGTTTCTGAACTGTATCACTAAACTAAACAGCAATTTGGAAGCGAGAAACAAAATAGGGGTCGGAAACAGATGAACTCAGGCAAGGAGGTTCCCTGATAGGCTGATTGTTGGCTAGTGAGCCCAAGAGGGGCACATCATTGCGAACCGGCAAACTGGTTAATGGCCTTTTAGTGGAGGAAGGCTGGGGGTGGAGGGGGGGAAGGGGGGGGGGGGGGGGGGAGGGGGGTGGGGAGGTGCTTGTAGAATCAGAAGATAGTTTACAGTGCGGCTTCTACTGGTGAGGTTGCGTGTCAGAGGAACAGGACTTAAGCTTTGCACATTCTCAAACAGTGACTGATCAGAATGATTCCAGCTGAGTTCACTGTGTTTGCACACATCCTTCCTGCATGCACTCATTTGGATGAAATCCCTATAAATTTCCAGAATAGTATAACACAGGAAAAGAGAAGCAGGATTAAACCTCTCAAAACTACTCTGATGAAGATTTAAAACAGGATCATGGATGATCTACCCTGCGTCTCAACTTCTCTTCTGTGCCACAGTCTCAGAATCAAACGATGTACCTTTAGAAAGGAGATGAGGAGGCATTTCTTTAGTCAGAGTGCAGTGAATCTATGGAATACATCACCACTGACGGCTGTGGAGGCCGTCACTGGGTGTTTTTAAAAGCAGAGATTAACAAATTTTTGATTAGTAAGGGTGTCAAAGGTTACGGGGAGAAGGCAGGAGAATGGGGCTGAGAGGGAAAGATAGATCAGCCACGACTGAATGGCGGGGTAGACTCGATGAACCAAACGGCCCAATTCTGCTCCGATGACTTTTGATCTTATATTCGCAGAGCCCTCAATCCTTTTAATTTTCAAACATTTATCCACCTTCTAATAATTGTTATTAGTAATTGGTTCTAATAACCTAACTCCCCCCCCCCCCCCCCCCCCACACACATCCACACTCTAATCCACTCTCTGAAATACGCACACACACAAACATCCACACTCAGAAATACACACACATCCACACTCAGAAATACACACACACACACAAGCACGCACACCCCCACACACACACACATCCACACTCTAATCCACTCGCTGAAATACGCACACACACACACACACAAACATCCACACTCAGAAATACACACACATCCACACTCTAATCCACTCGCTGAAATACGCACACACACACACACACAAACATCCACACTCAGAAATACACACACATCCACACTCTAATCCACTCGCTGAAATACGCACACACACAAACACACAAACATCCACACTCAGAAATACACACACATCCACACTCAGAAATACACACACACACACAAGCACGCACACCCCCACACACACACACATCCACACTCTAATCCACTCGCTGAAATACGCACACACACACACACACAAACATCCACACTCAGAAATACACACACATCCACACTCTAATCCACTCGCTGAAATACGCACACACACACACATCCACACTCAGAAATACACACACATCCACACTCAGAAATACACACACATCCACACTCAGAAACACACACACACACACACACACACACCCCTCCCCCAATTTTCCAGGGTATCTGGCCTTCCACTTCTCATTTCGAGTAGAAATTCCTATGCACCTTGAGATATTATTCAACTACAGGTAGCCTATGGTTTGATATGTACTGATTTTACCCTCGTACACTACAGTATATGAAGCTGTACACAAGAAGAGATGATTAACAACTCATTATAAGATAATTAAAAAGCACGTCACAAACATGGTCAGAAGGAGCCCAGCAACAAGCACGGTCCTCTCAACAACACTCACCTTCTGCACAAACTGCTCCACTCTTGTCTGAAGCCCCCAAACTTCAAATTTGACGGTGACGAGTTTATAGGAGCACATTACGGGCGAGGGCTCATCCCTCCAACCTTCCTTCAGGGGACCCCGGCCTGTCTTCACTGAAGCAAAATACCTGAGGTCCTGTTGGCACAAGACATGCAGTGATACCTGACACTGGGCCCAACCCAACAACAACCCATGAGAAAGGGCAACAAAGTGCTGGAGTAACTCAGCGGCTCAGGCAGTATCACTGGAGAACATGAATATGTGACATTTCCATTCGAGACCCCTCTCAATATTCCCCTGGAGAACATGGATAGCTGGCTTTTTTGGGTTGGGACTCTTCATCAGACTCTGCCTGGAGAATATGGATAGTTTGGTTAGGGCGGCACAGTGGTGCAGCGGTAGAATTGCTGCCTTACAGCGCCGGAGACCCGGGTTCCATCCTGACTACGGGTGCTGTCTGTACAGAGTTTGCACGTTCTCCCTGTGATCTTCTCTGGGTGCTCCGGTTTCCCTCCATATTCCAAAGATGTACAGGTTTGTAGGTTAATTGGCTTTGCTAGAATGTAAATTGTCCCTAGTGTGTGTAGAATAGTGCTAGTGTACGGGGTGATTGCTGGTCGGAGTGGACTTGATGGGCCGAAGGGCCTGTTTCCATGCTGTATCTCTAAAGTTTAAAGTCTAGAGGTGACGTTTCAGATCAGGACCCTTCTGCAGACAGAACGCTGTCTGACCCGTTGAGTTACTCCAGCACTTTGTATCCTTTTACATAAACCAGCATCTGCAGTTACTTATTCTACAAACAAACCATAATGCAGCTGATGCATAAGTAATCAAAAGGTCTGACACAAAATCCGACATACAATGCTGTACAAATCAAGGGAGAAAGATCTTAGAAAGGAAATCACTTAGATCGCTAGAATTTGACACAGTTGAGTTATCCTGATGATGTAAGAGGTGCTCCATAAATTGAAGGCAACCTATTATTCTATTGTCACTCCCTCACCCAAAAGTCACTTGGAAGGGACTAACTTTCCAGTGTCTTAGTAGGCTGAAAGGCCTCATTCCTCACTGTGACTTTTCTTTGGTTCTGGAGTTCTCCCCTAACAGATGATGACAGTGTGTGCATGGCACGTGCTATCTGCATGTACAGAGCATGCAAATGTATGTCCATGCCACATGCGCGTGCATCATTGTGTGTGAGTGCATACGTTGCATGCGTGAATACGTGACAGCATCCGTGTGAGTGTGTGTGTCGTGCGTATGAAAGTATGCGCCTGTGCACCATTTCTATACAGCTGAGGGAGTGTGGCAGCTCTGCCTTCATTGAGCCCCTGTCGCTCTGCAGCAGGGAGTGCAAGGAACCTACCTCTGAACTCTTGTAGTAACGGTCTGGGATTTCATCGTAGGCGATGTCTAGAAAACACACCTCGTGGTCCATGTGGTTTTTGTCAGAGTCGAAAATCTGCAAGAGATGAGAAAGTTACAAATGAGACACGAGGAACTGAGGATGCAGGAATCTTGTGTGAAACGCAAAGTGTCGGAGTAACTCAGCGGGTCGGGCAGCATTTCTGGAAGGAATGGACATGCGACGTTTCGGGCTGGTAACCCATCTTCGGGCTTTTCTTTGATGTCACACCGGCAGTTGGAAATAGAAAGTTCCGGACAGTAGAAGGCCGGCATGGAGAGTCCAGGAGGAGGAGGAATTTTGGAGACGGGAGATGGGGGGGCATCAATGGGATGAGAGGACTCAGTGGGCAGAAGGGTCTGTTTCCACACTGTATCTCCAAAATGAAAACTATACTGCCACATTTTTTTCTTAGTTTAGTTTATTGTCGCATGCACCCAGTTACAGTGAAAAGCACCCTTGTTAAATTCATAAAGTAATAAATGATAGGAGCAAAATTAGGCCATTCAGTCCATCAAGTTTACTCCGCCATTCAATCATGGCTGATCTACCTCTCCCTCCCCATTCTTCTACCTTCTCCCCTTAACCCCTGACACCCGTCAAATCATGAATCTATCCATCTCTGCCTTAAAAATATCCATTGACTTGGCCTCCACAGCCTTCTGTGGCAATGACTTCTATAGATTAACCACGCTCTGACTAAAGAAATTCCTCCTCATCTCCTTCCTAAAGGAACGTAATTTATTTATGTGGTTATGTCCTCTAGTCATTGACTCTCCCACTAGTGGAAACATCCTCTCCACATCTATCCAGACCTTTCACTATTCGGTAAGTATCAATCAGGTGTCCCGTCATCCTTCTAAACTCCAGCAAGTAGAGGCCCAGTGCCGTCAAACGCTCATCATATGTTAACCCACTCATCCCTGGGATCATTCTCATTAACACAGAAATGCAGGTTGACAAGCACTGCTCCTCAGCCTAGACAAACAGTGAGCTCAGCGTAGATGCATGTCGCGCTGTGATCTGCACAAGGACTCACGTTATCATTGGATCCATTGTTGTCTTCATATTTTGTCTCAATGTAAATGGAGAATTTTGGCAAAAAGGAGCACTGGAAAAAAAAAAGAGGAGAAAATAATTAATTCAACACACAGCCTTCACTACACATAGCAAACTAACTGTACTGTGTCGGAAGGAACTGCAGATAGACACAAAATGCTGGAACAGCGGGACAGACAGCATCCCTGGAGAGAAGGAATGGGTGACGTTCCGGGTCGAGACCCTTCTTTGATCTGCAGACGTTGGTTTACAATGAAGAGGGACACAAAGTGCTGGAGCAACACTGCAGGTCAGACAGCATCTCGGGAAAAAAAGGACGTTTCAGGTCGGTACCCTTCTTCAGACTGAAATGTAACTCAAAACAAACTTTACCGCTGTTTTGAGGGAATTCTGTCTCTTAACTCTGCTTTCTGCGAGAGATTGTTGATACAAATTGCTTGCTGATGTACTGTTTACATTGGCTGAAAAAAAACTATGATGCACCAAGATTTGAAAGGTGCAACATTAATGCGTTCATTTCTTCTTTTCCGCAACATTCGGAGGTGGGTTTTGTCCGGATGCTCCGGTTTCCTCCAACGTTCCAAGGACGTGCAGGTTTGTAGGCTACTTGGCTTCTGTAAATTGCCCTTAGTTTAGTTTAGTTTATTGTCACGTGTACCAAGTTACAGTGAAAGGGTTTTGTTGCGTGCTAACCAGTCAGCGGAAAGACTATACACAATTACATTTGGGTCTGTGGCGCTTTAAGGCAGCAACTGTGCCACCGGTAGAGAAGGCAAAGAGGCAAATAGAGTCAAGTCACGCGATGATGGAGAATCTTTGACATTTATATACTTTCTTTCGCCAGAGGGTGGTGAATCTGTGCAATTCATTGACACAGACGGCTGCGGAGGCCAAGTCAATGGTATTTTTAAGGCGGAGGTTGTCAGATTCATCATTAGTACGGTCGTCAGGGGTTATGGGGAGAATGCAGGAGAATGGGGCTGACGGGGAGAGATAGATCAGCCACCACTGAATGGTGGTGTAGACTCGATGGGCCGAATGGCCTAATTCTGCCCCTATGACTTTTGAACGTATGATTTGCCAAGCAGATTTATATCATATATAAACATATTAATAATATATTAAAATATTATTTATATAGTAACTATGATTTTCCCCAGAGGGCACGTTAGTGAGCTGACCAATTAATAGTAGCAAGTGCCACCAAGCTGATGGCATCTCAGCCCCGGGAAGCAGAGTGGGATGGGAAAGAGATGTGAGTCCGTGGATAGAGAGAAAGAGAGAGCTTCCCAGACATACAGCAGCGGCACGATACAAACAGTGCAGCCATCTCCGAATCACAGGCACCAGGGATTGATTTCTTGGTTTCTAATGACGGCAAGAAGCTTAACAAAAGGAGAGCTCTCCAATTATACAGCCGTAAAGGCTCCGGAACCCAGACGGCACCTTTCATTCACGAGTTCTCTATGGCAACTGTGTTACCCTGCTCGCTGAGTGCCCGCGTGGCTGCCAAAATCACCACATTTCACAGGGTAACCTGTCCCATTACTAGCCATGTGCGAATCCTGTTAATTAAACAATGTGACATTTGGATCCACATGTTATTCATCTGAGTAAACTGGGGGGAGTCTCGACTTAACTGTGGATAAGGGGTTTATTCTACTGATGCTGGAATAAATTACAAACCATTGCAAGGCGATTGATTTTTATCATGCAGGAAGGAGCCGCAGATGCTGGTTTACACCGAAGATAGACACAGAATGCTGGTGTAACTCAGCGGCTCAGGCAGCATCTCTGGAGAAAAGGAAGAGGAGACATTTCGGGTCGATACCCTTCTTTTATTCTTCTCCCAAAAATAGAATCAGGACAACATTTTTGTTCTTAGAATAAAAGGGTGTATCTTTAGAAAGGTGGATGAGGAGGACTTTCTTTAGTCAGAGGGTGGTGAATCTGTCGAATACATTGCCATAGACGGCTGTGGAGGCCAAGTCAGTGGGTATTTTTAAAGTGGAAATTGATAGATTCTTGATTAGTAAGGGTGTCTGGGGTTATATCTAGACTTTCAGAAGGCTTTCGACAAGGTCCCGCATAAGAGATTAGCATACAAACTTAAAGCACACGGTATTGGGGGTTCAGTATTGATGTGGATAGAGAACTGGCTAGCAGACAGGAGGCAAAGGGTAGGAGTAAACGGGTCCTTTTCAGAATGGCAGGCAGTGACTAGTGGGGTACCGCAAGGCTCAGTGCTGGGACCCCAGCTATTCACAATATATTAATGATTTGGACGAGGGAATTCAATGCAACATCTCCAAATTTGCAGATGATACCAAGCTGGGGGGTATAGTTAGGTGTGAGGAGGATGCTTGGAGGCTGCAGGGTGATTTGGATAGGCTGAGTGAATGGGCAGATGCATGGCAGATGCAGTATAATGTGGATAAATGTGAGGTTATCCACTTTGGTGGCAAAAACATGAGGGTAGACTATTATCTGAATGGTGGCAGATTAGGAAAGGGGGAGATGCAACGAGACCTGGGTGTCATGGTACACCAGTCATTGAAAGTAGGCATGCTGGTGCAGCAGGCAGTGAAGAAAGCAAATGGTATGTTAGCATTCATAGCGAAAGGATTTGAGTATAGGAGCAGGGAGGTTCTACTGCAGTTGTACAGGGTTTTGGTGAGGCCACACCTGGAGTATTGCGTACAGTTTTGGTCTCCAAATCTGAGGAAAGACATCCTTGCCATAGAGGGGGTACAGAGAAGATTCACCAGACTGATTCCTGGGATGTCAGGACTTTCATATGAGGAAAGATTGGATAGACTCGGCTTGTACTCGCTGGAATTTAGAAGATTGAGGGGGGATCTTATAGAAACTTACAAAATTCTTAAGGGGTTGGACAAGCTAGATGCTAGAAGATTGTTCCCGATGTTGGGGGAGTCCAGAACAAGGGGTCACAGTCCAAGGATAAGGGGGAATTCCTTTAGGACTGAAATGAGGAAAACATTCTTTACACAGAGAGTTGTGAGTCTCTGGAATTCTCTGCCACAGAAGGTAGTTGAGGCCAGTTCATTGGCTATATTTAAGAGGGCGTTAGATGTGGCACTTGTGGCTAAAGGGATCAGGGGGTATGGAGAGAAGGCAGGTACGGGATACTGAGTTGGATGATCAGCCATGATCACATTGTATGGTGGTGCAGGCTCGAAGGGCCGAATGGCCTACTCCTGCACCTATTTTCTATGTTTCTATGTTATGGGAAGAGAGCAGGAAAATGGGGTTGAGAGGGAAAGATAGATCAGCCATGATTGAATGATGAAGTAGACTCTTTGGGCTGAATGGATTAAATCTGCTCCTGTGACATGAACTTATGAATTTATCACCACATCTTATAATGAGATGGTTCTGAAACAAAAAATCCCCCAAAATTACAGTTCTCTATTTTCACCGACACGGGAATGATTTTCCCTCAAAATCCCCATTCTCTACCCATGGGAAAGACCACGCTGAACATCGATCACCTGTTCACACTAGTTCTATGTTATATCAATTTCACATCCACTCACTACATATTAGGGGTAATTTTACCGAGACTAATTAACCTACAAACCCGTACGTCTTTGGGATGTGGGAGGAAACCAGAGCACCCGGAAGAAACCCACGGGGTCCCAGGGAGAACCTGCAAACTCCACACAGACAGCACCTGGGGTCAGGATCGACCTGGGTCTCTGGCGCTGGGAGGCAGCAGTTTTTACCACTGCGCCACTGATCCACCCAGTGTGGGTGCTGCTAGTGTGGAGTTTGCACCTTCACCCTGCTGGTTTTTCCTAGATACCCTGGTTTCCTCCCTCTTCTCAAAGGCTGGTAGGTGAATCGGCTAATGCAATGGTACGAAGGTGAGTGGATGGATATGGTGGGGATTAATGTAATCATGTATAGCATTTTCTTTGACTGGAAAGCATGCAACAATAACGTTTTTCACTGTACCCCAGTACACGTGAAAATAATAAGTTACACTAGACTTAACTAAACTAATGGGAATGTTAGGAGAATAAAATGGGAGGAGAGTAGAATTAATGCAAATGGTTGTCTGATGGTTGATGCATGCTCTCAGGGCCAATGAAATCCAGGTTTCAAGACAGGAAATAAGTTAAGCAATATTGAAATGTATAGGAAGGAACTGCAGATCGACACAAAATGCCGGAGTAACTCAGCAGGACAGGCAGCATCTCTGGAGAGAAGGGATGGGTGACGTTTCGGGTCGAGAACCTTCTTCAGACTGAGAGTCACGGGAAAGAGATACGAGAGATATAGATGATGATATAGAGAGATATAGAACAATGAATGAAAGATATGCAAAAAAATAACAATATCACATATTTCGCTTGGGCGGAGACCCAAAACGTCACCCATTCGTTCTCTCCAGAGTTGCTGCCTGTCCCGCTGAGTTACTCCAGCATTTTGTGCCTAACTCAAGCATAACTTATGTCGGGACTGAAAGAGAACCAATTAAAAAAACTTGTGAACGCCGAGTCTTAAAGAGAGCGGAATGCTTTTCCTTACATAAGATTAATTTTGACTTCTTCTGAACTTTTCTTGACTTAAATATGAAAAATATTATTCAATGGTGGACAACTGATTAGAGGAAGCTGAGGGAGCCACAAGACTTCATATTAGCAGATTCCTGATTGACTGGGTGGCTATAGTAATAGGCTTTTGATAAACTATCTATCAAGCTGGCTCTTCCAACCACACCTCCACTGTCTCTCAATGTGGAGCAGTCAACGTGATCAACTTGTGAAGCCAGTAATCTCTCACCAGGAACACGTGAAGTTATTTTTGCAATGAAGTCGTGACTGCACTTTCCATTGCAGAGACGAATACTGAATTCCTTTAGGCATTCTACAGCATGCCATGAGAAAACACAAGTTTGATAATACTTTAGATGTCACAAGTAGGGCAGCACAGTGGCGCAGCGATAGACTTGCCGCCTTACAGCGCCTGAGACCTGGGTTCGATCCTGACTATGGATGTTGTCTGTACAGAGTTTGTACATTCTCCCTGTGACCACGTGGGTTTTCTCTGGGTGCTCCGGTTTTCTCCCACATGCCAAACACATACAGATTTGTAGATTAACTGGTTTTGGTAAAAATAAATTGTAAATTGTCCCTAGTGTGCAGGACGGTGCTTGTGTACGGGGTGATCGCTGGTCGGCGCGGACCAAGTATGCAAAAGGGCCTGTTGCCGCGCTGTATCTCTAATCTAAACTAAACCAACTCAGTAACACCTTTCCAGTAAGGACCTTGTCTGGTTTGGATGGCAAGAGACTCCAGAGCCACAAAACAGGTTGATTCCAAACTATCTCCTCAGTTCGGGGACCATTAGGGATTGGACAATCAATGGCGAACAAACAGACAAGGTATAACACCGCTGGCAGAGTTGGAGCTACATATCTCTAGTGACCCTAATCCACCCTGTGCTGCCTGTATGGAGTTTGCACGGATAGTCCCCCCTCATTATTACAGACCTCTTAATGGATTTTGGTTCTAGTGTTCAGAGCGTTCCCACAGTAATCAGCCACCAATTGAAGAACACAGGCTGCTGGTTACACTATGGGAGGCCATTGACATTGACAAGCAATTGCTTCAATCGACACTTGTACAACGACAGATATAAAGTGCTGGAGTAACTCAGCGGGGACCCAAAAAAAACCCTTCCTTGGTCATCTGTTGCCAACCCTGCTTTGTTCTGGCCTCTTCCTACATCCAGTTCCCTCCTCTACATTCAGTCTGAAGAAGGGTCCCGACCTGAAAGTCGCCCTCCTTCTTCAATTATCCGAATATAATTGGGACACAGCTACCAGCCTTGGAGGGCATCTACTGTACACGGTGCCTCAGGAAGGCCGTCAGCATTCACAAAGACTCCTCACACCCTTGCAATAGTCTGTTTGAACGTCTACCTTCCGGCAGACGTTCCAAGGCCTTCTAGGCCTGCACCTCCAGACTCAGGAACAGCTTCATCCCCAGAGCTATAGCTGCTCTGAACCGGCCCTGCTGAGTACCCCCCCCCCCCCCCCCCCCCCATGAACTGTCTCCCTCGGATGGTCACTTTGCACATCGACCCGGCACAGACCTATTTGCACTTTATACTGTTTTACAGTTTTTTAAAAAATAAATCATGTTTCTCTGGGTATCTAAATTATAGTTGTTTAAGTTATGACATCGGATGGAAGCTGCACTCCAAATCTCGTTGCACCTAAGTTCAATGACAATAAAAACAAGATATTATATATTCTCCAGAGATGCTGGCTGACCTGAAAGCACTGCTCCCCTTGTGCAGGATGATACTCTATGAAACTATGATACTCTATTAAACAATGTAACCAACCAGCCTTCCGAAATTTTAGCTTGCAGTAACAAATCTATATTTTCAGCTGTTAAAAAGAACAGCTTCATTGCGCTGCTTCCTTGTGTGACCGCTAGTGAATCCCTTACTCAGTTAAACCGGACAATCGGCAAAACGAGCACCATCCCACGCCAACTAGGGTCTGTTATAACAAAGATAATCAGTACTCCATGTATAAACCGCTGTCATTTTTACATGGTGAAACCAAAATGTATAAAGATGGCCTTTATTAAAATCTGACAATGTGCACTTTAACCACACGTGATTTTTTTTTCTATTACAAATCTCAAATTGTGGAGTACAGAGGCAAATAAATAACCGATGGGTCTTTGTCCCAAACATTATGGAGGGCACTGTAGTAGGCAGTCAGATCGTGTTCCCTGGGTGGATGGTTCCACTAGCAGGAGAGTCTAGGACCAGAGGGCACAGCCTCAGAATAAAAGGAAGTACCTTTAGAAAGGAGATGAGGAGGAAATTCTTTAGTCAGAAGGTGGTGAATCTGTGGAATTCATTTCCACAGGAGGGCGAGTCAATGGATAGGTTTAAAGCAGAGAATGACAGGGTCTTGATTAGTAAGGGGTGTCAGGGGTTATGGGGAGAAGGCAGGAGAATGGAGTTGAGAGGGAAAGATATATCAGCCATGATTGAATGGTGGAGTAGACTTGATGGGTCAAATGGCCTAATTCTACTCCAACAACAAATGACCTTATGAAATGTCAAAGACTGGAGGAGTTCGCTTTAAGGTGAGAGGGGTAAAGTTTAAAGGAGATGTGCAGGACAGGTTTTTTTGTACAGTGAGCAGTGGGTGCCTGGAACAGGTGGAGGCAGGTGGACTATGATTGTATTTAAGAGGCTTTTAGGTAGGCACAGAGCAGGGAATGGAGGGATATGGATCATGTACAGGTAGAAGGGATTAGTTTAATTTGGCCAGAAGGAATGGGTGATGTTTCGGGTCGTGACCCTTCACCCATTCCTTCTCTCCAGAGATGCTGCCTGTCCCGCTGAGTTACTCCAGCTTTTTGTGTCTATCTTCGGTTTAAACCAGCATCTGCAGTTCTTTCTCACAGTTTAATTTAGCATCATGTTCAGCAAAGGCATTGGGGGCTGAAGGGCCTGTTCCAATGCTGTACAGTTCTATGTTTGAAGTCTCATCTGAGCAACAGGGAGAGAGGAGGGTGGTTCAAAGATTCAGTGTGGACTGGTGCAAAGTACAAGAGAATACACAGCCTTGAGCCTCATCCTTTGTCTATTCATGGTGGCACGGTGGCGTAGCGGTAGATTTGCTGCGTTACAGGTTCGATCCCGACTACGGGTGCTGTCTGTACGGAGTTTGTACATTCTCCCCGTGACCTGTGTGAGTTCTCTCCAAGATCTTCGGTGTCCTCCCAGACTCCAAAGACATACAGGTATGTAGGTTAATTGGCTTGGTAAATGTAAAAATTGTCCCTAGTGTGTGTAGGATAGCGTTAATATGCGGTGATCGCTGGTCAGTGCGGACTCGGTGGGCTGAAGGGCCTGTTTCCACGCTGTATCTCTAAACTAAGCTAAAAACTATTACATTTGACGGGTGGAGGTGACTCTGCAACTCAATTCCACACCAGTAATCGAGTAGCCTGCACTAATAATCCTGGACATTCCCACGGTGCTGGCTCGAAGGGCCGAATGGCCTGCACCTGCACCTATTTTCTAGTTTTCTGTCCCAATCCTACCATGACAGCTGTGGGCTATTAGAAGTGACTAGTCAGCAGAAACCCTCAAATGTTATGGGAATTAGTTTAAAGTTTACCGATGCAGCACGGAAACAGGCCCTTCGGCCCACCGTGTCCGTGCCGACCAGGATTCCACATTCCACTCTGTCCTACACAGACTCGGGACAATTTACAATTTTTACCGAAGCCACTTAACCTACAAACCTGTACGTCTTTGGAGTGTGGGAGGAAACCGGAGCACCCGGAGAAAACCCACGCAGTCATGGGGGAGAACGTAGAAACTCCGTACAGACTGCAGTCCGTAGTCAGGATCAAATCTGGACTTTGGCATCAGACAGCAACTCCACTGCTATGCCACCATGCTATAGTGATCTGGTACTCAGTTTTTTAGATGAAATGTGGACTAGGGGGCCTTAGAATAATTGAGAATTAACTCTAATGCAATGGGTGCAAGATTACTTTTGTTGCACTAATTAATGCAAGCAGCTGTTGAAATATTTCAGTAAGAGCTATAGAGAGAGTTTGAGCAGCCTGGGTCTCTATTCCTTGGAGCGCAGGAGGATCAAAGGTGATCTTACAGAGGTGTACAAAATCATGAGAGCAATAGACCGGGTTGACGCACAGAGTCTCTTGCCCAGAGCAGGGGAATCGAGAACCAGAGGACATAGGTTTATAGTGGGGGGGGGGGGGGGGGGGGAATTCACTAGGAACCTGAGGGGTAACATTTTCACACAAAGGATGGTGGGTGTATGGAACAAGCTGCCAGAGGTGGTAGTTGAGCAGGTACTATCGCAACATTTAAGAAACATTTAGACATGTACATGGATAGGGCGAGCTTACAGGGATATGGGGCAAACGCAGGCAAGTGGGACAAGTGTAGATGGGACCTGTTGGCTGGTGTGGGCAAGATTGGCTGAAGGGCCTGTTTCCATGCTGCAAGACTCTATGACTCGTGGAGCATACTTTGCAACTTCAGGTTTATTTAGAATGGATTTCGATGATTGTCCGTTCAATAACGGAGTTCCAGAGCACTGAGATAGTGAGAAATACCAAACTGCACAGGCAATATAATGACTCTGTGGTTTCACTAGAGGAACACATGTGGTCCACATCGCTGGAGATAGTTGAGCGTGGTTAACAACAGCCGTAAATTAGATGGACACCGAACGCACAGTGAAAAGATCTGTCATGAATCAAGAAATGATCTGTGATGATTACCATTTCTGTTGGCATTTAAAGATACAAATACTGCAGGAACAATGGGGGATCCGGTGTGGGGGGGACCGGTTTGAGGGATGGGAAAGGGGGAGAACAAAAGAGGACCTGGCGCGGATACTTTGTAACTTTGTAAGCGCCCTTTATGTGACAACTATTCGCATACCTTGGGTATGAAAGCAAAGAATTTCACTGTGACTTGACACATGTGACAATTAGTTATTCATTCATTCATTCATAATAACAGACCTAAATAAAGTGGGTGTAGAGAGGATGTTTCCAATAGAGGGAGAGTCTAGGACCAGAGGGCGCAACCTCAGATTTAAAGGACGTACCTTTACAATGATGAGGGGGAATTTCTTAGTCAGAGGGTGGTGAATCTGCGGAATCCATTGCCACAGCCAACTGTGGAGGCCAAGTCTTTGGATATTTTTGAGATTGATGGATTCTTGATCAGCACAGATATCAAGGGTTATGGGGAGAAGGCAGGAGAATGGGGTTGGGAGGGAATGATAGATCAGCCATGATTGAATGGCTGAGTAGAATCAATGGGCTGAATGACCTAATGGTTCATTGTTGGCTGTGGAAGAGGTGATAATAATGGGATACGAATTGGAGTGAAACTCGCAGGACGTCTAGTTTCGGGGAAGAACAGTGAGAGGGAATGCAAGGGTTAGTTGAAATTGGAGAAATTATTATTCATACCGTTGAGTTGTAAGCTGCCCAAGCAATATATGAGGTGTTGTTCCTCCAATTTGCGTGTGGCTTCACACTGACAATGGGGGAGACCCAGGACAGAAAGTTCAGTGTGGGAATGGGAAGGGGAGTTAAAGTGTTTGATTTGTATTTTCACACCATACCCTTTCATATCTCTATGTCACCCTCTCTCCTGACTCTCAGTCTGAAGAAGGGTCTCTACCCGAAACGTCACCTTCCCTCTTTCCAGAGACGCTGCCTGGCCCGCTGAGTTACTCCAATACTTTGTGTCTATCTTCAGTGTAAACTAGCGTCTGCAGTGCCTTCCTACACATGCAGTTAGCTTTCTTCTTTCCCCTTCACTAGTTTTTGTAATACCAGCTTACGCAAAAAACACATCATACTTGTGTATTTATGTGTATGGTTGCTTGAAATTTGCCTGTAGTCATTTCCAATGCAAGTTACTTAACATTTTAATCTATATCATCACAGATAATCATTCTGTGTAATTGAATTAGCAGAAAGTGATGGTTGATTTAATTATAGACATTGGGCATTTCCTAATTTGTGATGTGGGATTAACTGTAGTTTACTGCTGTCTTGAAGAAAGTTGCAAGGAGATTTACAGCAGATAAGATTCAATTCACAGTCAACAAGTGAATGGATCAGTTACCCGACCCATCAATGCCAAACAGAAACATATAACAAAGGGAGGGCAGGAGGGAAGGGTTTAGGACTGGTGGGGGGGGGGGGGGTGTAGATGAGGGGGAAGGAGCATAGTGTCATACAGGCCCTTCGGCCCAACTCAACCCAGCCAACCAAAATGCCCCATCCATCCTAGTCCCATATACCCGCGTTTGGCCATATGCCTCTAAACCTTCCCTATCGATGTACCTATCTAAATGTCTTTTAAACGTTACAGTACCTGCCTCAACTACCTCCTCTGGCAGCTTGTTCCATATATCCATCACCTTCTGACTGAAAAGGTTGCCCCTCGGTTTCATATTAAATCTTGCCCCTCTCACCTTAAACATTTGTCCTCTTGTATTTGACTCCCTTACCCACGGTAAAAGGTTCTGTGCACTCCAGTATCTATTCCCCTCATGATCTATCGCACCTGTATAAGTACACCCCTCGGCCTCATGCACTGCAAGGAATAAGGTCCTTGCCTGCCCAACCTCTCTCTGTCGCTCAGCCCCTCGAGTCCTGGCAACATCCTCGCAAATCTTCTCTGCACTCATTCCACCTTAATGACATCCTTCCTATAGCATTATGTGGTGAAGGGGAGGGGAGGAGAAGGGGAGAGGACGAGCATGTAGATATGAAAATGTAACAACTGCATGTTGGAATGGCTGGTAATGTTCTGACAAATGCACAGAGGTGAAAAATGAGGTGCTTTATTCCATGAACCTATTTCACACAGTGAGAGTGTTGTCGATTTGTAAAGCGCAGAACCATTCCCTGGGTTCACCTTAAGTGTGCTATCTGTGTAGAACCTGTCTATACAGATCCATTTTCCACTATTTGCCTCACAGTCTTCTATTCCCTGTTACTTAAGGTCCTTATCTAAATACTTCTGAAACATATGGAGTCACCTACCGCTTTTAAATCCCTACCGCTATTAAAAAACCACAGCTTTGAGGCAAAAATTAAATTAAAGATGACACAATATTTATGTTGTAGATTTCAATGACTAGACTTAGACGTTGCTTTAGACTTTAGAGATGCGGCGCGGAAACAGGCACTTTGAGTCTGCGCCAACCAGCGATCACCCCGTACACTAATATTATCTTACACATTAGGGACAATTTATAATTTTACCAAAGCCAATTAACCCACACATCTGTATGTCTTTGGAGAAAGAAAACCCACGTGGTCACAGGGAGAACATACAAACTCCATTTTCACGGCACCTGTAGTCAGGATCGAACCCGGGACTCTGCCGCTGTCGGGCAGCAACTATCGCTGCGCCACTGTGCCGACCAAAGAGGGTGAAAGTTGTATGAACCTGATCTATTTTTGCATAGAGGGGCTACAGTGCCAAGCAACATTTGAATGTGATGGATTAATAAGGCCAACTTTCAATGTTACTGGCAATGTCTGAAGAAGGGTCTCGGCCCGAAACGTCACCCATTCCTTCTCTCCAGGGATGCTGCCTGTCCCACTGAGTTACTCCAGCTTTTCGTGTCTATCTCCAACTAATCTATAGGTTGCCGCCGATAACTGATCACCTTTCATAGGTTTTGATCGTATGCAGGACTTAACTCAGTATCAGGGGTGGCAGGATGTCGCAGCGGTAGAGTTGCTGCCTTAAAGCACTAGAGACCCAGGTTTGATCCTGATTACAGGTGCTGACTGTGCGGAGTTTGCACGATCTCTTTGTGACCGAGTGGGTTTTCTCCGGGTGCTGCGGTTTGCTCCCACACTCCAAAGACGTGCAGGTTTGTAGGTTAATTGGCTTCGGTAAATAGTGTAACTTGTCCCTAATGTGTAGTGTGTAGGATAGTGTTCGTGAACGGGGTGATCGCTGGTTGGCGTGGACTTGGTGGGAAGAACGGCCCGTTTCCGCACTGCTTCTCCAGAGCCTAAAGTTGAAAGTACATGCTCTGCGATTTGTGTCAAAGAGTGATGAACAGAATATAATACATGAAGGTACTCACTGTGTATTCTGATTGCCAAGGATGGAATAGAGGCAGTGCAGAAAGAGGGGGGTAAAAAAAGAAAAATAAATAGTTAAAACAATGTCACAGCAATCAAACACAAGTCCCCTCCACCCTTCCCCCAAGCTGCCAAAGACGGCCATTTGGGTGAACACACTTCATTTTGAAATGCTGGAGCAATTAGGTTTCAATGAGTTCATCCTGTGCCAGAGGACTTCACAGTCATTAATGGGAAAAAAACAATAAATACCGTTGCCTAGCAGCAAAGTCCTCAGAAAGACCGGCGGAGCGTTTTCCATTTAGAAGCTCAGTTACAACATAGAAGTACTCGGTCAACCCCAGCTCAACTTGAAGGAAAGTCGACAGTGCACACAAAGTGCTGAAGTAACTCAGTGGGTCAGGCAGCATCTCTGGGGGTGTAGATGAGTTACCTTTTGGGTCGGGGTCCTTCTCCAGGATAATTGGAGCAGGGGACTTGATGCCGTGCACAATATTTTTTCCCTCACTTAAGATGGATTGAGTACAGTGGTTGGGATGCTATGTTGCAACTATGCGAGACATTGGTGAGGCCACATTTAGAATACTGTGTTCAGTTTTGGTCACCCTGTCACAGGAAGATATGATGGTCAAGAAGGCTATCGGCACATTGGTCTTTGTCAGTCAGAGCATTGAGTGAAGAAGCTGGAAGTTTCATGTTGCAGTTGTATAAGACGTTGGTGGGGCCAAATTTGGAGTTTTGATCACCCTTTTGTAGGAAAGATGTTGTTACACCACGAAGGGTGCAGCGAAGGTTTACGAGGACGTTGCCAGGATTCGAGGGAGAGGTTGCGCAGGCTCGGACTTTATGCCTTGGGAGCACAGGAGAATGAGAGGTGAGCTGAAAGAGGTGTATAAGATCATGAGGGGAATAGATAGGGTCAATGCATGGAGCCCGTTCCCCAGAGTAGGGGAACAAAGAACCAGGTAGAGGTTTGAGGTGAGAGGAGAAAAATTTAATAGGAACCTGAGAGGCAGCTTTTTCACACAAAGGGCGGTGGGTATATGGAACGAGCTGCCAAACAAGTTTAGTTGAGGCAGGTACTATCATGACATTTAAAATATATTTGGACAGGTACAAGGATAGGAATGGTTTAGAAGGATGTGGGCCAAACAAAGGTGGTGGGACGTGTAAATGGAACATCTTGGTTGGAGTGGGCAAGTTGGGCTGAAGTTTTCATGCTTATCACTGTTTGAGATAACTTATCCAGTTAATATCATAGGTAGACAAAAATGCTGGAGAAACTCAGTGGGTGAGGCAGCATCTATGCAGCGAAGGAAATAGGCAACGTTTCGGGTCGACACGAAACGTTGCCTATTTCCTTCACTCCATAGATGCTGCCTCACCCGCTGAGTTTCTCAAGCATTTTTGTCTACCTTCAATTTTCCAGCATCTGCAGTTCCTTTTTAACCAGTTTTATCATGCTGCTTCCTGGTGAGCAGAAACCAGGCACAGTGCTCGCCAGACTGGTGAGACTGTGCTGGCTGCAGGCTGCCATGGGACGCCCACAATAAGGGGGTGAAAGACAATACGTAGGTGTGAGTCTACTTTCCTTGGCAACAGATTGGAATAGATTCTCAGTCAAATAACGAGGGCTGTTGTGTTCCGCTCGTGATGTTAAACCGAAAGCCGTTTGCTTTCTCGCAAAGATACAACTACGTGACATCTTGCATCACCCTGAGTGCTTTACAGTCAGTCAAGTATGCTTGAAGTGTTATCATTGATGTCACATGGAAGGTGCGGCTGTCTATCTGTGTCACTGCAAGCACAAACCAACTGCGATGTGATAAAGGACTTAAAGTGCTGGAGTAACACAGCGGGCCAAGCAGCATCTGCGGAGAACATGGATAGGTGACGTTTCGGGTCAGGACGCTTCTTCAGATTGACTGCAGGGGTAGTGGAAGCTGGGAGAGGAGGGACAGGACAAAGTGAGGCAGGTGAACACAAGTGAGGGGGTTGTTTTGATACGCAATTGGTTGGACAAAGGCTAGAGATGCAGCTAAACAGGTGTGACACAAAGGGATTGACGAGTTGCAAATTGTAAAGCCAGAGGAAGGAATGTAGGTGGACAAGGAGGTTTTTTTTGTCAACCAGCATCAGCAGTTCCTTGTTCCCACGCTGACAAGGCAGTTGGGACATCATGTTGCAATCATACAAGTCGTCAATGAGACTGCACTTGGAGTATTGTGCACAGTTCTGGTCGCCCCAGCCACCAGAAGGCGGAAAGGTTTCAGAAAAGATAGACAAGGATGTTACCGGACCTAGAGGGCTTGAGGAGAGGCTGGAAAGGGTCTGAAGAAGGATCTCCACCAGAAACATCACCTAGCCATGTTCTCTAGACATGATGCTTGACACACTGAGGTGCTCCAGTACTTTTGTGAAAACCTGCAGCAGCAGTTCCTTGTTTCATCAATGTGATGATCTTGTGTAGTGGTGCTAGATTGAGAGGTAGGTTCTACCCATGGCTTTGGGATAACTCTCTTGCTCCTCTTAAAGATAGTGTTAGGGATCTTTGATGTGCACATGGGGCAGGACCTAAGTTAGACATCTCTAAAAAACTGTGCTTCCAATAATGTTGCACTTTCTCAGTGATATACTGATTGTCATAAGGTCATAAGTAATAGAAGCAGAATTAGGCCATTCGGCCCATCAAGTCTACGCCATTCAATCATGGCTGATTTATCTCTCCCCCCCTAACCTCATTCTCCTGCCTTCTCCCCATAGCTTCTGACATGCATACTAATCAAGAATCTATCTATCTCTGCTTTAAAAATATTAATCGACTTGGCCTCTACAACTTTCTGTGGCAAAAATTCCACAGATTCATCACCCTCTGACTAAAGACATTCCTTCTCATCTCCTTCCTAAAGGAGAGCACTCAAGCTGAATCTTTGTGATCTTGTAACTAGCTTGTGGCTTGAAGCCACAACCTTCTGACTCAGAGACAAGAGTAGAACCCGGAGCCTCAGCTCACACAGACTGAAGCAAGTTCCACAGTACAATTCGATGTGGAACGGAAAGGGTGTGACCAATATTTATCTATCGGCCAACATCAGCCAAAACCAATTAGCTAGCCTCTCATATAGCTAAAAAACCCCACAAAGTGCTGGAGTAACTAAGCGGGTCAGGCAGCATCTCTGGAGAGCATGGACAATGATATTTCCGGTCGGGACCCTTCAGACCGTTTCCGGTTGTGACCCTTCTTCAGACTGAAGGAGGGACAGGTCCCCACCTCAAATGTCACCTATCCATGTCCTGGAGAGATGCTGCCTGACCCACTGAGATGCTGCCTGACTCAACAACCTTGTGTGCCCTTCCCCTCTGTTATCAGGCTTCTGAACGGTCCTTCCATAAGCTAGGGTACTGTCCAATTCACCTCCACCCAATTGTGGACATTGGACTTTGGAAGTGATGCACCCCAATGCTGAGCATTATATTCTACACTCTGTATCTTCCCCTTTGCTCGATCGATTATACTTGAGTTTGGCTTGATTGTATTGATATATGGTATATCTGATCTGTTTGGATAGCATGCAAGATTTTGCACTGTACCTCGGCACACATGACCATAAGATACCTCAACCTAAACCTTTTGCCTTGATCTTGGTTAGTGTAACTTCTGGTTGAAAGCAACACACCTCCTATCATATGGCATCCAACACTGAAGAGGCAGAAGGGAACAGAGACCATTGGAGTGAAAGGAAGAAAGGAAGAGATGCATGAAGGCAAATCCTGCATTCAATGGCTTCCACTGATGAATAAAACAATAGACAATAGGCAATAGGTGCAGGAGTAGGCCATTCGGCCCTTCGAGCCAGCACCGCCATTCAATGTGATCATGGCTGATCATCCCCAATCAATACCCCGTTCCTGCCTTCTCCCCATATCCCCTGACTCCGCTATTTTTAAGAGCCCTATCTAGCTCTCTCTTGAAAGCATCCAGAGAACCTGCCTCCACCGCCCTCTGAGGCAGAGAATTCCACAGACTCACAGACTCTCTGTGAGAAAAAGAGTTTCCTCGTCTCTAAATGGCTTACTCCTTATTCTTAAACTGTGGCCCCTGGTTCTGGACTCTCCCAACATTGGGAACATGTTTCCTGCCTCTAGCGTGTCCAAACCCTTAACAATCTTATATGTTTCAATGAGATCCCCAGCTACAAGCCCAGCTGCTCCATTCTCTCAGGATATGACAGTCCCGCCATCCCGGGAATTAACCTTCTAAACCTACGCTGCACTCCCTCAATAGCAAGAATGTCCTTCCTCAAATTAGGGGGCCAAAACTGCACTCAATACTCCAGGTGTGGTCTCACTAGGGCTCTGTACAACTGCAGAAGAACCTCTTGGCTCCTATATAAATATATTCATTGGCCCTCCGGAAACCAGAGATGATTTTTTTTTTAGTGGGTAAACTGACGGAAGGAGCTGACAGTTGAAACTTGTACTCATCATTGCTGCCAATAATGTGCCCTGCTCACCTATTCGACACTTCAAGCAGAGTTTTCTGAGAATTTGCTTTGTGCTATTAGCTTTGCGGGTGTTTTAACCCAGCTGAAAAATGATTTCAACAGCAGAAGACGAGGAAGTCACCTTACCTGTGATCGTGTAAGGATAGTAATTCCAGGCCTTCTCCGTGATATAAAATATTCGAGGTACTACTGCCCTGGCCCAGCTGGGGAGTTTGCTGTGGAACGGAAGGAAAACATAAGTGCCATCAGTGTTCGATTGCAGCATTGAGGACAAACAGGAAGCATTGTAGACTGGTGCAGATCATACTCAAACTGTATAAATGTCCCAACACAAAACAAGTGGAAACCATCGATAGATTAGTGAGAGCAGTATTATAGTTTCTGTGACACATCCCTAGACAGTACTATCTCATACCTCCATAGGAAAGATCCCATTAAGCGGGCAATGAAATTCTGAAGGATGTTTGGGCAGCACAGTGGAGCAGCTGGTAGAGCTGCTGCCATACGGCACCAGAGGCCCGGGTTCGATCCTGACCTCGGGTGCTGTCTGTGCGGAGTTTGCACCTTCTCCCTGTGACTCCGGGTGCTCCAGTTTCCTCCCACATCTCAGACCAGTGGGTTTGTAGGTCAATTGGCCTCTGTAAATTGCCCCGTTTGTATGGGGAGTGGATGAGGAAGTGGAGTAACATAGAACTAGTGTGGTGATCGATGGTTGGTGTCGACTCGGTGGCATGAAGGCCCTGTTTTCATGCTGTATCTCTAAAATGGCCGACTGCTGTTGCTACGACTCAAGGGACTGAACTAAAGAGCGAGGCTGTATAGGCTAGCACTTTATTCCTTGGAGCGTGTGAGGCTGAGGGGTGATCAGAGGTGCGAGGAGCGTGTAAAACCATGAGGGGAATAGATAGGGTGAATGCCTACAGTCTTTATACCAGACTAGAGGTATCAAGAACTAGAGAGCATAGATCTCAGTGAGAGAGACAAGATTTAATAAGATGCTAAAGGGCACCGTTTTAACACAGAGGGTATGTATATGGAACGAGATGCCAGAAGTGGTTGAGGCAGCTGTAATAACTAGCTATAAAACACATGAATGGGAAAGATTGAGAGGAAATGGGTCAAGAGGCCAGCAAACGGGACGAGGATATAAGGGCATCTAGGATGAGTTGGGCCAAAGTGCCTATTTCTGACAGTGATTGTGATCATGAATTTAAAATCTACTTAGGGCATGCAGCGTGTAGGCTTTGATGGAGGAGGGTATGAAACGACGGAGATTAGGGTGCAAATGCTCTGTTAAAGCAAGGGGACAAATGTGTACACTCATCATAGCCTCGTTTCTTACACGACACAAAGGTTTGTGACCCTGCTTCTCTGCACCACCACCTCAGCACCCCTCCCCTCCTTACACTAATCCACACTCTGAACTTTGGACTGTAGAGATACAGTGCCCTTCGGCCCACCGAGCCCATGCCGACCAGCGATCGCCCCGTACACTAGCACTATCCTACACACTAGGGACAATTTACAGAAGCCAATTAACCTATACACCTGTACATCTTTGGAATGTGGGAGGATACTAAACTAAACTACAAGATAGATGAACAAGGCACAGAAAAGATGAACAATGTAGAACATAGATCAGTACAGCACAGGAACGGGCTCTTTGGCCCACAATGTTTGTGCAAAAACATGATGCCTAGTTAAACTGACCTTATCTGCCTGTCCATGATCCATATACCTTGATTCCATGAATTTCCATGTACTTATCCAAAAGTCTCTTAAACATCACTATGGTATCTGCCTCCACCACCACCCCTCTCAATGCGTTCCAGGCCCCCACCACTCTGTGTAAAAAACCTGCCCCGCGCACCTCCATTAAACTTTCTCCCTCTCACCTTATAACTATGCCTTCTAATGTTTGATATTTCCACCCTGGAAAAAGGTTCTGACTGTCTACCTCATCTGTGCCTCTCATAATTTTATAGAACATCTACCGAGTCCCTTCAACCTCTGACATTCAAGAGAAAACCATCTATCTAGCCTCTCCCTGTAGTTTAAATGCTCTGATCCAGGCAGCATTCTGGTAAACCTCCTCTGCACCCTCTTCAAAGCCTCCACGTCTTTCCTGTAATGGGACGAGCGGCAAATTACTGCAAGAGTGGTCTTGGATATCGGGAGCACGGTAATAGAGCAGGCCTCAACAATAGATGTGCTAAATTGTAGGCCGATGTTCGGCATTTAGTGAGGTAAAGTTATTCAGATATGAAAATATCATTCTGGGAAAGCACAAAAGAACGTCTCTATCAAGTATCTCTTCCATGGAGTACAAGATGAGAAATCATTCAAGACAGAACAGTTAATGAATAATGACAAAATGTAACTGTGTGGTTCAGCTGGATGCCTTTTGACAGGTATTTCGAGATCAATTGTGTGATGTACTGCAAGCATCCATTTCACTCAATAGATTTGATTGAACATTCGAGATGTGGCGAGTTATATAATGTGGTTGCGTAAACTTGAAAGACTGCAGTTGACTGCGGGCCAAATTCTGAATCAAACTCAGAATCTATATGCACCAGAGTGTGTCTGATTGAATTGCACCCTGCAAAGTTTCACCACTGGAAAACCTTACCCGTTGCTTCCTGTCCTGTTGATGAAGGGTTTCCGGTTTGAAACGTTAACCATTTGAAGAAACGGTCTCGACCAGAAACGTCACCTATTCCTTTTCTACAGAGATGCTGTCTGACCCGCTGAGTTACTCCAGCTTTCTGTCACCATTTCTTTCTCCACAGATGCCACCTGATCTGTGGACAGTTTCCACCATTTTCTGTTTTTATTTCAGATATCCAGCACCCTGCAATTTTTATGGATTTGCAAGCATTTTGTGCCCCAGGGAATATATTACTATTGCTAGCTAGTTTGGGGTTTGATGGATCTCGTAAAGACATAGGAGCAGAGTGAGGCCATTGGTTCTGCTCCACCATTCAATCATGGCCGATCTATTTTTCCTTCTCAACCCCATTCTCCTGCATTCTCCCCGTAACCTTTGACTACCATACTAATTAAGAACTTATCAATCTCCGCTTTAAAAATACCCAACGACTTGGCCTTCACAGCCGACTGTGACAATAGACTCCACAGATTCACCACCTTCTGGCTAAATAAATTCCTCCTCAACTCCATTCTAAAGGTACCTCCTCATTACAATCTTGATCCAAACATGGACCAAAGAGCTGAAGTCCAGAGGTGAATTGAGACTGCCAGCCCTTGACATCAAGGTAGTGTGGGACAGCGTCTGGAAATAAGGATCTTTAATCCAAACTAAAGTCGACCGGCATCAATGCGGAAATACTCCAATGCTTGGAAGGTGGCTGTGGCCTTTGGAGATCAATATCTTCACCCCAGGACATCCCAGTGTGAGCCAATCAGGGCAGAGTCCTGGCCCATCCTCTTCGCCTGCTCACCAATTACCTTCCTTCCAGCATGAAGTGGGCCATTTGCTGATGGTTGTGCAATGTTCAATTGCATTTGTAACTCTACAGCAAAGGATGCAATGAGCAGGCACGGGTGTTAGGAGGCAAGTGCCAGTCACCGCACTAAAACGGCAGGCAAGGACCATCTCCAGCACGAGAGAGCCAATCCACCCACCCCTTGCATTCAATGCCATTAGCGATGTTACGTTCCCCATCATCAAGACCACTTCACCATTGACTAGAAACTCAACTGGAACAGCCACATAAATACCTCAGCTACAGAAGGGCGGCACAGTGGTAATGTTTCTCTCACCGCGCCAGAGACCCATGTTCGGTCCTGCCTACGGGTGCTGCCTGTACGGAGTTTGTACCTTCTCCCTGTGACCAAGTGGGCTTTCTCCAGGTGCTCTGGTTTCCTCCCACACTCCAAAGATGTACAGCATTGTAGGCTAATTGGCTTCAGTAAAATTGTAAAAATTGTCCCTACAGTGTAGGATAGTGCTGCTTTATGGGGTGATCACTGGCCAGCATGGGCTCAGTGGGCTGGAGGGCCCGTTTTCATGCTGTGTCTCTAAAGTCTACATTTTAAAGCAGACAAGAGCCTGGGTATTTTATGGCAACCAATTCACCTCATAACACCCCAAAACCTTTCTACTATCTATAAGGCTCAAGTCGGGATCAAGGTGGAATGTGTAGGAAGATGGAAGGTGGAACATGTTGGTTAGGCCTCATTGGGAATAATGTGTTTGGTTCTGGTTTATATCAAAGATAGACACAAAGTGCTGGAGTAACTCAGTGGGTCGGGCAGCTTCTCTGGAGAAAAAGAATGGGTGACGTTTCGGGTCAGAACCCTTCTTCAGTCAGGTCAGGTGTCCTGCATCTGAGCTGCATCAGACCACGAGTCCGCAACTCCAATTATCTTCAATTTTGTCCCATTCTCATTGCAGAAACGCACTGTGTGCTCTACCCTGACCTGTCTCCTGAGTGCCAGGCAGAGTTAATGGCAGCCTTATCCATTCTCCAGTGAAGCAATAAATGAAGTCGGCCCTCCTAAAACTGCTAAATTAGGCCCAATAACATGTGCAGGCCCACAGCAAACATCTTGTCAAATTGCTCTCCGTGAGAAGATAAATGTCCTCCATTATAAAATGGCGGGAGAAGGCAATTTATTAGCGCTGTTCGCACTCTTGTCAGTCCCAGCGCAAATCATCAGGGCAGCTTTCAATAATGTGGCTCCAGAAATAGCACTCTCAAGGTTTAAATTGAAAAATTGCTCAAGGGGATAAAAGCAAGTTAAAAATAACAGGATAATGAGCTTCATCACGTCTATATTTAGCCTCGCAGCTTAGCGAAAAGGCCAATCGCACGTGTCTGCGATGTAACTTCACACTATTCATCTCTCACCTACATTGTCAGAAGACGTGCCTTGAAAGCCTGACGAATGCAGTGCTCAAAGAAAAACACCGCGCTCCAATATTAATTATTAAACGCAACATTAAGGAACGGGAAGAGCTGCCTGGATTCCTTCCGTGACTTATTAAATACTTCAAACCTCTCAGCAAGGGATGGCTGTGTGTCTTATCAGAAACAGAATGACGTACAATAAACCCATACCCTCAATAATTCAGATGACTGTAACATATCAATAATATATCGAAATGCATTAAACAAAGACGGCCCTGGGAAATATATAGAATGCATTCCGCATGCAATATATTTATCCTACACCTATCACTATGGCTGCAGCTTACTCAATGTTATAGAGCTTTATGATGCATCAAGATGTGGCTGATTCACAGTTGGAAGAGCCCCTGATCTGAAGAAGGGTCCCGACCTGAAACGTCACCCATCCCTTTGCTCCAGAGGTCTTAAGGTAGGGGTAGAATTAGGCCATTCAGCCCATCAAGTCTACTCCGCCATTCAATCATGGCTGATCTATCTCTCCCTCCTAACCCCATTCTCCAGCCTTCGCCCCATAACTTCTGACACCCGTGCTAATCAGAGATGCTGCCTGACCTGCTGAGTTACTCCAGCATTTTGTGTCTATTTGTGGCATCTTGATAACTACGTTGTTCTTTTGCTATAAAAACAGAAAGTTTGGGAAGAACTCAGCAAGTCGGGCAGCATCTGTGGAGGAAAAGGCTGAGTAGATGAGGCAGATCTGAGATTTCCCCATATTCATAGACAGGTAAGTTTACAACTGGAGTGTTTCTGAACACGGAATAAAGTGCGCATTTCCACTTGACAAAGCAACTGCCCAGGGTTGGCAACACTGTTCCAATGAGTGCAATATCTGCACACTTGCCTGTGCTCGGGAAATGTACCCGATGTGAAATGCATAGGGAGGGAGTTCAATCCTTGTGCCAAGTTACAATGTCAAGAGAAGGTGGGAGAAACTGTAGGAATGTGGCAGAGAACAATGTAGAACTGTAGCCGTCTAGAAGTGTCCCAGTACTGACATCTCGCTCATCTCCAAATTCAAAGTCTCTGCCAACAGCAATGGTTGGACCACGAGTTTTGGAATTCCTCCTCTAGACTTGGTGTCTCTACCACTCTTTCACCTTATAAACACTCCTTAAAAATCACCTTTTTCACCAGCCCTTTCGTTATCTGCCTTTGCATGCATTGGCTTCCATATTTAAGACGGCACGGTGGCGTAGTGATAGAGTTGTTGCCTTACAGCTACAGAGACCCAGGTTCGATTGCGACTATAGGTGTTGTCTGTGCGGAGTTTGCACATTCTCCTCGTGACCGCGTGGGTTTTCTCCGGGTGCTCTGGTTTCCTCCCACATTCCAAAGTCGGGCAGGTTTGGAGGTTAATTTGCTTCTGTAATGTGTGGGATAGAACTAGTGCATGGGTGATTGTTGGTCTTCAGACTTCAGAGATACAGCACATAAACAGGCCCTTCGGCCCACCGAGTCCGCGTCAACCTGCGATCACCCCGTACACCAGCACTATCCTACACACTAGGGCCATTTTACAATTTTTACTGAAGCCAATTAACCTAAAACCTGTACGTCTTTGGAGTGTAGGAGGAAATGGGAGCACCCGTAGAAAACCTACTCGGTCACGGGGAGAACGTGCAAATTCCGTACCGACGGCACCCGTGGTCAGGATCGAACCCGGGACTCTGGCGCTGTAAGGCAGCGACTCTACCGCTGCACCGCCGTGCCACTGCAGTCGGCATGGATGCAATGGGCCAAAGGGCCTGTTTCCGTGCTGTATCTCTGAAAACACCAAAACTTGTTTTGCTTCACTGTTAGTGATGCACCTTGGGACATTTTGCGACGTTAAAGACATCTATGAATAGAACTGTTGCTACTGATCAGAATTGGTTATTTTTCTCCCTTCCCTCCAGAACGAGACATTACAACAGAGACTGACCCCACACCCGCATTGGTAAACTTGCAGTGCAACAAACATAATTAGATTTTGTGTACATTCCAGTTTCCATTAACATTTCCACTGCCCTTCACATCATTTAGAATTATGGGCAATTTAGAATATTGCATTTCCGTTCTAAAGGCCCTTTGAGCTGCTGCTATAGAAGCCCTTCACTGTAGCTAGACCTCAGATTGACATATTTCATTTAATTGCTGCAATTTTGGCTGCAGTGAGCACTTGCATGTTTTTGCAAAGCAATGCAAAGTTGTTCCAAATGCTTTTAGCTCCTCCGAGTAGTTTGGGCAATTAAACCACACAGGGCAGAGGATGTTAGAAATCAATACAGGTCAGTGTAAAGCTACTGTAAATCAAGTCTTGCATTTCCATAGCAGCCTTGCTGATATTAGAATGCCTCAAAGCACATTACAGTCACACAAGCATTTTTTTGACTGATAGCCGGCACAGTTGTATGTTTTAGACTGCAGACTTTAGAGATACAGCACAGAAACAGGCCCTTCAGCCCACCGAGTCCACGCTGACCAGCATTCACCCCGTCAAATCATGCACTAACACCAGCCAACACACAAGGGACAATTTTACAATTTTTTAACCAAAACCAATTAACCTACACAACTGTTTAAGAAGGAACTGCGAAGAAGGGTCTCGACCCGAAACGTTGCCTATTTCCTTCGCTCCATAGATGCTGCCTCACCCGCTGAGTTTCTCCAGCATTTTTGTCAACCTACACACCTGTGCCTCTTTGGAGTGTGGGAGGAAACCGGAGCACCCGGGGAAAACCCACGCGGTCACAGGAAAATTGTACAAAATCCGTGCAGACAGCACCATAGTAGGGATTAAATCCGGGTCGCTGGCGCTGTAAGGCAGCAACTGCACCGCTGTGCTGCCTATGATTTATATTTATCATGCCCCTCATACCTTAATGGAAAAATCATCTGTTGTAGGTGTTGGTTGAGGTCTGAATATTGTCCACAAGACTAGAGATAACCTGGTGCCTACCCCCTCCTCTAGACTCAGTCTCGATTGTTATGTTTAATTTCATTTCGGAGTCACGTGAGTGACTTCGTGAAGAGCCCGCCGGCACGCATGCGCGACATATCGTCGCAACGCATTGCTGCCGACGGCTGGCGGTGGGGTGCGCTCCCCGCCAGCCCTTCATAAGGAACCTCTTAGGTAAGTTAAACTAACCTTAAGTTGGTTGGCCCTTGCTGTCTGTTTGTCTTTCAGCAAGGGCGTGGATTGGAGTTCGTTGGAAATGTCTGGTCGAAGTCGTCGTTCGACCGGCCCGGCGCCCTCATCATCGTTTACACCTGGGGCCGGGAGAAAGGCGGGGAAACCGATGCCTCCTGCTTCCGCAGGTCGGGACCCGCTGACTCGCCACAGCTCCGAGGAGGAGTTCGTGGAGGATGACAACGGGGTGCCATCCAAACAGGTGGACCCTGCCACATTCAGGTCGCCAGCGGCGACCACGGGGAAGGGGTCTCGTGCGGCTGCACGACCCCCCTCCGCTAGCCCTTCGATGAGGGGCAGGGGAGGAGCCCGTAAGCCTAACCCGGTACGGGCTAAGGCTTCACCTGCCGCCGAGTTGCGGTCTGGTGCAACGGCGGGACCTGGGTCTGTGAGGTCTGCTACCCAACTCCCAAACCCCGCCGCCGGGACGGGGGGCTTGGGTACGGTCCCGCCTCGGTCGCCGAGTCCCCCATGGATGGGTGGACGAGACCATGCGTCGGCATCGTCCACGATGTGGACAGCCGGCAAGCCCGCGCGGGCGTCGCTCCATGCTTCTGCTGGAGTCGACCCCAAGCCGTCAGGGCCCTTTGTGGCAACGGCTTCCGCTCCCGCTAAACGGAGGCGGTTGAACACCTCTCCCGCGCGGGAATCGCGCGGTTTCGCTTCGGCAGCCGATAGCGACAACTTCCGGCACCGAGATCACCTCGACGAGGTGCGGGCCGATGACAGGAGCCCCGGCAATTTTTCTGAGCCGGAGGACTCCGACCACTCGAGTGTTCAGGGTGGTGGGCGTATTGACCATATGGAGCGGCTGCTGGAGCTTCTGCTCCATAATCAACAGCAGCAAGCGTCCACCAACATCGACAGGCACAGGGCCGTCTCACCAGCCTCCATCGTCAGCGAACTACCGGAGGAAGAAGGATTTGACCCTACACCAGCTCTATCGGAGCCACCGACAGAAGAGCTACTGGATGTAGCGGCAAAATTCGCTGCCCCGGTCACAACTGGACTTCCGCTTCACCCCAAGCTGGCGGCCACGGTGGACTACCTTACGAACCACCAGCTCCAGGAGGAAGTCCTCTCGCAGGCCCTTCATCGCCACAAACCTCTCTCCAACTGCAATGCCCTCAATGTGCCTGTGGTCAATACGCCCATATGGGGCAACATCGGCGTGGCAATCCGCAATCAGGAGATGAAGCTCCAGCGGATTTTAAAACTCCTCAAGGCCGGTATTACCGCCTTTGCGCGGTCTGTCGATGGTGGTGATCTCTCGTTGGACCAGGAGGACGCTTTGGCACTTTTGTGTGCCACTCAACATGAAATCAATGCCTTCCGCAAAAACAGCATCCGTCCATCCATCAACCCTAAGTTCGCTGGGTTGTGCAAACCACCTCCGCCACCGCCGCCCCGACAACTCTTCGGAGAGGACCTTCCGAAGAGAGTCAAAGAGCTTGACGAGGTAGCCAAGACGGTGGGACTCATGCGGTCTCAGATCGCCCCCAGACCGTCGGTGCCAAAAGCTCCACCTGCTCGACCGGGAGGCTCGGCCGCTTCAGCAGCCAGACCATATGGTGCGACACCACACCGATATCAACAGGGCCAGCAGCAGCGGTCTTTTTTGGGGTCAGGTCCACAACGACCCCAGTGGAAAATGAAGCCACCCCACCATCAACCCAACCCAGCACCTCCGCGGCCAACCAAACATGTCAAGGACCGCCGGTGACCATGGAGGTAAGGCGGTCTGGTTTTCTTTTTCCTGTTCCTTTAACATCACATGTTGGAGGGCGACTCCGGTTCTTTTCTGAGGCATGGGAGACTGTTACTTTGCAGAATATTCGGGGTCATACTATTGAGTTTATTCACGGGGACATTCCTCCATCCCAGCATATGCCTAAACGGAAGTTTACGCTGTCTGCCGTTGAACAGGCAGCAGGCACAGCTGAAATTTTTCGTTTGGAACAAAAAGGCGTGATAGAGAAAACTATGCACAAACCTATTGAATTTGTCTCCAATATCTTTACTAGACCAAAAAAGGATGGAGGTTGTCGAGTGATTATTGACTTGACCCAGCTGAATACTTTTGTAACATACACTCATTTTAAAATGGACACTTTTGAGACAGCCAAATCACTGATTTCGCATGGTTGCTTTATGGCATGCATTGATTTAAAAGATGCATACTATTCAGTATCCATTCGGAAACATCACCGGAAGTTTCTGAAATTTGTTTGGATTGGTCAGCTCTGGCAATACAGGGCTTTGCCAAATGGGCTTACAACCGCCCCTAGGCTGTTTACTAAATTGCTCAAGCCTATTATGGCCCAATTACGAAAACAACAACATATTGTAATGGCCTATTTGGATGATATCCTGATTATTGGCAAAACCCTGGAGGCAGCTGAGAGGGCAGTTTTGGCCACTGTCACGATATTTCAGCGGCTGGGGTTTATTGTCCATCCAGACAAGTCCAAGTTCTGCCCGTCCCAGGTTATGGATTATCTGGGCTTCACGGTGGATTCCAATCGAATGAGGGCCACCATACCAACTAACAAGGTGGAGGATGTCACCCACGCATGTCAGGATCTTGCATTCGCCAGTATACCATCTATCCGGCAAACAGCTAAGGTGATTGGCAAAATCGTAGCATTGTTTCTGGCAGCCCAATTTGGGTCTTTGCATTATCAAAATTTGCAAAGAGCCAAGATTGCCGCGTTGAAAAAGAACGCTGGTCATTTCGACAGACCAATGCGGCTGCCTCCTGATGCTGAGGTTGAGCTACAATGGTGGGTGTCCAATATTGGCAGGTCATTCAAACCCATTATTGTGCCCAATCCGGTGGTATATTTGCAAACTGACGCAAGCCCCCAAGGCTGGGGAGCTACGGACAGCTGTTCTAGTTGTGGGGGCAGGTGGGACACCCTTGAAGCTAGCATGTTGCTATCGCAAGGGATAAACTATTTGGAGCTGCTTGCAGCATTTCACGGACTGCGGGCTTATTGTTCCAATCTCGGTGGAGCTCATGTCCGTCTCCAAATAGACAACACCACGGCGGTGGCATATTTAAATCATATGGGCGGTACCAGGTCAGTCTCTTGTGACAAATTGGCTAATACCATTTGGCTCTGGTGTATTGATCGGGATATTTGGATTTCAGCCACCTATTTGCCAGGTAGGCGTAATACTGTGGCAGACACCAGGTCACGCAAATTTAACGATAATATTGAGTGGATGTTGCATCCTCAAATATTTGCCAAAATTGCAGCCAAATTTGGTCAACTGGATATTGACCTTTTTGCGTCACGGTTGAACCATCAGGTACCGACATACGTTTCATGGGAACCAGATCCTGGGGCATTAGCGATGGATGCATTCTCGCTAGACTGGGGGAGTTGGTTTTTCTACGCATTCCCCCCGTTTTGCCTCATCAGTCGGGTATTACAAAAAATCAAGATGGATGCTGCTCGGGGCATTCTTATCATACCCGACTGGCCCACACAGCCTTGGTATCCGGTGGTCTTTGACATGCTTAGTCAACCCTGGGTCCCTTTAGAGGGTTGCCCGCAATTGGTTTCTCACCCTGTCTCAGGGGAGTCACACCCCTGCCATGCCTATTTAAAATTACTGGCTTGCAGGTTCTGACCAGGCCATGGTTGCAGTATGGCCTTTCCACCCGGACCATGAACACCATTGGGGCATCATGTCGAGAGTCAACCAGGCGAAGATACCTCTCCCACATCGCCAAGTGGGAAGCCTACTGCAGCCGCTCTCGCATCACCTATGATGATGTCTCCATAGCCGACGTCCTGGAATTCCTCGCGGGGTTGCACCACGATGAACACTTGAGTTACAGTGCCATCAACAGCGCAAGGAGTGCGCTGTCATTCTACCTCAACATCGAGGTCGGATCAAACAGGCTAGTGTCCAGGCTAATGCGGGGTATATTCAATTTGAATCCGCCTACACCACGCTATAACATCACCTGGGATGTCAGGGATGTACTAACCCTGCTCAGGACGTGGTCACTCATGGAAGGGTTACAGCTGGACAAACTCACCATGAAACTGGTGATGTTACTAGCGCTGACTTCAGCACAGCGGGTTCAGACGCTCCACAAACTCCGTATTGACAGGATGACGTCTACCCCTGGAGAAGTAGTCTTTTTCTTTGATGAGCTACTAAAGCAGCATAGACCTGGGTGCACAGGGCTGCAGCTGAAGTTCCAGGCATACCCCGCAGATGCTCGGCTATGTTTAGCCACTCATATCCGTTACTACGTCAAGGTGACGAGGAGCATCAGAGGAATGGAGCAATACCTGCTTGTCACTCATAAAAGACCTCACCATCGAGTGACAGTCCAGACGATATCCAGATGGCTTCGGATCGTCTTGGGTAAGTCAGGTATTGACACTAATGTGTTCAAATCTCACTCCACCAGGGCTGCGTCTACGTCGGCGGCGAGGGTCATGGAGGTGCCCATGGACCATATTCTCGCCACAGCAGGATGGGCGAACGAAGCTGTTTTCCAGCGGTTCTATAATAAGCCTGTTGCTGCTCCCCTACAGTTCGCGGAGGCCATGCTGAACGCCGGGCAAGAACGTGGGGATGTCCCCGAATAAAGGGGATTTTGCTGTGTTATTAATAAATATTCTTTGTGTTTCAGTATAACCTGGTTTCATCAACTTGTTTACTCCCATCCATCCTTGCTAGTGGTGTGTCAGCATGGACGTGGTCCAGGGCGTGTAATCACAGAAGCTTTGAAGTCTTCACGAAGTCACTCACATGACTCCGAAATGAAATAGTAAGATTGAACGAGAACTTACCAGTTCGAAGGTTGATCTTTATTTCATGAGGAGTTGCGGTGAGGGATTTCGTGCCCTCCGCTCCCAACCCTCGATCATACTCAACTGGTAATTAGAGTCTCTTCAATCTTACTATGCCAAGTCATTTCTGTTGTTGGTTTCTGTGATTCCACACCGCTACTTTGAAGAATGTCGCGCATGCGTGCCGGCGGGCTCTTCACGAATCCTTTACAATGTTTCGGAAAGCTTATTTGCCAGAATGCTGAAGGTAGACACAAAATGCTGGAGTAACTCTGTGGGTCAGGCATCATCTCTGGAGAAAAAGGATGGGTGACGTATCGGGTCGGAACCCTCTTCAGAGTCAATGGCTGACGTTTCGGGTCGGAACCAAAATGCTGCCTGGATTAAAGTGTTTCAGCTGCAGGGAGGGGTCGGATAGGCTTGGACTGTTTTCTCTGCGAGGTTGACGGAAGCATATAAATTTATGAGAGGCATAGATACGTAAGACCCCAGTGTGGAAATGTGCAAAGCTAGAGGGCATATCTTTAAGATGAGAGTTTAATGGAGATGTGCGGGCCAAGTTCTTTTACACAGTGAGCGATGGTGGGGGCCTGGAACTTGTTGCCTGGGGTGGTGGTGGAGGCAGATACGATAGTGGTGTTTTAGGCAGGCACATAGACGTGGAGGGAATAGTGAGGTACGGATCATATACAGGCAGATGAGATCTGTTCATCTTGGCCTCATGTTGGGCACAAACATGGTGGGCCTCAGGACCCAAACCTGCGCTGGCCCTGCTATGCTCTTAGCTCCATTGGATAGATGGCTTATCTCTGCCTGAGCTCTTTCCTATCGCAGTGCACCATTTTATTGTGCAACCAGCCGTAATTGTGTCACAATACAGATGACGCGGGGGAGGATGAACTGCTACAGCACAATTGGCTCACTTTCAATTGTGAGCCATTCCATCGCGGGGAACCATGGAGAGACCGGTGTTGATATATCCTCATTTCAGCTCATCACAGGGCAATTTCCAACCCGTGAAGTATTCGTGAAGTGTTGTGGGCAATCATTCGAGTAAAGACTGAATCCATCAAGAACATGTACTCTGCATGAAAGTCGAACGTTTTTATCAGAATTGACGTGTAATACGACATTTGATAGATCTTGCTTTCAAACGAAAGAAAAAGCAGAGCTGAAGGAGGAAGATTAGTGACATCTGACAGGAGCGGGCGGCTGGATTCGCATGCCATTACTCTTGAGTCTGGAAATTTTCCAGTCTGCATTCAATTACTGTTGACTGAAACTTCAGCTGACCTCTGGGTGAACGGTGGTGCAGCGGGTAGAGCCACCGCCTCACGGCACCAGGGAGCCCGGTTCAATCCTCACCATGGGTACTGTCCATGTGAAGTTTGTATGTTCTCCTTGTGACCGTATGGGTTTCAAGTCAAGTCAAGTTTATTCGTCACATACACATACGAGATGTGCAGTGAAACGAAAAGTGGCAATGCTCGCGGATTGTGCAAAAAAAACAAACGAACTACAAAACAGAATGGAACAGAATCACATATTTACATATTACATATTTGTGGGAGGAAAAAAGAAAAAAAAACCCAGCAATTTTAAAAAGACACCCACACAACAGTAAAATGGTCCAGTAAAGTTAGTCCCTGGTGAGATAGGAGTTTACAGTCCTAATGGCCTCTGGGAAGAAACTCCTCATCCTCTCCATGGTTTCCTCCGGTACTCCAAATCCCCAAGACGTACTGATTTGTAGGTTAGTTGGCCTCTGTAAAAATTGTTCCTAGCGTTTAGTTCGGTTTGGTACTTTATTTATTAGTTTAGTTTGGAGATACAGCGCGGAAAGAGGGTACAGAGAGGGTACAGAGGAGATTTACTAGAATGTTGCCTGGGTTTCAACAGCTAAGTTACAGAGATAGGTTGAATAAGTTAGGTCTTTATTCTCTGGAGCGCAGAAGGTTAAGGGGGGACTTGATAGAGGTCTTTAAAAGGATGAGAGGGATAGGCAGAGTTGATGTGGACAAGCTTTTCCCTTTGAGAATAGGGAAGATTCAAACAAGAGGACATGACTTTAGAATTAAGGGACAGAGGTTTAGGGGTAACATGAGGGGGAACTTCTTTACTCAGAGAGTGGTAGCGGTGTGGAATGAGCTTCCAGTGGAAGTGGTGGCGGAAGGTTCGTTGGTATCATTTAAAAATAAATTGGATAGGCATATGGATGAGAAGGGTATGGAGGGTTATGGTATGAGTGCAGGCAGGTGGCACTAAGGGAAAAAAGTTGTTCGGCACGGACTTGAAGGGCTGAGATGGCCTGTTTCCGTGCTGTAATTGTTATATGGTTATATGGAAACAGGCCCTTCGGCCTACCGAGTCCACGCCGACCTGCGATCCCTAACAGTATCCTATACGCTAGGGACAATTTACAATTTTTACAAGAGCCAATTAACCTACAAGCCTGTATGTTTTTGGAACGTGGGAGAAAACCGGAGCACCCGAGGAAAACCCATGCGGTCACGGGGAGTACGTACTAACTCCATACAGACAGCATCCGTAATCAAGATCGAACCCCGGTCTCTGGCGCTGTGAGGGAGCGGCTATCGCTGCGTCACCATGCCGCCCTTAATATGTTGGAAGTGGATGAGAAAGTGGGATAACATAGAACTAGTGCGAACGGATAATCGATGGTCGGCATGGACTTGGTGGGCCAATGGACCCGTTTCCACATCGTATGTCGGAACTAAATTAAACTGGAATAAAAAGGCCGAGCATAGTTATGTCAGACTGTAAATATACAGGGTTTAGACAAATTCATAGCCGCATTAAGGTTGCTCTTGCCTGTGCTCTCCCTCTGGAAGGTGAGTGTCAGACATGGACAATGTAAGCTTGCATCTTATATCTCCAAACACATGTCCCTTTTGCTGGTAAAATACCAGTCACTCAGCTCATGGCTAGAAACAGTGTACTAGCCACTCAGCTCATGGCTAGAAACAGCCACGTACGACCACTTATGGCAGCGTGAGTGGTCCTCACGCTGCCATAACCATGATAACCATCACGTTGTCATGGTTATGGCAGCGTGAAGACCACTTCCCACCCCACCAGTCCTCGTGCAAAATGCTGTCTTGAAGATGTTTTTGAACCACTTCATTCACAGCGTGCAGCATCTGCCATGCAGCCAGTGCCAGGAAAAGGCCCGTCACACATGGACAACACAAGCTTGCATCTTATATCTTGTGTTTTATATTTGTATGGGAAAGCGGGCAGCATGGTGGCGCAGTGCCAGAGACCCGGATCCAATCTCGACTACAGGCGCTGTCTGCATGGAGCTGGTACATTCTCCCCGTGTTCAGTAACCCAGTAGCTTTTCACTCCCACACTCCAAAGACGTCCATGTTTGTAGGCTAATTGGTTTTGGTAAAAATTGTGAATTGTCCCTAGTGTGTTTAGAGTTAGAGTTTCCATTATTGTCATTCAAACAACAGTTTGAACGAAATTGGGTACCTTGCAGTCATAATAGAACAAAAAACAACAGAACACACAACGAGCACAGTTTAACACAAACATCTATTACAGTGAATCTCCAGGCACCTCCTCACTGTGATGGAAGGCAAAAGTCTTAAAGTCTTATCTCTTCCTTGTCTGTTCTCCCGCTGCGTTGAGGCAATCCAGGCTCTCGATGTTGGGCCCCCCGCAAGGTGATGGTAAGTCCCGTGGCCGAATCCAAACTCCACGAACGGGCCGATTCAAACTCCGCGATCCGGGGAGGACAAAGCTACCACCCTCCAGTCCAGCGGACTAAGCTGTTGTTGCGGGAGTTCCCGAGAATCGGTCACCAACCTGGGACCTGCGAGCCCCCGATGTTGCCGTCTACGGGGCCCGCGGCCAAAGCCTCCGAAGTCGGGTCGCAGCCACAGCGCCACCACAGCCTCCGAAGTCAGCCAGCTCCGCGATCGATGGTGAGTCCACAGGCCCTCCCACCGGAGCCTCAAGGTCGATTCCAGTTGAGGCCGCCAGCTCCACGATATTAGGCCTCAGCGCAGACAGAGACGGAGATACGACAAGGAAAAGGTTGCATCCCCCTGAAGGAAGAGTTCCACACACACGCCCCACACACATACACAGCTAAAAATAAACTAAAACATACATCTAACAAGACAAAAGAAAACAAAGAAAAGGAAAAGACAGACGGACTGCAGGCGAGCCGCAGCTGCTAGTCGGCGCGGACTCCGTGAGCTGAAGGGCCTGTTTCTGCGTTATATCTCTAAACAAAGTAAGCTAAACATTTGTTGTATGAAGGAACTGCAGATGCTGGTTTTAAAGCGTAGATACAAGATGCTGGATGTAACTCAGCGGGACAGGCAGCATCTCTGAAGGAGGGTCCAGACCCGAAACGTCACCCTTCTATCCAGAGACACTGAGTTGCTGCAGCATTTTGTGTCTAAACTAAACATTTGATTGCAACTACGAGCCAAAAGCCAGCCTGACATAACTTCACTCAGTTTGACAGTCGGCGTATTGATTTGGGCAGAAATTAACTATGCCAGGAACTGTAATGGGACCACATGCCCAGCTGGCTACCCACAGCAAAGAAGTTGGCCTCGCATATCGACAGGGACAAGTGTTCTAGACTCAACAAGGGGCTGTGATCTGTGATGCCGTTTCTATTCGTGTGGATAATGTGACGTGCATACTTCTCCAGGGAAGGGCCACAAGTCACTAATTTAGTCAAAAAAAGGTAAAGGATAAATAAAATCTATGCTCTGTAAAACAACATTTGTTCTGGGCCCACAATATGCACAGCCCGTCTTCCTCGGAACACCAAACTAGTCTGGGGCAGAGGAATATTATCCACACTCCCCACTCCCAGTTTCCACACAATGAACTGAAGTGTGGATACAAGGAACTACAGATGCTGGAGCAACTCAGGGTGTTTTGTGAACTAAAGTATATTTGGTGAATGGATCAATGTGATGTGATTCCCCTCCATTGCCAGCCTTGCTGCTCCACCTTACGCATGAAGTTCGATGCTCTGGCCACAGCCTGTGTCTGAACCAGGCTGACCGGTTTGGTTTGGTTTAGTTTTGTGATACAGTGTGGAAAAGGCTCTTCCACACACCGGCCAGCGGCCACCCATAAATCATCTACCCTCCACACGAGGTACAATTTACAGAAGTCAATTAACCTACAAACCTGCACGTCTTTGGAATGAGGGAGGAAACCGGAGCACCCGGAGAAAACCCAAGCGGTCACAGGGAGAACGTACAAACTCCGTAGTCAGCACCTTTAGTCAGGATCGAACCCGGGTCCCTGGTGCTGCGAGGCGCCACTCTGCCCCCTCTGTCATCCCGAGATCAGCTTCTGGCCATGTATGACTGCCAACTGCTTTCTCCGCAGCCTCAACTCATTTGCTGCTGAAATCCTCCCCTGAGCCTGTGTTCTCATGAAACTTGACTCATCCAATAATCAGTATCCCATCTTCTATCCTCCACCCATCCAAGCTTAGGGTGGACGGTCCAGGGACACAGCTGAGAGAGCTGCTGCCACACGGCGCCAGAGACCTGGGTTCGATCCTGTCCTCGGGTGCTGTGGAGGAACCCGGAGCACCCAGAGAAAACCCACCCGGTCACAGGCAGAACGCGCAAACGCCCCACAGACAGCACCTGAGCTCAGGATCAGACACGGGTCAATCAAGGAGAGCATCATAAATCCTGTGCTCCCTGCAAGGGTTACACCACCCTGCAAGACTGCTTTCAAAGCAGTAACGTGACATTTGGAAAGTATTTGGCTATAAAACACTTTGGGACATCGTGTGAATTTTTTCGGTGTTGAATCTGATCTTGATGATCAATACTGCGCTTATTATTGCAAACTCCTAAAAAGTATCACACTTTATCCACTTGTCCCCTGAGGACCAGAGACCGTGAGGATGGAGCCGGTGATGATGACGGGCGAGGAGAGAGGCCGGTAGGAGAGGAGATGGAACCGGGGTCTGGCCTACAGTGCCCTCGAGGTCGGCTACAGGAGGCGCCCATTCCCCGGGGAACATAGGTGGACGGGCGAGGAGAGGGACGTGGTGTCCGAGGAAGGCGATGGCTGGAGGCCCCGCAACAGCCTGGGGCTTGCCTGGCATAGGCACCGCTCATAAGAAGTGGAGCGTGGACTTTGAACATGGCGCCAAAAGATGGCTTCTCTTGCATGCGGGCTCACTGGACTATTTCTGTACACTTGCTAATCGAGGATCGGGGAGTATGGCCATACTCTACTGGACGGTTTGTACGATAGAGAATCTCACTGTGTTAGCATTTCGCACGTGTGACAATAAAAAGCAAAGATCCTATAGTGAGCCAGATAGTCCACTGGACGAAAAAGACGTAGTACGGTCATGGGCAGATTCATGGGTAATTTCCGGCCCCATTTCCATAACCGGCTTCCGTCTCTGCACCAAAGATCCCATAGCAGAGCAAAGATAACTAGCGCAAAGATGGAAGCCAGTTACGGAAACATCCTCGTAAAAGTCAAAGTTCTTTGGTATAAATCTTCTCCTCTTTTTCAGAATTGTAATTTATTAACACAAACTGTTCCCCCGCAACGCTGATTACACTGCGAGTCGGGTTACTGAAATTGATGAAAAAAAGGCCCACGTTCCGCTCCGTTGCGTACTACACGTCAGCCCATTGCATTCAGAAGGAGTGGTCTATCTTGCTCCGCTATAGGATCCTTGATAAAAAGCACCATTGAACCTCACCATTTATCAAAGATCCTATAGCGGAGCACACCTTCCCACCACTTCACACCTTCCCACCACTTCACAGGGCTGATTACACCAGGCTGGTGGGACAGGAGAAACCATTAAACTGCTCTGTTTATCACTATAATCGTCCATGCTTTAAATTCCAAGTTCTGGAGAGGGTGTAGATAGAACAATGCACATCCCCACAGGAAAAGGGAAACATTGAACTGTGAATCACAAATGCTGAAGTCTCTCGGTTTTCAACAAACATCCTTAAGAAGTTATCCAGTGATTTGGAACAGTGAATTTCTTTAGAAATATAGGAATTGATTTTTTTTTTTGCCACTTTGAAGGTTCTACGCTATCTTCATATGTATCAGATATTGGAATTTAGAAGCTGGACTGTACAGAGAATGGGTACAATCTAGTTATTTTAAAATCCCAGCAGAGGATCTTTACCCTATTATTATTACATTATTATAGACTTTTTGTAGTTTAGTCTGTCTGTCTATCTGTCTATCTGTCTCTGTCTAATGTCATGTGTACCGAGGTACAGTGAAAAGCTTTTTTGGTTACATAATTCAATCAAGGTGTCCACAGTGTACAGATACAGGATAAATGGAATAACGATTAGTGCAAGTCCTGTAGATTACAGATAGTCCAAGGGTCTTCAATGAGGTAGAACTGCACAACTAAAACCTTATTTGTCCCTTAATGTAAGAGTGAGGAGCTGGACTATAGAGAGGGCCAGTTTCTCAATGAAAATAAAAAGACCATAAATAGCCATCAAAGATTTATTTTATGCCATGTATGGTGTGAATATGCAGGTTTGTAGGTTAATTGGCTTGGTGTATGTGTCGGTGGGGACTCGGTGGGCCGAAGGGCCTGTTTCCACGATGTATTTCTAAAACTACAAAAAACTGAAACAAAAATGAAATTGTCCCCAAGTGCGTGGGTGAGTGTAGAATCCATGCGGGTGGGGGGAGGGAGATTTTATGGGAGAGGCAAGAAAACAAAACCGGTTCGGGTAGGATTAGTGTGGCAATGATGGTTGGCATAGACACAGTGGGCCTAAAATCTGGAATAAACAAGATAGCATCAGTGATGATGAACATGAAAACGTTATTTTCAGGGTTAAGAGAAGCTATCTGACTTTTGTGTCTATCTTCAGGAGGGGGGGGGGGGGGGGGGGGGTTAGTTACACTTGAAAGAATTTACCAATGGAGATGGGAGCTTGAGTCAGGAAAGTGACTTGATTGCCAAGCAGTGCATTCTCACGGGATCATCCACGGTGGATTATCCACCAAGACTATTTTGAGTATAACATACAGATCAGCTCATAGCAGGAAAGGCCAACCTCAACTAAGGACAATTCACTTCAGAATATGGAATTCTAGTTATCATTAACTAAAAACTGCAAGAGAGGGTGGGGGGTATATAAAATGAGCTGCCAGAGGACATAGTTGAACCAGGTACCATGACAACATTTGAAAGTCTTTTGGACAGGTCGTCAGATCAGGATGAAATGTGTTGGGTAGATCAGGTAACCATGTAATGGGTAGATCAAGTAGTCATGTTGTTGATTTGATAAGGTTGGCTCACGTGTTGGGTAGATCAGGCAGTCATTTTCTTGGGTAGATCAGATAGTCATGTTGTTGGATAGATCATGAAGTCACACTGTTGGGTAGATCAGGCAATCATGTTGATGACTTGATACAGTAGGGTCATGAGTTGGGTATATCGGGTAGTCATGTGCTGTTGGATCTGGTAGCCTCACATTGTCGAGTGGATCAGGTAGGTTGGGCAAGGTGAGAGTTGACAGTGGTGAGGCCAATGGAGGATTTGATTTGACTCAGTGTAGATGGGAGCTTGATGGCCAGCGTGGGTTTGGTGGAAACGAGGGGCCTATTTCAACGCTCTATCTCACTCTGTGCCTCTGATGTAATTGTTCACTGTTCCAACATCGCCCTGGTTTCTCCATCGGGCTCCTGGACCAAGTTCAGAGATGGTATGTAATAGTTTTTTATATGAATGTTCTTTTCAACTGTGAGGCATGATTAGTGTGTTAAAGTAATGTGGTAAATTGCATTTGTGCTAATTGTGCTAGATTCTGACAACTTTATCTTAAAGACTTAATAGTACTGAACTTAACCAGTGTAAACAGCATAAAAAAAGTTATGAAGGTCTTCAATTTTGTTTTATTTTTCTGTTTATTTGAAAACAAAAGTATGTCCTCCTGTACCTTCAGTTGCAAAGTTTAAGAGACAGTTAGACTGGTACATAGATAGGACAGGTTTAGAGGGAAATGGGCCTAATGCAGGCAGGTGGGACGAGTGTAGATGGGTCATGTTGGATGGTGTGGGCAAGTTGGGCTGAAGGGCCTGTTTCCATGCTGTATGACTCTATGACTCCATACATAATGTATCAATAAATAGCTGAGCACAAAATTGCAGTATTCAATATTTAAAAAAAATCTGAGTGCAGCCCAAATTCAGGCCCAAATGATGCAGCCCAATGAATGTAGCCCAAATTATGGCCCAAATTCAGACCGGAATGTGGATGTGTTGAGCGATGGGAGGTGTTGGTTGGATTCACTTTAGTGCCTGACAAGGCATGTCACCAACCCGAGATGATTTCTCCGCACTGCAAGTTTAAGAAACTCATGGTCCGTGGCTTCCTCAAGTCAACAGCATTATTACTGAAACCTTTCCTGGGATGGATATGTCAATGTTTAACGGGGAAGAGGTTGTCCTCTTGAATTCCCACAAAAACTAATATGGATAATGGCATCCTTACCAAACTGAATGGAGCCCAGTACTGAGCATTCAGTAAGACATGAGCCACTCATAGCGTAGGCATAAGCCTATTTGAAACTGCATTCATTAATTGAGCACCAACATAACGGCAGATAGAAGACACGAGGAACTGCAGATCCGTAAACCTTAGTCAGAGCCAAACCGTGGCGACACTTGTGCACTGCCCAGGTGAACATTTTACTGGGTTGTGTGCAAAACAAAGCATTTCACTGTACCTAAGAACAAGCGACAATAGTATCATTGTATCATTGACTCATTGATACTGGAAAGAGAAACATGCAGAGTGCGGGAACAACTCAGCAAGTCAGACAATATCTATGGAGGGTTACACAAAAAGCTGGAGAAACTCAGCGGGTGCAGCAGCATCTAAGGAGCGAAGGAGATAGGCGACGTTTCGGGTCGAGACCCTTCTTCAGACTGATCAGGGATCAGGGAAACAAGAGATATAAACAGTGATGTGGAGAGATAAGGAACAATGAGTGAAAGATATGCAAAAAAGTATTGGTGATAAAGGAAGCAGGCCATTGTAAGCTGTTTGTGGTGTGAAAATGAGAAGCTAGTGCGACTGGGGGGGGGGAGATGGAGAAGGAATGTCAGGGCCAGAGGGCTGAGGGAGAGGTGGGGGGGGAGGCAGTCTGGGTTAACAGAATTGAGAAAATTCAATGTTTAAGCCCAGAGGATGCAGACTCCCCAAGCGGAATATGAGGTGCTGTTCCTCCAACTTACGGTGTTGATCACTCTGGCCGTGGAGGAGGCCCAGGACCGAGAGGTCGGATAAGGAGTGGGAGGGGGAGTTGAAGTGCTGAGCCACCGGGAGGTCGGGTTGGTTATTGCGGACCGAGCGGAGGTGTTCGGCGAAACGATCGCCCAGCCTACGCTTGGTCTCACCGATGTAGATCAGCTGGCATCTGGAGCAACGGATGCAGTAGATGAGGTTGGAGGAGGTGCAGGTGAACCTCTATCGGACTTGGAATGACTGCTTGGGTCCCTGAAAGGATTGGATGGGGGAGGTGAAGGGACAAGTGTGGCATCTCTTGCGGTTGCAAGGGAAAGTGCCCGGGGAAGGAGTGGAGCGGGAGGGAAGGGAAGAATTGACGAGGGAGTTGCGGAGGGAGCGGTCTTTGCGGAAGGCAGACAGGGGGGGAGATGGGAAGATGTGGCGAGTGGAGGGGTCACGTTGGAGGTGACGAAACTGGCGGAGGACTATCTGTTGTATGCGCTGGCTGGTGGGGTGAAAGGTGAGGACCAGGGGGACTCGGCCCTTGTTGTGAGTGGGGGAATGCGGAGAGAGGGCAGTGTTGCGGGGTATGGAGGAGACTGAATGGATTGGAGGTGTTTTGGGTTTTAGTTTTGTCGGCGCACAAATTAGTCCGTGCCATCCTAATTTGGAGCGATTTTACAGATCTAACATACAAACCTGCACGTCCATGGAGTGTGGGAAGAAACAGAACAGCCAGAGAAAACCCACGTAATCGCAGGGAGAATGTACAAACTCCGTACAGAGAGCACCCGTAGTCAGGAACGAAGCGGGAACTCTGTCGCTGTAAGGCAGCAACTCTACCGCTGCCATCCAAAACATCATCTTATCTGTTCCCTCCACAGATGCTGCCTGACCTGCTCACTTATTCCAACACTTTGTGTTTATTTTAAAGGTTTATAGTGTTGTTTTATTTGGGAACACAGTCTTGTAGCCTCACTAGTGACCTTTGAAATTGACACCAGCACCCTTGTGGGAAATGGTGGGGCAGATTCAGGGGCAGTTTCTTCCCCCCTCTCATCAGGCAACTGAACCATCCTATCAACAAATAGACAGCAGTCCTGAGCTCCTATCTACCTCATTAGAGAAGCTCGGGCTGTCTATAAATAAACAATACTGGACTTTATCTTGCACTAAACCTTATTCCCAGTATCGTGTATCTGTGCACTGTGGACAGCTCAATTATAATCATGTATAGTCTTTACCCTGACGGGATAGCAGGCACCAAAAGGTTTTCACTGCACCTTTCCACATGTGACAAACTAAAGTCCTCGAGGATAGTCAGTAATATTGATAATATCCCAGTATTACATCTACATGAAGATAACGAGTCTGGGATCTTGCATCAGATCATCTCAGAATCTTTTATTTTTACACTAAACAGTGAATTGTCTTCCCTATTATAGTCACTGTTGTTACTGGGACATCTGAGAGAGCAAGGTCAGTCTGTTTAGCACGGCTGAACATTCATAAGTTCATAAGTGATCGGAACAGAATTAGGCCATTCGGCACATCAGGTCTACTCCGCCATTCAATTATGGCTGATTTAGTTCAAGCTCAAGTTCACATTTATTGTCACATGCACCAATTAAGGTAGCGTGGAATGTGATTTACCATGCAGCCACACAAACAAAAGAGCACGATACACCATAGAATACAACATCAACATCCACCACAGTGGAATCAACATTCTTCACTGTGGTGAAAGGCAATAACATTCAGCCAGTCCTCCTCCTTTGTTCATCCGTGGTCGGGGCCATGAACCCTCCGCAGTCGCCGCTGGACGGCCCAGATGTACAGGCCCTATAGTCGGGATGATCGAACTCCGACGTTGGGAAGGACGGACATCCGCGGCTTGGAGGTCCCGAATCGGCCACTTCCTACCGGAGACCGCGGCTTCATGGTTTATAGACCGCAGGCCGGCAGTCGGAGCTCTTCTCTGGCAATCCCCGACGAGGGATCCCAGACTCCCCGATGGAAAATCCACGCCACACCCGCGGCTGGAAGCTCCGCAGACCGCGGCTTCAGGATGTTATAGTTCGCGGGCCAGCGATCGGAGCACTTCTTCTGACGGTCCCCGGCAAGGGATCACCCGGCTCCGCAATGGAAAGTCCGCGCTGCGCCCGCTGCTCAGGTCCCGACTCCGGGAGAGGCCGCACCAATCCACGCTGTTAGGCCGCGAGAGAGGGCGAAAATGCGACTAGGAGAAATGTCGCATTCCACCGAGGTAATTGACAGTTTCCCCTTCCCCCCCACCACCCCTATACTAAAACACACTTTTAAACATACTGAAAACCAAAAAAAAGTCGAAAGGACGAACAGCTGCTGGCGAGGCTGCCGGCTCGCGGTGCCACCCAATGGAATTTCTCCTGCCTACTCCCCATAACCCCTGACACCCGTACTAATCCAGAATCTATCGCCTTAAAATATCCATTGACTTCCTTCCTCAGTCTTCTGTGGCAATTAATTCCACAGATTCACCACAAATTCCTTCTCATCCCCTTCTTAAAGGAACGTTCTTTAAATTCTGAGGCTATGTCCTCTGGTCCTAGACTCTCCCACTAGTGGAAATATTCTCTCCGCATCCACTCTATCCAGGCCTTTCACTATTAGGTAAACATCAATGCGGTCCCCCCCACTCATCCTTCTAAATGCAGTCACATCTGTAGTGGGATCCATACGGGCTAGCACCTGCTAAACATCTGGCAGGTTGCTTTGTCCCATGTGCTGGATCTAGGTGGCTTACCTGGACAGGTGGACCCTCTTCTCCGTGAATTGGCCTTTTCCATGCACGGGATCTTCATGTGGTTCATTCTTAACCACTTCCACCCCCTCACCCTTGTCGCTCTGCTCGTGGCTGTGCTTGCTGATGGTGTACAGCTGTCCTATCCTGTACTGTGGTCAGAAACAAAAAACAAACATACTGGCATTAGCATCAAACAGTTCAATTCCTCCCTGCCTTAGAGAACTGGGTGCACAAAGACTTCCCATTCAGTTCTGGGAGTTCAGAGACAGGGCGGCACAGTGGCGTAGTAGTAGAATTGCTGCCTCATAGCGCCAAAGACATGGGTTCGATCCTGACCTCAGGTGCTGTCTGTACGGAGTTTGTACATTCTCCCCATCTGGGTGGTCCGGTTTCCTCCCACATTCAAAACGTGTGTGGGCTTGTAGGTCAATCAGCCTCTATAAATTGTCCCTAGTGTGTCGGATAGAACTGGTGTACGGGTCTATCCTAGTTCTATCCTACACACCATGTACGGGTGATCACCGGGTGGCATGGATTCAGTGGGCCGAAGGGCCTACTTCCACGCTGTGTCTCTAAAGAAAAAGACGGCGTGTGGAAATGGCCCCTTCGAGCCCACGAGTCCACCATTAATCGCCCTTTGATTACCCAAGGGGCAATTTACAGAGGACAATTAACCTGCAAACCTACACACCGTTGGAAAGTGGGAGGAATCTGGAGCACCCGGCGAAAACACATGCAATCACAGGGAGAACGTGCAAACTCCACGCAGGCAGCAGCCGAGGTCAGCATCCAAGCCGGGTCTTTGGCACTGGGAAGCCGCTCATTTACCAGCTGTGCCGCCCACCTCCCACAACATTATCAGTGCGGGTAGCAGAGTACATTGGCAGCTTGTTGAAGGGATGGTGGTGAAGTATTCATGAAGCAAGTTTAATGGGGAAATATACAGTTCTTTCTGAAAGCCATGGATGGAATGATGGACCCATTGTACAGTTCTGCAATCCCATTAAGTAAGTTTAAGTAAGTTAGTTTATTGGCCAAGTATTCACATACAAGGAATTTGCCTTGGTGCTCCGCCCACAAGTAACAACATGACATAGTGACAGTTACGAATGACTCAGAAAACACTAAACATTAATAATAATAATTACACAAGTTAATCACCACGCATTCACACCAAATTTCATCCTGAAGCGCTATCTGTTCACTCCACAAATGTTGCCTGACCCACTGAATTCCTCTCATTTTGTGTTTTGCTCAAATTTCTGGTCATTTAGTTTAGTTTAGAGATACAGTGTAGAAACAGGCCTTTCAGCCCACCGAGTCCACATCGACTTTTGATTCCACATACACTAGTTCTATCCTACACACCATGTGCAATTTACAGAAGCCAATTAATCAACAAACCTGCAAGTCTTTGGGATGTGGGAGAAAACTGGAGCACCCAGAGAAAACCCACGCGGTCACAGGGAGGACATGCAAACTCCGTACAGACAGCAACCATAGTCAGGATCGAACCTGGGTCTCTGACGCAGTGAGGCAACAACTCTACCCCTCCACCACTGTGTTGTTAATATTTTGATAAATTATGTTTATAGGTGGAACTTCTGGAATTTTTAATCCATCCAATGACTGGAAGGATCTTTAGTGGTTCATTGGAGTCTGGCTATTCAATATCGACAATAAAACATAAATCAATATTTCTGTAGTGAAAGGAAGCCCCGCTGGTTGCTACAACCTACAGAATACCTTTGGAAGCCAGCCACTTGCTGTAGAAAATGCTGCAAGTGGCTGGTCCAAAGCAAGCTCCCATGAATAGTTTAAGAGAAACTGCTGTAATGGATAATGGTTATGAATAGCAACAACATTTTGCATTGGGGAAAAAATAATTAAATGGAGAGCTATAGAATCATACTGCATGGAAACAGGCCGTTCGGCACAACTTGTCCATGCAACGAAGACCATTTTCTACCCAAAATGGACGCAAAGTGCTGGAGTAACTCAGCGGGTCAGGCAGCGTCTCTGGAGAAAATGGATAGGTGACATTTTGAGTCGGAACCCTTATTGTCACCCATATAACCATATAACAATTACAGCACGGAAACAGGCCTTCTCGGCCCTTCCAGTCCGTGCCGACCATTTATTTTCCCCTAGTCCCATCTACCTGCACTCAGACCATACCCCTCAATTCCCTTCCCATCCTTATACTTATCCACTTTACTTTTAAATGTTACAATCGATCCTGCCTCCACCACTTCTGCTGGAAGATCATTCCACACAGCCACCACTCTCTGAGTAAAGAAGTTCCCCCTCATGTTACCCCTAAACTTCTGTCCCTTAATTCTCATGTCATGCCCTCTTGTTCGAATCTTCCCTACCCTCATGTTCTCCAGAGAAGCTGCCTTACATTCTTTGGAAATGTAATCGCTGGGTCAAAATCTTGGGACTCCATCCCTATACAACATTGTGGGTATACTCACAACTTGATACCTGAAAGTGACAAACTGGTGCTGGGGTTTCCTGCAACCACACACAGCGTGTCCCAATCACAGGGTCCCCCAACCCACACACAGCGTGTCCTAGTCATTGGATCCCCCCCCCCCCACCCACACACCATGTGCCCCAGTCACGGGGTCTCACCTACCCACACAGTCCCAGTTATTGGGGTCCCCGCACCAAAATTTACCAAAGCCAATTAACCTGCAAATCTGTACGCCATTGGCGTGTGGGAGGAAACCGAAGCAACCGGGAAAAGCCCACACAGTCACGGGGAGAACGTACAAACTCCGTACAGATAGCAACCTCGCAGTCAGGATTAAACCCAGATCTCTGGCACAGAAAGGCTGCAACTCTACTGCTGCTCCACCGCGCTGTCCTTTACTGTTCTCTTCAATTGATGTAAAAGATCTCCATTAAAAAGAATTACCACAATTTCAAATAACAGGACAGCAAACCCTGGAGTTCATAGCCAATGTTTACCCTTAATCAACATAATTGAAAATGATGATGATCTAATCGTTTTCATCCTATGGGAGTTTGCACATTAACTGTCATTTTCCTGGTTTAAAGGTGATTGCCCTTCAGATATACTCGAGTGGTTGTAAAAATGCAATGAGATAAGGCTTTATAGCAATGCAAATCTTTAATGCAGGCAGTTATCTTTTCAGCAAAATAGACTCCGAGAATGTCAGAAGAATCGTTGCACAGTACCAGCTTTGTGTATATTTTTCACACTGAATAAAGTTGATTTTTGATTTTTTTAAATGCCGGGGTGTCTCAGCGGGTCAGGCAGCATCTCTGGAGAAAGGGAATAGGTGACACAAAGGGTGGTGGGTGTACGGAACGGGCAGCCGGAGGAGGTAGTTGACGCAGGGGTTATTGCAACGGTTACGAAACAGTTAGACGTGCACATGGATAGGACAGGTTTGGAGGCAGGTGGGACTAGTGTAGATGGGACATGGTGGTCGGTTTGGGTAAGTTGCGCTGAAGGGCAAGTCTCCACGCTGTGTGACTCTATGACGGTGATGTTTCGGGTCGAGACCCTCCTTCAGATTGAGAGTCAGGGGAGAGGGAAAGGAGAGATGTGAAGAGGTACATAGAATGAAGGGTATGCAATAGGACAAATCAAAGGCAGCAACTTTTCAAAATGATTAATGCGCAAAGGGGAGAAATAATTTGTTTTATTGCTTTTTCAAAGGTGTTGCCTCAAGTCTTTGTGATCGGAGGAGAGTGCAGGCTGTAGCTTCAGCAGTGTGCATCGAACTAGACCTCTGCACAACAATGGCTAATTGCACCCCATCAATATTCCACACACACGCACACGCACCATCCATCTTCACAACCAGGGTCCAATTCCCCTTGCCCCGCAGCGTGATGTTTAACAGATGAGCTCCTTCCTCATTGGCCTCTTAAAATAGCTCGAGTCAGGCAGCCACGTCACTGCTGATGTCAAAAGGTGGCTAAAAATAGCTCCCTGCTTTGTTACAGTCAATGATTTGGTTGCAAATCCAAAAACTGCTCAACCTTCACCGCTGTTCAAGCAGATTCTTCAGGGGAAAAGACCACAAAACGCCAATAAATCTTTCAGGGGAGAAAAGGAAGGATCAATTTCTTCATCCTTTGCTTAGCTGTCGTGTTCCAAAAGGCAGCCATTCCCGCACCTCCCTACACCATCTTGTAGCTTGTGCTTCCATCCTGCCAACAAAGAACAAAACGCGCAGCGGCAGAGTTGCTGCCTCACAGCTCCAGAGACCCGGGTTCGATCCCGACTACGGGTGCTGCCCGTGCGGAGTTTGCACGTTCTACCCCGTGACCTACGTGGGTTTCCTCCCACATTCCTAAGTCGTGCACATATCTCGGTTAATTGGCTACTGATAAAATTGCCCCCTGGTGTGTAGAGTATGGGTGATTGTTGGTCGGCACGGACTCGATGGGCCGAAGGGCTTGTTTCTATGCTGTGTAAACCAAAGTAAACTAAGAACTACAGGGTGAAAGTTAAATTGTAAAACATCTCACAGGGCGCTTCACTGCAGTGTAATGAGAAGATAGGCCAGTGACTCAACCAAAGAAATGATTAGACTGAAGATAAGACACAAAATGCTGCAGGACACGCAGCATCTCGGGTGAGAAGGGATGGGTGATGTTTGTGATGCAACTCATAGCGCCACAACCACACAGTGCCAAAGATCCGGGTTCAATCCTGGTGTTAGGCACTGTCTGTATAGAGTTTGCACGTTCTCCCTGTGACCATGTGCACTTGCCGTGGGTGCCCCGGTTTCTTTACACTTTAGAGACACAGTGCAGAGACAAGCCATTCCGCCCACCAAGTCCGCGCCGACCAGCAATCAACCCGTACACCGGCATTATTGTACACACTAGGGATTCTTTACATTTTGCAGGAGCCAACTAACCTACAAGCCTGCACACCTTTGGAGTGTGGGAAAATACCAGAGCACCCAGAGAAAAAAAAATGTATTCATAGGGAGAACATACAAATTCTGTACAGACAGCACCCGATGTCAGGATCGAACCCAGATCTCTGGCAGTGTAGGGCAGCAAATGTGCCGCTGTGCCATTGTGCTGCTCTTCCATATCGTAAGGTTACGCAGGTAGGGAGGTTAAATGGCCAATGTAAATGGCCCGTGGTGTTTAGGTGAGTGGTAGAGTCTGGGGGGATTTGATTAAAATATGTGGAGAATTTACAAAATGGGATGAAGATGGGATTAGTGTAAATGAACAGTTGCTGGCTGGCCTGGAGTCAGCGGGCTGAAGGACCTGTATTGAAATTTGTGATTACCATCATCCAGAACACCCGAACTCTGTGATTCTACCCCTTGTTCTCAGCTCTGCAGCCAAAGTGAACCACTCTCTCAGCGCCACCTTCTCTGAATTTTAAAGGCCACCTTTCACTCTTCAATGGTTCATTTTTATGATTCAATGGTTCTTCTTTTATTATCACGTGTACCAAGGTACCGTGAAATTATTTTTTTGCATACGGATCAGTGCAAGAGTGCGATCCCGTGTAAGCACTGGATGCCTGGAGACAGCCCACTAGGTCCATATGCTTGAGTCGCCGGGTTTTGGTGCCAGTTTCACTGTCCAAGCTGCAGCTGGACACAAAGGCCCGTTGCAGCCATCCCAACCTGTGCAAGTCCTCCTGCAGAGACCCTGCTTTCTCCACATGGTGTCACACAATTGGTATATCAGGCAACCAAGGCCAAAAAGAGTGGGGAAAGATTCGCTGGAAGCAGAAGCTCGGGCACTAAGACAACAGGAACCCCCCCCAACACCATTGGCAACCTGATAGCAAGTTGCTGTTGGTTTATCCATGCAGTGAATGGAAGTAAAATATGTGCAGTTACGTACAAGCACCAGAGTTTAAAATTAAAGTCTTTCCATATTCATTTTTTTTTAAATGAACTGAAGAATTGCATATCCATCCACCAGCTCTAACATTAAAATACATGCATGTGTATGAAAGAACTGCAGATGCTGGTTTAAATCGAAGATAGCCACAAAATGCTGGAGTAACTCAGCGGGCCAGCCAGCATGTCTCTCGAGAAGGAATGGGTGACGTTTCAGGTGGGGACCCTTTTTCAGACTGATCGTGCATTAAAATGCTTAAGATGCGGATGCTGGAAAAATCGGAGGCAGACAAAAATGCTGGAGATACCTGATGGAGCGAAGGAATAGGTGATGTTTCGGGTCGAGACACTTCTCACATGGGGGGGGGGGGGATGAGAGGAGGAGAATATCTTAAAAGTAGACATACCTTTAGGAGATTTTGCAGTGGTTATTCTATTGCATCTAATGGCATCCGCTGCTCTAGGTGTCAACTGCTTTACATCGATGAGACCAAGCGCAGGCTTGGCGATCACTTTGCCGAACACCTCCGCTCAGTTCGCATTAACCAACCTGATCTCTCGGTGGCTCAGCACTTCAACTCCCCCTCTCATTCTGAATCCGACCTTTCTGTCCTAGGCCTCCTCCATGGCCAGAGTGAGTCCCACCGCAAATTGGAGGAGCAGCACCTCATATTTTGCTTGGGTAGTTTACACCCCAGCGGAATGAACATTGACTTCTCCAATTTCAGGTACTCCTTGCTTTCTCCCTCCTTTCCCTCCCCTTCCCAGCTCTCCCACAGCCTAATGTCTCCGCCTCTTCCTTTCTTCTTCCCGTCCTCCCCAACCCCCCACCCCCCACATTGGTCTGACGAAGGGTCTCAACCCGAAACAACACCTATTCCTTCGCTCCATAGATGCATCTCACCCGCTGAGTTTCTCCAGCATTTTTGTCTACCATGCATTAAAATGCAGACAGTTCTGGTTAGAAGGCGCTGGAGGCTTTGGACAGGGTGCAGAAGAGGTTTGCCAGAATGCTGCCTGGATGAGCGGGTTTTAGCCGCAAGGAGAGGTTAGCCAAAGTTGGATTGTTTTCTCTCGACTACTGGAGATTAAGCGGTGACCTGAAAGTATATAAAATAACAAGAGATATTGATAGGGGTTGCCAGTCAGAACCCTGTTCCCCAAGGCGGAAATGTCAAAGACTAGGGGGCACAGTTTAAGGTGAGAGGGGTAAAGTTTAAAAGAAACATGTACGGCATGTTTTAATTTTACATATAGGGTGTGACGGATGGGGGCCTGGAAAGCGCTGCCAGAGCTGGTGGTGGCAGTAGATACGAGAACGGCGTATTAAATGACTTTTAGATAGGAACATGGATATAGACAATGGACAATAGGTGCAGGAATAGGCCATTCGGCCCTTCGAGCCAGCACTGCCAGTCAATGTGATCATGGCTGATCATCCCCAATCAGTATCCCGTTCCTGCCTTCACCCCATATCCCCTGACACCGCTATTTTTAAGAGCCCTATCTAGCTCTCTCTTGCAAGGAGTGGAGGCACATGGATCATGTGCAAGCAGATGAGATGTGTTTGTCTTGGCATCATGTCTGGAACCGACAAGGTAGGCTGAAGAGCCTGTTCCTCTGCTGCACCATTCCATGTAAAACTAAAGATACTGAAATGATCTGAGGCGAGAAACCAGGCTCTTTATCTTCATGCAAATGTAACACTGGGATATTATCAATTTAGTCACAATTCTCTGGGACTTGAGTTTATTGTCAAGTACTGAATAACAGTGAAAAGCTTTTGTTGCATGCTAACCTATCTGGTGAAAGACTGCAAATGATTACAATTGTGCAGTCCCCAGTGTGCAGATACATGATAAAGGGAATAATGTGAATAACATTTAGTGCACGATAAAGTCCAGTAAAGTTCGATCAAAGATAGTCTGAGGGTACCCAATGCGGTAGATAGTAGCCCAGGACTGCTCTCTAGTTGTGGTAGGATGGTTCAGTTGCCTGATTACAGCTGGGATGAAACTGTCCCTGAATCCAGAGGCGTACGTTTTCACACTTCTGTATCTCTTGACTGATGGGAGAGGGTGAAGAGGGGATGAGGGGGGTGAGACTGGTCCTTAATTATGCTGGTGCCCTTGCCGAGGCAGCATGAGGTGTAGATGGAGTCAATGGAAGGGAGATTGGTTTGTGCGATGGTCCGGGCTGCGTCCACAATTCTCTGCAATTTCTTCCATTTTCGGATAGAGCTATTCCCAAACCATGCTGTTCTTCTTCTTCTTGCGTATGACGTGCACAGCCTAAAGTTGTAGGACAACTTGTTCTATTTGATCATGCACACCAGGTTAATTGCATTCGTCGAAACTGGGAGCTCCAAGTGAAGGTTGCAATCTCCCACCCCAACCATGCTGTGAAGCATCCAGATCAAATGATTTCTACAGCGCAAGTGTGGAAGATCTGTGGACGACTTCAGAACATCATTCTGAAAGATAATTTCCCGGCCCACTGTTTAAACAATTTTTGGCTCTAAATCAAGAAACCGTGTCCAAGGGCCTTGTTAAATCTACAGGCAGCAAAAAGCTTATTAATAACAACTTCCTGTTACATGTGTTAGGAAGGGACTGAGTAACGTGCAGTCAATCTTCTCAATATTCTCTAAAGAACAAATTTCCACCCTGAAAATAATCCATTTTAGGTGGAAAAATGAAGGATGATCTAGAGGTCACAGTTTTTATTTTCATGCAGCTCCAACACACTCTTCTCATTGTTTATTCTTCTCAACTTATGTTTATTCTTATTATTCTTATAGAGGTGTACAAAATCATGATAAAAATAGATCAGGTAGACACACAGAGTCTCTTGGCCAGAGTAGGCGAATCGAGAACCAGAGGACATCGCTTTAAGGTGAGGGGGGGAAAGATATAATAGGAACCGGAGGGGTAACATTGTCGCACAAAGGGTGGTGGGTGTATGGAACGAGCTGCCGGAGGCGGTAGTTGAGGCAGGCACTATCGCAATGTTTAAGAAATGTTTAGACAGGTACTGGGATAGGACAGGTTTAGAGGGATATGGGCCAAACCTTCCTTCCTTGTTCTACAGAAGCATAAATTAGGTTATAAAGTTCCCCTGATCACAAAAAGCAGGAGACATGAAAGGGGCACCATGGAGCAGCAGTAGAGTTGCTGCCTCACAGCGCCAGACCCAGGGTTCGAACCTGTCTATGGGTGCTGTCTATACACAGTTTGTGCATTTTCCCTGTAACTGCGTGGGTTTTCTCTGGGTTCTCTGGTTTCCTCCCTACATTCTAAAGACATGCAGGTTTGTAGGTTAATTGGCTTCTGTAAAATTGTCCCTAGTGTGCAGGATAGAACTGCCGTATGGGTGATCATTAGAGCCAGGATGTTTAGGCACTAAAAAAAACTGAAATAGGCAGGCAAAAAGGCATAATAAAATTTAAAAAAACACACAAAAAAGGAATTTATTGACAAAAAAAGGCATGAAAAGGCATTTATTTCCACCACCAAAATATGGATTCAAATGATAATATAAAAGTGTACTACATTAAATGACAAAGGTTGCATGGTTGCACATAATTACTAGCATTTGTTTCAAATTATCTGGTGTTAAAAAAAGGCCGTCTGTCAGACAGAATATGCTTCAGTTGTGAAAAACCTATTTCTACCTCAGCTGAGGTCATTGGTGCATACCCGAAACAAGCTACAGACTCTATATTAATGTTGATATCTTGTGCATTACAACAACCTTTGAGAACTTTAGCTATGTTTTGTATTTCTTCAAGATCTTTGTTAGCTAAAATCACTCTCTCACATTTTCCTTGTCTATCTTTACCTACATCGCCAGGAGCTTTACGAATATTGTCAGTTACTTTGTTGAAAACCTGCAAGTTATTCACTAATGTTTCACCAGTTTCTCAAGGGAAGTGATAGCTTGTGGGAAGTTTGCAAAATTGGAAGCAATAAACACAAGATCGCGGTGGTGGGACTTTTTCTGCATGATTTCACTGACGATCCTGACTGCAGCAGATTATTTTTTTTCAAAACAGTTGACGGTTTATTTTATCTTTTCAAAATTTGCAGCATAGTAGAGTACAGCAGAGAGCCATGTACCCCACCTAGTCAAAATGGGCTGAGGAGGTAGGGGAATCTTGGGTGCTATTTCCTTGAACAACTGCACACATGACATTTAGAAACAAGCTACATATGCTTGGCAATTCCATGAAGTCCTTGAGCTAAGCATGTCAAATGCAATATTTTGGGAAATAAAACTATAAGTCACAAACAGAAGAACATTCTCGTGTTTTATACCTTCTGGCCAAAGTACAGCAAGTGAAGATGTAAACAACCGAGCAATAGTTGAGCTGTTTGACTTCTCCAATAATTCTGATGTCAACAAATACTCCTTTGATGGTTGACCTGCCTCCAGTGTACCAATGACCACATTGGCAATATATCTCCCCACAGCACCAGTTGCCTCCTCTATTGAGATCCATATTTTGTTGCATGCAACTTCATCTCTAATTTTCTGCACAACAAAGTTGCTGTCAACATAATTTTTCCGTAATGATGACTCGCTTAGTATAGGTTCCTCTGTGTATTTCTATAAAAAAAACCTCTGAGAGATTTGTTTTCCAATTTCCACAGTGGAATTCCAGCATCAATGAATGCCTTGTACAGATCACTCGAAAACTCAGATTTGCAACTGGAGCCAGCAGTAAATGTAGTGAGGAGACAAGCTTGGGTAATTCGCTTGAGTAGTCCCAGCGGTATCAACATTGACTTCTTTAATTTTAGATAGCCCTTGTCTTCTCCCTCCTCCCCCTTCGCAGCTCTCCTTCTAGTCCTACTGTCTCCACCTCTTCCTTTCTTTTTCCCGCCCCCTCCCCACGTCAGTCTGAAGAAGGGTCTCGACCTGAAACGTCGCCTATTCCTTCTCTCCATAGATGCTGCCTCACCTGCTAAGTTTCTCCAGCATTTTTTGTCTACCTTCGATTTTTCCAGCATGTGCAGTTATTTCTTAAATAGCTCTTGGAGAAGGCTGAACCAGTGGGCAGCGGCACGAACGAATGAACGACCGACGGTGGCGCCCCCGATTTCATCCCGGTCGGTGATGGAAGTTTTCTTGTAAGTTATACTATGTTAACATGTTAATAATAACATTAATATTAATGTGTTAACATAGAAAACGTCATTGTAATCACGGTACAACTAGAGAAAATAGCACGACCTTTTGGCAAAACAGCTAAAAAAGGCTGATTTGGGCACTCAATCATGAAAAGGGCATTATCCTGCTGAAATCATCAAAAAAGGCATGAAAAGACACATGGCATTTATGGCAAAATCCTGGCTCTAGTGATCATTGATCGACCGGGACTCAGTGGGTCAAAGGGCCTGTTTCTGCACTGTATCTCTAAACTAAATTAAACTAAAAACCCTTTTTTTCCTTATCTGCTTCAGCAGACGCAGGATATAACTGGCCGACTGTGGTACACTTAAACAGGCAACATTTCCGTGCATAAAAATGTATAGTATTCTTTGGTTTTCTTTCACAGGATGTGTGTCTCAAAGGCAAGGCCAACATAAAGACCTGAAATGCAGTTTCTTTTTAACTTGCCGAAGTTTTAAATTAATGTACCATGTAAATGATACATTATTTCAGAATCGCCATAAACATCCATTTGGCTATTAATGACTATTATTGTTATTATTGCACTATTATTGTTTGTTTTTTGTGTGTATATATATATTATATATACTGTATATATATAAGAGAGAGAGAGAGCGAGAGCGAGAGCGAGAGCGAGAGAGAGAGAGAGAGAGAGACCTGTCTGACCCTCCCAGTTACTCCAGCACTTTGTGTCTATATAGATTATATAGTCAAAGAATCATACAGGCCCTTCGGCCCAACTTCCCCACACCGACCAACATGTCCCATCTACACTAGTTCTACTTGCTTGCGCTTGACCCATATCCCTCTGTCCTATCAATGTACTTGTCTAACTGCTTCTTAAACGTCGGGATAGTCCCTGGCACAACTACTTCCTCCAGCAGTTCGTTCCACACACCCACCACCCTTTGCATGAAAAAGCTACCCCTCAGATTCCTGTCAAATCTTTCCCCCTTAAACCTGTGACTATTTAGAGTTACACTGAATAAACAGAATCGGAACAGGCCACCCAATGGGCTTATGCCAGTGCTTAGGCTTTTAATGGAACAACGTGAGGTTATCTTTCTTTCTCCCTCGTGTTCCTTTGGACATATCTGGTAATAACTCAGGCTCACACCGAATGCTTCTAGATTCAGAAGGCGGCCTCAAAAGTTCATAAAACCATAAAATGAAAACCAGATAATCCATATCAGGCAGTATCTGTGGACACTGAAGCTGAGTTTCAGTGTGACAATCTTTCACCAACACTGGGGAAGTGAAACCCTCTTGCTGCAATAGATAGACATGGAAGGAAGTACTTTGTAATGCGGAGAGACGGTTGCCAGCTGGTTAGAAATAGGACTTCAGATTCAGATCAGATTATTGTCATCTACAGGGTGCATTGAAAATCCTTGCTCACATGAAGCTCACAGACAAATGGTACATATAAAATGGCTATATATACATATAAATATATGTATATATAGCCCAGTTGCATTTGCCAGAACTGTATATATATATATGTATATAGTTCCAACAAATGCAACGTGTGCAAAATAGCGGAATGATGCACGATTGTAATGCAACCAAAGCAGTGCACAAAATACTGAAGTGCAACAACAGAATACCAGAAGGAGTAGAGTTTGCAGTGAGTGTACACGGCGGCATCTCTGGGAAGAGGGTGTAGAAGAGGTGATTAGTTCAGAGAGTTTAGATGAGAGATCTACGCGCCAACCAACGATCACCCGCACATCAATTCTATTCAACACACGCGAGGGACAATTTACAGAAGCCAATGAACCGACAAACCCGCACGTCTTTGGAATACGAGAGGAAACCGGAGGAAACCCACAGAGAGAACATCCAAACTCCATGGAGACAGCACCCGTAGTCAGGATAGAAGCCGGGTCTCTGGAGCTGTAAGGCAGCAACTCTACCGCTGCGCCACTGTGCCACCCTGAGATGTCTGATAGCTGTGGGGACATAGTTCTGAAGTCTGGATGGCTGGTTTCTCAAGCTCCCGTCGAATCTTCTCCCAGAAACGGGGCCGGCCAGGGTGCTAGGCGTCCTTGATGAAACTTCCAGCCTTCCTGATGCCCCGCACCGTGGCGATGGCCTGGATGGAAGGAAGTGAAGGGCCTGTGTTGGACTGGGCAGTGTTCACCACTCTCTGCAGGTTCAGGGGGTTGCCACACCACCATGACCATGCGTCCCATCAGGATACTCTCCGCAGCGCAACCGGAGAAGGTCGAGAGAAGCCACGCGGACACATCCCATCTTCTGACGCCCAAGGAAGTAAACGCGCCAACGCACTTTCTTGATCACCGCGCCAAGCGTGAAGGGACCAGGTTAAACGATGACATGGTCCGGTTGCTCCAAGAGTAAATCGACTGCAAGAGCAGCCTGACTGGCAATGGTGATAAAAGATAAATAGGCTTAACACAGCACATCACTCATCATTTGAAGAAAGGCAGGTCAGAGCTTAGGAAAAGGCCTTGAATGTGATTCTATGCAGCATCGCACCCACACAGCTGCACAACGCCCATACATTCAGTTCATTTTTCAAGTACTTGGCTTGTGCTCTTTCACTATAAGACAGTGAGGAATTATTGTAGAACATAATTTAACCTTTTTATTGCTACGTCTATCGCAATGGTGTCTAGAAAATGACTGCCGCTCTATTACTTCATGTCTTTCTTCTGAACTTTAGTTCCTTTGTGGGGGGCTTTGCGATTCTCATGAGAGGCAGATAAGATGCTTGAAAAATATATACCTTTCAAAGCAGACTGAACGTTGTGGCAGTGTTATCACCACCCAGAGTACAGATGACTGCATTAATCAATTTGATGACCAAACAGCAAGAAGAAAAACAAGTTAAAACACAGAGTTGGAGAAGGCAGCAGATCAGGGGCAGCACAGTGGTAGCACCTGCGACCCAGGTTCGATCCTGACCACGGGTGCTGTCTGTACAGAGATTTACAATCTCCCTGTGACCGCGTGGGTTCCTCTGGTTTCCTCCCACACCACAAAGACGTACGGGTTTGTCGGTTAATTGGCTTTGGTAAAAAAAATTGTAAATTTCCCCTTGTGCGTAGGATAGTGTTGCCGTACGGGGTGATCGCTGGTCAGCATGGACTTGGTGGGCCGAAGGGCCTGTTTACGCGCTGTATTGTTAAAAGTCTAGAATCAGGCAGAATCTGTGGAGGAAATGGATAGGCAATGATTCGGGTCGGGATCCTTCTTCAGACTGGGTCAATTTCTTCCATAGATGCCGCCTGACCTGCTGAGTTACTCCAGCACTTTGTGTTTTACTTAGGATTCCTGCATCTGCAGTAGCTTGCATATTCCAAGAAAGCACAAAGTTGATTTCAAGCACTTAATTTCAAGGTAACGATCCTCCAGTCACTTCATCATTTGGAGAAACTAACCTGCTTTTGTTTAGAGAAGTTACTGTTGCTTCTGCTTCTTGCGGCCTTTTGACAGACTAGTTTCTGGGTAAATTGACTTTGGTAGTTCCACCGCACATCACTGGTTGCATGTCCTATGCCACATGATTGGCATCCAAAGTGGCCTACACTTTCATAGCATCATCATTCACATCTCCAAGCAGTCTTGGGCTCCATATCTGTGGAGGATAGGGTTAAAGTACTGACAGCTCTGGGCCTGTACTCAATGCAGTTTAGAAGGATGAAGGGATATCTAATTGAAACCAACTGAATAATGAAAGGTCTATATAGAGAGTGGATGTGAAGATGATGTTTCCAGTGTTAGAGAGTCGAGGACCAAAGGGCACAGCTTCAGAATAAAAGGATGTACATTTAGAATGGGGATGAGGAGAAATTTATTTAACCAGAGGGTGGCGAATCTGTGGAATTCATTCCTGCAGACAGCTGTGGAGGCTGTCATTGGGTATTTTTAACGAAGAGATTGATAAATTCTTCATTAGTAAGAGCGTCAAAGGTTACATGGAGAGAAGGCAGGAGAATGGGTTTAAGAGGGAAAAATAGATCAGCCACGATTGAATAACGGCCAGCATTTTGTGTCTATCTTTGGTATAAACTACCATCAGCAGTTCCTTCCTACACATCTATTTCACAGGTTCCAATGTAAAGAAAATTGTAGGTTTATAGTAAGTTCCAACAAGGTCCTCAAATTCCCATATTCAGTCCGTGTACAATACAGTAGCAAGTTCCTCAAAGAAGCATTCATTTCTTGCCAGGCTTGGCCTGGTTAAAACACAAAGTGCTGGTGCAACTTATTGTTAGACAGCATCTCTGGAGGTGATGCCTTGGTTCGTCTGACATTTTCACCGAATGGTTATGCTACTCTAGTAATGGGGAGGAAAAGTGGAAAAGAGGCGGGGGTGGGACAAGGCCAGATACAGTGGCTTGCAAAAGTTTTCATACCCCTTGAACTTTTCCACATTTTGTCACGTTACAACCACAAACGTAAATGTATTTTATTGGGATTTTATGTGATAGACCAACACAAAGTGGTGCATAATTGTGAAGTGGGAGGAAAATGATACATGGTTTCCAAATTTTATTACAAATAAAAAACTGAAAAGTGTGACGTGCAAAAGTATTCAGCCCCCCTGAGTCAACACTTTGTAGAACCACCATTCGCTGCATTTACAGCTGCAAGTCTTTTGGGGTATGTCTCTACCAGCTTTGCACATCTAGAGACTGAAATGTTTGCCCATTCTTCTTTGCAAAATAGCTCAAACTCAGTCAGATTGGATGGAGAGCATCTGTGAACAGCAATTTTCAAGTCTTGCCAGAGATTCTCAATTGGATTTAGGTCTGGACGTTGACTGGGCCATTCTAACACATGAATATGCTTTGATCTAAACCATTCCATTGTAGCTCTGGCTGTATGTTTAGGGTCGTTGTCCTGCTGGAAGGTGAACCTCCGCCCCAGTCTCAAGTCTTTTGCAGACTCTAACAGGGTTTCTTCCAAGATTGCCCTGTATTTGGCTCCATCCATCTTCCCATCAACTCTGACCAGCTTCCCTGTCCCTGCTGAAGAAAAGCATCCCCACAGCATGATGCTGCCACCACCATGTTTCACAGTGGGGATGGCGTGTTCAGGGTGATGTGCAGTGTTAGTTTTCCGCCACACATAACGTTTTGCATTTAGGCCAAAAACTTCAATTTTGGTCTCATCAGACCAGAGCACCTTCCTCCACATGTTTGCTGTGTCCCCCACATGGCTTGTGGCAAACTGCAAACAGGACTTCTTATGGCTTTGTTTCAACAATGGCTTTCTTCTTGCCACTCTTCCATAAAGGCCCGATTTGTGGAGTGCACGACTAATAGTTGTCCCGTGGACAGATTCTCCCACCTGAGCTGTGGATCTCTGCAGCTCCTCCAGAGTTACCATGGGCCTCTTGGCTGCTTCTCTGATCAATGCTCTCCTTGCCCGGCCTGTCAGTTTAGGCTGACGGCCATGTCTTGATAGGTTTGCAGTTGTGCCATACTCTTTCCATTTTCGGATGATGAATTGAACAGTGCTCCGTGAGATGTTCAAAGCTTGGGATATTTTTTATAACCTAACCCTGCTTTAAACCTCTCCACAACTTTATCCCGGACATGTCTGGTGTGTTCCTTGGGCTTCATGATGCTGTTTGCTCATTAATGTTCTCTAACAAACCTCTAAGGCCTTCACAGAGCAGCTGTATTTATACTGAGATTAGATTACACACAAGTGGACTCTATTTACTAATTAGGTGACTTCTGAAGGCAATTGGTTGCCCTGGATTTTATTTAGGGTATCAGAGTAAAGGGGGCTGAATACTTTTGCATGCCACACTTTTCAGTTTTTTTATTTGTAAAAAAAATTGAAAATCATGTATCATTTTCCTTCTACTTCACAATTATACGCCACTTTGTGTTGGTCTATCACATAAAATCCCAATAAAATACATTTACGTTTGTGGTTGTAACGTGACAAAATGTGGAAAAGTTCAAGGGGTATGAAAACTTTTGCAAGCCACTGTAAGTGACAGGTGGATAGACAAAAAGTGCAGGAGGAATTCAGCGGTTCAGGCCGCATCTCTGGGGTAAAAGGGTGGGTGATGTTTCGGGTCGGGCACTTTCTTCAGCCTGGTTGTGAGGGGTGTCAATCCACCGCATCTCACAACAGGTCTCTCTCCGTGCCCCGCATCGCTGAAGAAGGGTCCCGACCCAAAACGTCACCCATCCGTTCCCTCCTGAGATGTTGCCTGACCCGTCGAGTCACCCCAGCACTTTGTGTCTATCTTTGCTGGAAACCGGCATCTGCATTTCTATGTTTCCACGAGTGATGGGTGGATAGAGATGTGGGGGGTTTGATTTGCAGATGGGTGGACTAAGACTTGAGATGAAAAGTAGACAAAAGGATGTCAGGTCAGGAGAGGCCAGGAGTGAGATGTAAAGTCTGTGGGATGGATGTAGGTGGGAGGGAATGGGAGGGGTGGGAAATAAAGGCAAAAGGGAGGCAGAGTGGTGGGAGAATTGGGTGCACCAGGGAGGGGGGCACAGGAAAGAGAGGGGGAGGAACCTAAAATAAATGCAAATTGCTTTCTTCAAGAACAGAGAACTTCATCGATTTTGTTTCATTCACTGTGGGATAAACTAAATTTAAAAAGGCAAGCTGCTTTCGCCATTACACCTCGCACCCTCTCTCAGAGAGCGGTCAGTAAACTAATATTAGCCAGCACCTCTTTGCTGATTCAAGGGAAAGGTTTAGTGCACACACCTCATAAGAAACACCAATCAATTCTTGAAATCAATACAGATTCAGCGGCAATTCATCAAAGGTGGCCTTTTCAACTCCATGTGAAGTCAGCAAGGTGCCAAGTGACTCCTGTAATCTTCCTCTCCCAGATTAATGCAGATGAATGTGGAGAAATAGGACACAGCGTTTCTTTCCATGGTTACTAACTACAGCACAAAATTACGTAAGAATCTCATTGTGCGAGTAAGAACGTACAGGTTTGTAGTTAATTGGCCTCTGTAAGTTGCTCCTTCTGTGGAAGAAGGGTTTGGGCCCGAAACGTTGCCTATCTCCTTCGCTCCGTAGATGCTGCTGCACCCGCTGAGTTTCTCCAGCATTTTGTGTACCCTCTGTATATTGCTCCTTGTGTGCCTCACATGGGATCTCATAGACCTAGTGTGAACAGATGATCGATTGTTGGCATGGACTCTTTGGGCCGAAGGGTCTGTTTCCATGCTGTATCTTTCAATCAATCAGTCATTCAAACTAAAACAGGTTGGATGAACACATGTCACATTTCCCTCCATTTTGCAGGCCTGTGCAGAACTCCCTAAGCACTGCACCGGAGCATAAGGTTTAGTGCTCACAATGTTAAGCATACTGAATCAGCTAGGTGCTCTGAACTTGGCTGTGTCCTTAACCAAACCAAACAATGGATTTGTTAAGAAGGAACTGCAGATGCTGGTTTAAACTGAAGATAGACACAAAATGCTGGAGTAGCTCAGCGGGACAGGCAGCATCTCTGGGGAGAAGGAATGGGTGACGTTTCGGGTCAAGACCCTCCTTCAGACTGAGAGTCAGGGGAGAGGGAGATACATAGATAATGAAGTGTAAGGTGTGAAAATAGGACAAAGGGAATGGAGATCAAGGAAAATGTGGAATAGATCATTGTTAGCTGGGAGAACGGGACAACAAAGCAAACAGAGATACAATGTAGTCGGGGACAGTCAGACTGGTCGGAGATCTGGGAAGGAGGAGGGATGGAGAGAGAAGGAAAGCAAGGGGGTTACTTGAAGTTAGAGGTTAATGTTGATACCGCTGGGGCGTAAGCTGCCCAAGCAAAATATGAGGTGCCGTTCCTCCAATTTGTGCTGGCCTAGATAGAGTGGGTATGAAGAGGGTGTTTCTCGGACCAGGAGGTACACATACTCCAGTTTGCATTGATGGTGCCGTAGGATGGATGGTTGAAAACCTCAAGTTCCTCGGAGTCGATATCACCAACTCGACCACTCCTGGGCCACCCATATTGAAGCAACAGCCAAGAGAGCACACCAACGCCTCCACTTCCTTAGAAGGCTTAGGAAGTTCGGCATGTCCGCTACAACTCTCACCAACGTCTACACATGCACCATGGAAAGCATTTTATCGGGATGCATCACAGCTTGGTTTGGGAACAGCTCCATCCAAGACCGCAAGAAATTCCAGCAAATTGTGAATGCAGCCCAGCACAGAACATTATACAAACCAAAGTCCCTTCCATTCAGTCCATTTATATCTCACACTGCCTCGGCAAGGCCAGCAGCATAAACAAGGATGAGTCACACCATGGCTACTCCCTCTTCTCCCCTCTCCCATCAGGCAAAAAGTATAGAAGTGATAAAATGCACACCTCCAGATTCAGGGACAGTTTCTTCCCAGCTGTTATCAGGCAACTGAATCATCCCACCACAACTAGAGAGCAGTGCTGAACTACTATCTACCTCTTTGATGACCCTAGGACTATCCTTGATTGGACTTTGCTGGCTTTACCTGGCACTAAACGTTATTCCCTTATCATATATCTATACACTGGAAATGGATCTTATTGCCTTTCTGCTGACTGGTTAGCACGCAACAAAAAGCTTTTCATTGTACCTCGGTACACATGACAATAACTAAATTGAACTGAGAGGACACAGCCTCAGAATAAAAGGACGTACCTTTAGAAAGGAGATAAGGAGGAACTTATTTAGCCAGTGCGTGAAGAATCTGTGGAATTCATTATCATGTTCGGCTGTGGAGGCCAAGTCATTGGGTATTTTTAAAGCAGAGATTATTAAGTTTGAGATTAGCAAGGATGTCAGGAGTTATGAGATGGCATGAGATGGGGTTGAAACGAAAAGATGGATCAGTTGTGATTGAATGGCACAGGAAAATGCAATGAGCCGAATGGCCTAATTCTGCTCCTATCAGTTATGATCTTATGATTCCTTTGCATAAATCAAATCAGGAAGGGGAGGTTTCATAAGTCCATAACCTAGGGCAAATCAGCCCTTCATTATACAATATCTGGACAGGTTTGCTGCTGCATCAAGAAAGAGAAATATTGAGAAAGCAATAAATAGCCCCAGGTCTCCCTGGAGTCATGGTGAAAACACTAACATTATATTTCCCAAATACAATAAATGAGAATCTGAAAATATTTATAACCTTGCGCCAAATGTATTTTTCTCTTCCCAGTACAAATACATTTTATCAAAGAATAAAACATAAATCAATATGATTATGCTGTTCAAACTCTTCAATTAAGACCACAGTCTAGTGCAAGATGGATGATCTGCATTAATTTCCACAGCAGAATTATCTACGTACACTTATTTCCGCTGTGGTCTGTGCGCATCATCACTGATAAATGGACAGACTATAAAAAGGCAAAGTTTCCAGTTGCACAAAGCCCTAGTTCAGTTACAGGTTACTTCCCTTAATGCAAAGTTTGTTAAACTTCTACAAAACCACATTACTTTTTTACGTTCACCAGTTATCGCGTTGAGTTTTTCCATTGGGCACTGGGCTTCACATGTTACAGGTCCACCACTGATTTTCATTAGTTCATAAGGCATCGGAGGTGAATTAGACCATTCGGCCCATTGAGTTTACTCCACCATTCATACATGGCTGATCGTTAAAGAAGGAACTGTAGATGCTGGAAAAATCGAAGGTAGACAAAAATGCTGGAGAAACTCAGCGGGTGAGGGAGCATCTTTGGAGGGAAGGAATAGGTGACGTTTCGGGTCGAGACCCTTATTCAGACATGGCTGATCTATCTTTACTTCCCAACTTCATTCTCCTGCCTTCTCCCCATAACCCCGGACACCCATACCAATCAGGAATCTGTCAATCTCCACCTTAAAAATACCCGATGACTACTTTCACCCCCACAGTCACCTGTGGCAATGAATTCCACATATTCACCACCCTCTGACTGAAGAAATTCCTTCCTCATCTCCTTTCTGAAGGTACGGCCTTTTATCCTGTGGCTACGGCCTCTGTAAAGTATCCCATGACACTCTCCCAAACATCCTCCACACATCCATTCTTTCCAGGCCTTTCACTATTTGATAAACTTTAATGAGCCCCCCCCCCCCCCCCCCCCCATCCCCCATCCCCCATCCTTCCAAATGCCAGCGAGTAAATGCTCATCATATGTTAACCCAATCATTCCTGGGATCATTATCGTAAACCTCCTCTTGTTTTTCACGAGATTTTCCAGCAATTGGCAGTCCGTTACCAAACCAGTCCAGACCAAATTACGAGAACGGACTTGAAACCCCCCCCCCCACAGAAGTGCATACGCACACACGCATAGTGCGTGCAATCACACACACACACGTGCAATGCAAGCAGACACAAAGGGCACATGCGCGCACACACATGTCCGTGCAAGCAGACCCAAAGTGCGTGCACGCGCAAGCACGCACACAACGCACTCAGATACACACGCACACCTTAAGATGCCCTTCGTCAACTTTCCGCAAAAGAATGAGTTGAAAAACGGAAAGACTGCAGCAGATTGGCTTACAGGCACTTACAGCTAAGCTCACAGATACAGAAAGTAAAGATGGCATTTTTTTCATTGTTTAGAAACGGTTTAAAACCATTATCCTTCTAATCGCTATGAGTCTTGTGGGTGTCTGCATCCGTGTCTGGCCAGGATATGTTCTACGCAAGCCGGCCGGTGCCAAATCCTTTACCCACCCTTCCTACCAACTGACAAATAGAGGCATCTGATTGAAGTGACCCAGGCAACCACAGGAATCCACACTTGGACATTCCCTGCAGTCTGTGTTGCAGGATTGCAACCGACGACCTGTCAGATCTCACGTTGAAATTCTGATTGAATATCTGATCGATCTTTATATTTGTCAAAGTTCTCCACTCAAGGGGTAGATTTAGCTTCCACGGTTCTTATAGGAACAGCATCTCCATTTTCTTTTGGGGGGGGGTTGCAGGCGTCCCGACTCCATATCAAATTCTCCAACTTTAGATGTACGCACACACACGCACTCTATAAAACTGAAGGACTGCAGTTTTTCCTAATAGTTTATTGTCGCGTGTACCGAGGTACAGTGAGAAGCTGCGTGCTATCCCATCAGCAGAAAGACGGCATATTTACAATCAGGCCGTCCACAGTGTATAGATCGATACAGGATAAAGGGAATAATGTTGAGTACAAGTCCAGCAAAGTCTGATTAAAGATAGTCCGAGGGTCTCCAATGAGATATATGGTAGGTCAGGACCGCTCTCTAGTTGTTGATAGGATGGTTCAGTTGCCTGATAACACCTAGGAAGAAACTGTCCCTGAATCTGGATGTTTGCGTGTTCACACTTCTGTACATCTTCCCTGGTTGAAGAGGGGAGAAGAGGGAGTGACCGGGGTGAGACTGGTCCTTGATTATGCCGAGGCAGCGTGAAGTGTAGATGGAGTCAGTGGGTGGTTGGTTTGCGTGGTGGTCTGGGCTGCGTCCACAACTCTCTCCAATAACTCACTTGGATACCTCCCTTTATCTTTTCCGGATCAGAAATGGTCACGTGAGCTGTTGGTCGTCCACGTGTGGCATTGGTCTCCATTAGCACAGGCTGGACCTGCCAGGCATGATCATGTTCCACACCCCTGCTGCTAACAACACTTTTAACATCTTTGCTTCAGTTATCTAACTGTCCCCATGCTCCCATTTGACCGGAAGAGCCATAGAGATCATCACCATAGCAAATCTGGCCCCCCACACACAAACATTCCCTTTATACCGACGATAGATACAAAATGCTGGAGTAACTTCAGCGGGCCAGGCAGCATCTCTGGAGAAAAGAAATAGGTGACCTTTCGGGTCGAGACATAAAAACATTGAAAATAGGTGCAGGAGTAAGCCATTCGGCCCTTCGAGCCAGCACCACCATTTAATTTGATCATGGCTGATCATCCTAAATCTGTACCCCGTTTCTGCTTTCTTCCCATAACCCTTGATTCTGTTAGCCCTAAGAGCTCTATCCAACTCTCGCTTTTCTACATCTTGAGACCACTCTATTATACATTCCTTCCCTTCCAATATTTTCCCAATAACTTAAAGCTACCTTTTTAAGGCTCGCTTTCCCAGTTCCCATGGAGGATCTTCAACCTGAAGCTTTAACTTTAACATTGTTCCTCTCTCCACCAATGCTGACCATCCCACTGAGTGCATCCAATATTTTGTTTTTATTTCAGCTTTCTGGCATCTGCGGGTTTTTGGTTTGATTTTCAAGGGTCACCTGATACCAAACAAGGTTAGCTGCAAGTGAGAATGTGCCGTAGAAACATGGAATAGCAATTCCTTTGGAACTGCAGCAGGAAAAGGCTCAGGAAATGTGTTTCCTGGAAGTTTTCCAGCACTCCCTTTTTTAAACCAGCAGTAAAGATCATGGAAACCCAGCCTCCGCAGATTATAATGTCCATGAGATCCCTGGACTTTGTACACTGGCCTTTTAACATTTTAGGGAATGGTGGCCAACTTAAAGCCCAGCCCCACTGCATGAGTTCATTCAAGAGCTCTCCCGAGTTTTAAAACAAATCAAACTCGTGGAAGCACGTAGAATGAACGTAGCGGGTACGTCGGAGCTCGGGGACGTCTCTTAGCGGCTCGTAACACTAACGGCAGGTACTTGGGAAACGCGGTAAGCCCGTGAAGACTCGAGAAGATTTTTCAACATGTTGAAAAATGTCCACGAGAGCCCCGAGTACCTACGAGCGGCCATTACCGTAAATCTCCAAGTTCGAATCAGGGAAAACTCGGGAGAACTCTTGAATGCACTCATCCAGTGGGACAGGGCTTTCACCCTCGAGGGAATTCTGCCCTGCTCTGTAAGTGTACTCAATTGTGCTGGTACAATGTGTAGGAAGGAACTGCAGATGCTGGCTTACACCAAAGATAGACTCAAAACGCTGGAGTAACTCGGCATCTCTGGAGAGGAGGAATGGGTGATGTTTCAGGGCTCAGGAGATATGGGTTTAGCTGCAGTGACTATGAAAGAGACGCATGGACAACAATTCTGTCAGCTCATTTATTAATCCACCACAATTGTCAAATAGGGTGGAAGCTTGCATAATAAATGGTTCCAATCTGGAAACTACTGACAATTTATGTTCACAATTCTGATTCATTTAAATGGTAAACATGCTACATATTCATAGTCAATGAAATTATTTAATGTTCCAGTTTGCAAATTAACGGCAGCAACACTTTAATAACCAAAACACCAGTAGTGTGAGTGTTTTCAACTCATGAAACACTAATTCCATGTTATCCCAGGTTCGCATCTTACATTCAAGATTCACAAGAGTTTATTGTCATGAATCCCAGATAGGACAATGACATTCTTCATTCTACGGGCAATTTACAGAAGCCAATTAACCTTCCTAGCTCACACGTCTTTGGGATGTTGGAGGAAACTGGAGCACCCAGAGGATAACCTCACGGTCACAGGGAGAACGTGCAAACTCCCCGGGATCAAACCCGGGCCTTTGGCGCTGTGAGGCAGCAGCTCTACCGCTGTACCACTGTGCTGTCTTCTTGCTCTAATCATGTTTTACACCAATGTCTTGGTTTTTTTTTTTTGCACAATCTTTTTTTTCCGTCATGCAGAATTTGTGTGTAATCTATGTATGATTTGCAAAATTTATGTTCCGTGTAGTGTCTGAATTCATGAGTCTGTGATGCTGCTGCGGGCAAGATTTTCATTGTACCAGCAACTTGTGCGTAAGGCAATAAACTCAACAGGACTGGGCTTGAATTCAGAGGATGCAGCAGCTCCAGACTGGTTCCTAACGTTTGTTGAAGATTTGTTTAAAATGGTCAGGCAGCATCTCTGGAAAAATGGAATAGGTGATGTTTCGGGTCGAGGTCTTCTTCAGACTGATAGTCAGGGGAGAGGGGAAACTAGAGGTATGAGGAGATTCAGAAGAAATCAGAACTGGTACAGATGACTCAGGAAAGGGCAAGCCCGGAGTGGTAAAGTCATTGAATTGGCTTTGGTAAAGATTGTAAATTGTCCCTGGTGTGTAGTGTGTACTAGTGAATGCCTTTTTTCTGCACTGTATCTCTAAACTAAACTATACTATAGCAGCAGATGAGTTCTCTGTTCCAGAGCAATTCATCACCTTAACTTAGAGCACAATCTAAATCAGCAACAAATGGAAAAACAAACATCATTACAGTCGGCAAACACTAACTACATGTATTGACTCCTCGTGGTGATGTTCAAAGGCTAGCAAGGCAGAAGTCCACCCAGTTTTCTTTAACAAGTTGATAATACATAAAACAAGCTGAAAGACCTGATCACTTCTACCTTAGTGAAGCTGAGGAAATGATCTGGTTTTCAGGGCACCTTTCTTGACAAAAAAACCATGGAAGGGATAAGTCGGCAGTGTAATCTAATCTATATTTCCACCCAGGATGGCAGAAGCCACACAGCGGTGTTTCCAGATTGGCCTGTTGCTGAATAGCTGATACCAGATTGCATAGAAACAGGCCACTCAACCCACGGATCCATACTAACCCATTTGAACATCCTCCCTCCCTATTACATTCTATCCAAGGTTTGTTCCTCCCTCAAGGCTGCTGATCTGGTCATTAACACACCACAGTTGCTCCCATCTTACCAAATGTGATTTGGTGCAATGTTTTCCATATTGTAACACCTGGCATCGGAATTATTCTGATGAATAAGAAAGACCAGTCTGAAGAAGGGTTCCAACCTGAAACGTTACCCATTCTTTTTCTCTCCAGAGATGCTGCCTGTCCCGCTGAGTTACTCCAGCATTTTGTCTATCTTTGGTATAAATCAGCATCTGCAGTTCCTTCCTACACATCAGAAGTACTCATGTCCATAAGTCATAGGAATAGAACTAGGCCATTTGGCCCATCAAGTCTACTCTGCCATTCAATCATGGCTGATCTATCATTTCCTCTCAACCCCATTATCATGCCTTCTCCCCGTAACCTTTGACACCTGCACCAATCAAGAATCTGTCAATCTCCACTTTAAAAACACCGAACGACTTGGCCTCCATAGCCACCTGTGGCAATGAATTCCACAGATTCACCACCCTCTGACTAAAGAAATTCATCCTCATCTCCTTTCCACAGGTATTCTTTTGACTGTGAAGTGTATTATGGTGGGCTGAAAGGGAAATGACCTTAATCGTAGGCCCATTATTTTCTTTAATGTCTACACGTGAGTATTAAGGCAAGAGCAATGTTTTGAAGAGGGACAGGAACATTTGCAGGGACCAACAACAAACCTACACACGATGAATCTTCACCCTCCTGCTATAAATGGCTTTTTCCGCTCAGTATCATTGTTTCAAAGCAGACATGCTACTACACAACAAAAAGATCCTGTCCAACAGCTTCACAGTATTGCCACATTGAACAGTCCGTTCATCCATGGAACATAGTACATAGAGATTGAAAACTACAGATTGGCACAAAATGATGGAGTAACTCAGCAGGTCAGGCAGCATCTCTGGAGAAAATCCATGGGAGACGTTTCGGGTCGGGACCCTTCTTCAGCAATGCGGGGCACGGAAGGAGAACTGTTGTGTGATGTGGTGGATTGACACCACTCGCAATCAGTTTGAAGAAGGGTCCCGACCCGAAACGTCATTCATCCTTTCTCTCCAGAGATGCTGCCTGACCCGCTGAGTTACCCCAGCATTTTGTGTCTATCCACTTTTCACTAATCTGGCTTTGTCTCGCACCCTCCAGCTTTCTTCCCCTATTTCCATGTTGATTCATTCTCAGACTCTGATGAAATTCTAACGGTAAACCAAGCCACAAATTTGAAAGTCAATGAAGTAAGGGCATTAAATGCTGGGTGACGCCAACGTCACTGTGAGAAACAGAATGCAAACGAGGATCGGCACAAAATGCTGGAGTGACTCAACGAGTCAGGCAGTATCTCCGGAGAAAAGGAATAGGTGTCGTTTCAGGCCAAGTCCCGTCTCGAGACGGAGAGGGAAAATGGAGATATGAAAAGGTACAAAGAACAAAAGAATGAAAGGTCTGAAAAGAGCAAGTCAAGGCTAGCAAGGATGATGGTCTCAACCAGAAACGTCACCCATTCCTTCTCTGCAGAGATGCTGCCTGTCCTGCCGAGGTTTTTGTGTCTCCAGCATTTTGTGTCTACCCATGATCAAGGAAAGGTCCATTGTTGGCTGTGGAAGAGGTAATGAGGGGATACGGACAGAAGAAAACTACAGCAAAGGAACAGGCCCTTGGGCCCACAGTGCCCGTGGCGGGAACAATCTGATTGCATGCTGTATCTCTCCAATAACTCTTTAGCTCTATTTCATTGACTGCTCTTTCTTTGCATTAAAAGAATATTATTTGATGTATTTCCGAGCGATAACCTGATATATTATTTTAATGCAGCTGAAAATCATCTCATCATAAATCAAATCCAACTTCCTTGAATAATCTGATACGCAATCACGGAAAATGACTTTTAAATGAATTTGATCAATGGTGCACACTAATCTGCTATGTAGTAAATTAACATTTTTAATACTTGAAAACTTTTAAACGGATCTGCTTTAGTGACCTTGCACCCGTTATAATGTCTATCTTTAAAGAGCTGGCTTCTGTGATCATGGAAAGCTGTAATTAATAAAAGGCTCTCACACTGCCATGCTGATTGATACAGTCTGGAGTGGGGGAGGGAGTTGGCGATTCTACTGTTAAGGCCAGTTTCCAGCACTCCCTTTTTAAAACCAGCAGTATATATCATGGAAACCCAGCCTCCGCAGGTTATAATGTCCATGAGATCCCTAGATTTGTACACTGGCCTTTGAAAATACAAGGGAATGGTGGCCAAATTATCCGAGAGGGGATTCTGCCCTGCTCTGTAAGTGTATTCAATTGTGCTGGTACAATGTGCAGGAAGGCACTGCAGATGCTGGTTCACACAAAAGACAGACGCAAACTGCTGGAGTAAAGGACCTGTCCCACTTACGTGTCCCTGGCACGCAAATTACGCGACCTCGTCGCCGCGTTGAGGCGCACAGGCATCGTATGGCCGCGCGGGGCCGGACCCACTGAGAAGCGCGGAGGGGTATGTAGTTGTGCGCGACATCGCACGGCGCTCCGAAATGTTTGTAGCGAACGAAATCTTTGCGCGCCAACGGCCTGTCGCGTAACTGATGGCCAAAGTGGGACAGGCCCAAGACCCTGCCGCAACGTAACGTCTCACCTACAACAGCAGCAGAAGCAGACAAACGATCGCCGAAATCGGCCTGGGGCTCACGGCCGTTGAGGTTCGGATCCACCCCCACTTCTACTCCCAGAGCGGGGCCGAGAAAATGGAAGATTGACACAAAATGCTGGAGTAACTCAGCGGGACCGGCAGCGTCTCTGGAGAGAAGCAATGGGTGACGTTTCGGGTCAAGACCCTTCTTTCAGACTGAAGGTCTCGACACGAAACGTCACCCATTCCTTCTCTCCAGAGTTGCTGCCTGTGCTGGTACAATACCTTTTAGAGATCGAAAGAACATTGCAGCTCTGGAACAGTGCCTTTAACCCACAATATCCTTGCTGTACATGATGTCAAATTAATCTAATCTCCTCAGTCTGCACATGATTCATATCCCCTCCATTACCTGGATATTCAGGTGCCTGTCTGAAGCCTCTTAAATGCCCCTATCATATCTGCTTCCACCACAAGCCTTGAATCCCTCCCACTCTTCCATGCAGCAATTGATAATGACATGAAATAATGGAGCTACTTTTCATATCTTTAGCCTTTAGAGATACGGCGCGGAAACAAACCCTTTGGCCCACCGAGTCCACGCAGACCAGTGATCACACCGTACACTAGCACTATCCTACCCACACTAGGGACAAGTTACAATTTGCAGAAGTCAATTCACCTGTAAAACCTGTACGTCTTTGGAGTGTAGGAGGAAACTGGAGCACCTGGAGAAAACCCACACGGTCACAGGGAGAATGTCCAGCACCCGTAGTCAGGATCAAACCTGGGTCTCTGTTGCTGTAAGGCAGCAAATCTACTGCTACGTAACCATGCCACCCAATATCATTGATAGGCTGGGAGGAATTGTTCTTCCATCATTCGAAGGATTGAGGGAACTAATTGTCATCCTTGTTTGATCGACCACCTTGTACCAGAAATATCCCCCAACCCTCCCCAGCCAAACAAATTGTCTTTCCATCGGGGTCAATTGGAATATCTCCAAGTGACGATGTGTAATGCTTTGAAAAGTCACCCACTTTGGAGCAAGATTCTTCAACCATCTTCAGCTTTAGTTGCCTGCTAAGCAGTGAGTGGAAAGACTATACATGATTACAATCGAGCGTACAGATACATGATAAAGGGAGTAACGTGTATAACGTTCAGTGCAAGACAATGTTCAGTAAAGTCCGATCAAAAACAGTCCAAGGGTCTTCAATAAGGTAGATAGTAGCCCAGGACTGCATTCTAGTTGTTGTTAGGATGGTTCATTGCCTGTTAACAGCTGGGAAGAAACGGTCCCTGAATCTGGAGGTGTGCGTTTCCACGATTCCATGCTTTTTACTTGATGGGAGTGGGGAGAGTGGAATGGGGAGAGTGGACAGGAGAGAGAAGAGGCAGTGGCTGGGATGTGACTCATCCTTGATTATGCTGCTGGCCTTGCCGAGGCAGCGTGAGGTATAAATGGAGTCAATGGAAGGGAGGCTGGTTTGTGTGATGGTCCGGGCTGTGCCCACAATTTTCTGCACTCTCTTTCGGTCTTGGATGGAGCTGTTCCCAAACCATGCTGTGATGCATCCCGATAAAATGATTTCTATGGCGCATCTGTAGACGTTGGCGAGAGTTGATGAGAGTCCAAGACCAGGAAGGGCTTTAGAAGATCAGGTTGGTTTTTAAAGAGTGCGTCTCCCTGTCTCCAGAGTTCTCAACTGATGTATTCTGTCATATTCTGTATTGTGTGTCTGCAGTGGAGGCGATCATGGTTGATAATAATAAATTATACTATTATTTATGTCGCTCGAGGCAACCCTTGATATCTGATCAGATACGAGGAAACATTAATTATCTGTCCTGGAGCGGGATAGAGAGGCAGATGGGCACAGAATAATTGTACACTGGAATGGCAATGAGACATGAAATTCAATCAGACCACACGCTGGTGCTAATACTGTCCTTGGGTGAATCACATCATACACCATGGCATAAATTTGCTTGTAAGTTAAGGATGTGGACTCACTCAGCAAAATCCTTCTTGCTACACATTTATGCCTCTGGTTTGATTAAATTTTATGTCGAACCTCGGCAGAACACTTACATAAAGGAAACCATTCATTAAAGGATTCAGGATTTACAGATACCTGGGTCTTCATTAAATGAGGTTGGGTGTATTAAGTTACAGAGATAAACATTCTTCTGATAGCCAAGCACCTCGTTGACACCTGCCTTGTGTAGATGCAAGGGACCACGGGGGAGTTGCTGCCTTACAGCACCAGGGACCCGGGTTCAATCCTGACTACAGGTGCTGCCAGCACAGAGTTTGTTCATTCTCCCTGTGACAGCGTGGGTTTTCTCCGGGTGCTCCGTTTTGTTCCCACACTCCTAAGACAAGCAGGTTTGTAGGTTAATTGGCTTCTGTAAATTGTAAATTGTCCCTGGTGGGTAGGGTAGTTACTATGCGGAGTGATCGCTGGTCGGCATGGGCTCGATGGGCCTGTTTCCATGCTTTATGTCTAAAGTACTGCTCACAAACAGGCCCTTCGGCCCACTTGTCCATACTGCGTTAGTTCCATTTGCCTGCGTTTGGCCTACAGCTCCCTGAGCCCTTCCTATCTGTACATCTGTCCAAATGCCTTTTTAAAAGTTGTAATTGTATCAATTTCTATAGACTTTGCCTGCTTTCCAAAGTGCGTGCACAGACCCCCACAGCACAAGTGTCCTGTAGAGCAGGCAGCTATTTTCTTTCTCGGACTAGAAAATGTTCTTGTTATCCTAGTGACCACAGTGTATCCTGGATACCACAGTGACCACACTTTAATGGCTGTAAAAAACGTCAAGAGGCCATGCAGGATGTTGCGCCAATGATGCTGTGGAACACAAACTGCTCTAATGCAGCTCTATTAGAGGGAACAAGGCTAACCATTGAAAAACAAAACCCAATGTAGAAAATAGATGGGTGACGTTTCAGGTCGGGATCCTTCTTCAGACCCTACCCGAACGTCGCCCATCCTTGTTCTCCAGAGATGCTGCCTGACCCGCTGAGTTACTCCAGCACTTTGTGTCTATCATCAGTATCGACCAGCATCTGCAGGTCCTATCTGCCCAATACTCTTAATGTTAGTTTAGTTTCGAGATACAGCTTGGAGGCAGTCTCTTCTGCTCCTAAAGCTCAGGCTGACTATGTTCACACTAATCCTACGGTATCCCATCTACTCTCTGCACACTAGGACCAATGTACAGAGGCCAATTAACCCTAGATACCAGGGCACTGGTGCATGGATGGATTGCATTGAAATAGAAGTGAGAGGATAGGAAATAAATCGAGGCTCATCTCGAGGAATGAGGCAACGTCACAGCAGTGAGTGCAGTTTCCGTACAGCCCCCATGACCTTTCTAAAGGAACGTCCTTTTATTCTGAGGCTACGGTCTCCGGTCCTAGACTGTCCCACTAGTGGAAACATCCTCTCCACATTCACTACACATACAACTACATTATTAAAAATAAAGAGCGATCTGAACAGAATGGATAATGTGAGGCTGTTCCCTTTGGTGGTGGGGTTGAGGCGTAAAGGGGAAAGAGAAAAATAAGAGTGACAAGAGGACTCTTTTTCTGGTTACTCGCCATTGAAAAACCAAAACCCAATATTCCTAATGGTGAAAATTAAATGGGTGATGTTTCAGGTCGGGACCCTTCTTCAGACCCACCCCGAAACACCACCCATGCCTTTTCTCCAGAGATGCTGCCTGACCCTGACGCTGAGTTACTCACACTGTCTGTAGATCTGGTGGATGGCGGCTCCATAGTGGCCTTCAAGACTACACAGTGGAGAAGTATTTGTAAATCTCCAGGGGACAGTGCCGGTGGGTCAATGTCTCTGATAGACAGTCAACACAGAGATGATGGGCCAAATGGCCTCCCACCGTGCTGCGCAGGTCTATGACTCCACGCCTGGGGGAATGGGCCTGATGGAATTGCTCTGAGAGATGGCATATTTGGTTCTTCTGAGCTCAGTGGGAATACAACGCAAGTGGCCTTTGATACCAGGACACCAATTTATACCAATTTGTCCAAGCATACATTTCAACCTATATACTTTAACTCAATTTATATCTGATGGATAAACAGCACAGTACAAATATCCTGGACTAGATTAAACAGCCAGCTAAACTCCTCTCCTGGAAACATTCCCAGCAAATATTTCCTCCCACACTCCAATGGTGTACAGGTTTGTAGGTTAATGTGCTTCAGTAGATTGTAAATAGCCTCTCGTGTGTGCACAATAGTTTGGTTTAGTTGAGGTCTAGATGCACTAAGGATGCGTCCCAGCGCATCTAGAAGATGTATATTTTTCACACTGAAGTCTGGCTCTGCCAGTGGCACCTAGGAATAGACTGGGTGACAACCAAGAATAGTTTGGTGACTACTGGAGAGACAGTTGATGGCACGGAAAGACGGCACCTGGGAAAGGCTGGGTTAGCATCCCAGTCTGTGTCTTTCGTGAGAAAGTCACCCAATAAAGCTACGGAGAGGCTTAATGAACCACCGTGGCCTAAACATCCATCAGGCACAAATGAAATGCTCGGAGAAAGAGAAAGAGGTGCAGCACACAGGCCTTGAACCTGGTGAGATGCAGGAGGAGCCCGGCCAGGACTCACCCACAGAGCCCAGTCCCTCCATGCACTACAGTCTCCCAACCCCAGCAGAGTAGTTATTAAGATGGCTGATCCGTGGGCGGTTGCTGCTGGGACACAGGTCGGGGCCTGATCAACCCCGGCTGGGTCGCCTGGGCGAGGGTGTCTGATGTTGTGAGACCCGAAACACCCGCTAACCCTAGATTACATCACTGAGGACTGATATTTTTTACATTAGTTTAGAGATACAATGTGGAAAAAGGCCCTTCTGCTGACCGAGTCCACGCCGACCAGCTATCACCCACACACTAGCACCATCCCACACACTAGAGATAATTTACAATTTTACAGAAGCCAATTAACCTACAAAGCTGTATGTCTTTGGAGTGTGGAATGAAACCAGAGCACCCGGAGAAAACCCATGCAGTCAATGGTCTTTTATTGTCACATGTACAATTAAGGTACAGTGATTTGCGAATTACCATACAGCTGCATGGAATAAAAGCAACAAGGCACAGAACTACATAAAAGTCAACATAAACATCCACCACAGTGGATTCCCCACATTCCGCACTGTGATGGAAGGCAATAAAGTCCAATCTTCTTCCTCTCCCACAGGGAGAACGTACGTACAAACTCCATACAGACAGCACCCGTGGTCAGGATCGAACCCGGGGTCTAGCACTGTGTGGCAACAACTCTACTGCTGCACCACCGTGCGATAAGTGCTAGTGTGCGGCATGATCGCTGGTCGGCACAGACACGGTGGACTAAAGGGCTGGTTTCCACGCTGTGTCTCTATGAAAAATGTTTAAATGAAGTCCAGAGTCATGGTGATCAGTTGGCGAATGAATTAATGGTGTAGTTTTATTACTCTGATTTGACATTGATAAATATTGCAGCTGGGGCAACAACATCCTGCTATGGTTCCAGGATAAACGTGTGTGCTGATGGTTAATTTTCAAATAAATATATATTTTTTTTAATCACAAATACATCATCATTCCAAAGATAGACACAATGTGCTGGAGTCAATCAGTGGGTCAGGCAGAATCTCTGGAGAAAAATGATGGGTGCTGTTTCAGTTCGGGACCCTTCTTCAGACTAGACGTTGAGAGTGGGAGGGGGGGTTGGTGGTGAAGAGACATACTTTGAGGAGATCGCACAGTGGAGCAGACACAAGAAGAAACAAGGAACTACAGATGGACAAAAATGCTGGAGAAACTCAACGGGTGCGGCAGCATCTATGGAGCGAAGGAAATAGGCAACGTTCCGGGCCGAAACCCTTCATCAGACTGAATGACAGCCGCACCCGCTGAGTTTCTCCAGTATTTTTGTCTACCTTCTATTTTCCAGCAACTGCAGTTCTTTCTTAAACAAGGAACGACAGATGCTGGTTTATACCAAAGAAGGGTCTGAAGCAACGACTCAACCCAAGATGTCACCTATTCCTCTTCTCCAGAGATGCTGCCTGACCCACTGAGTTACTCCAGCATTTTGTGTCTATCAATGATAGACACTTACACAAAATGGAGTATCCAGCCATCAGAAAAATCCTTACTCTCTTATCCTGTAGGAAAACTTTGTAGCTTTCTAAAAAATCCTCTCTCATTCTTTTAAACTCCAGACCCTTCCTCAGTGCAGCTGTCAGTTTAGTAAACCTCATAGGTACTTCCTCCATGCCAGTGATATCCTTCTTTAGTAAAGGAGATCAAGGCTGCACAGAGACTTCCCAGTGGATTCTCCACTGCATCCTGTACATCAGTGATAGGACATTTTGTTCCTATACTCAAATCCACCTGCAGTGAAGACCGTATACTATTTGCTTCCTAACTGTGCTGCACCTGATTGTGGACGACTCGATTGTAATCATGTATAGTCTTTCCGCTGACTGGTTAGCACGCAACTAAAGCCTTTCACTGTACGTCGGTAAACGTGACAAGAAACTAAACTATTAAAAAAATACTATGACTATAAAATGTCTCCCAGGTGACTTTTCTCAAACTAACACCCTTCATCAAATAATCTGTCTTTTTGTTTGAGAGCTAAAGTGGAAAACTCCACATTTATCCACGTTAAATATCTTTTATCATTTGCCATTCCCTTTATCGTGTATCTGTACTGTGGATGGCTCAAGTGTTACCTTTTTTAATTTCCTCAAAAAATTCCACTGCTTCCCAGGAGGGTACAGTGGTGTAACGGAAGGGCTGCTACCTCACAGTGCCACAGACCCGGCCGGGTTCAATCGCAGCTGCTGTCCAATTTGTAGTTTGAACTTTTTCCCTGCGACCATGTGTGTTTCCTCCGGGTGCTCCGGTTTCCTCCCACATCCCACAGAAGCGCAGGCTTGTAGGAGTGGATGGGAAAGTGGGATGACATGGAACTAGTGTGAACGCGTGATCGATGGTCAGCTTGCACTCGGTGGGCCGAAGGGCCTGTTCCCAAGCTGTTTTTCTAAACTAAATTTGCTAAGTACTAATTTCCTTTCATAAACTTTAGAGGTGGAAATCTGTTCATTCACAGTCTGACGATGTCTCTCGAGACATGGTGCAATGAGAGTGAATCTTACACATTCTCTAATATAGCTTAATAAAGTAACCAGTGCCAGCTTTACCACACAGACTGCAGCAATGCACCACCAACTACACACTTGAACAATAAATGCTGGCCTTGTACCTCACAACCCGTGGAAGAAGTATTAATCTTTTCCAACGTGGTCCATTCTAGCCTTCAACACTCATTCCTTGCCTCCAGAGACGCTGCCTGTCCCACAGCAGGCAGTGAGGGGGAGGGGGAGGGGGAGGGGGAGGGGGAGGGGGAGGGGGAGGGGGAGGGGGAGGGGGAGAGGGAGAGGGAGAGGGAGAGGGACCCCGTGCATACCAAGACAAATATTGTTTTTGTTCGCTCTCTTGCCAATAAATCTGATCACTGACGGGCTGAGTGGCGATCAACGCTGTGGACGGAGGCAGGGACAGAAAGCGTCGTGCTGCTGTAAAATATCTTTAAACTAAATTAAACTAAGTCAAATCTCTATGGTAGTTTTGAGAATTTGAATTAAACAAAATAAAAATCTGCATCATTTGGATGGTCGATGAAAAAAACTCAATTAGTTGACAAATGCCCATTGAGTCCGGATACTTCTGTTCATCGGACTCATGAAGTTACATACAAAGTTACATCCATTCATTTGGAGAGGACTAGAATAGAAAAGCAAGGGTGTACTGTTGAGGTTTACAAGGCACTGGTCAGACCATAGTTGGAATATTTGGAGCAGTTTTGGATCCCATATCTGAGGAAGGATGTGCTGGTGTTGGAGAGGGCCCAGAGAAGGTTTATGAGAATGATAATTGGGTTAAAGGTTGATGGCTTTGGGCCTGTACTCGTGGGAGTTTAGAAGGATTTAGTTTAGTTTAGTTTTAGCGTAGAGATACAGCGTGGAAACAGACCCATCGGCTCGCCGTGTCCAAACCGACAAGCGATCCCCGCACATTAACACAAGCGTACACACACAGTGACAATTTACACATGCCACATTTACAAACCTAAGCCAATTAACCTGCACGTCTTTGGAGTGTGGGAGGAAACCGAAGATCTCAGAGAAAACCCACGGGGTCATAGGGAGAATGTACAAACTCCATATAGACAACACCCATAGCTGGGATCGAACCTGGGAGTCTGACGCGGCAAGCGTTGTAAGGCAGCAACTCTACCACTGGGCTAGGGGGGGTTTCATTGAAAGTTACTGAATAATGAAAGACCTGGATAGAGTGGATGTGGAGAGGAAGTTTCCATTGTTTCCATCAAGTCTGCTCCACCATTCAATCATGGCTGATTCATTTCTCCCTCTCAACCCCATTCTCCTGCCTTCTCCCTGTTACCCATCAGTCTGAAGAAGGGTTTCGGCCCGAAACGTTGCCCATTTCCTTCGCTCCATAGATGCTGCTGCACCCAAGTGCTGAGATTCTCCAGCACTTTTGTCTACCTTCTCCCTGTTACCTTTGACACCCGTACTAACGAAGAACCTATCAATCTATATCCATTGACCTGGCCTCCACAGTTACCTGTGGCAATGAATTCCACAGATTCACCACCTTCTGGCCAAAGAAACTCCTCCTCCTCCTCATCACCATCCTAAAGGAACATCCTTTGTTTTTCTCAGAGGTTGTGCCCTCTGGTCCCAGATTCTCCCACAAGTGGAAACATCCTCTCCACATCCACTCTATCCAGGCCTTGCATTATTCGGTACGGTTCAATGAGGTGCCCCCTCGTCGTTCTAAGACTCCAGCGAGTACAGGCCCAGAACCTGTTCTGGCCATTATTTCTACTCGCGAGTCGTGTGTTTAATGAATGGCAACAAATCAATCTACAGGGCTGTGAAATCGTATGACCTTATAGTCTCCGCCAGCCATGGATAATTATCAGTCCGCCGGTGTCAGCATACTGACTCAGCAGAGATACATCTAAGTGCACGAGATGAAGGTCACAAGCTACAAATCTAAATTAATGACTTATTACCCACAGGGGGAACAAATAAACAAATCAACAATTTTTTGCCATCAAATATTTACACACATTGCCCTGCAGCAAGCATGAACGAACTCCAGCCCACCAATGAGTCATAGAGCAATACAGCACAGGAACAGGCCATTCGGCCCACAATGTCCATGCTTAATTTGACGCCTTGTTAAACTGAACTCCATATTCCCCCTTCCCTGCATATCCATGTGCCTAAACAAAATGCTGATATCAAATGTTCAGTTTGCACGTTCTTCCGTGACTTGCGTGGGTTTCCTCTGGGTGCACCGGGTTCCCCCTACATCCCAAAGACGTGAAGGTTTGTAGTTAGTTGGTCTTAGTAAATTGCCCCTCAGTTGTAAGAAATGGATGAGGAAGTGAGATGACATAGAACTAGTGTAAATGGTTGATCGATGGTCGGCATGGACACGGTGGGCCGAAGGGCCTGTTTCCATGCTGTAACTTGCAATCAATATTTAGTTTTATTAGTTAGTTTAGAGATACAGCTTGGATAAAAGGCACTTCGGACCACCAGGTCCACGCTGACTAACGACCACCCATACATCGATCTATCCTAAACACTAGGGACAATTTACAGAAGCCAATTACGCACAATCCTGTACGTCTATGGAGCGTAGGAGGAAACCGGAGCGCCCGGAGAAAACCCACACGGTCACAGGGAGAATGTACAAACTCCGTACAGACGGCACCCGTAGTCACAGGATCAAAACTCAGATCATTAAGGCAGCGACCCTACTGCTGCATTACTGTGGAGCAACCAAATCAGCATCCACCACCACCCCTGGCAGCACGTCCCAGGTACCCACTCCACTCAGTGTAAAAATCTTGCACGGCCGGAGTGCGGGACTGAGTGGGGACAACTAACTGTGCTGTCGTTCCTCGATAAATTAACTATATTGTTCTGCCTCTCCACTTCCAGTTAATTATGTGTCATGGCATTCGGCTTCTTTGCAGCTATTCCTCTTGTGTGTGGTTCAATTAAGCTTTGATAGAAAGAGCTGACAACACAAAAGGCAAGGCTCACTACTCAAAGAGTCGTGACTGACAAGCTCCCAAGCCGGGCAGTAACGCTGCAGGATCATTCCGCTTGCTTTTAGCATCAAAATTTAATTTCCAGGACATTGTTTAAAGTAACCAAGGAAATAAATCTCTGGCATTAAAATGTGTCTTTAAATAAACCCCATGCACGCTTTGTTTATCATGGAAAAACATTCATAGCAGACATACTAGATGGTGGCACAGTGGTGCAGCTGATAGAGTTGCTGCCTCACAGAGTCAGAGACCCGGGTTCGATCCTGGCTTATGTATGGTGCTGTCGGTACAGAGTCTGTACATTCTTCCCATGACCAGGCAGGATCCCCCCCCCCCCCCCCCCACAAGACGTGCGGGTTTGTAGGTTAATTGACCTCATTAAATTGCTCCTCGTGTGCAGAGAGTGGATGAGAATGTGGGATAATGTAGAACTAGTGTGAACGGGTGATGGATGGTCAGCGTGGAAGGGCCTCATTGAAACTTACAGAATAATGAAAGGCAGGTAGAGTGGATGTGGAAAGGATGTATCTGCTGGAGGGAGAGTCCAGGACCAAGATTCAAGAGAGTTTATTGTCATGTGTCCCAGATAGGACAATCACATTCTTGCTTTGCTTCAGCACAACAGAATATTGTAGGCATGAATACAGAACAGATCAGTGTCCATATACCATTATATAAATACACACACACACATGAATAAATAAGCAGATAAAGTACAAATAAACAGATAATTGGCTATTAATATTCAGAGTTTTGTTTGAGTTGAGTTTAATAGCCCGATGGCTGTGGGGAAGTAGCTATTCCTGAACCTGGACGTTGCAGTTTTCAGGCTCCTGTACCTTCGGCCAGAGGTCATACCCTCAGAATTAAAGGGCGATCTTTTAGAAAGGAGGTGATGAGGAACTTCTTTAGTCAGAGGGTAGTTAATCTGTTATACTCATTGCCACAGAGGGCTGCGGAGGCTAAGTCAGTCGATATTTTTAAGGCAGAGATAGACAAATTCTTTATTAGAATGGGTGTCAAGGATTATGGGGCGAAGGCAGGAAAATGGGATTAGGAGGCAGAGATCAGGCATGATTGAATGGCGAAGTAGACTCGATGGGCCGAATGGCCTAATACTACTCCTACAACGTGAACTTTGCTCCTACAACGCCAGCAACCCCAGTTCCCAGGAAGGAATAAAAGGGCATGTATCGAGGCAGAAGAATGATGTTTGACTGAGATTCACTGTCCGATCTGTGAACCAGTTATTCACTGTGGTGTGGTCTGGCAGTGTCACGAGGACAAACGTCGCTGATTAAATTCATCGGACTAATAATACACAGGCTTAGTCTAACAATCCAAAGGCACGATTTCAAATCCCATCAACGCTGCTGTGATATTTAAACTAATAATTTGACACAATAGTAAAGATGATCACAAAACCACTAGTGGATTGCTGTAATAAAAATCCATCAAGTCTTTAGTTTAGTTCAGATATACTACGTAGAAACAGGCCCTTCGGCCTACCGATTCCGCGCCGGCCAGCGATCACCCCGTACACTACCACTATCCTACACACACTAGGAACAATTTACAATAAACCTAAAAACCTGTACGTCTTTGGAGCGTGGGAGGAAACCAGAGCACACGGAGAAAACCCACGCGGACACGGGGAGAACATACAAATTCTGTACAGACAGCACCCGTAGTCAGGATCAAACCCAGGTCTCAGGCGCTGCAAGGTGGCAACTCTACCGCTGCGCCACCGAAATGGTTCACCAGGCCACAAGTTTACGGGCAATGAAAGATAGGCATTAAATACAGCCATCTTCAGCAAATGCCCAGATACTGAAAAATGAAGATATGAAAAGACATCACTGAATGGGTGCATCTGGACTTGGAATCTCTTCAGGGGAACATTTTGTGGTGGGGGCATGATGGTGAGGGGGAGGGGGAGATTAGAGGGCCTGTCCTACCAGCATCCGACTCCATGCGATGAGGGCGATCAAACTAGAAGCGGGGGCCGCGCGGAGGTCGGGTGATCCCCTGTACAGGGACGTTCCCACCAGCATGCGCCTGCATGCGTCTGCATGCGCGACCAAACCGGCAGCGAGGGCCGTGCGGAGGTCGGGTGAGTGGCACAATGTGGCGCAAATTGAGGCGAACTTGGAGCGAAGTCTAAGGTAAGTTCACCAGGACAGAGAGGGGCACACAGAGAGGGGCACAGAGGCACACACACAGAGGGCCATGGAGCCACACACATAGAGGGTCACGGAGGCACCTACAGAGAGGGTCACGGAGTCACGATGTCGAGACAGTGTGTAATGCGTCGAGGCGACTGCGAGCCGACAAGCCGATGCCGCGCGGAATTTTTTCGGAGCCCCGCGCGATGTCGGGACGAACTCCGCACAATTCCGCGCGGCTCCGGCGATCGAAGTGGGACCGGCCCCGCGACGCCGGACGGCTCAAGCGACCACGTTAGGTCGCGTTCATCGCATAGAGTTGCATGCTGGTGGGACAGGCCCTTTAGATGTCTAGATGGTGTTCTGTCATTTCACAAGAGACTGTGGCTGTTGTCACAGGATATTACTGAAGGGAGTAGTTGTTAGATAATTAGTTTAACACCTCTGTGCTCTGCTGTTTGCTTCTGCAAGTGTGAATATCCATATTTGGAAGTCCCTCTATATGATTTCATAGCACAATAAGATCTTGGAGTACAGGTTGTGGCACAGTGGTAGAGTTGCTGCCTTACAGCACCAGAGACCCAGGTTCAATCCTGACTTTGTGTGCTGTCTGTGCAGAGTTTGTATGTTCTCCCTGTGACCGCGTGGGCTTTCTCCAGGTGCTCCAGTTTCTCCGACATTCCAAAGATTTGAGGATTTGTAGGTTATGTGCTTCAGTAAATGATTCTCAGTGCGTGCAGGACAGAACTAGGATGGTCAGCATGGACTCAGTGGGCCGAAGGGCCTGTTTCCATGCTGTATTTTTCAATCAATAAATATACTTAGATAGCATTGCCGCAGAAATGGCCAGGGAAGGTTGCCCCAATCCCCCGGCCAAAATCTATTCCTGAACCTTCTGCCATGAAGACAGTCCTATACATTCAAAGATGATCTGCTTCTACTATGGTACCGAGACCAATGTTTGACATCCAGACGAGGTGTCAAAGGTGGGGGCAGGAAGGTGCCTGGCAGAACAGGTAATTGGTGAAGGGGTCTCCCGGGGAAAATTCGCCCGGACAGAGAGAGAGAACGTGCAAACTCCACACATGCAGTGCCCGGGGTCAGGATCAATCCAGGGTCTCTGGCGGAGTGAAGTCCAACACGGGTACTAACCCCCCACCAGCGATGTGATCTACAGGGGGCGCTGCCTCAAAAGGGCAGCCAGCATCTGAGACCCACACCACCCTGGCCATACTCTCATTTCACTCCTGCCTTCAGGAAGAAGGTACAGGACCCTGAAACCGTAACATCCTAGTTCAAGAGCAGCTTCTTCCCAACAGCCAACAGGCTATTAAACACTATATTGTTTGGGGCCTATTTGGAGGTTAAGTAAGTAAGTTTATTGGCCAAGTATTCACATACAAGGAATTTGCCTTGGTGCTCCACCCACAAGTAACAACATGACATACAGTGACAGTTACGAATGACTCAGAAAACACTAAACATTAATAATAATAAAACATTAATGATAAAACACCATTGATCAAGCATGTGAACCAACAAAATACCTGATCAAAGGGAGGCTACAGATTTTTGACTGTTGAGTAGAGCAACTACTCGTGGATAAAAACTGTTTTTATGTCTGGCTGTGGCAGCTTTGACAATCCGGAGTCGCCTTCCAGAGGGAAGTGATTCATAGAGTTTGTGGCCAGGGTGAGAGGGGTCAGAGGTGATCTTGCCAGCTCGCTTCCTGGCCCTTGCAGTGTACAGTTCATCAATGGAGGGAAGGTTGCAGACAATAACCTTCTCTGCTGATCAGACGATTCGCTGCAACCTCCAGGTGTGGTGCTTGGTGGCTGAGCCAAACCAGACCATGATGGAGAAGGTGAGAACAGACTCTACGATGGCCGTGTAGAACTGGACCATCATTGCCTGTGGCAGATTGTGCTTCCTCAGCTGCCGTAGGAAGTACATCATCTGTTGGGCCGTCGATGGTCACCCCCCACTTAAGGTCCTTGGAGATGATGGGTTCCAGGAACTTAAAAGACTCCACAGATGTGACTGTGGTGTTGTTGATGGTGAGTGGGGTGAGGGAAGGGGGAGCTCTCCCCTGGTTGTGATGCTTAATAGCCTGATTGTTGAACCTAGATGCAACTGTTTTCAGGCTCCTACCCTTTCTTGCCAAAGGCAGGAGTTTGTAAAAGATATACTGATTTGCAGAGTACTATGTTTACATATCTACGGTGCTGCTGCAAGTAAGAATTGCATTTCAGAACATAAATTTCAGAACATAAGACAACAAAACTCTTGACCCTGTCGGCTGCGCCACTGTGGCACCTTTTGGTGGGCTGGTGCACACGGCTGGCAAATGCGTTTGCCGTTCTCACTAAGAGTTCCTCCATACAGCAGTGGCCATGCGATTCTCTGGACTCAAGAGGGCTATGTTGCCCATTTTGCCAGGAATGCTTGCAGGACATCCTTGAACCGTTCGTTTCCTCTGCCCGCCTGGTAATCCACATGGATCCCGGGCTGGAATGTTTGTTTCCGGAGTCTGGAATGGGAACGGCATGGCCTGCCCTTTGGAACTGCCCGAGTATAATTAGTGCCTTGGAGAACAGTATGTGTGTCAGAGGGATAACGCTGTCATCGATTAGCTGTCAGTAGCACTAATACAGAGAGCAATGTTATTATTGTAACGCTGCCGTGTGTGAGTTTGCTAGATGCAAGTCTTTGCTTTGGACTTGAGAGAAACAGGGCCTTCAGCCCACCGAGTCCGCAACGACCAGTGGTCACACCGTCCAGCAGCCTTATCCTACACACCAGGGACAATTTACAATTTTACAGAAGATGATTAACCTACAAACCCGTACGTATTTGGAGTGTGGGAGGAAACTGGAGCACCCAGAGGAAACCCACGCGGTCACAGGGAGAACATACAAACTCCATACAGACAGCAGCCATAGTCAGGATTGAACCTGGGTCTCCAGCTCTAGAAGGCAGCAACTCTACTGCTGCGTCAATGTGCCGCTGTGAGTGTGTTTATCCAGTAGAAACATAGAACATTGGTGCAGGAGTAGGTCATTCCGCTCTTCGAGCCAGAACCGCCATTCAATGTGATCATTGCTGATCATCCAAAATCAGTACCCCTTTCCTGCTTTCTCCCCATATCCCTTGATTCCGTTAGCCCCAAGAGCTAAATCTAACTCACTCTTGAAAACATCCAGTGAATTGGCCTCCACTGCCTTCTGTGGCGGAGAATTCCACAGATTCACAACTCTCTGGATGAAAAACCTTTTCCTCATCTCAGTCCTAAATCACCTACCCCTTTGTTCTTAAACTGCGACCCCTGGTTCTGGACTCCGCCAACACCGGGAACATTTTTCCTGTGTCTAGCCTTCAGAATTGTATATGTTTCTATAAGCCTTAGTTCCAGTGCAAACACACAGCAAATACATTGTCCTTGATGGATACTGGAGCATCCCGTCATCCCTCTAGGCATGAAACTCCACTTCCTTCTTTGCCACACCGTACTTTCCCTCGCTGTGGTCATTATGCAAACAAAATAGTAGCAAACCTTTGGGACTTGCTGTATCTCACTGATGCAGGCTCCGTTTAAATTGAATCACTGGCTTTTCTCCTGGGAGTCCATTACAACGATTGACCCGTTCCTGGAAAAGTGCTTCACTCTGGTGATTATTTAAATTGCCGAGAGATATGACTCTCGGCAAACAGAGGCTCGATTCACAACCACTCCCGCTCTGCTTTAGACCGAGGATCATCGGTCTGAAGAAGGGTCTCGACCCGAAACGTCACCCATTCCCTCTCTCCAGAGATTCTGCCTGCCCTGCTGGGTTACTCCAGCTATTTGTCTCTAACATGTATTTGAATAATAAAACCAATGTCCTCAGCGGTGCCAGAGATATGAAAAGCAAGACAGCAAATGTCCACATCCTCATTTTGATTTGTTCTGTAGTGTCCAGACCTCTAGTTCCCTCTCCCCGACTCTCAATTTGAAGAAGGGTCTCGACCAAATACGTCACCTATTCCTTCTCTCCAGAGATGCTGCCTGACCCGCTGGGTTACTCCAGCACTTTGTGTCCTATCCTTGTTTTAATTCTTTCTTTCACAAAGATGTTGGAGTCACCCAGCATGTAATTCCCTTATTTCATTGACCTTCAAATATGTGGCTTGCTCTACCATTAGAATTTCATCAGTCATAGAATGAGACAACATGGAAACAGGCCCTTCAGCCCAACTCATCCACGCTGACCAAGATGCCCCATCGAAGCTTTTCCCATTTGCACACATTTGTTCCAGGATCCCTCTAAACCTTTCCCATCCATGTACCTGCCCAAGTGTCTTTTAAATGCTGTTTATAGGTACCTGCCTCAACTACCTCCTCTGGCAGCTAATTCCATGTACCCACCACCCTCTGAGTGAAAAGGTTTCTGTTAATTAATTAATTGCACATTTAGTTAATTAACAGCATCTAATTTCCCCAGCTGCCAGTGGAATTTGTCCCAGTTTTGTAGAATTGTTAGAACTAAACCTCTTACTTTAGTTCAGAGATGCAGCGTAGTAACAGGACCTTCGGCCCACCTAGTCTGCACCGACCGGCCATCCCGCACATTTGTTCTATCCCTATACACACACGCGGGACAATTTACAGAAGCCAATTAACCTACAAACCTGCACGTCTTCTGAGTGCGGGAGGAAACCAGAGCACCGTGAGAAAACTCACGCGGTCCCAGGGAGAACGTACGAACTCTGTACAGACAACACCCGTAGTCAGGATCAAACCCAGGTCATTTGTGCTGTATGACAGCAACTCCACCGCAGTGCCACGGCGCCACCGTTTCTCGTCTCGACTTCCGGTCCTACAATACTTTGAACTTCGGCCATTAACAGTTCTCTTCCCTTGTACAGCTCGAGTTACCAAGGCAGAATCTCCCCATGCAAGCATCGTGATTAATGCCCATACTGAGAACAAGCCAAAAGAGACCTATGACTTCAATAAATACCGAGCCCGGCCCTTAGGAAAACCTTTTGTTTTATTTCAATGGATTCAGTTGAATCTTCCCACGAGGTGTTCTTACTATGGAAAGAATAATGTGGCTTTTCACGCCAGTTCCTGCCAACGTTGCTGTCAATCACGGCGCCTATTTCTGTCTCGCAATGCAGTAAATCACCAGCAGCTCCAACATTCAAACTTCACTGCAATTGAATCGCAAACCTCTCAGCGCCAGGCACAGATCCCAAAAGGCCAGGCACTTCCGAGGCTGGCGTCAATGGATTGTTGGTATGCAAGGGTAATCGCGAGGAAAATTGCTTGAAAAATGTACTTTAGAGCTGTCTACGGCACAAATCGGATCACAGTTTAAACACAAAGTGTAGTCCTGGGCATCATTTTATGGGAAAGATGCAATTCACTGGAGAAGATGCTGAAGAAGCTCGCAAAGGTTATGAAGCCATACTGCATGGAAACAGGCCCTTCGGCCCAACTTGCCCGCGCCAACCAACATGCCCCCATCTACACGAGTCCCACCTTGCCACAGCCTCCTCTTTTTCTACAAAAACTGCCTCATCCAATTTTTGCTGAGAGCTGAAATCCAGTCACCTTTTCTTTCTCTCCAGAGATGCTGCCTGACCCGCTGTTATTCTAGCACGCTGAAATTTTTCATTCGTGGCTAAACAAAAAGATCAGGTAAATGTACAGTCTTTTACCCAGAGTAGAGAAATCGTGAACCGGAGGACATAAGTTTAAGGTGAGGGAGATATATTTAATAGGAAACTGAGGGGTAGTGTTTTTTGACACAAAGGGCGGTGGGTGTGTGGAACAAGCTGCCAGAGGAGGTAGTTGAGGTAGGGACTATAACAACATTTAAAATACATTTAAACAGGGTCATGAATAGTAGGATAGGTTTGGGGGGATATGGGCCAAATGTAGGCAGGTGAGGCCAGTGTAGTTGGGGGGCATGTTGGTTGGCCTGGGCAAGTTGGGCTGAAGGGCCTGTTTCCATGCAGTATGAATCTACAATCTGTGGAATTCTCTGCCTCAGATGGAGGCCGGTTCTCTGGATGCTTTCAAGAGAGAGCTAGATAGGGCTCTTAAAAATAGCGGAGTCAGGGGATATGGGGAGAAGGCAGGAACGGGGTACTGATTGGGGATGATCAGCCATGATCACATTGAATGGTGGTGCTGGCTCGAAGGGCCGAATGACCTACTCCTGCACCTATTGTCTACAACTCACAAGCAGATGTACAACTGAAGGACATGCCTGCATTAATAGGCGCTATAACAGGAAGGTTAGATGGGCCGCACCAAGCTCAGCACAAGGAACTGAATGATAGAGAATTGGGGTCCAACCCAAGCAGAACCCAGGTAGATAGCATGGCAAGTGGGGCCAAGGGGGCTGTTCCACTCCGTATGACTCTATGGCTCCAAAGACCTTTATCGAATATTACCCCCTCTTCCCTGCCTGTTCGGATATCGTACCCACCAAACAGGCTGTCGGGCTGGAACAAGAGGCCACAGACGCAGATAACATGGCAGCGATCAGGTTAAAAGCCATGGGCGTTATTTACTCCAAATGATCCGAATTCGCTGCGCCTCTGGTTTCTCCTACATACTCACTGCAGCCTGCCACTATAAACACAGCATTACAATGTAGGCCTTGTAAATGCGGCGTCATTCATTACAACAACAAACACACACAGAACAATTTCTAGGTGTGTGCAGTACAGGAGAGCCATTCAGTTGCGGAGGAGAGAGTGAGATTCATTTAGTTGTGCTCTCAGTTTGGAAAAGTAACCGCGTGCGAACAGCAGCTTCCCACCATGTTAAAATTGCCAAGTAATTAGGTTATTCGGTTTACTTGTTGCAATACCACCCACAAGCACCAAATGTTAATAAAATAAATGACTTAATTATAACTTATTAATCACCACTTCAGACTAATTGAAATGCAGCCGGTAATAAAATGTGAATACTCTTAACTCTGGTCCAATGCACAAAACACAAGTCATTAGATATGATGCTTTAATCACAGTGATGGAACCTCAGTCCCACAGCTATTACATTCTAGAGTAATCATACCTGACACTTTGTCAACCCATTCCTTAATGCTCAGCCCCTTTTGATCTTTGATTCAACCTCCTTTCATTAGTTGCTCTGACTTGGTCAATGATAATTTCAGGGACGTTTGTGTGCTTCACTGCCACCCGTACCTGCGGCACAGCAGTAGAGCTGTTGTCTTACGGCGCCAGAGGCCCAGGTTCGATCCTGGCCATGGCCGCTGTCTGTACGTTCTCCCTGTGACCGCGTGGGGTTTGTCCGGGTGCCTCGGCTTCCTCCCACATTCCCAAAATGTGCAGGTTTGCAGATTAATTGGCCTCCGTAAATTGTCGCTAGGATTGAATTAGTATAGAAGTGATTGTAGGTTGGCTTGGATTCGGTGGGCTGAAGGGCCCGTTTCCTGGCTGTATCGCCAACATCTAAAGATATCATCTCCTTGGACTCCTCAGGGTCTTGAGCTGCTGGGTTCTGTACAAAGTATGGGCTGTGTTGGCTTCCATTGTCTGAAGAAGGGTCTCGACCCGAAACATCACCCATCCCTTCTCTCCAGAGATGCTGCCTGCCCCGCTGAGTTACACCAGCGCTTTGTGTGTCTGTCCTTTGCATAAAGCCTGAAATACCAATGCTATCGTTTGGCCAGGGTTAAAAACTCCCACTTAAATTGTCCGAGCGTTCATATTTCTTGTGGAAATAACAGGCTCAACACAAAAACAATAACTAATGGACGAAAAACACTAAACCTCCAGGTTGGTGTCATTTCTTTATTAATGTTAACTGTGAATTGAGATTCTGATCACTGCATTTGTAGACTTTACCGACATCACTCCACGCTTGTCACACCTCATGAATCACCCATTAATTGCTTCTATTTCTACTGACCGAACATGATGGTCATTTATTCAAGATAGTCTCAGAGACGATCATCTCTCCTCTGCTGCTAACCATAACAAAGAACGCATTCAAAGACTCTGATTGTCATGCAGGCACTTTGTTATCCCACCTCTCCCTTGGCTAGAGCTGTAATACAATGAGAATTTAGAACATTTCTCTCCCAAACAGCTTTCAAGGCATTGTCACAGATTCATACAGTGCATAAACGGGCCTTTCAGTCCACCATGTCCACACTGACCACCAAGTACCATCCCCACTAAAACCATTTTTAGCAGCTCTAAGTCCAAAGTCTTCTCTGCCTTGTGGATTCAAGGGCTCATTTGAGTAAAGGTGGGTAGTTGATGGTCAGCATGGACATGGTGAGCTGAAGGGCCTGTTTCAAGTACCTGCCTCCATCAATCATTCAGGTCCAAGTGAAACATTCTGGACCCAGCACATTGATGCAATCATAAAGAACGGCCATCAATGCCTCTAGGCAAGGCAAGGCAAGTTTATTTATATAGCACCATTCGTACAAGCAGCAATTCATAGTGCTTTACGAAAGAAACAAAAGAATAACATAGTTTAAAAACATTGCAGAACCACAATACAACAGGACAACAAAATAGCCCATAATCAAAAATTAGATAACAAGCAATAAGACAATTGCATGAATAGTAAAACAAAGTCACTAAAATATTAAAACAATTTTAAAAGCACATAAAAGGGTTAAGATTAGAAGATTAAGATTACCTACATGTTGGGTTATGGAAAAGCTACAGTAAACAACAGTGTTTTTAGGCCTGATTAAATGAGGTTACAGTCTGTGCACACCTCAGGTGTTCAGGCAGCTTGTTCCACAGGTGTGGAGCATAAAAACTGAACGCTGCTTCAGCTTTTTTAGTTCTGACCCTGGGAACACAGAGTAAACCTGTCCCTGAAGACCTGAGGAGTCTAGGTGCCTCATATACAACAAGAAGGTCAGAGATGTATTTTGGACCCACACCATTCATAGAAACATAGAAAATAGGTGCAGGAGTAGGCCATTCGGCCCTTCGAGCCTGCACCGCCATTCAATCTGATCATGGCTGATCATCCAACTCAGTATTCCGTACCTGCCTTCTCTCCATACCCCCTGATCCCTTTAGCCACAAGTGCCACATCTAACGCCCTCTTAAATATAGCCAATGAACTGGCCTCAACTACCTTCTGTGGCAGAGAATTCCAGAGACTCACCACTCTCTGTGTAAAGAATGTTTTCCTCATTTTGGTCCTAAAGGAATTCCCCCTTATCCTTAGACTGTGACCCCTTGTTCTGGACTCCCCCAACATCGGGAACAATCTTCCAGCATCTAGCTTGTCCAACCCCTTAAGAATTTTGTAAGTTTCTATAAGATCCCCCCTCAATCTTCTAAATTCCAGCGAGTACAAGCCGAGTCTATCCAATCTTTCCTCATATGAAAGTCCTGACATCCCAGGAATCAGTCTAGTTCAGGAATTCAGTGCCTTGTAGGCCAGTAACAGAATTTTAAAATCTATCCTTTTACACACAGGGAGCCAGTGCAAAGATTTAAGGACAGGTGTAATGTAGACCATTTTCTTGGTGTTGGTCAAGACTCTGGCAGCGGCATTCTGGATAAGCTGCAGTTGTTTAATTGATTTTTTACTGAGACCCGTAAAGATACCATTACAATAATCTAACCTACTGAAGATATATGCATGAACAAGTTTTTCAGTGTCTTCTTTGGACAGAAATCCCTTGATTCTTGCAATGTTTTTTAGATGGTAGTAGGCAGATTTGGTAATCCATCGAAGGTCACGGAGACTTGGTGTGACAACGAACGCTGGGTGTTGGGGGGGGGGGGGGGGGGGGGGAGAAAGCTGGAAAAGAAAAGCAGATCAAATCGTGACACGTTATACATCAACAAAAGTGAAGCGGGGAGGAGGGTTTGATAGGCTGATGGCCGGAACCGAGTCCAACTCCCCCCCCACAATCAGTCTGAAGAGGTGTCTCGACCCAAAACATCGCCTTATCCATGGTCTCCAGAGATGCTGCCTGACCTGCTGAGTTACTCCAGCACTTTGTGTCCTTCAGTGTGTTAACCAGCATCTGCAATTCTTGATTTTTACACTCTCACTTTCATTGTTTTGTTAAAAAAAAAAATCCAGATTAATACGAATTTTGGAAACATTCAGTTGGCACTGGTTGAAACGGCCACTCAGATGGCTGTGGCCCGAGGCTGCCAGGAATTACAAGTAAGGAAATGAAAAGACAACGTCCTTGCATTTACTTTCATAATTTCTAAAGCTCGTTCGAGCTACAGACACATTTCCTGAGGTGTGGTCACCATGTTAACACAGGAAACAAAGTAGTTGATATCATCATAATAATAAGCACAGAATAATAAGCGATAAAGGTCAACTAATCTGCTTGGCTCCAGCTTGGTTTGGGCCGTGGTTGGTCAGGACAGTGCGAGAACTCCTCTACTCTTCTGCAAAACAATGTGTTGGGATCCAAGTGTCCCTACCTAAAATGTCACCCATCGTTTGTCACCAGAGATGCTGCCTGACCCGCTGGGTGACTCCAGCACATTGTGTCCACCTCCTCAGGTTACACGTCACCCCCCATTCCACCGTCACTGGGTCGTCGGCACCTGACAGGTCTCGTCAGAGTGGGGACTCCCGACAACGTGATGGACTTCCCCGTTAAGTTACAACGTTCCCGAGTTTGCAGGGTCACACGGTTGCTTCCGATAGGTCTTGTCGACCGGGCCGCGGAACGGAAACCCGCCCGGAAGGCCCGGCTCGCTCGGTCCGCCCGCCCTGCGAGGAAGGAGTCGCCGTGCAGAGGGCAGTGCACGGCCTCGATGGTGGCGTGGGCCGCCGGGGGGCTCGGCTGGTCCGGGCACCGCTCCCAGAAGCCGAGCACGTGGACCGCACGTGGCCTGCAGCAGTGGAGGACAACGTGGCTACACTTGGCCAGGCCGACCGTGCAACATCACCAGGACAACAGGCCTTTGTGGTCAGATCAAGAACCCTGCACTTACAACATCTGGGACTTGAAAATGGGTCCGATAATGGCGACTCTGTATACTGTCTCAGGCGACTCTGTATACTGTCTCAGTGTCCTAGTGCAATACACTTGTACTGTATCTGAGATGCTTATCTAAGATGTATCTAAGTGCTTATTAATAGTGATACCTACTGAACCGTGTACAAAAATGAATTTCACTGTACCTCAGTACCTGTGACAATAAGGGCGGCACACTCTTACAGCGTCAGAGACCCAGGTTCGATCCTGACGACAGGTATTGTCTGTACGACTGAGATTGTACGTTCTCCCCGTGACCTGTATATATTTTCTCAGGGTGCTCCGGTTTCCTCCCACACTCCAAAGACGTCCAGGTTTGTAGGCTAATTGGCTTTGTAAAATTGTAAATTGTCCCTAGTGTGTGGAATTGTGTTAGTGTGCGGGGATCGCTGGTCGGCATGGACTCGGTGGGCCGAAGGGCCTGTTTCTCACACTGTGTCTCTAAGCTAAGCTCAAAATAAAGTACCATGGAATCAATGAATGTCAATTGAGTGAGAATCAATGAATGTCAATTGAGTGATTTGACCGGCTAGCCCTTACAAAACCTCAACCTGTCGCAAAACTCTATGAAAGGTTATGGGGAGGAGGCAGGAGAATGGGGTTAAGAGGGAAAGATAGATCGGCCATGATTGAATGGTGGAGTAGACTCGAGTAATTCTGCTCCAATCACTTATGAAGCAGTAACAAGCTGTCACGGGGCAGAAAGGCTGACGTCTGCTTTAAACCACTGACATCTGGTCGGCGTGCGCCCCACCACACGAGAGTTGGCATGTGCGGGAGAATGTTTGTCAGTCTGTTAGCGACATACTGAAGCCGAGTGCACTCACACGCACACAGAGCCATTCAACATGTAACGGCCATATGTCAACCACAGTCTGTGATGCTGTTGATCAACGAGGTCTTCTCAAGGATAATCGGGCCCTATCACAGCAATGTAACGGAAGGGAATATTATAAATCCGTCAGGATTCCACACTGTGGGCAAAGCAGTGTTGGGTGGCGATGGCAGGGGGACACAATGCTGAAAAGGGCATGGGGCAACCTTCCATTCTATCTGTCACTTTACTCTATCTCTCTCTCTCCATTGTTCCACTATGTGCCTTTGTCATCTTTGTACACTGTTCCTTTTGTGACAGCAAACTAGTATTCAATAATATTTCATGGATCACAGGTCACAACTATTGGAATTGAGAGAGATTTTTTCCATTGTTCCTCTGAATCAAAAACTTAGCTTCTCCTCCACTGCAGTGTGAGGGTGGACCTTTCATGCACTCCAATTCCCCAGACCATGGGAACACCGAGATGGACGCGGAGAGGGAGAGAGGAAGAGAGGGGGGGGGGGGGGGGGCAGAGAGAGGGGGGGGGGGGGGGCAGAGAGAGACGGACACACAGGGAGGGAGGGACATACAGGGAGGGACAGAGGGACAGAGAGAGAGGGGGGGGACACAGAGAGAAGGGGAGAGGGAGAGGGAGAGGGAGAGGGAGAGGGGGGGGCAGAGAGGGGGGGGGGCAGAGAGGGGGGGGGGCAGAGAGGGGGGGCAGAGAGGGGGGGGCAGAGGGGGGGGGCAGAGGGGGGGGGGCAGAGGGGGGGGGGCAGAGGGGGGGGGGCAGAGGGGGGGGGGCAGAGGGGGGGGGGCAGAGGGGGGGGCAGAGGGGGGGGGCAGAGAGGGGGGGGCAGAGAGGGGGGGGCAGAGAGGGGGGGGCAGAGAGGGGGGGGCAGAGAGGGGGGGGCAGAGAGGGGGGGGCAGAGAGGGGGGGGCAGAGAGGGGGGGGCAGAGAGGGGGGGGCAGAGAGGGGGGGGCAGAGAGGGGGGGCAGAGAGGGGGGGCAGAGAGGGGGGGCAGAGAGGGGGGGCAGAGAGGGGGGCAGAGAGGGGGGCAGAGAGGGGGGGCAGAGAGGGGGGGGCAGAGAGGGGGGGGCAGAGAGGGGGGGGCAGAGAGGGGGGGGCAGAGAGGGGGGGCAGAGAGGGGGGGCAGAGAGGGGGGGCAGAGAGGGGGGGCAGAGAGGGGGGGCAGAGAGGGGGGGCAGAGAGGGGGGGCAGAGAGGGGGGGCAGAGAGGGGGGGCAGAGAGGGGGGGCAGAGAGGGGGGGCAGAGAGGGGGGGCAGAGAGGGGGGGCAGAGAGGGGGGGCAGAGAGGGGGCAGAGAGGGGGGGCAGAGAGGGGGGGCAGAGAGGGGGGGCAGAGAGGGGGGGGGGCAGAGAGGGGGGGCAGAAAGAGAGGGGGACACAGAGAGGGGGGGGCAGAGAGAGCAGGTGAGAAGGCAAGAAAAGGGTGGGGAGGAAGAGAGCAAGGGAGAGGAAGAGAAACAGGGAGAAAGGATTAAAAGAGAGATGGAGGAAAGGAGTGGAGGTTAGAACTTCAATGGAAGGCTAGTGGTGGAGAGAAGGGAGTTCCCTTTCTAACATATTTGATTGCTGGTGGGAGTGTTACTAGTTCCAGCTTCTGTGGCACTGACCTGCCTGAAGACCATGCTGTGTGGCCCCACATGGACCTGGGTGCAATCCCCACAGTGCGTCAGGTCCCACCAGACTGGCGAGGTCTGGCCCAGGGCAAGTGGCAAGTTATTCTAAGAATACTACCTCAGTGGGCCGGTGTGGTCGCCCCTTCCCCATCCCACCTCACAACCTGGGCAATGCGTCACAGAAAACACAAATGCCACCGAATATCTTCAACATTTAGATTCAAAGAGAGTAGGGACCCATTAAATATGAAAAGAATTAAGGTTTTTTTTAAAGGATTACAGTTCTAAAGTGAACAGATAAAAATAATTAGGAAACATTTAAATATATTTCAATTAATCAATTTTAAAAAAAGGTCTATGTGGAGATCTCCTGATGGCGTTGAGCGACTGGACTTACGCGAGGTTTAACAGGAAGCTGAAGAGATGGAAAAGCAGTGGCTTAAGAGGAGTGGCGCTCGTGTCTGGGGCTGACGACGGCCTGCGCCTAGCAACTGTGCCGCCCGCACCCGGCAACCACCGCGCCCTGCACCGTGCCACACCGCGCCCGGCAACCACTGCACCGAGCAACCGTAAAGCCTGCGCACAGCAACCACCGCGCCCTGAACCGTGCTGCCCGCGCCCGGCAACCACCGCGCCCTGCACCGTGCTGCCTGCGCCCGGCAACCACCGTGCCCTGAACCGTGCTGCCCGCGCCCGGCAACCACTGCGCCTAGCAACCGTGCCACCCGCACCCGGCAACCACCGTGCCGCCTGCGCCAACAGTGGTTCCAGGCCAACAGTCCCAGTTTTGAGGCCTTAATTACATTCAGTCCATGCCATTGAGCGAGCAGCACAGTTTGCATCCCCGACGTCAGAATCCAGAATGATAAAAAAAACATTAGAAATTCCATCATGGGTAAAAGATTACAGGATTACAAAAGAAAAGATTCAATCTTCTTTGAAAAGCTAACATCTCTCCCAGATGGCGTGGAGAACCTTGTGCCCTTGAATCAGAAGCATTTTGTGTACAAAATCATGAGAGGAATAGATCGGGTAAACACACAGCGTCTCTTGCCCAGAGTGGGAGAGATTGAGAACCAGTGTACATAGGTTTAAAGTGAGGGGGGGAAAGATTTAATAGGAGCCTGAAGGGTAATGCCCCTGTCCCACTTAGGAAACCTGAACGGAAACCTCTGGAGACATTGCGCCCCACCCAAAGGTTTCTGTGCGGTTCCCGGAGGTTCCCGGAGGTTTTTGTCAATCTCCCTAATGGTCGAAAGTGGTTTCAGTTTTAAAAATCGGTAATTTTTTAGTCGAAGCCGGTTGCGATGCTAGTTGAAGGTGGTTGCCTGAAGACAAAAACCTCCGGGAACCGCACGGAAACCTTGGGTGGGACGCAAAGTCTCCAGAGGTTTCCGTTCAGGTTTCCTAAATGGGACAGGGACATAACTCTTTCACACAAATGGTGGTGGGCGTATGGCAAAACGAGCTGCTGGAGGAGGTAGTTGAGGCAGGTGCTATCGCAACATTTAAGAAACATTTAGACAGGTACATCGATAAGACAGGTTTAGAGGGACATGGGTCAAATGCAGACAGGCGGGACTAATGTAGATGGGACGTGGGTTGGTGTGGGCAAGTTGGGCTGCAGGGCCTGTTTCCACACTGTGTGACTCTATGAGAAGCACTAGACATCCTGTGGAAGCACCGGAAGAAGCAGACCACCTTCTAGGCTGTCCACCCACCCACCCACACGCCCCGTCAACCATCTCCTTCCCCATCTGTGGCAGTCCGTGGTTCCAACGCTGTCCTCACTAGTCACCTCCAAAGCCACAAACCAGAGTGGATGCAAATCATTTTCAATCCCAAGGGGACTGGCTTCTGAAATAGTCAAGAGAGGGAGAGAGTACGTGTGTTTCATTGTCATATGTCCCAGATAGAACAAATAAATTATTTCTTGCGGCAGTGAGTAAGATGACAATTGCTGAAGTTCGCATTATCCATGCGAGACTGGAGCCCATGGGCGACTTTAACTGCGATGGCAGCCAAAGGGCATGTGCATTGTGAAGTGGACACGCCCTGGTTGCTGGAGGGCACTGCCATGCCAACTATCCCCATGCTGTGGACGGTGCCAGGCGGGTGTAGGAAGGCTCTGCCCGAAACGGTTGCCGGCCCCTTTTCCGGGGTTACATCCGTCCCCGGATGGTGTCAGAGAGGGACCGCGCACTGTCCACGGGCACCCTGGGGGATTTCCGGGACCGCTGGGCACAGCGGGGTGCGGGAGGGCATCCTTGGCAAGGATGGTGGGAAATAGCCATTTAAGAATATTTAATTGTGCTACGGTGGTGGGTTTTGTTTTGAATCATTTAGTATTGTGCATATTATTGTAAATCATTGGATCAATTATTATTGGTCTAAACACAACACTGCAGTGTGTACTGTGGCACCAACTCACTGGCTTCACCGTAGACCTCCCGGCAGGTGCCGCACAGCTGTGCTGGAGCGGACTTGGCCGGCGGCACGGAATTGACCAAGCTTTGATTTGTGGGGGGGGGGGGGGGGGGGGTATGTTGGCGAGATTCCGAGCCGTCGGTGCCACCGAGAACAAAGAGGGGGCCATTAGACCATCTTGAATACTTTTTGTAACTTTGTCAGTGCCCTGCTGGGCCACTTGTGTTTTTACCATAGAATTTCACTGTAGCAAGTACATGTGACAATAAGTGTTCAAGAAGGAACTGCAGATGCTGAAGAAGGGTTTCGGCCCGAAACGTTGCCTATTTCCTTTGCTCCATAGATGCTGACGCGCCCGCTGAGTTTCTCCAGCATTTTTGTTTGTCTGCACGTGCCAATAAAGCATTAATCAATTAAAGCATCAATCAAGACTTTAGTGATGCAGCACGGAAACAGGCCCTTCGGCCCACCGAGACCGCACCAACCAGCGATCACCCCGTACGCCAACACCATCCTACTCGCCAAGGACAATTTCACCTAAGCCAATTAACCTGCACATCTTTGGAGTGTGGGAGGAATCCGGAGAAAACGCATGCAGGTCACGGGGAGAACACGGAAACTCCGCACCGACACCACTGGTAGTCAAGATCTGTGGCGATGTGAGGCAGCAACTCGACCGCTGCACCACTGACACACCATCCAACACCAATAACTCCACAGGTAAATTATGAGAAGATCAAGTTGACATCAAGTAGTCGCTGTGGACCTGAAGACTACGCAGGAATGAAACCTGCGCATTAAATATTAAAAACCTATTCTCAATTCCATTCCATTTAAAAAAGTAAATTGTACTTATATAACACTCTGCACGGCTTTAACACATCTCAGCATGACTTTATAGCATATTAAGTGGTTTTGAAGCACTGGTGCCATGAAATCTAAACTCAGTCAACAACTTACTACGTTGGCACAGGAGAACATAGTGTGCTGGAAGAACTCAGCAGGACAGGCAGCATCTCTGGCGGGCATGGACAGGCGCTGTTTGTTTCTGGTTGTGCCTTCTTCAGGAACGACCACCTATCCATGTCCTGCCCGAACCGCTGAGTTACTCCAGCACTTTGTGTTTTGCACAAGATTCCAGCATCTGCTGTTCCTTGTCCAGGAAGGAACTGGGGATGCTGGTTTACACCGAAGATCGACACAAAGAGCCAGAGATGCGGCCTGTCCCGCTGAGTTACTGCAGGTTTTGGTGTCTATCTGCAATTCCATGTGTCTGCTATATAGTCATGTCTGCTGTAGTCAGGTACTGGACCTGGCCACAGTGGGATGAATTAGAGTCATGTAGCATAGAAGCAGGCTATTCAGACAACTTGCCCACACCGACCAATATGTCCCATCTACACTAGTCCCACCTGCCTGTGTTTGGCTTTAACCCTTAGTACCAGCCTCAACTACCTCCTCTGGCTGTGCGTTCCATACACCCACCACCCTTTGTGTAAAAATAAGATACCTCTCCGGCTGCTATTAAATCTTCACCCCCTCACCTTAAACCCATGTCCTTTGGTTCTCGATGTCCCTACTCTGGGCAAGAGACTGAGTGTTTACCTGATCTATTACCCACTAGAAGTAAAGTAGAATGTACTGAAGCCGCTCCATAGCACATATTGTGAGAGGTACATGGTGATTAGTCTTGTCGTGATGTATAAAATGTGACAGATCATTTAGTCACAGCAAGTTCTCACAACCAGCAATTCAATACGGAGACGCTGTTATCTTGTGTAAAACAAAATGCTAGAGCTGGATTCAACAGGTTAGGCAGCGTCTGTGGAGGAAAATGGACAGAGAGCATTTTGGGTCAAGACCCTACTTCGGACTGATGGAGTAGAGTGGAGAACATTGGTTAAGAAAGGTAGCGGTGGGAAAAACAAAAACTGGAAAGTGATAGGTGAAAAGGGGCGATTGGCAGATGGGTGGAGGTAGTAACAAAAGCTTGAGTTGAAATGGAGACAAAGGGTACCGGAACTAATTGGAGTCACAAGGATACCGGTGGGGGCACAATCGCACAGCTGGCAGAGCCACTGCCTCAGAGACCCAGGTTCAATCCTGACCTCGGGTGCGGAGTTTGTACATTTACTCATAACGTGTACGAAGCGGATAAGAAAGTGGGATAACATCGAACTTGTGTGAATGGTCGGCGTGGGCCGGAGGGCCTGTATCTTTCAATCAAATGCAAAGCCGGAGGGAGGGAGGGATATACATGGAGGAGTACGGAATACAATAGACCTGTTCTCTTGTAATACTAATGGAGTGGTAAATATTAGAACAGGCAGAGCAGTTATCTCTGCGGCTATTTGATGCCATATATCCTTTGCACACAGCTGACAGTGCAGATGGGGCTTTAATGGCTCACAATGGGCACTGTAGCACCAACAACATCGCCAGGCCAGGCCGACCCTGTGGAGTCGCCACGATATGGGCCTTTATGGCCAAGTTAAGCCTCTAAATTTTAACAACTTTGGACTTGAAATACAAAACATTTCTTCTCAGCTGTTATCAGGCAACTGAACTGTCCTCTCCCCAATGATCCCAAACCGGCACGTCTACTGCATCGGAGGCCTTTAAACTATCTTCAATCGGACTTTACCTTGCACTCAACGTTGTACCCTTTAGCCTGTATCTATGCACACCCATTCCTTTTCTCCAGTGATGCTGTCTGACCCACTGAGTTACTCCAGCTTTTTGTGTCTATCTTCTGTACACTGGGGATGTCTTGATTGTAATCATGTATCGTCTTTTTATTGACTGGATAGTTGGCATCAATTAGCATTTCACTATACCTCGGTACACGTGACAATAATACATTGAACTAAATGGTGGCGGACAAGTCACGTGTGCTCTCTCAGTGTATCCTACTATTCCTACACTCTTGTACTTGCACATGATTGGGACCATCGGCCCAAAAAAGGAATTTCATACAGTAAAATGTTTTAGTTGCGTGCTAACCAGTCGGAAAGACAATACATGATTACAATCAAGCCGTCCACAGTGTACAGATACAGGATAACGGGAACAACATTTCGCGGAGGATAAAGTCCAGTAAAGTCCGAAGAAAGATAGTCCGAGGGTCTCCAATGAGGTAGATAGTAGCTCGGGACTGCTCTCCAGATGTTGGTAGGATGGTTCAGTTGCTTGAAAACAGCTGGGAAGAAACTTTCCCTGAATCTGAAGGAGTGCATTTTCACATAATTATGTAGCTTTTACCTGATGGGGGAAGGGGAGAAGAGGGAGTGGCCAGTCAGCTACTTGTCCTCGATTGTGCTGGTGGCCTTGCCAAGGCAGCATGAGATGTAGTCAGGTATTTAGTCACCTGTGGCAATTGGCCCATTGAACCAATGGTAATGGTGAAAATGTACACCTAGACTTCTGTGCTAAAAGAGGAAACCGTTTCTTGCGGCTCGAGATGCACCAAGCCATGGTTGAAACCAGAAGCGAGCATTTGTACCAAACCACACGACACAACTGGCTCGGCCTCTTTAACGTGAGAGCCCCGCTCAAGAAATGACCACTCCCGCATTTTTACCATTTAATATCCTTCTGCAATTAGCCACCCACGGAAAAACTAGTTTGGTAGCTCAGCTGTGAAGGTAGCATTACTGACGACTAACCGACTGCCCATAACAGGCTGACACCTCGACTGTTCATTTGTTGACGACAGACACAAAATGCTGGAGTAACTAGGTCAGGACTAGGTGACGTTTCAGGTCGGAACCCTTCTTTAGAAGAATTTGTTTGAAGAAGGGTTCCAACCCGAAACGTCACCTATCCTTTTTCTCCAGAGATGCTGCCTGTCCCGCTGAGTTACTCCAGCAGTTTGTGTCTATCTTCGGTGTAAACCAGCATCTGCAGTTCCTTCATACACACTTCCAATCTGCGAATCAGCCCCTCCCAAACTGGATGCCCCTCTCACCCGCCAACTCTTGCCCCACTTCAACCTCTCACCTTACTCCAACAGTTATCCGCCCCTCTATTCCACCACCGTCAAGATGGGACCCAGCCCAAAACGTTGCCTGTCTATTTCCCTCCTGCATGGCTTGCCAAATTCTTCCAGCAGTTTTTTTTTTCCTTGAAAAACATTGTCCAACCTGGTTCCTGAGATAGCATACTTGCCATCGAAGATGAACAAGACAGGGCCTGTATTTTCTAGAGATTAGAAGAATAACAACAGCGAATCGCTTTGAAACTTAGAAAGTTCTTGCAAAGCAGGACACAGGGTGGAGCTGAGCAGAGCGGGTGTGTTCACTAGCTGAGCAGCCCAAAATCAGCAGCTGCAGAGGCAGAGCCAGGAGGATCAGGTTTAGGACCAAGTTTTTTTTTATTGTCACGTATACCGAGGTAGAGTGAAAGGTTTTTGTTGCGTGCCGACCAGTCAATGGGAAGACAATACATGATTACAATCAAACCCTCCACTGTGTACAGATAAATGGTAAAGGGAATAACATGAATAACGTTTAGTGCAAGGTAAAATCCAATTAAGTTCGATCAAAGGTAGTCCAGGAGGCCTCCAATGAGGTAGATTGTAGCTGAGGACCGCTCTCCAATCGATGGTAGGATAGTTCCTTTGCCTGATAACAGCTGGGAAGAAACTGTCCTTGAATCTGGATGCGTGCATTTTCACCCTTTGAAACCTTTTGCCCGATGGGAGAGGGGTGAAGGAGTGACCGGGGTACAGCTCGTCACAATAGCACAGCTGGCAGAGACCCAGGTTCAATCCTGCCCTCGGGTGCTATCTGTGCGGAGTTTGTACATTTTCCCCGTGACCACGTGGGTTTCGTCCAGGTACTCCGGCTTCCACCCACATCCCAAAGATGTGCGGATTTTTAAGATAATTGGCCTCTGTAAAAAATTACTCATAACGTGTATGAAGTGGATAAGAAAGTGGGATAACATCGGTGGGCCTGAGGTCTTAGATCAAATGTAAAGCCGGAGGGAGGGAGGGATATGCATGGAGGAGTACGGAATACAATAGACCTGTTCTCTTGTAATGCTAATGGAGTGGTAAATATTAGAGCAGGCAGAGCAGTTATCTCTGCGGCTATTTGATGCCATATATCCTTTGCATACAGCTGACAGTGCAGATGCGGCCTGGGTCTAATGGCTCACATTGGGCACTGTAGCACCAACAACATCGCCAGGCCAGGCCTGGGTTTATGGATGTAAATGGAGTCAATGGAAGCGAGGTTGGTTACAAGCTGATACGAGATGGAATAAGTAAATAACACAAAGGTAGAAGATCAGCCAAATTCTTGATGAATGATAGAACAGGTTTAGCAGGCCAAATAGTTTTAACATGTTTTGTTTTCCATGGTATTCTTATAATGTTCAATATGGGCTAGAACATGCATACCTAGTTACATTTTGTTTGACAGCACTCTTGTGAAAAACAATAGGAAGCTTTGCTACTTTTAAAGTATGGATACTGTGGCACAGGAGAGACAGGGCCTTGGTTTATCGTCTTGTGTGCAGCTCCAACAGTAGCTGCACAATAGCACAGCAAGTAGAGCCACCGCCTCACAGCACCATAGTCCAGGGTTCAATCCTGACCTCGGGTGCTGACTGTGCGGAGGTTGCACGTTCTCACTGTGACCCCTGTGGGTTTCCTCGATGAATCAGGAGAATAAAACGACGGGATTAATATAGGATTAACATAAATTAGTGGCTAATAGATGCAAGCAACTGCTGACGTGGGTCTACAAAAAAAGACACAAGTTCCTGGAGTAACTCAACGAGCCAGGCAGCATCTCTGAAGAACACAAATAGGTGACGCTTCGGGTCAAGACCCTTCTGCAGACAAGTGATGGGTCCCTGCCCAAAACATCATCTATCCATGTCCTCCAGAGATGCTGCTTGACCCGCTGAGTTACTCCAGCACTGGTTGATGGCTGGCAGAGACCCAATGGGCCGAGGGGCCTGTTTCCCCGTTTTAATTCACCATGACTCTATGGGGTGTTGAGTTGGGATCTTGGCTGGGATAATGCAACAACAATGTGTGGGTCTGTGGGGCCCAGCTCACAGGCAAGATTGCTGCCACTGACCAAATGCAACTCACGATTCTCCAACTCGATGAGGACATTGCGATGTCCGTGTTACGTTCAGCGCAAGGCTTTTGATCATGAGATAGAACATACAGCAGCAGTTCATCTTGCTGACACTGGAGGTTTCTATTAGCTTCGTGGACAGAAAGTACAATCCCAGCAGGGTGGGAATGCAAAGATCTAACAGAGGCACTACGTAGAAACAGATGCTGGCCTTATACCAAAGATAGACACCGAGTGCTGGAGCAACTCAACGGGTCAGGCAGCATCTCTGGAGAAAAGGGATGGGTGACGTTTTGGATCGGGACCCTTTTTAGACTTTAGGGAAAGACTTTAGGGATACAGAGGGGAAACAGACCCTTTTGCCCACCGAGTCCACGCATACCAGCTATCGCCACGTACACTAGCACTATTTTACACACGAGGGACAATTTACAATTTGACCTCAAAGCCAACAAACTTACAAGCCTCTACATTTTTGGGGTGTGGGAGGAAACCGGAGCACCCGGAGAAAACCCACGCGGTCACAGGAGGAACGTACAAACTTCATACAGACAGCACCCGTGGTCAGAATCGAACCCGGGCCTCTGGAGTTGGAGGCAGCAACTCTACCGCTGCGCCACCGCCCCACCCTGTAACGGTGGTCTTCTTCGACCAAAACTAAAAGTGGGGGGGGGGTGAAGAGCAGGGGGAGAGAAAAGTCCAGCATAAATAAGGGCGGGCCACAAATGACCTCAGGCTAGGGAAGGTGCGATCTCAAGGGCGAAACAATGTGAAGAAGTGTAGAACTCGGAAAATGACTAGGATGGAGGAAGGGGGTTAGGAGGGAGGAGAGGGGGAGGGAAGTAAGTAGAAGTCATTTTAAATTAGAGAATTCAATGTTCATACCGCCGGGTTGTAAGCCACCCAATGCTCCCATTTGTGCTATCGCTGAAACATTATTATTTTTTTTGTTAAGTTTGTTTATTAGTTAGAAGCAATTACATAATTTTAAAAAAGGTGCGTGTTCATTGTTGACATAATAAAAATCATTTTGTTCTTGTAGATATACATAATCAGTATTATTTATGTTAATCCTTGCTTAATAATTGTGCTATATTATTTTTTTTCCATTTTTTATAAAGGTAGAAAATAGTAGAAAAAGATTTAACAAAAAAAATATATATACATATAAAAAGTTGGGAAAGAATGGAATATTCCACAGATTTTACATCGTTGGAGATATATCCGCGTTTTATGAAAAGTACTGCTTCATCTATTCTTCGATTCTGGTTTCAGTCGGGTTCTCGTGCTGAACCAGTTTGCCCCTTCAAATATTCAATAAATGGGGACCATATTTTTTTTAATAGTTCTTGTTTGTCCATTAAGACAAATCTTATTATTTCCAAATATAGGGTCTCCGACATTTCTGTGGTCCACATTTTAATTGTGGGGGTTATAGAGCCTTTCCAAAAAATTAATATGAATTTTTTCCCAATTATTAAACTATAATCAATAAAAATTCTTTGATTCGAAGTAATGAATTGATTTGGTTCCGTTATTCCTAATATTATTAATTTTGAGTCAGGAGCCAGTTTGGTATTGACGACTTCTGAGATTATCTTAAAAATTTCCATCCAAAAATTATTAATTTTTATACAACTTACGAATGAGTGCAATAGGTTAGCCTCTAACCTATTGCACTCATTTTGAATTCATTATAATTAAACATTATTGTACGGGACAAAATCTCAAGGTCACTTCCTAGAGACCTAGAGGCTGAAACAAACTTCAAATTTTCACACCAGAAACAGCTTACAATGGCCTGCTTTCCTTATCACCAATACTTTTTTGCATATCTTTCACTCATTGTTCTTGCTTTATCTCTCCATATCACTGTTTATATCTCTCGTTTCCCTGATCCCTGACCAGTCTGAAGAAGGGTCTCGACCCGAAACGTCGCCTATCTCCTTCACTCCTTAGATGCTGCTGCACCCGCTGAGTTTCTCCAGCTTTTTGTGTAACCTTCAACTTTATAAAACTTGACGTTACTCAACAGTGCAACCAGGCCTGGCTGACTAACGAGTGCAGTCTCTGACCAACACACCTCCGAGCTGGTTAATGTTTGGCAGTCTCTGCCTGAAATGTGATGCAGTATTAAACAAGCAAATCTTCCAATCAAAAAAGTCCATGATTAACCTTTTCCCCTCTAATGGTTCTTTCAGCCCTGCACCGAGTCAAAGTTCACTCTTCCAATGAAAGATGTTAATATGTAATAACAAGGAACTGCAGATGCTGGTTAATACCAAAGAAAGACACAAACTGCTGGAGTAATTCCGCAGGTCAGGCAGCATTGCTGGAGGACATGGATAGGTGACGTTTCGGATTGAGACCCTTCTTCAGACAGTGTCGCCATCTGGAGTGATAGTATCTGATAGTGACACAAAACATCACCGGACAATAGTCAGGTTTCTGATACAGTCTGAAGAAGGGTCCCGATCTGAAACGTCACCTATCCACATTCTCCAAGATGCTGCTTCACCCCCTGAGTTACTCCAGCATTTACGTCTTTCGAAGATGTTAATTCAATTCAGTGCCGTTCCTTTCTAGGTTGTGGATAAGGATCATAAACACAGAAGTTCCCACTGGTTTCCTGGGACCTGAGTATTACCTCGATTATCTTGCTTACTTCAATCGTTTCATCAACTTGAGTATCCATACTTGTGCGTGCTGTAAACCATTGTCACAGGTTCTCCCTGACTGAAGGTTTCTCCAACACTTGACATGCATATTAACACATGCGTTATTTTCGAAACAGGTCACAAGAGCCTTGGTGACGCACCTTATATAATTGAGCTTAATAACTTCCACCAGATCCTATCAAGTCCAATTCAGCGCCCAGGTTATTGTGTAGAATCTCCTAGTCCCCACTCTGAATGCAGACTGCATCAGCATAATGAATCCCAAGTAGTTTAAAGAACTCTATCAAACAGCAGCCAATGTCAAAAGCCACATGACAACATAAGAAATATGTTCTTATTTGTTTTCCAGGGTCTGGGCACTGCCAGCAAGGTAGGTAATTACTGCAGATGCAGTACATACTCAGCAGGTCAGTCAGTGCCTTAATGGGCAATAGTTAAGGTTTTGTTTAGAGACACAGCGCAGATACAGGCCCTTCGGCCAACCAGTCCAAGCAATCCTCATAGACTGACACATCCTGCACACTGGGGACAACTTACTCAAAGTCAATTAACCTACAAACCTGTACGTCTTTGGAGTGTGGTAGGAAACCGGAGCACCCGGAGAAAACCCACGCGGTCACGGGGAGAACGTACAAACTCAGCACGAACAGCACCCGTAGTCAGAATCAAACCTAGTTCTCTGGCGCTGCAAGGCAGCAACTCTACCATTGCGCTACTGTGTAGCCCTAAATGTCCAGGCTTAGACGGGCTGGAATTTATTAAGTGTAACCAGCGGGGTTTCTTGAAACAGCATGTGGATAGTCCAATTGAGGGATTATACGGGACCCTGTATTTCATAACAAGCCTGACTTTTCAGTGGAGAGCATTTTTGGGAACTGTGACAACTCCTTAAGTTTGGAGTTAGTTTATGAATAGGGATAAGTACCGACTTGAGGAGAGTTCTAAGTTGTGAGAGGGTAAATTACCGCATTATTGAGCAGGAGCTCGGGAGCGTAAACTGAGAAGTTCACATCTGACATAAGGGAGTAATTTAAAAGTCAGCTGATCAAAGTTCACGAGCAGCATGTCCCAGTGAGGAGGAGGAGGGACAAGGGAAAGGAAACTTGGATGATAACAGATGTTTGGTTCAAATAGTTAAAGGAGGCATATGTAAGATTAGGAAGATCAAACAGGGCCTTTGAGGAGAAACTAAACAAAAGCAGGAAAGGAAATCAGGCAGGATATGAGCAGGGAGGGAAGGGGCCAGGACAGGCTGAGATCAAGAAGGAGATCTCTTGATCTTTTCCAGATGTCCTGAAGAGCATCAAGGTGGGTATGTGGGGAATAGATGGATGCGTTTAATGTGCAGGCAGAGGGGATTAGCCCGATTTGGCATCATGTTCGGCACAGACATCAAAAGCCGAAGAGGCTGTTCCTAAACTATGCAGCCCTACATTCTTTGTTGAAATAAAAAAATATTCATATACATTAGTGTAAATGAATAGTCGACGGTTGGCACAGAATCAGTGGGCTGAAGGGCCTGTTTCTATGATGCAAACAGGTTTCTATGGACCGCTCTGTGGCACTATCTATTTCTTATTACTGCAAAGGGGGCAGAGGATATTGCCAGCAGAGTTTTACGAGGATGTTGCCAGGACTCGAGAGCTGTAGGGAGAGGATGAGCAGGTTAGTTCTCTATTCATTTCGAGCGCAGGAGGATGAGGGGTGATCTTACAGAGGCGTACAAAATCATGAGAGCAATAGATTGGTTCAATGCACAGCATAGGGAATGGAAAACCAGAGGATAAGGGTTCAAGGTGAGGAAGATTTAATAGGAACCCATGGTGGGTGTATGGAACGAGCTGTCGGAGGAGGGAGTTGAGGCAGGTACTATCACAACATTTAAGAAACAATTTGACAGGTACATGAATAGGAGAGATTTAGAGGGAGAGGGGCCAAATGTAAGTAGGTGGGAGTAGAGTAGATGGGACATGTTGGTCGGAATGGGCATTTGGGCCGAAGGGCCCGTTTACACACCGTATGACTCTATGACTAATTTCTTCTGGACCTGCTGGCCTGCAAAGACAGCACAGAGGGTCAACAATGGATCTGAAGTCACACATAGGCTAGAGTGGGCAAGGGCAGAAATCTGTGACCTTTGTAGTCTTTAACAACAATTTGTAAGCTCGCTGGTCACGGTCGTGCCCACTTCCAGATTTATTTCATTGTGTAAATGTAACCTCTGCAGCTGGTGCATTCGAAGTGAATGCAGCTGGTCCATGGCAGAGGGTTAAAAGGTGAAGAGAGAGACAGCGAGGTTTGGAGAGAGGATTCCAGAGCTGGGGTCACAGGGCTCTGGGATGCAGATGGCCGAGGATTAGCTTGAGCTGGCCAGAAGAACAGCATCGAGCACAATACACTGCGTGCCTTGGGACATATTGGAGAGCTGGCGAGGGAGGAGATAATCCCTGATACGCCACTCAGCTGGAAAAAGCGCTAGCAAGAAAATAACATATTACCAGAACCCACTAAAGCTCTGTGTAATTATCATAGCAGATATAAAGGGCATTTGTTCCGCAGATGTTGCGGGGAGTGATGAACTCAGGGAGCAATTCTTCCAATCTTCTCCAGCAGGGAGAGAGAGCCTGAGATCTCAGCAATTGGTACGTAGACTATCTCCACCCCAGATATCCAGGGTGGCCTTTACACCTCTGTGTGGGGAAGGGAGGAATTTGTTAACCAAAATGGTTCCAAGAGTGTGGGACTTTATGTGGCAAAGCTGAATTGGGATTGTTTTATTTGCATTGAAGGAGCTTACAGAGTCATACAACGTGGAAACGGGCCCTTCAGCCCAACATGCCCATGCCGACCAACATGCCCCATCCACACTAGTTAAACCTGCCCGTGCTTGACCCATTTTCCTCTAAATCTATCTTATCCACGACAAATCAAAACTGGATACACAGAATTGAACAAGCAGAATTGTAATGTCTTAAGGGCCTGTCCCACTTACGCGACCTGTACGGCATCCGTGATAGGTCGCCGAAAATTGTGGAAAATTCAGCGGCGACCAGAAAGATGTTACGACTCTTTGGAGACCTCTCACGACCATACAGGCGACCCCTGGCGACATGTCGCAGGTGACCTCTCACGACCATAGAAGACCTCTCATGACCATACAGCCTGTACGGTTGTGAGAGGTCTCCTATGGTCGTGAGGGATCTCCAAAGAGTCGTAGCGTCTTTCTGGTCGCCGCTGAATTTTCAACGCTGAAAATTTCGGCGCCTACAACGCCTGTAAAGGTCACATGAGTGGGACAGGCCCTTAATACTGCTTATTTAAATGTAAACATTTGTTTTTAAGAAGTGGGGAATTTTTTTTGGTATCAATTGAAACTGCTACGACTTGCAAATTAAATGCATGACGTAGTGAAGTCATGTGATCGAGAGAGCAGGTACAGATGCAGAACGAGAAGCCCGTAGAAGCTATTTTTATCGTTGGAACTGTTAAAAAAAAAGGTAACTATGACACAAAGTGCAGTCTCAATGCTTTATCTTGAAGATAGACTTCAAGGCAACAAAAACATAACATGAACATGTCCAAATGTCTTTGAAACAATATGATAGTACCTGCCAACTACCTCCTCTGGTGGCTCTTTCCATATACCCACCACAAAAGAGTTACCCCTCAAGTTCTTCTCTGCACCCTTTCCAGCTTAATAACATCTTTCCTACAACATGGTGCCAAAACTGAACACAGTACTTTAAATGTGGCCGCACCAATGTCTGATACAACTGGACAAAGAGCACCCAACTTCTACACTTGGTATAGAGACACAAAATGCTGGAGTAACTCAGCGGGTCAGACAGTATCTCTGGAGAAAAAGGATGGGTGACGTTTCCGATCGGGAACTGTGGGGGGGGGGGGGGGGGGGGCAGTGGAGATAAGGAAAGGCCAGAATAAATCAGGGCGGGCAACAGATGACCAAGGAAGGATGGAGCTCATAATGGCTCATTGTTAGCTGAGTTCATGGTTGGCCAAGCTTAAATTAGACCAGCATCTGCAGCTCCTTTCTACACATTCTATTCTATGTACTCTGACTGACGGAGGCCAACGTGTCAAAAGCCTTCTTGACCATCCTGTCGACCTGTGATGCCACTTCCAAGGATGTGAGGAGGTCTGATGGAGAACATTCATTGCATTAAGTACATGGGCAGGTTTTAATGATTAATTTTCCATGATCTGAGATTCACTGGCAGGGCCAGTTCTAATACAAACAAAGAAAGTTAGCTGAAATTGTTGAAGTCACTATTAAATCTGAAAGGCTGCAAGATACCCAGACATAAGATCTCCAGAGGTCCCTGCCTCAAAAAGACAGCCGGCATCAAAGACCCACAACACCCTGTCCACACTCTCATTTCACTCATGCCAACGGGAAGAAAGCATCGGCACCTGTAAACTGTAACAGCCAGGTTCAGGAGCTGTTTATTCCCTACAGCCAACAGGCTATTAAACTTTAAAACCTCCAAATAAGTTCAGAAAAGCATAGACTAGGGGGCATTGGTTCTGTCTTTTACTGTTACCATTACTGTTTTTATTTAATACTGTTGGTCTGGTACAGGTAAGTATTTCATCGTTCTGTCTGGGGCATATGGCAATAAAACACTATTGACCCTCTCGTGAGCTGCTGTTCATGCAAGCTTAAATTGGGTGTTAAAACAGTTGAGAGGGCCTTAGACAGATAGGTCACGATGGGCGAGGGGTGAAGCTTTTGTCGGCACTGGGCCTGTACTCGCTGGAGTTTAGAAGAATGAGGGGGACCTCATTGAAACGTACAGAATAATGAAAGGCTTGGATAGTGGATGTGGAGAGCGTGTTTCCACTAATGGGAGAGTCTAGGACCAGAAGTAAAGGAGGTATTTTAGGAAGTAGATGAGGAATTTATTTCGTCAGAGGGTGGTGAATCTGTGGAAGACTTTGCCACAGAAGGCCATGGAGGCCAAGTCAGTCGATATATTAAAGGGAGAGATAGATAATAGCTTAGTACGGGTGTCAGAGGTTATGGAGAGAAGGCAGGAGAAGGGAGAGATAGATCAGCCATGATTGAATAGCGGAGTAGACTTGATGGGCCGAATGGCCTAATTTTTCTCCTATCACATGATCTTATGACTAATGGCGGTCCATGGAGTCCATGACCAGAATTAAAGGAGGCTCTTTTAGGAAGGAGATGAGGAGGAATTTCTTTCGTCAAAGGGTGGCGAATCTGTGGAATTCTCTGCCTCAGATGGCAATGGAGGCCAATTCTCTGGATGCTTTCAAGAGACAGTAAGATAGACCTCTTAAAGATAGCAGTGTCAATGGATATGGGCAGAAGGCAGGAAAGGGGTACTGATTGTGGATGATCAACCCTGATCACAGTGAACGGCGGTGCTGGCTCAAAGGGCCGAATGGCCTACTTCTGCACCTATTGTCACCCAGTGAAAACCTGTGTGGGAATGTAGAAGAAGAAGAAGAAGCACTCAGGAAATGTGTTACAAACCACAGGATCAGTAGCAAGAAGTTGGATCATAAAATACTGCAAAGCACTCACATTAAAAACAAAAAGTAATTCCAAACATTGTGCATCGAGTCCTCCAGTGACCCACCATAGCTCCGGGAGCCTTAGATCTGTTTTTATTCCATTCATGTCAGCAACGGGGAATATTTCCTGAGAGCAGTGTTGGTCACATCCATTTTATTTGAAAGCTGATCGCCACTGCACTGAGTAATTCCCACAGCACTGCTGTTGTAAAGGCCCATGGTTCAATACCATTAGATTTTGAATGCAGTCCACAATATTCTGCCGGATTTACAGGAGCAGAGAGACGAGGCGTCATGGGGGCAAGGATATGTGCTCCATCATCTAGACTGGAGTTGGAACGGAATCTCAATGCATGTACCGTAAAATATATGCGCACAACAGAAGATTAACATCCATACCCATGATGATTTCCCAGCCTTAAACTCCCTCCATACATTTGTTAATCAGAGAATTGACACCTTTTAACAGTTTTACGTCACAGAGTAATCAAATCATAGTTTCCTTCAGTTTACCCAATTTAAAGAATTCACAATCTTGTACCTTTTTCTTCGCGACCTTCGTTGTCTCTGAGTTATTGGGGCCTTTCCGTATAAAAGCCATCGTACTGACGTTTCATTATCGGACAATGCAAAACATTGGATGGCCCTTTACATAGAACTGCACAGAACAATCACATTAGGGGCAGCGCGGTGGAGTTGCTGTCCTACAATGCCAGAGACCCGGGTTCAATTCTGACTACGGGTGTCGTCTGTACGGAGATTGTACGCTCTCCCTGCGACTGCTCGGGTTTTCTCTGCTTTACTCCCACACTCCAAAGACGTGCAGGCTTGCAGGTGAATTGGCTTCGGTAAATTATAAATTGTCCCTAGTGTGTAGGACAGTGCTAAGGTATGGGATGCTCGCTGGTCGGCACGGACAGGGAGCCAAAGAGCCTGTTTCTACGCTGCATCTCTAACGTACTGGAGTGTTGTACTGTCTTATGTCCCGAAACAGAACAATTACATTCTTACTTGCACTGTTGCAATTTCAGAAACATGGCAGGAAATTTGAAATAAATGGCCTAGTTAATCCTTTACATATAAATATGTAACTTTTGGGACTAATATGTAAATATGTAACTAGGTTCGGAAAGCAAACTTCTGCTCTACCAACCTAGAATCCTGTTTTATAAACTGTAAACCCTTCTGCTCCCCGAGGGAATGTAACTCCTTTAATCCCCCCCCCTCCCCATGCCTGCGTACGTGTGGCGCAAATGCAACTCCCTGACCACGTAATGAAGGTAGAGAGTGACTTCCCGGACTCCATGGTCATTGTTTTGGGGGACTTTAACAAGGCTAACCTCAGCCGTGACCTTCCAAAATACAGACTTCAGGTTACCTGCCCCACCAGAGGGGAGAGAACACTTGACCACTGTTACACGTCAATCAAGAACCCAGATTGCTCTGTTCCCCGGGCGGGTCTGGGTCTCTCTGATCATTGTCTAGTTCACCTTATTCCGACCTACAGGCAGAAACTAAAATCTGCTAAGCCTGTGGTCAGAACAACGGAAAGGTGGACAAGCGAGGGCACTGAGAATCTACAATCCTGCTTTGACTGCACAGATTGGTATGTGTTCAGGGAAGCAACCACAAGCCTCGATGAGTATACAGACAATGTATCATTATATGTCAGCTTTTGCGAGGACAGTTGCATTCCAACTAGGACCCAGACCTAGTTCAACGACGATAAGCCCTGGTTTACTGAAGAACTCAGACAGCTCAGACATTCTAAAGAGGAAGCCTACAGAAGCGGGGATGCAGACCTCCAGAGGCAGGCCAAGTACAAGCTGAGAAGAGGAATCAGAGCTGCCAAGGAAAGGTACTCTGAGAAGTTGAGGAGCAATTTCTCAGCTAGTGACTCTCCTTCAGTTTGGAAGGGCTTGCAAGAAATCACCAGCTACAAGAGGAAAGCCCCCCCCCCCCCCGCCCCCCCCCCCCCGCTCTTTGGACAATCGTCAGCTGACCAACAACCTGAATTAGTTCTATTGCAGGTTTGACAAGCAGAAACGTAACCCTGGTACCCCCCTCCCTCCCTCCAACCAGCGCAGCCAGACCCCAGTCTGAAAAGACTAGACCCTTTCGCACCTCGACCAACACTTCACACCCACTCACAGCCTGACCTCAGTCTGCAAAGACTGGGCCCTTCTACACCCACACCTCCCCATTCACCACTTCACATCTACTTAAAGCAAGGCTCCTGACTGAAAAAGCTAGACCCTTTCCCACCGACCCCTCTCCAATCACCACTTCACACCCAATTACCCATCCCAACCGTGCTGCACGACATCATTTCTCCATCATCAATAATCAAAATAGAGGAGGTGGAGAGGCTTTTAAGACAGAAAAGCTGGAAATCTCCAGGTTTTCCCCTCTACTCTCAAGCTCTATGCCAAACAACTGGCACCGGTCTACACATACATGTTCAACCAGTCCCTGTCTGCTTTAAAGTCTCTACTATTGTCCCTATACCCAAAAAGGCAAGGATCACTGGTCTTAATGACTACAGGCCTGTCGCACTGACCTCTGTTGTCATGAAGACCCTTGAAAGGCTTGTGCTGGCCAAGCTGAAAAATATCACAAACCCCCTGCTGGACCCACTGCAGTTTGCATATTGGGGCAATAGATTGGTGGATGATGCCTTCAATCTGGGCCTGCACTTCATCCTAGACCACCAGGGGACCTATGCGAGGATCCTGTTTGTTGATTTTAGCTCTGCATTCAACACCATTGTGCCAGAGCAACTACACTCCAAACTTTCCGAGTTGACTGTGTCTGAACCCCTCTGTCGGTGGATCACCAACTTCCTGGCAGACAGGAAGCAGCATGTGAGGCTGGGAAAGCACATCTTGGACCCGCAAACCCTCAGCATAGGAGCACCGCAAGGCTGCATACTCTCCCCTCTCCTCTACACCAATGACTGCACCTCCACTGACTCCTCTGTCAAGCTTCTCAAGTTTGCGGACGACACAACCCTGATTGGACTGATCCAGGATGGGGAAGAATCTGCCTACAGACAGGAAGTGACACAGCTGGCGTCCTGGTGCCAACGCTACAACCTGGAGCTCAATGCTCTTAAGACAGTGAAATTGATAGTAGACATTAGGAGAGCTCCCCCCCCCCCCTCACCATCAACAACACCACAGGCACATCTGTGGAGTCTTTTAACTTCTTGGGAACCATCATCTCCAAGGATCTTAAATGGGGGGCCACCATCGACCCAACAGTCAAAACAGTGGATGTACTTCCTACGGCAGCTGAGGAAGCACAATCTGTCACAGGCAATGATGGTCCAATTCTACACGACCATTGTAGAGTCTGTTCTCACCTTCTCCATCATGGTCTGGTTTGGCTCAGCCACCAAGCACGACACCCGGAGGCTGCAGCGAATCGTCCGATCAGCAGAGAAGGATGTTGGCAGCAACCTTCCCTCCGTTGACGAACTATACACTGCAAGGGTCAGGAAGCGAGCTGGTAAGGTCATCTCTGACCCTGGCCACAAACTATTTGAATCACTTCCCTCCGGAAGGCGACTCCGGATTGTCAAAGCTGCCACAGCCAGACATAAAAACAGCTTTTTTCCACGAGTATTAGCCCTACTCCATAGCCAAAAATCTGGAGCGTCCTTTTGCTCTGGTATTTTACTTAATTCAATAAATAATGTTTTATTATTAATGTTTAATGTTTTATGTGTCATTCCCAACTGTCACTGTATGTCGTTGTCACTTGCGGGCGGAGCACCAAGGCAATTTCCTTGTACGTGAACACTTGGCCAAAAAATGTATTCATTCATTCATATGCCGTTTTATACCGAAGATAGACACAAAATGCTGGAGTAACTCAGTGTATCAGGCAGCATCTCTGGAGAAAAGGAATAGGTGACGTTTCGGGTCAAGGACCATTTGCCAGATAACTTCAGTGCCCACTAGAGATTAAAAAATAAACTCTACGTAAAATAAAAAATTGCCAAAGAGATCACCGTTATCACCAATCAACAACAATAAGACAAATCACACGAAAAAGATTGAAGACCTCGAGTCAGGACTGCAATCTAGCTCTTAACGTCAGCAAGACGAAAGCGTTGGTTGTTGACCACAGGAAGCGAGGGGTAAAGCAAGGGGGTGGGCGGTGGGCACGGTGGTGCAGAGGTAATGTTGTTGCCTAACAGCCCCTGCAGCACCATAGACCCGGGATCGATCCTGACTAAGAGTACTGTCCGTACGGAGTTTGTACGTTCTCCCTGTGATCGCATGGGTTTTCTCCGAGATCTTCGGATTCCTCCCATACTCCAAGATGTGAAGGTTTGTAGGTGAATTGGCTTGGGTTTGTATAAGTGTAAATTGTCCCTGGTGTGTGTAGGCTTGTGTTAATGTGTGGGGATTGCTGGTCAGCGCGGACACGGTGAGCTGAACACCTTGTTTCCGTGCTGTATCTCTAATCTAAACTAAAAATACAACTCCATCCTTGTCAGTGGAGTTGCTGTGAGATGGTTGATAGCTTCAATCTCTGAGGCAGCTATATCACCAGAATCCCAATCTGATGCCTTCGCAGTTTTACGGTGATCTGGTCGACATATCAACATATTTATTTCCTTAGTTAGACACAAAAAGCTGGAGTAACTCAACGAGACATGCAGCATCAGACTGAAGAAGTCTCGACACGAAACGTCACCCATTCCCTCTCTCCAGAGTTGTTGCCTGTCCCGCTGAGTTACTTCAACTTTTTGTGTCTATCTTCTGTTTAAGCCAGCATCTGCAGTTCCTTCTTACGTCATTATTTCCTTAGGTATCCGAGAAGGTTTGGCAAGTACACAAAGGATTCTCTCGAAGATAAACACAAAGTGCTGGATTAACTCATCGGGACAGGCAGCTTCTCTGGAGAGATGGAATGGGTAACGTTTCGGGTCGAGACCATTCTTCAGACTGGGAGTCAGGGGAGAGAAAGACTAGAGATATGGAAGAGCAAGGTATGAAAACAGCAGATCAAACCAGACGATGATCAAGGAAGATTGTAGGCTAGGGTTCTCTGAAACTTCTTTGGATGCTCGATAAAAAACATTCTGAGAGGGATACAACTATATACCAGCTGTATGACCACTGCTCTGCTCTTGACGGCGGGAACCTGCATGGAGTTGTGGACTCAGCCCAGTCCATCGCAGGCTTGGAACTTTCTCCCATCCAGCCCATCTTCATGGTCCGTTGCAGTCAGGAAGGCCGGAAATATCGTCAAGGACACTCGTCAGCCTGGAAGTTTCCTTTTTTCTCTACGATCTTCTGGGAGAAGACCCAAGAGCTGGAAAGTTTAGATATCCCAAATTTAAGAACAGCTTCTTCCCCATGGCCAGCAGACTCCTGAAGCAATCATTCATTTTGCATCTCACTCCAGGAAGTGCTGCAACCTACTTTCATAACTCCACCTCATTTAGTTATTCATTTAGTCACCGCACGTTAAAATTCTTTAGCACTACTCACATTTTGCTCTGCAATCTTGTACCATTGTGCTGTTGCGCTCTTTTCATTGTATTTATTGTTATATTTGTCATTACTGCATGAATAATGCTTACTCTGTGAGCTTCATGCGAACAAGGAATTTTAATGAGCCTTGGTGTCTGTTGATTGTAAGATGCAGCATGGAAACGGGCCCTTCGGCCCACACCAACCATCAATCACCCGTTCACACTAGTTCGATGCTATCCCAATTATGCATCCGCTCCCGACACACTTGGGGCAATTTACAGAGGCCACTTAACCAACAATCCCACACGTCTCGGGATGTGGGAGGAAACCAGAGCACCCAGAGGAAACCCACGCAGTCGCATGGAGAACGTGCAAACAACACACAGACAGCACCCGAGGTCAGGATCGAGCCTGAGCCCATTGGTGCAGAATCCCTCCAGCTACACTGGATATTACTGTCAGTTGGCCCTGCCTTGTTCCATCCCTCTCAGAGTTACCGCTTTCAGAGCCAGTGGCTTTAGTATCGGAGATTATGTGGTTGAGAAAGCCTGGCTCTTTGAATACAGAGCCACGTGTTGTCAGGACACTCTCAATGGGCACTGCATAATAGGCAATTAGCACATAAAACCAATGACTCAGGCAGAAGCATAGCGTTTGAGAGTATTAAACCGTGGAGGCTTTAAACAGTACCTGCCACACAGACACACATACACAACAAAAATGACAGTAACAAATTAAAAAAACACAACTAGCGTTTACTCTGCACCTTCCGTGACCTCAGCAACTCTCAAAGGGCTTCACAGCCACTGGAGTCCTTTTATTATGTACAGTAAGTACTGATGCAAAGCTGGAAGCACCCCACTGTGTCCGGCAAGCACTGACAAGCAGTGATAGGATAATGAGCGACCACATCATCCACTTCCATGCTTTTCACTGCACGACAGGTAATGTCAGTACACCTGGCGATCTGCCTCACTCTTCAGTGAAATAATGTCTTGGGTCATTAATGCCCACATGAGGTGGTGGACAGGGCATTTGTTCAAGAGAGTAGCAGCAACCGTGCAGCAGGTAGAGCTGTTGCCTCACCATTGCAGAAAACTGGCTTCCATCATGATCTCTGGTGCTGTCTGTGTGGAGTTTACACATTCTCCACGGCACTGTTGACTGTTGACAGATCAATTTCCCTCATGGGATATATAATGTTTTATCTTGTCAATAGACAATAGGTGCAGGAGTAGGCCATTCGGCCCTTCGAGCCAGCACCGGTATCATATCGCCAGTATGGTATCACACAGCGGTGCAGCGCAGAGCTGCTACCTCATAGCGCTGGAGACCCGGGTTCGATCTTGACAACAGGTGCTGTCTGTTTGGAATTTGTATGTTCCCCCTGCGACTGCGTGGGCTTTCTCCGGGTGCTCCAGTTTCCTCCCACACTCCAACGACGTACAGGTTTGTAAGTTAATTGGCTTCAGTAAAAATTGTAAATTGTCGCTAGTGTCTCTGAAAGAGTTAGTGCATCGTGTATATAGACCCTTCGGCCCACCCGATCGCGGGTCAACACGGACTCGGTGGGCCGAAGGGTCTATTTCCACGATGTTATCTAAAGTTCTCCCCATGACAGTGAACAAGTGGGTTTCCTCCGGGTGCTCTGGTTTCCTCCCTCATCCCAAGGGTACATGGTTTGAGAGTTTAACTTGTAAATTAGGTGAACAGGAGAACCTGGTGGGAATTGGTGAGAACATGTGCTGAAGAAAATGGGATTAGTGTATATTGGTGCTTGGTATTTGGCAATAGACTCACTCAGTGGCTGAAGGGCCCGTTTCCGTGATGAATGACTCCGTGACATTGGTGCAACCTCAGTGGGTTTTTTTGTGCTCAAATCTCCAGTGTGGATCCTAACCTGGAGATGACTGGGTATTATGCTACCAAATAACACTCACCTGACTGAAACAAAATGATCTTTCCTTAAAATTCTCATAACCAATCTCAATATGCAAATAAAATCTGTTAAAATATTTGTGCAGGCGTACAGAATACTAACAGTACAATAAATCACATAGAGCTCCGTTAGAAAGCAACAGCATGAGATTACCATAACAACCAGTGCGTAAAAGACTTATGATTCTTATGCCAACAGTTTGTGTTAAAGCGTGCCTACTATTTCCCCGACTTCAGTCGTAATTCAAACCAGTCTGAAGCTCGATAGGAAGATATACACACGATGCTGGATTAACTCAGCGGGTCAGACAGCATCTCTGGAAAAAAAGAATAGATGGCATCTTGGGTCAGGACCCTTCTTCAGACTTCAATTTTTCAACACAGCCTGAAGAAGAGTTCCGACTGAAAATGCCACCTATTCCTGTTCTCCCTGACCCATTGAGTTACTCCAGTACTTTGCGTATATCCTCGGTATCAACCAGCATTTGCCGTCCCTTCCCACACGTTTTGAAACTCTATAGGACTTTGGTTAGGCCACATTTGGGAATATTACGTGCAGTTCTGGACGCTCCCATTAGCAGGAAAGATGTGGAGGCTTTGTAAAGGCTGCAGGGGATGTTTACCAGAATATTACCACCTCCCATAACTGTTTACCAGAATATTGCCTGGATTGGGGGGGGATTGGATTGTTTCCTCTGGATTTCCGGTGGTTGCAGGGAAACCCGATAGAAGGCTATAAAGTTACGAAGCATAGATAAGGTGGACAGTCAGAACCTTTATCCCAGGAAGGAAAAATTTAATACTAGAGGCCACAGCTTTAAGGTGAGAAAGGTAAGTTTAAAGGAGATGTGCAGAGCAACTTTAAAATTGTCTTTTGCTTTTTTTCTTTAACAGAGTGCCTGGAACATACTGCCAGGGTTGGAGGTTGTGGCAAATACTACAGTGACAGTTAAGAGGTTTTTGGATTGGCATATGGATATGCAGGGAATGGAGAGATATGGATTATGCGCAGGTAGATAAGAGATGGTCTTGGCATCATGTTGAGCGCTGAGATTTTGAACCAAAGGACCTGTCCTTGTGCCTTTTAGACTTCACTTTAATTCTAACGTTACCTCAGTACACGTGACCATAAACTAAACTGACCACAGTGGTTTCCTCCGGGTCCTCCGCTTTCCTACCACTTTCCAACGACGTGCAGGTTTGCAGGTTAATTGTCTTCTGCAAATTGTCCCTAATGTGCAGGACCAGACCTAGTCTACGGGCGATCATTGGTCGGCACAGACTCAATGGGCCAAAGGACCTGTTCCCACGCTGTATCTCCAAACTAAACTAAAAGCCCATTAGGGCTCAGCAATGGAGCTGGCAGTAGTAAGACGAGCGAAGCAGCCAAACAGTGCACACATTCAGTCATTAGTACAGCCTCATCCCATTTCCCCTTCCACCAAAGCCCTCTGACGTGGGTAACTATAAGCACTGTTTGCGAACAGATTGCCGTTGTTACCTTTATGCTGCCCTTTTACTGTGTAAACTGCGCTTTACCAATCAGGCCTCGAGACCTTTTTTGTCCACCAAACATAAAAAAAAAGCTAATCAGTGCAAATGGAAAATGTGTTATGAAAGTGAAGCAAAAAGGGCAGATAGATAATGCTGTTTACCACCCTTGGGGAGAAGGCAGGTCCACACACCTACTAACTTCAGAGGAGACAATAGAAGCATTTCCACTGAGGCAAGTCCAAGCTGTTAAACCTGCCTGAAATAGCCACATTAATTGGTGCCAGCAGAGGCAGACATCAATGCACTATTGCTCATCAGCACGCCACCGATTAAGGTAATTATGATTATTCTCTCGCAAGATTGTTACCACTGATGCCCTTAAGTCCCAAGGCGGCAACAATTCTCTGGCCACATTTCGTGTGTAGATCACACGGCATTATCCCAGGGTCCACCCTTCCCAACAAGCGAGTAAAAAAAAACCCAAACCGTGGATTCTGAAGAAAGGTTCCGACATGAAATGTCACCTGTCTTCACATGTGCTGCCTGCCCCGTTGTGTTACTCCAGCATGTTACGTTCTACACCAGGTTCCAACATCTGCAGTTCCTTGTACCGCTACTGTTTCAACTGTGTTAACATTGAAAGTATGCGTAGGAAGGAACTGCAGATGCTGGTTTACACTGAAGATAGACACAAAAAGCTGGAGTAACTCAGCTGGTCCGGCAGCGTCTCTGGGGAAAAGGTTTCATCTTCACCTATTCCTTTCCTCCAGGGGTGCTGTCTGACCCGCTGAGTTACTTTGGCATTGAAAGTGCCCCATGCTGGGGATCCGAAAGGGCACCATTTTCCATGAGGAGGAGAGTGGTGAGAATGGAACGTACTTCCCGAGGGAGAGTGAAGAAGGCATAAATACTAGAGCATTTCGAGATTAACACTTGAATTTACCTCCAAGTGTTGGAAGATGGCACCAATATGAAGGGGTGGCCACTGTTTCCATTGGATGTCATGGAGGCATACACGTCTAAATGTTTCTTAAACGTTGCGATAGTACTTGCCTCTACTCCTTTCTCAGGTAACTGCCCAAATCCCTGTCAACCTTTCCTATCCATGTACATGTCCAAATATCTTCTAACTGCTGTTGGTTATTGCACCTAGCTCAACTACCTCCTCTGGCAGCTCGTTCTATATACCCACTGCACGAAAGCTTTGCCCCTTTTCGGCTTAAACCTATGTCCTCTGGTGCTATGTCCCCAGTTGGCAAAGGACTCTGTGCACTCATCCTGTCTATTCTCCTCATGATTTTGTACACCTCTATCAGATCACCCCACAGCCTCAGGGTTCTATTACATTTTGCCTATCACCTTAAACCCATCTCATCTTTTGTTTTTGATTCCACTGGCCGGGGTAAAAGATTCTTGTGCATTCACTTTAGAGTCAAGAGTGTTTTATTGTTATATGTCCAAGATAGAACAAGGGCATTCTTACTTGCTGCAACACAACAGAATATGTAAACATCGTACTCTGTAAACAATATGATAAACGAGAGAAGAAAGAAAAGGAAAAAAAAACAATTTCACTATTCCCCTTGTGATTTATACATCTCTATGAGATCGCTCCACAGCCTCCTTCACTCTTGTGATTAAAGTCCAAGCCTGCCCAACCTCTCCCTATAGCTCAGCCCTTCTAATCCCAGCCTCTGGTAATATTCTTATAAATGGTAGGGAGGTTACGACTCTGAAAGATAATAGTTGCTCCAATTATTCTAACCACAACAAATAATATCAATTTTACCCAAAGGAGACAAAAGAAAGTTCCTGATGTGATACACCACCTGTCCATGTTATTCCGAGATGCTGCCTAACCCACTGAGTCACTGCAGCACTATGCGTTGTTCTTTCTAAACCAGCACCTGTGCCAGAGACATGGGTTCGATCCTGACTACTGGTGCTGTTTGTGCGAAGTTTATTTGTTCTCCCTATGACCTTGCGGGCTTTTTCCGTGTGCTCCAGTTTCGTCCCACGCTCCAAAGAAGTACAGGTTTTGTAGGTACAAATTGTAAATTGTCCCTAGTGTGTAGGATAGTGCTAGTGTACTGGGATCGCTGACCGGAGCAGATTGGTGGGCCAGAGGGCCCGTTTCCACGCTGTACCTCGCTACATCTGCAGTTGCTCGTTTCTAAATAATATCAACAACACAAAATTCCCCCCATCCAAGATACAAATGGCGGAATACATGGGAACCATTCACTTGTAAAAGAAAAACGATGAATGGTGCCTAATAAAACTCTGGGGATCAGAGACCGGGCGGGAGCGCAAGCCATAGGTATACAGGAGGATGGCACGGTGGCACAGCGGTAAAGTTGCTGCCTAAAGGGCCTGTCCCACCAGCATCCGACTCCATGCGGTGAGCGCGGCCAAACTGGGAGCGGGGGCCGCGCGGAAGTCGGGTGATCCCTGTACAGGGCCGATCCCACCAGCATGCGCCTGCATGCAGCGAGCGCAACCAAACCGGCAGCGGGGGCCGCGCGAAGGTCAGGTGAGTGGCGCAACGCTGCGCAAAGTTGGAGCGAAGTCCGCAAGGTAAGTTCTCAAGGACTGAGAGGGACACACAGAGAGGGGCACGGAGGCACATACAGAGAGGGTCACGGAGGCACACACAGAGAGGGTCACGGAGGCACGACGTCGAGGCGGTGCGTAATGCGTCGAGGCGACTGCGGGGCTACAGGCCGTTGCCGCGCTGAATTTTTGAACGGTCAGTTTTTCGGAGCCCCGCACGATGTCGGGACGAACTCCGCACAATTCCGCATGGCTCCGATGATCGAAGTGGGACCGGCCCCACGAGGCCGGACGGCTCAAGCGACCACGTTAGGTCGCGCTCACCGCATGGAGTCGCATGCTGATAGGACAGGCCCTTTACAGCGCCAATGACCCGGGCTCAATCCAGACTACGGGTGCTGTCGGCATGGAGTTTGTACGTTCCCCCTGGGTTTTCTCCAGCTGCTCCCGTTTCCTCCCACACTCCAAAGATGTACAAGTTTGTAGGTTAATTGTCTTCACTACAGATTGTAAATTGATCCTAGTGTGTAGGATAGTGCGAGAGTAAGGGGAATGACTGGTCGGCGCGGACTTGAAACAAAACTAAGACAGCATCACTGACAGTTGCCTATTTAGCTTCTGCTCAGCATCAGTCAGCATGAACTTCACACAGTGTGTGACACAAAGATAATAAGTCAACTGCTAAACGTCATAGCCGATTCATTATCTTCGGGTACATGCACATGCAGATTAAGGAATAATGTCGATTGCATGGACTGGACATCCTACTGTGCCATTAATGTCATTGTCCAATATCTCAGCACTCCTTCACAGCGAGTTACTGCTTGCAATAGCACGTGGTTTCTAACTTGGTAACGTGAATAATAGAACAGGGGAAGGCCATTCAGACATAGAAACAAAGAACTAGAGATGCTGGTTAATACACAAAAAAGACATGGAGCGCTGGAGTAAATTAGCAGGTCAGGCAGCATCTCTGGAGAACATGGATAGGTGACATTTCAGTTTAAGACCCTTCTTCAGACTGACTTGGAACAAATATACAAAGCTCTCTACAAGCAATATTTTGTGTTGTAAATATAATTATATCAAGTTTAATTAGACAGTAATTGCATTGTCAAAGACCATTAAGATCATCAGTGAGAAGAAGGGTCTCGACCCTAAACGTCACCCATTCCTTCTCTCCAGAGATGCTGCCTGTCCCACTGAGTTACTCCAGCATTTTTGTGTTTATCTTCGGTTTAAACCAGCATCTGCAGTTCCTTCCTGCACAAAACCATTCAGTCCTTTGCACCAATGCTGGCAAACCTATTTGGATTTTATTATGCTGTTCTCCTATTTTTTGTTGTCCTATTTTTCCTATTGGTTGGCTTTCCACGCATGTGATAGGCCAAATAAAGGCTCCTGCATCATTCACTGTGCACCTGATATCCATTGCAAGTGGATGTAGATGCCATCCTAGCTATACCCTGGGTCCCTTGCAAGTGGATGTAGATGCCATCCTCGCTATACCCTGGGACCTTTGCTTGGTATTGTATGTACACGTCGCCAGCCTTGGAACGTCTACACATCCATTTTCCTTCCTTGAATTCCTCACTGGAGAATTGAGAGGGTAAATGCAGAGTCTTTTACCCAGATTAAGCGAATCAACAACCAGAGCACATAGGTTGAAGGTGAGAGGTAAAATTTTAACAGGAACCAGAGGGGCAACTTTTTTTATTTACACAAAGGGCTGGAGGAGGTGCTTGAGGCAGTTACTGTCACAACTTTTAAGAAACAGAGACAGGTACATGGATAGGATAGGTTTAAGATGGGATAGATATGGGCCAAATGCAGGCAGGTGGGACTCGTGTAGATGGGGAAGGTCATAGGTGACAGGAGCAGAATTAGGCCATTTGGCCCATCACATCTACCCTGTCCATCAAACATGACATCTCTCTCTCTCTTCACCCCATTCTCCTGCCTTCTCCCCATAACCCCTGACACCCGTACTAATCAAGAATCTTTCTATCCCTGCTTTAAAAATATCCATTGACTTGGGCTCCACAGCCTTCTGTGGCAAAGAATTCGACAGATTCACCACCTGCTGATTAAAGAGGGGGTGTTGGGCGTAATGGGCAAATTGAGCCGAAGGGCCTGTTTCCATGCTGTATAACTGTGACCTAATGCATTTAGCCCATGTCCTTTACTGACTGTCTCCTTCTTCACCTGTCTGGTTACCCCTATTCCTTATCTTACAACAAGTGCTTACACTCGAGCACATCACTGTTGTTTACTCTTCACCACAACAGGGCCAATATCGGACTCACGGCCAATAATTCATTTTGATTAAAACATAAATACTGCTGCCATTTTAATGATACGCATAATTAAGTAAAATACATCAGGAGATGAGAAAAACCACCGATGACGTTTCAAATCAGGGAACGATTTTAATAAAACACAGAAGGGTCAAAATGAAAATTTTAATTATACATGTTGCAAGCCGAGCTCTAATTTTAAATATGCAAAATGGAAATAGAGTTTGCCATTTCATGTAAGATTTTCATAACACTGGTTGAGAAGTATAATTTGAATTACAAGTTTTACAAGTTATTAAATAATGCAAACTATAAGTGGCCTGATTATTTTTACATTGAATATATAAATATTTCTAAACGCGATATTGTGTGATGCAGATTTAATTACACCCAAGTTTAATTAGACAATAATTATATTGTTCAAGTTTCAATCTCAGGCATACTCATTTTAATTCTACTTCAAATTTAAAAAAATGTATTTCACAAACTTCACACTAATCGGATTCACTCTATTTTGATTATCCCTGTAGAGTCATAAACACGTCCATATAGAGCCATAGAGCGTGGAAACGGACCACACCAGCCAACATGGCCTAATCTATACTGGTCTTACCTGCCTGCATTTGACCCATATCCCTCTATCCCTGTCCTATCCATGTACTCATCTAAATGTTTCTCAGCCACTCACTTTTGTGTGAAAAAGGGTTTATTAAACCTTTAATAACCCTGAATAAAATGGGTCCCATTTATTTATTGGGTTACATTACTGAGCCTTGAATGATGGAAATGTCATGAGTTATCTCCTCCAGAATTTCCCATGTGAAAAATAGCTACAGTATGCATTCAGAGCCTTCATCTCCGCCCAGCTCGGCCTGTGGACTCCGGGAGCCACGGTCTCCGGTAGGAAGTGGCCGATTCGGAAGTCCAAGCCGCTAAGGATGTGCTTCCGTTCCGACATTGGAGTTCCATCATCCCAGCGAGAGGGCCTGAACATCGGGCCGCCCGTAGCGGCGACTGCAGGGGGCTCGGAAGGCCCCAACCATGGGTGAAGATCAAAGAAGAGGATGACTGAACTTTGGTGCCTTCCCTCACAGTGGGAAACTTTGATACCAATGTGTGGGGATGTTTATGTTATAGACTATCGTGTTCTGCGTTCTTTATTTTTATTCGCATGGACATATGGTGACCACAAATTTCACTGTAGCAATTAGTGCATGTGACCATAAATGTCTCTTGTCTCTGGAGCACCTTCTATGCAAGTGTCCCAAGACACTCCATAGTGCCATCATCCAGTGATATTGGCCTTGAGACACATAAAACGATCTGGTCAGAAATGTAATTGTTAAGCAGCGTTTTAAAGGAGATGAGGGGATGAGAAGATGATAGGCAAGAAGGTTTTATAGTTATTATTATTATTGTAGAAAACATTAGCGACACAGTGGTGCTGGTTTCCGACAGGCACGCTGACGGGCGCACCACACATCTCTGTCCTCCACACAGCTGGAGTTCCATCAACGTCTTCAGCATCGTCTTGAATGGCCATCCCGGGCCACGTCTTCCATGGCTGGGTTCCCAGGTCTGCTCGCATTTCTGGGTGGTGGTGGCAGTGACCAGCGAGCCTCATCCTTCTCCACCTGATCTTGATCCAGAGCTTTGGATCAAGGCAGCCAAAGGCACGATTGCCAAGGGAGGATATGAAACATTAGGGTTGCAGAAGAGACCAACGTTGGAGGGAGGACCAAGATCTCAACAGGGATGATGAGCTGGAATGAGAGGAAGGGGGAGGTGGTGTGCCCATGGAGTGACTGGAAAACGAGAAGAAAAATCTCAAGCTGGAACTGGAACCAATGCAGGCCAAGAGAAAGGAGTGTGAGCCTCCTTGCAACACGGTTCACTTCAGACCCATATGAACCACATTCACCATGGTCAGAGACACAATGCATGGAGTGTAATTTACGGGCAAGGGACAACCCAAGTGATGGTCTTTAATGGTGAATACTGAAAAGTTGTTGAAAAGAACTGTGAGATCTTTGGTGTTTTGTGGAGTCAGAAGGAGCAGGAGCAATGCTTGGGCAACAGATGATAAAAGATGGCAGCTTTCAACTTGCCCATGGCACCATCTTCCTGACTTGTGCAAGCAGCTCACCTGCTGTGTTCTAAGGTGGGCCAAGGGTGAAGCTAAGTGGCCCGCCCGTGGAAGTCCACCGGCTCAAATCACAGGCGTCTTGGGATATTAAGGAATGAAAACTGTTCTGAATAATATAATTAAATAGAGACTTAGATGCACTTCATATTATATCTGCTGTCTCATTACAAATTGCCCCATGTAGATCTTTGCACTGCACAGAAGTCCACTGCTGGCATAGAGAATGGTGGTGGCCAGAAGGCTTTAACTAGAACAAGGATACACAAGTGCTCAAGGCTCACACTCAAGCAGAACAGAGCTGCATCAAGGCAAGCAAACTGAAGCCTTTATGGAGCACTCCGTAGGCTTCCGAATGTACCAATGCTTCAGTGAAACTAGCACCAACCCATGACGTGGTACTCTGCTAACTTGATACATAATAGACTTAATGGTACAAAGCAGAGTGTGATGGAGGGAGGTTGCTTAGCGGACTGACTTTATCTTAGAAACATAGAAAATAGGTGCAGGAGGAGGCCATTCGGCCCTTCGAGCCAGCACCGCTATTCATTGTGATCATGGCTGATCGTCCCGAATCAATAACCCGTGCCTGCCTTCTCCCCATGTCCCTTGATTCCACCAGCCCCTAGAGCTCTATCTAACTCTCTCTTAAATCCACCCAGTGACTTGGCCTCCACTGCCCTCTGTGGCAGGGAATTCCACAAATTCACAACTCTCTGGGTGAAAAAGTGTTTTCTCAGCTCAGTCTTAAATGGCCTCCCCTTTATTCTAAGACTGTGGCCCCTGGTTCTGGACTCACCCAACATTGGGAAAAATGTTCCTGCATCTAGCTTATCCAGTCCTTTTATAATTTTATCTTGTATTATATGATATTTCCTGTACCTGTACACTGCGAATGGCTTGATTGTAATCGCTTATAGTCTTTCCACTGACTGGATAGCACGCAACAAAAAGCATTTCACTGTACCTCGGTACACGGGACAATAGACTAAACAATATCAATGATTTGGTTGAGAATGTCCAAGGCAAGATGGCAGTAAAATAGGTGGAATTGGAGACCGTGAAATAGGCTATCATGAATTACAGCAGCATCTTTTTCAGCTGTGTAGGTGGGCTAAGAGATGTCAAATCGACACAAAGTGCTGGAGTAACTCAGCGGCTCGGGCGGCATCCCTGGAGAACTTGGACTGGTTCTTCTTCACCATATCCATGCTGCCTGACCCATTGAGTTACTCCAGCACAGCACAGACAGGCATCTTGGTCGGAATAGGACATGTTGGATCGAAGATGTTGTTTAGGGAAAGGTTTAATAAGATCCTAAACAACAGCTCTTACAGGGGGCAGTACATTTATGCCACAAGCTGCCAGATGAAGAAGTTAGGGCAGGTACAAAAACACCTTTTAAAAAGGTGTTTGGACAGGTACACAAATAGTGAAGGTTTCCAGGGACAATGGGTCAAATGCAAATGCAAGCAAGACTAGTTTAGATGCGCACCATGGTCTGCATGGACGAGTCAGGCCGAAGGGCCTGTTTCCGTGCTTTCCAACTGTAATTCTCTGGTGCGCACCGCAGCCAGCAATTTGCCTCAAGTAGAAACATGCTCGGCAGATGGGAGAAAGCTCTGACTGCCGCAAGCACAGGCATAGACACAACCTCTGTAGCCTCACGCTCAGCAAAAAAATCCTACTTTGTATTTTAAAGACATTGTGACACAACTGCAAAAAGAGAAATATTCCACTATTTAGTCATCTCTCTTGGTTGCGAAGTTAACCACAAAACTCTTTCACTTTACACGCAGGGAATTTGGAACTTCAAATGTTTGGACATTACTGTGAATTATGCCTCGATATATAGCACAGAGGTGACCAATCGGTCTTTGCCAGCTTTTTCGCTTCACTGATCTCAATTTAACTCTCCTTCCCATTCCCACAGTGACCTTTCTGCCCTAGGCCTCCTCCATTGTCAGAGTGAGGCCAAACGCAAATTGGAGGAACAGCACCTTATATACCGTTTGGGTATCTTACTACCCAGCGGTATGAATTTGATTTCTCTAACTTCAAGTAACCCTTGTATCGCCGCTCCCTCTATCCCACCCCCCATCCTAGTTGTCATACTGGTTTCACTGTCATCCTGCTGTGTTTCTTTACGTGTGTAACTTGATATCACCTACCCCACAGCCAACAACGGATCATTGTGGGTTCTACCTTTCCTGATCATTGTTGCTTTTTGCATATCTTTCATTCATTTGTCCTATGTACCTTCCGTATCTCTCGGTTCCCATTCCCCCGTCTCTCAGCCTCGACCTGAAACGTCACCTATTCCTTTTCTCCAGAGATGCTGCCTGACCCATTGAGTTACTCCTGCATTTTGTGTTTATCTCAATTTCATCTTGTCATCATTTGTTTGCCTGGCTACATTATGTTCAAATCAAACAGTCCCAAGTTCTAGGCAGCAGCCAAGTAAAGAAATCTTACCCTAATCTCATTGGATTTATTGCTGGTTTTCTTACATCCAAGGCTAGATTGGGTAAACGCACAGAGTCCTTCGCCGAGAGTGGGGAAAACTGACAACCAGAGGACACAAGGTAGACACAAAAAGCTGGAGTAATTCAGTGGGACAGGCAGCATCTCTGGAGAGAAGGAATGGGTGACGTTTCGGCGAGAGACCCTTCTTCAGGCTGGTTAGAGACAAAGGAAACGAGAAATATAGACGGTGATGTGGAGAGATAAAGAACAATGAATGGAAGATATGCAAAGGGGGGGGAAGATTTAATGGGAATCTGAGGGGTAGCTTTCTCCACACAAAGGGTGGTGGGTGTACGGAATGAACTGAGAGCGGAGGTAGTTGAGGCAGGGACTATCGCAATGTTTAAGAAACATTTAGACAGGTAGAGGGATATGGGCCGAACGCAGGCAAGTGGGACTAGTGTAGCTGGGACACGTTGGTCGGTGTGGGCAAGTTGGGCCGAAGGACCCGTTTGACTACAACCAAGTATACAGAAAGAAAGTTCCCCTCCATTAATACGCAGACCAGCATAGCAGAGAAGCAGGCTCTTCATCGCATGATTACCATGCTGCCCGTGATGCCAATTTAAGCTACTGGTACCTGCCTGCACATGCTCATTATCCCTCCATTCATGCCTATCCACCTCTCTAAATGCCTCTGCGCTGTCTGGATGTCTCTATATGTGTCAGCCCTGTGATATTAGACTTTCCAACCCAGCAACCACAATACGGCACAACGCTCCATTCCAGCCACAGTATTGCCAATCCCATAAATATCACCAGTTAATTTCCATCCAGTAAGGCAACCAGGCGAGGCTGAACTTGGAGAGTGGGGTAAGATGGCAAGGCCAGGTTGAACCGCATTTTGCCTTTCTTGAGGAACTAATTTGAGTCAGATGGAAAGATTGCCAAACCTGCAAACTGTAACACAATAACTCGGCTGGCTCAGAAAACAAAAATGTTGACGGTTACTGAAAGGAGTACAAAGCTAAGACTTTGCCTTTAACTTTCAGAAGTCATGTCCAAACAGACACATTAGTAGTGTGTGTGTTTACAGGATGTCTAAGTAATCCACTTCAATCAAACATTTTCAGTACCCGGTTAAATGCAAAAGCAAATGGTCTTCGGCTTTGAAATTTACACTTTCCAAGATGAACTCTGGTTTCACCGTAAAACCACAGAGAACGTTCCAACGGGATAAAGAAAATCAGACGAGCACTCACCTCATCCACGGTGAGGGGCATGCAGATTCTGTATTCTTTCAGTAGCATAGTGCGTGCTTTGTCAGTCTGGGGCAGTATAGAAACTTGTTGAAGGCACTCGGAAGAAGATCACTTCTGAAACCACTGGTGGTTAGCTGATGTCATGCATTAGCCCAGTCACCACTTGATGATATTATTCTCAAAAAAAAAAAACTACCAGCCGGTCTCGATCTAGACTCAGTCAACGCCGACACTCAGCCTCTTGAGGGCCGTTCTTCAAAGGCAAGGTTTTAGTTACTCTGCAGAGAGAAAGAGAGAGAGACCACGTTTATATTTAAAAAAAATGTAACGGGCAGCACATAAAATAAACCTTATTAAAAGTTTAGGTTTGAAGAAGTTGGCAGCGCTGTATGACATTGCTACTGTCGGTATAAACACGCCGCGTCTGCAGCGAGGGAGCGATTAATTTATCATCTTGTGGTGAAAAAGGTCAGGAAAATCAGTTCTTGCAATGACGCGAGAAACGGTAGGCGTTCAAGCTCCAAACCTCTCCAGTACAAAGTTACCGAGCCAGCACTTTTCAAAGACTAGCAATGCAGCAAAAAAAAGGAATGAAATTATATTCAGAGCGTTCAGTTTACACACTTACACTGCAGCCTCAGTAAACGGGCGAAACATCAGGGATCAATACCTTCTCCAAACACAATATGGATTTGGTTGCAATGGGGTTCAACTGGGAGTTTTGCCTCCCCCTGACATGTAACCTACAATGTACAATCCAATTCAAAACTATAGCCCCAGCACGAGTGCATTCACGTTAGTTTTAAATACAATAACTACCCGGGGGAGTTTAAGGAAGACATTCTAAATGTGTTTACTAAAAGATGGTTTGTAAAAGGCTATTTTAATCACCAGTCCTTTCCTGGTGTTTGCAAAATGCACATTTTCAATCGCATAATAAACACACATCGAAACATGATCTAAAATGGAACTCTTTTATTTCTTGTTCATTTCTTCCTTTATCTTTTTTATATCTTCTGATTTTTATTTCTTGTTCGAAAACGCTGAGTTTGAATTGGCAGCTTAAAGATGTTTTTAATTTTCGTGTCTCAACATCGACACGTCAACTTTCTGCGTAGGGACATGTACAGGAATTTGAATTTAAAGACAGTCTGAAAGATAAGTTGGACGATTGTTGCAAATATGTTGACCCTTTGCAACCCCTCCTTTCTGCCCCCCCCACCACACACACATCTTCTAGCAATGGTGTCATAACGAGTTTACACAAATTACTAGGAGTTCAAATACTTTAAATGCATTGGTGCTGATAATTGATTGCTCCTGGGAGATTGCGTGTAATCTCACTCGCCCCCACCCTCCCCAACATCTCAATGAAAGGGATTAAATACTTCAGCACGTCGACACCAGACCTTCCCATGCGGTGGCCACTGTCCAGTACTCTGGGCTAAAAAGCAAGCAATCCCCATCTCCACTCCATAACGTCTCGTCCAGAAATCACCAACAACACCAGTTTAATCTATTCCTATTGGGAGGGAATAAATCTAAAGCAGGCTGGAACCAAATGCACAGGAGCAGGGGTTTCAATGTAACCGATCCAGTCCATTGTGTACGTCTGACACGGGTCTTCTCTTTATGAAACCCCATCAGGACGCAGTTCTACTACTTTCACTCTTGCCTCCTTCCCTTTGAAGGCATGTTGTCATCGTCGCCACCCGCCCCCCCCCCCCCCCCCCCCGTTTATTTCCAAATGGGCGAGATTAGATCTGAAGTGTAACGGCTGGAAGTATAATGTTGCCAACACATTCATTCAGTAGTTTGTTCAACAATTAAATCTAGTGCTCTATCTTAAAATTTAGAACCATTTAATATTTGCTCTCAAATATTTATGTACGAAGATTTACAACAGTTCAATGTATTACAACAGGAAAGAAAAACAGGGGGAAAAAAAGTCCTAAAAAGACACGAAAAGCTGGAGTAATGGAACAGCTCAGACAGCATCTGTGGAGAAAAGGAATAGGTGACGTTTCTGAAGAAGGGTCTCGACCCGAAACGTCACCTTCTCTCCAGAGATGCTGCCCCAGCCACTGAGTTACTGCAGCTTTTTTGTGTCCATCTTCGGTTTAAACATCTGCAGTTCCTTCCTACACCAAACAAAAGTCTTGAGTTTGAAATCCCATTCAATGCCAAGCACCACAATGCTACCTTTCTCAACAAAAGAAAATGTTGTATAACCCACTAAAGTGTACAGGAATCTTAAATGTATAAATGTCAGACTCTACAGCTTCAGGTGCCCTCTCCGTTTTTTAAACGAGTAAAGAATTTTGCCTCCTCTTTGGTGCCACTGTTTACATCATTGAACACCAGGTGCTCTTGCCGGCCAATGTCAGCAACTCCCTTGCCGAGCAGTCAAAAAGCGTCAGAGACAACATTCCTGACTGCCAGGCAAAATAAAAAATAGTGCAGTGGAACATTTTTAAGTGAATGGTGGATCAAGTCCAATGCAAGGCCATGGACCTGAAGAGTTATTACTATAAGAAACAGTACTGTCTGAAGAAGGGTCTCAACCCAAAACGCCACCTATTCCTTTTCCCCAAAAATGCCCACTGTCTGACCCACTGAGTTACTCCAGCTTTTTGTGTCTATCTTCTCACCAAGTCGACACCGTTTGGCCTGTGGAGTGTTCCCAGTATTTTTGTCGTAGTGTCGTGTGTCACGGGAACAGGCCCTTCAGCCTAACTCACTCATGCTGACCAAGGTGGTGATGATGATACTTTATTGTCCCAAGTACCTAAGTACAGTGAAATTCTTTGTTTTGCATACAATCCTGTAAAATCAAACTCGAATTAAGCACAGCCTATTGACACTAGTCCACCTGCCTGCATTTGGCCCATATCCCTCTAAACCTTCCCAGCCCATCTGCCTGTCCAAATGTTGTTCGAGTCCTTGCCTCAACTAACTCCTCTGGCAGCCCATTCCATACACCCACCACCCTCCGTGCGTAAAAAGTTGGCTCTCAGATTCCTATTCAATCTTTCCCTTCTCACCATAAACCTATGGTTGACAAAGGTGCTGGAGAAACTCAGCGGGTGCGGCAGCATCAATGGAACGAAGGAAATAGGCAAAGTTTCCACCCGAAACGTTGCCCATTTCCTTCGCTCCATAGATGCTGCCGCACCCGCTGAGTTTCTCCAGCACTTTTGTCTACCTTCGATTTTCCAGCATCTGCAGTTCCTTCTTGTAACATAAACCTATGGGACTTGACTCCCCCATTCTGGGTAGAAATTTATGTATATACACCCTATTCCCCCTTCTTTATTAAAAAAAAGTTTTACAATGTGTGCAGTTCGCGCTTTGAACAGAAAGAGCTCACACCAATTGTCCAAATATATTACACACACAAATATCTAAATAGGAAAGTATGTTCTACACAATAGAGGCACAAGAGACTGCAGATGCTGGAATATGGAATAAAATAAAAACAAACTGCTGGAAGAGCTCAGGGGTTCAAGCAGCATCTATGGAGACAAAGTGACAGGCGATATTTCAGCTGCTTTGATACATTGATCATCCAAGCAACATAAGCACAAGGCAACTTAAATGCTGAACAGGGTTAAATGAAACACAGGTGTATCATCTTCTTCAAAGGCGGTCCCTTGAGGCCAGGAATAATTTGCTTCTACTCCACCAAAGTGCTGGAGGAACTCAGGGGGTCAGGCAGCATCTGGGGATAGAATGAACAAATGAGGCTTTGGGTTGGGCCCCTTCTTCAGACATCCACTGCAGCAGCTTCTCTGTGGGTGTTGAGGTCAACGAGCTACCCAAAGACTCTGTGGGGCAGAAGATGTTTGATGGGTCAGGTGGCCTTTTCAGGAGACTGGTTTTGGGAATGATGTGGCCTCCCCATTGATGCTGAATGAATGTAGTCAAGGAAGAGTGAGTGAGTGTGTGTGTGTGCGCACACACACACACACACACGTATTTCATATTTAAAGAGGTATTATTTACACATCCACATTGATGGATACAAAGTGCTGGAGTAATTCAGCGGGACAGGCAGCATCTCTGGAATAGAAGGAATGGGTGACATTTCGGGTCAAGACCCTTCTTCAGAAGCAGCCAATTTCGCTGTATTAACACTCTCCTCTGCCTGGCAGAGCACGTCCTTACTATTAAAACCTCAAGGTATATCTGTTTGTGTACGTACACATAGCATACACACACACACCAGCTACCATATTTAAAGAGGTGTTATATATAACACGCACACACATTTTGCATATACATGCACACGAGAGGGATATATATATATAGAGAGACTTTATATTTAGATATGCATTTCACATTTGAAGAGGTATTTTATATAACATTACATGTGAACATTACATAAAGCGTGTATAACATAGATGGACAACTTAAGTAGTTCTCATTCATCCGCTTAAATAAAAAACACAATCTGATAAACGATCGATGTTTATGAAATACTTATCCGTGTGCACATGTCCGGGGGAGATGTAAATACCTGCCTCAGTTATCCTTGTATCACTTAAGCTGCTGGACTTGCCTCGTGTGTGCGATCTGAAGCGGCAGCGCCTTGTGTCTGTCCCTCTGTGCAACATACTACACCTACAAAGCTGCTTAGCTCGCACAGAAAACCCCCCACTCCAGCTGGAGCCACAGCAACGTCTCAGCTCCACGCTCTGTAACAACATTTAAAACGCAGCAATGCCGTGGCCACATTGTACAGCGGTGTCTTAAACGCACACAAATTACAAGCTAAAACACATAACTACATTTAAAAAAAACATCACGAAATATACGGCACATGTTCGGTACAAAGCGAGACTAACCGGTGGTGAATTGAGCAGAAAGTGTGTCCTTCGGATTAGTCCACTGCGTTGGCAAACTTCACCCTTGTTCTCCTGCCCCTCTCTCTGTCGCTCTCCGAGCCTCCCGCTTGCGTTGGAAGGGAGGAGAGAAATCTCCAAAATAACAGCAATCCGGGCCGAAGAATAAATTTCAACAGCAACAACAAAAAAGGAACTAAAGTGATGTTTTTTTAGTTTGCACTTAAAGATGCATGTTGTGGCTTGGAGAAATCACACCCTTCTGGCAGTGTGTAAACTTTCCCACTAGACTGCAGTGACCATCAGCTCGCATTCTTTACGTTTCGCCCTGTTCCCTGCCTCTGGTAGCTCTCAGTCCCTGAGCCGTGTTAAATGTGTCCTCCCGTTTCCTTCAGCTCTCCATGGTTGATCAGTGTTGCTCGTGACACTTAACTCGTCCCCTCCCTTTATATCTATTAACCCCTCTCTCTCTCTCTCTCTCTCTCTCTCTCTAACCTTTCAGCAAAGTGACTGGAAACCCCAGTTTGTTGACGTTTCCTCCCTTCCTTCCCTCTCAGGGCCCGTTGTCAGATGCCGAGGAAGGAGAGCCGGCTGCAGAAACGAAAGGAGAATAATACCAGACGAAAGCACCCATGAGAGGGTGAACAATGCGCTCTCACAGTGTTGGGGGCTGTGAAGGATGCGCGCCACTGCCTCCTGCAGGAGAGAGTCAGCCCCTGCGGTTTCCCCGTGTCCCAAAGGCAGCACCAAACAGTTGCTGAGCTGAATATGCATCCAGCTGTAACCTGCTCACCCACGGGCTCTGTCAGCACAATTTGTATTTAAAGGAGTACACAAACAGTCACCTAATAGGAACCATTCCCAATAACTAACTCCTGGTGAACTAGTTTTGCATTGGTCAGGTATACTATACAAAGTATAGTAGAGACTTGTATTTACTCTCTCTAACTATAGCCTTGTATTCACTGGAGTTTAGAAGGATGAGGGGTTATCTTATAGAAACATATAAAATTATAAATGGACTGGACAAGCTAGATGCAGGAAAAATGTTCCCAATGTTGGGCGAGTCCAGAACCAGGGGCCACAGTCTTAGAATAAAGAAAGGGTAGGTCATTTAAGACTGAGCTGAGAAAACACTTTTTCACCCAGAGAGTTGTGAATTTATGGAATTCCCTGCCACAGAGGGCAGTGGAGGCCAAATCACTGGATGGAATTAAGAGAGTTAGATAGAGCTCTAGGGGCTAGTGGAGTCAAGGGATATGAGGAGAAGGCCTCATATCCCATCTCCTCATATCGGGTTATTGATAGGGGATGATCAGCCACGATCAAAATGAATGGCGGTGCTAGCTTGACGGGCCGAATGGCCTCCTCCTGCACCTATTTTCTATGTTTCTATGTTTCTAATGTATATAATGTACAACGTTTTTTTAAGGGAGAGGGGGGGGGGGGGGGGGGGGGGGTGGAGGAGGGTCTCGAAGGAGTTATGGCAAGTTTAATTCAAATAGTTTTACCAAAGTTTCACTTTTCAATGATTTGGAATGGGCAACAAAAAAGATAGTGGAAAATATACTGTAGGATGTTTAAATTGGTTTTAGTTTAGCAATCATCGGTGGTCCCACGAAATGAGTATGACTGTCCTCTCCTCTCCATAGGGTTGTCTACTTGTGGGTCTGCAGGTGTCTGTAGAGGCCGATCCACGATCCGCCCACCTTGGTGCAACATGGGCAGTGGAGACTGGCGGTGGTTGGTAGTCGTTGAGCCCCCTTCCCTCTCTTCCTACGGTACGAGATACAGCAAGGAAACAGGCCCTTCGGCCAACTGAGTCCATGCTGACCATTGATCGCCCATTCATACTAGCTCTACTGTACCCCACCTTCTCGTCCACTCCCTGCACACGAGGAGCAGTTTTGCAGAGGGCAATGAACCTACAAACCCGCATGTATTAGGTGATGTGGAGGAAATTGGAGCACCTGGAGAAAGCCCACGTGATCAGAGGGAGAATGTGCAAACTCCGCATGGTCAGCACCTGAAGTTGGCATTCTCACAAACAGTCTAGTAGAGTATCGTGGTACCCCCGATCCTCAATTAGCAAATGTACAGAAATAGTCTACTGAACCCACATTTTAAAAGTCCCCGCTCCAGTTCTTATGAGCGGTGCCTGTTCCAGGCAAGTCCCAGGCTGTTGCGGGGCCTCCAGCCATCGCCTTCCTTGGACACCATGTCCCTCTCCTCGCCCATCCACCTTTGTTCCCCAGGGGGAGTTTCCGCAGCCGACCACAAGGGCGCGGTAGGCCAGACTCGGGTTCCCTCCCCTCTAATACCGGCCTCGCTCATCGCCCGTCGCGTCCGTC